>NW_019167826.1:9905405-10200425 GCF_002303985.1 Durio zibethinus
GCTAATTAAACCCAGCCAAGTGCACCTTTGTGGTGAGGTAAGTCAGGTGAAGTTGCTAGGCTTTGTGGTCAGTGAAAGAGGAATTGAAGTCGATCCTGATAAGATACGGGCCATCCAGAATTTTTCACCTCCCAGCACACCAAAATAAGTTCTAGGTTTTCTGGAGAGATTGAACTACATTTCTCGGTTCATCTCTCAGCTTACTTATAAATGTGATCCCATATTTAAGCTTTTCCGTAAGAATAATCCTGAGAAATGGAATAAAGAATGTCAAGAGGCATTTGATAAAATTAAGCAATATTTATTGAACCCTCCAGTATTGGTACCACCTGTTCCAGGGAAACATTTAATCTTATACTTAATTGTATGTGAAAATTCAATGGGATGTGTGCTGGGACAGCAAGATGAGGCCAGTCAAAAGGAGAAAACTATTTACTATCTGAGTAAAAAGTTCACTGAATATGAATCTAAGTATTCTTCATTGGAGAAAATATGTTGTGCATTAGCATAGACTGCCAAAAGACTCAGACAGTATATGCTCTATCATACTACATGGCTCATAGCGAAACTAGATCCAATTAAGTATATCTTCGAGAAACCTTCTTTATCTGAGAGAATTGCTAGATGGCAAGTAATGCTTTCAAAATACGATATTATATACATGAGCCAAAAAGTAATAAAATGAGGTGCTATAGCAGAATTTCTTATAGATCGTGCTACTGAAGACTATGAGTCGATGAAGCTGGAATTCCCTGACGAAGGCTTAATGACTATTTCCCAACCGAAAGAAGGGGAACATGTAGAAAAATGTTAGAGAATGTACTTTGATGGAGCTGTTAATGCCTTGGGGCATGGAATTGGGCCAATTCTGATTTCTCCAGAAGAACAATACTGTCTTGTAACAGCGAGGTTAAATTTCAATTGCACAAATAACATCGCTGAATATGAGGCATGTGTCATGGGCTTGCAAGCTACTATAGATAGAAGAGTGAAAGTACTGAAAGTGTTTGGAGACTCAGCTCTAGTCATATATCAGTTGAAAGAAGAATGAGAGACGAGAGATTCAAAACTCGTTCCGTATCATAAGTATATTCTAGAGTTGATGAAACAATTTGAAGATATCCAGTTTGATCACTTACCTCGAGAAGAGAATTTGATTGCTGATGCATTGGCTACTCTGACTGCAATGATTCAAATTAATGATAATATCGACATTCAGCCCATCAAGTTAGATGTTAAGGATATACCAACTTATTATTCTAATGTAGAGGGAGAAGAAGATGGAAAGCCCTGGTATTATGACATTTACAGTATGTCAAGGATCAGTAGTATCCAGTTCAAGCAACAAAAAATTATTGGCTATGAGCTTTTTCTTGGATGAGGATGTCCTGTACAAAAGAAGTAAGGATCAAGTATTATTGAGGTGCATAAATGAGACTAAAGTGAAGAAAATCATTAAAAATGTGCATGATGGAATATGTGAGGCACATACTAGTGGACATGTGATGGCAAGACAGATCATGAGAGCGGGATATTACTGGCTGACGATGGAGAATGATTGCATTGACTATGCTCATAAATGTCATAAATGCCAGATATATGTTGATAAGATCCATGCTTCACCATCTACTTTACATGTTATGGCATCACCATGGCCATTTTCAATGTGAGGCGTAGATGTCATTGGCCCAATCACCCCAAAGGCTTCTAACTGGCATAGATTCATTTTTGTGATGATAGATTACTTCACAAAATGGGTAGAAGTAGCATCATATGCAAATGTGACACGCTCCGTGGTTTGCAAATTCATAAAGAAAGAGATCATCTGTAGATATGAACTTTCGGAGAGAATTATTTCAGACAATGCTAAGAATCTAAATAGTAAGATGATGCAAAAAATATGTGCTCAATACAAGATCAAGCATCATAACTCGGCACCATACCGTCCGAAAATGAATGGGGCAGTTGAGGCAGCCAATAAGAACATAAAGAGGATTTTGGAGAAAATGATCGAGACTTACAAAGATTGACATGAGAAGTTGCCATTTGCATTGTATGCATATCGAACGTCAGTTCGCACCTCTACTGGGGCAACCCCATTTTCTTTGGTTTATGGGATGGAAGCTGTACTACCAGTGGAAGTAGAGATCCCCTCTTTGAGAGTCTTAAAAGAAGTCGAGTTGGAAGAAGCTGAATGGATTCGAGAGCGTTATGAGTAGTTAAATTTCATAGAAGAAAAGAGATTGACTGCGTTGTGCCATAGTCAACTATATCAAAGAAGAATGATGAGGGCTCATGATAAGAAGACTCGACCTCGTTGCTTTCGAGAAGGAGAGTTGGTTTTGAAAAGAATTCTTCCAATCCAGCACGATAGTAGAGGAAAATGGACTCCGAATTAGGAAGGACCGTATGTGGTGAGACGGGCTTTTTTGGGTGGAGCGCTAATACTGACTGAGATGGAAGGAAATGATTTACCTCATCCTATAAATTTTGATGCTGTGAAGAAATACTATGCTTGAAAAAATAAAAAAATGAAAAAAATGAAAAAAAATGAAAAAAATGAAAAATGATGAAAAAATGAAAAAAAAAGTGAATGAAAAAGGAGGACTCAAGGCGAAAACCCTAAAAGGGCGGTTTGAGTCATAGGAGGTTTGTCTAAGTTGAAAACCTGAAAAGACAGCTTAGATAAGGAGAATACAACATCAAATTTAAAAGTCCGCTGATATGGAGGCTAGTAAATTCGAAAGGGTTCCAAGTTGTTAAATACATCAAAGGGTTGAGTTTTCAGAAAAAAAAACTTTGAGATGTGTTATCATGATTATTTGATTGTTCATTTTGGGCTTTGTCCCCATACCTATCCTTGTAATTCTTTCTTGGCCAAAGTTTGCCAACATTTTGCTAATAAGAGACATTCTATTTCATTCTTTGTGTCCTTTTCTTATGACTGTTTCTCAATATTCAGATTCTTTTCTTCTTAATACCCCACCATTGAAGAAATGTGCAAATGCATTCTTACTTTTTGAGTTTGAAATAATGATAGATGAATGAATAACAACATGAAAGATTTTTACATTACATTGAATAAGTCAAAAGTGAAAAAGGCAGAATCGAGGTGTTCAGTTCTTGATTAAGATATTGAATCTGAGAATAGATTTCTTACAGAAAGAATGTGAGTGGAAGAGACAATTAAGAGCTACACTGGTTCGATCTTAGAAGAGCAGTGAAGAATCAAAAGGCTTGACGCCCAAGGAAAAAGCTTGAGAAACTTGAGTACCATACATTGAATAAGAATTAATTAGCCAACATCTGCATAGCATGCATTGACATTCTATGCATTGCATAGCGTACACTACTTTCAGGAAAGTATAGTGTATAAATTCAAGAAGCAGGGATGTTCTAACATCCTACATAGAGAAGACAGATATGGAGACATTTTCAAAATTGAAAAAGAAAAAGCTTGTCAGGTAAGTTCCTAATCCTTGAAATAGGATGTCTTTTGGTATCAGGGTTGATTTATAAGACCTTTGGGCATAATCTCCTGAAATTCCTTCAAACACAACTTTCAACTCCTTTGGACATGATTGTCAAGGAGTAATTTACTTTTCAAAGTCATGGTGCCTCTATTTAGAGGAGCAATTTACTTTTCAAAGTCGTTGTGCCTCTGTTTAAAGGAGCAATTTACTTTTCAAAGTCGTGGTGCCTCTGTTTAGAGGAGCATTTACTTTCAAAGTAGTGGTGCCTCTGTTTAGAGGAGCAATTTACTTTCCAAAGTCATGGTGCCTCTGTTTAAAGGAGCAATTTATTTTTTCAAAGTCGTTGAGCCTCTGATTAGAGGAGCCATTTACGTTTCTCAAAGTCGTTGAGCCTCTG
Organism: Durio zibethinus; assembly: GCF_002303985.1. The sequence continues at coordinate 9,909,276 of NW_019167826.1, forward strand.
TTTAGAGGAGCTTTGATCAAAACCAAAAAAAAAAGAACAAAAAAAAAGTAAAAAGGTCGAGTTGAGATTTGATTGGGTGTCTACGTCTTTGCGTAATTTTTGTTTCACAGAAAATGTGCAAAGAGGGGCAACTGTAGACACCCAATTTGGTCTAGGCCCGGATCAATTGCGCCTGGTCAAAATGGGTAAGTCTGTATTTTTTTTCTTTTTCTCTTCATTTTATTTTTATTTTTTTTAATTTATTTTTATTTTGTATTTTACATTTTTATTTTATTATTATTATTTTATATATGTATATATATATATTTTTTTTTCTTTTCTTGTATTATTATTATTTTTTTTATTATTAGGGATTTATGTATTTATTAATATGTATATATCTTTATTATTATTATTATTTTATTTTTTCTTTCTTTTTTTTTCTTCTTTTCCTTTTAATATTTATGTAATTATCTGTTATTTAATTTTAACTTATCTGTTAATTTATCTGATTTATTTTTGTTTGATTTTTTCTTTTATTTTTTATTTTTTTTATCTGGCTGAAAATTGGATTGGGATTCAATCAATTAGAGTCCAGATTGGATTCAAAGACTGAATCTCCGTCCAAAGAGAAATTGGGATTGATCAGAAACTCCTGATCAATCCCTATAAAAAGGACCCTCTGGAACAGAACAGAACAAAGAGAAAAAATAGTGAGCAAAAAGCTACTGATTTGAGAGAAAAGAGGTGTATAGAAGAGTTTTTGAAGGCTAAAAGAAAGTTGAGAAGTGTTAGAATAGCTGTGGGAATCAAAAATAATTTTTTAGAGATTTTTGGCTAAAATTTTTCTAGAAATTTCTGAAAAATTTCCAGATTCCGGTGATTTTTCCAACGAAGGTTGAATTTTTCGACGAAAAATTTGGCCAACTTTGAAGTTTTCGATGAAGGATCTAGAAACCGACCAACTTTTCGGTGAACTTTCGGTGAACTTTCGACGAAAACTCAGATTCCGGTGAGACTTTCCAGAATCTGGTGAACATTCAATCGGAGTTCTTCAGTCGTTTAGAGAGAAGCGATAGGAAAAAAGAAGAAGAGAGAGAGAAGGGAGAAGCTTTCTGTCAAAAAACAGAGGGAAGAGCCTTATATACCCTCCCAAAACGACATCGTTTTTACCTTAAGTGACCTAGAGGATCCACGCGTTTTACCGAAATCCGACCCGACCCGAGCGTCGACCCGCTTCCTGACCTGTGCGTGTTTTCCCCTTTCGAGCCGATAGCCGAGTCGAGCCGAGGTCCTAAGCCGCTTCTCCGAGCCGTTTTCTCTTCCTTGAGTCGAGCTGAGCCGAGCCGAGCCGAGCCGTACTCCGAGTCGCTCCAGGTTTTTTTTTTTTTGAATTTTATTTATTATTTTATTTATTTATTATTTATTTATTAGATTAGATTTATTTAGTATCCTTTTTACCTTTATTTTATTTTTTTATTTTTGTTTTACTTTTTTTATTTTATTTTTTTTATTTTCACTTTTATTTTGTTTTATTATTTTATTTTCTTTAAATAAAAATCAAAAAAATATTTTTAGGGAAAAGTTGAAAGTATCAATTTTCCTTGAAAATAAATTTTCAAAAAAAGATTTTTGGGGAAAAGTTGAAAGTATCAATTTTCCTTAAAAATAAATTTTCAAAAAAAAAAGGGGTTTTTGAGGAAAAGTTGAAAGTATCAATTTTCCTTGAAAATCAAAGTTTTTCAAAAATATTTTTGGGGAAAAGTTGAAAGTATCAATTTTTCTTGAAAATCAAAGTTTCCAAAAATATTTTTGAGGAAAAGTTGAAAGTATCAATTTTCCTTGAAAATCAAAATTTCCAAAAAAAATATTTTTGGGGAAAAGTTGAAAGTATCAATTTTCCTCTAAATTAAAGTTTCAAAAGAATATTTTTTGGGAAAAGTTGAAAGTATCAATTTTCCCTGCACAAAAACAATCATTCTTTCCTTCCTTTTTTATTTTGATTTTGATTTTGATTTTTCTTTAAATAATCCGACGATGGAGCCTCTGCAAGTGAAACAGTAGTTTTTCTTGCATACTCCTGAGGTGAGGGAATTTTCTCAATTTTTTGCTAAAAGTATTAGAGTCAATTGAGAATAATTTTCAATAACTAATTACTTGGTAAAATTTTAAGGCTCATTGGATAACACAAATTTAAGCTAGTACCATCTTTTGATGGGCATTGTGAGGGTGCTATAACCTTTCTCACACGTAACCAAACTCCCGAACCTTGTTCTGGTTAGTAGACCTGAACCTATTCTTTTAGGGACCCCTGAACTTAGGTGTTCCCTGAAAGGACAGATTCTTTAGGTGGCCAATCACACCTAGATAAAAAAAGATTGGTGGCGACTCCCTTAAGTCAATGTCTAGCGATAGATCCTCGGATCTAGACGTTATGACAGTATGAATGTGTAGCTATTTTTGCACCTTGGTACCATGATTGAAAATTAGTGATAATGCTATGCTAATGAATGAATGTAATGCAATGCATGAAAAAAGAAAAGAAAATAAAAAGATATTTGCCTCTTAAAATTTTCAATAAAAGTGAACTTTCATTATTCCGCAGAAGTTTGTTTTACATCAAATCTAATACTATTTCTCTATAAAATGCCTAATCTGCTCATACTGATCTTTAGCTTTCTTAATGAAGTTTAGTAGTCTCTATCCATGCTCCTTTGCTAGTGTGACTCAAGCTTTTAGTGCCTTAACCTCTTCTGCCATTTCACCTACCTTAATTACTGATTTGCCTATATATGTTATGAGATGCTCTATGTACCTTTGTCTTTCCAACCTTTCTCTTTTGCTGCACCACATTTGATAAGATAATTCTTTATGTTGTTCTGTGAGTGTTCTGATGTGGCTTCGTTATTCATCTAACTTTAATTTCAGGGTCAAAATGTAGTTTAAGAGCATTTCATTTTCCTGCTGAATTTTGACATAATCATCTTCTATTTGTGAACATTCTCTCTTCAACTCATTATTCTCACTGGTTAGATCTGTGTTGTTTATTTCTTTAGCCTATACCTGTACGTGCAACCTCTTATGTTCTTGTTATAGCTTTCTTAATTCTTTTAGGGCATCATCCCATTCTTAGACAACTTTTTGGGCTTTGCTATATTCCTTAAAAATCTTATGGATTTGGATTTCTAGTTTTTTGCTTTGTTCTGCTACTTTTTCTTTTCTCCCTAGAGCTTCAAAATCTCTTATGTTAGTTTCTCTCTCTTTGCTTCATGTTCTCTACTTGTAGACTTTAGTTCTAGAGGCACATCATCTGACTTATGGTCTATTTTCTAACAATGATCTTTGGGCATAGGTGCCACCTCTTGGCCCCTTTCGATTCTCCAAATCAGATATCTTTGGGTGGCCTTATCAGTAAATGGTCTAGAACTTACTCTCTTGGGCCTCTTTCAGGCCTTGATCATGCTATCAATCTTTTGAAAAGTTTCAGGCTCTCCATATGAATAGTCAAACTGGCTGAGCTTATAAGTCTTAAGAGTAAACTGTTTGACTCCATGCTGTCTCCTTACCATTAGTGGTGCATAACTCGTCAACCCTTATAATCCTAAAAGTGGAACCCCTATCTCATTTCTACATTGATTCAACATAGGCTCCCTGTTCATCCATGGAGCTAACCATTTTACTTGATCGGCTGTGAGTTGTTGCAGTAGATATTTGCACTCCTTCTGAGTCTTTGCTTCTGGCCAAATACTTTGACAAAACTCCTTAATTGGGACTCGACTTTGAAAATAAAGCTTGGAAAAAGTATTCTTCTTGCATTCGAAATGACTTTTCATCCACAGATATAGTAATGGTATGTAACCTAGGAATCTTGCATTGTTAATTTGTCTACAAAAGTTTAGAGATCTGATGGTTTCTGCCAAGATAGCTAGTGAAAGATTACACCCTATCTCAATTTGCTCAAATAGATCAACCACTTCTATCTCAATATGGCCCAAGACTTTGGGGAAGATGACCATCCCATAAATGGCTAGAACAAATACATTCATTCCTTGATCATTATCCAAATTTTTAAGAACACAATCTCGAAGAATTTTCCATTGGATACCCTTATGCTTTCTTTTTCTTGAATGTATGAATTGATGATCTCTTTTCTTACTCCTAGAATCTGGACTAGCTTCCTATGATTTCCTAATTTATACTTCTTCACATATATTTTGTCTAGATATGGTAGATGCATACCTATTAAAGTTGAATACCTTTCTATCATTGGCACAAAATTAACCTTATTAAAGATAAAGCAATGATAGGAAGGATCCCATAATTGTACCATTGCCCTAATAAAGTTGAATACCCTTCTATCATTGGCACAAAATTAACCTTATTAAAGATAAAGCAATGATAGGAAGGATCCCATAATTGTACCATTGCCCTAATGAGGGAGTTAGCAATATCCACTTATAAAAGGCATACAATATGCCCAAATTTTTGACAAAAAGCTTCTTGACTTAAATGAGTCATCCTATTCCATATGTCTCTAAAAGTGGAACCCCTATCTCATCTTCACATTGATACAACATAGGTTCTCTATTCATCCATGGAGCTAACCATTTTACTTGATTGGCTATGAGCTATTGCAACAGATATTTTCACTCCTTTTGAGTCTTTGCTTCTGGCCAAATACTTTGACAAAACTCCCTAATTGGGACTCGACTTTGAAAATAAAGCTTGGAGAAAGTATTCTTCTTGCATTCGAAATGACTTTTCATCCATAGATATAGTAATGGTATGCAACCTAGGAATCTTGCCTTATTATTTTGTCTACAAAAGTTTAGAGATCTGATGGTTTCTGCCAAGATAGCTAGTGAAGGATTACACCTCATCTCAATTGCTCAAATAGATCAACCACTTTTATCTCAATATGGCCCAAGACTTTGTGGAAGATAACCATCCCATAAATGGCTAGAGCAAACACATTCATTCCTTGATCATTATCTAACTTTTTAATAACGAAATCTTAGAGAATTTTCCATTAGATACCCTTATGCTTTCTTTTTCTCGAATATATGAATTGATGATCTCTTTTCTTACTCCTAGAATCTGGAGCAACTTCCTATGATTTCTTGATTTATACTTCTTCACATATATTCTGTCTGGATATGGTAAATGCATACCTACTAAAGTTGAATACCCTTCTATCGTTGGCACAAAATTAACCTCATTAAAGATAAAGCAATGATAGGAAGGATCCCAAAACTGTACCATTACCTTAATAAGGGAGTTATCAATATCCACTGATACGAGGCATGCAATATGCCCAAACTTTTGACAAAAAGCTTCTTGCCTTAAAGGAGTCATGCTATTCCATATGTCTGATAAGCTTTTTAAATCATTCTATTTAATGAGCAAACAAACTTCCTTTGATAGTGTGGAGACATGACCAGGTGGTAAGCAATCTCTTTTTTCTTGTTACTTTTTCTCTAATTCTATCTTTACATCTAAGGGAGAATCGCATTTGAAAAGTATAGATAAGGCACAAACCTGATGTTCTATGGAGTCCATGAGAGCTTTTGTTGAAATGACTTTTAGGGCAAGAACACTATGCAATCTGTGAGTATGTTTATGAATATGCACAAGAGGAAAAGAAATAAAAGAAGATAAAAAAATTAGTTAGTCATTTCAATAAAAAGCATAGAATAAGCACCGTATAGCAAGTAAGATAATAGCAAGACCTTGAATTTTAGATTGTCTATAAAGGGTGGAAGAGTAAGGCTCTATCTATGGATGGGCTCTTAAGGTTAACTATATGCAGTTTGGGTTAATTCTAAAAAGTTCTCAAATTGTTCCTTACATCATAGTCAATCACAGACTAGTAAGGCACCCAAATTCTCACCCATAATAAGCTACAAATGGAAATGGTTCAATCTAAGTGGAAGTGTTTCACAAGCTCATACGGAGACATGAAATCTCACGAGGGCATAGGTACTTCACTCATTCTTAAAGGTAGAGCTTGGGTGGAAATCTTATATTATGCATATGCAAATGAATGACAAATATATATACAATAAATAAATAATTTAACAAATATAAGCAATGAATAAAAAGAAAAGCAAATGAATAATTAAGCAAGTGTAAACAATGAAAAGAAAATAAGAATAAATAATTAAGCAAGTATAAGCAATGAAAAGGAATAAAATAATTTCAAATTTATTAAGCAACGCTTAGATATTAAGAAATCGTTTACTGGTGTGACTCACAATTTCTCCAGTGGAGTCATCATAACATATAGATCCATAAACTTACCGCTAGACATGGCTGAAAGGAATCACCACCAATCTTTTTTTGTTTAAGTGCGATTGGTCACCTGAAGCACATTCTGGTCCATTAAACCAGATGTTAGGTTCGAAGTACAGTTATGCATGAGGAACGTTATAGCACCCATACGATGCCTATCCAATGGATGGTACTAGCTTGACTTCTAATTATCCAAGCCTTGATCATATTTATTTTTCACCAAATAATTTAATATTGAAAATATATCTTAAAATTGTCCCAATAGTTTGGTAGTAATTTAAGATAATTCCTTTACCTCATGAGTATTCATGGAGACTAGTATCCCACTTTGAAGAGGCTCAATCGTTGGATTGATTTATTTATTTTATTCCAAAAAATTAGTAAAGTCTCCTAATAGTTTGGTAAAACTTATTTTGAAGTAGATCTCTCAATAGTTTGGTGAGATTTTATTGTAAAAAGATTTGTAAAAATTTTGTGGATTTCATTAAGTCTCCTAATAGTTTGGTAGGACTTAATTTGAAAGATAATCCTCAAATAGTTTAGATGATGAAAATTATTTATTTATTATTTTTTTTGAAAAAGACTGATTTATGAAATTTTTTAATAGTTTGGTAAATTCCATAATTTTATTTGAAAAAGATTTTTTTTTAGACTAATTACTTTGTTTTTCTTTTTATCTTATTGGAAAAGACTTTTTCTTTGCTTATTCTACTTTCCAGAAAGAAAAGATTTTTTTTCCTTTTTTTTTTTAAATGGATTACTAAATGAAATAAATAAAAAAAAACCAGTAAAATAAAATAATAAAAAAATTAAAAATAAAATAAAACTTAAAATATGGAAATAAATGAAAATAAAAAAATAAAATGAAAATGAAAAAGGAAACCTTGTAAAACAGGTTAGGTCTGCACATGGATCTTCATGCGGGTTGCTGAGTAGACGCGCGAATCTAGGGTGTTCAAAAAACTGTTATTTTGGACCAGTATAAAAGCTAAGTCTCTACGTATAGCTTTAGAAACCATTTGCCCACACTCTCTCTAACCCAAAAACTCTTTCTTCTCTCTCTAAAAGCTACCCATAAACTTTACCAAAATCTAAAAACTTTATCGAATTCTAGAAATCTTGTTGGAATCTTGTCGAAAACTTCAAACTCCCATCGAAAACTTCATCGAAAAATTCATATGTTCTTCTAAAATTCTAGAATTTTCCAAAAAGAAAATTTTTCCTAAATTTTCCAAAATTCCTCCAGAAACCTTTTAAAACCCCTAGAGGCCTAAAATCGAATCCAAAACTCAAAATCAATCGTAGAATCCTACAATTCAAAATTCTAGAAACTACCTTTTCCCAGAATCTTAGAAACCTACTCCCAGAAATTTTTCAAACCTTATTTTCTCCAAAAATTCCCTCATTTGTTTGTTCCTTTGTTCTTTGGTTCAATTTATAGACAGCTCTAAGAAGCATCTTTAGGAAATGGACAGAATCATCCCAAGCTTGAATCCTGGGATTGGATTTTGTTCGAGCATGATCTTAGGTCCCAGCAATTATACCAATTTGGTTTCGTATTAAAGCTTTTTGATTACGCTGTTGAGGTTCTAGTTTGACCAATCTCAGATTTAGATTTTTTTATTCATGAGCAGATTCAAACAAAAAGGAAAAGAGCAAAAAAATAATGCGAATAATATTAATATAATAATAATAATAATAGTATACATAAATACAAAATACTATAATATAAAATACTATACTATATACTATACTATATAATGCTAATAATAATACATTATGTTATAAAATAGCATACTATACTAAAGTAAAAAGTGATAATAATAAAGAAAATCAACCTCAATTTACCCCAAATACAGATGGGTGTCTACACAGATAAAAAAAGTAGAGGGAAAAATACACACAAAAAAGAGAGAACAAACAGAATAATACACGGTAATACTGATAAAAAGGGAGGAAACAATCGATCTAATCCCAGCAAGCATCAGTTAGTTCCTAGATACTCCATTGTCAGTCGAACCTTCCTCTTACCCTGCAAATAATTCATCCAAGCCACAACTTTCCTCGTGCTATTGCTAGTAGCCAACTACCTACATCACCCACCATTTTTTTAAGGCTAGGTTTCTAGTACTTTTTATAGAGAGATAGAGGGAGAAAAAGGCACTGGAAATAATACAAAACAAGGGTTTTTTTTGCCTAAAAGAGAAATTACACAGGAAGGGTAAGTGAAAAAACAAGGAAAGTAAAGTGACTTGATAAAGCTTGAATTAATTTGAGGACTTTTCAGGGAGGCCCATGTGCTTGTCTCATTTTAGTCAAACTTTGGTACTTTTTCTAACTTTTCTTAGTTCATCATTCTTTATTTGATTATTTAGTCACTTTATTTTATGTATAATTCTTAAAAAGTATTTTTATATTTGATATGGACAAAATATATAATAATATTATATTTTGGTATTTATTTATTTGGTTATCTTATTTGTTTATTTATTTTTATAATTTTTTTGGAATGATTAAATTTTAGGAAAAATTAGAAAAAAGTTAAAAAAATAAAAAAAAGTAATTTTTTGAAAATAGATGCTAATTATCCAATGATGGAATTTTTAGAGATTTCAAATGGTAAATTTCTATAAAATTCCTAAGTGAGAAACTTTTTCTAAATTTGTCCCAAATAATGGAATAATTTAGAAAAAGTTTCAATAACAATAATTAATATTTATTTTCAAATAAAAAACTAAAAAAATAAAATAAAAAATATTAATAAAAATTTTGAAATTAGATACAAATTATCCAAGGATGAGAATCTTAGAAATTTCAAATGAAAAATTTATTAAGAAATCTCTAGATGAGAAACTTCTCTAAATTTGCCCCAAATGGTGGAATAATTTAGATGAAATTTCAATAAAAGTAATTGTATTCTTTTCCAAATATAAAAATTTGATTGAAAATATTTGATAATTACCCAATGATAAGTTTCTTAGAAATTTCCAATGGTAAAGTTTCTAAGAAATCTCTAGGAGAGAAATTTTTTTAAATTTGTCCTAAATGGTGGAAGAATTTAAATGAAATTTCAATAAAAATAATTGTCATATTAATTTCTTTCCAAAAAAAATTTCTAAATTAGACCAAATGGTGAAAAATTTAGAAATAAAAATAAAATAAAAATAAATTTTGAGGATGAAATTCTTAGTAATCGTAAATTGATGATTATCTAAGAAAGTTTTAGGTGAGAAGATATTTCTAATTTGGCCCAAATGACGTAATAATTAGATTTATTTTTAATAAAGAAAACAAACCAAAAAAATTTAAAAAAAATAATTAAATTTTTTTCGATGATGGAGCCTTTTCATTTGAACTCTTGTAGCCGAACTCTTGAAATTTCAAATGGTAATCCCTATATGTAACCGAACTCTTGAACCCTGTTCTAATTAGTAGACTAAATCTATTCTTTTAAGGACCCTTGGTTAGGCTCAAGAGCTCTTTAAAAGTATAAATTCACTAGGTGGCCAATCACACCTAGTTAAAAAAGATTGGTGGTGATTTTATTTATTAAGTCTAGCTATAGATTTTTGGATCTATATGTTATGATAGTTTGACAACTCCACTGGGGAGGCTATAGAGAGTCGAGTCATAATAATTTTAAATTTATCCTATCCTTAGGTCTAAGGATTTTAATATGTAATGATATGTTATTTGTTTGTTTACTAATGTTTTTTCTTTTCTGTCTTGTATTTTATTTATGGGGGTTGACAATTATATGTTCTTTTACACACACTATCACCTGCATTTGCAGTACTTGAGCTTCATACCCGAGCTTCGTGCCTTTTAGGAGTGAGTAAAGTACCTATGCTTTCGTGAGATGATAATCTCTACAATAGCTAGGGAAATACTCTCACTCAAATTGAATCCTTTTCATTGGTAGCTTGTGATAGGTAAAGATTAGAATGTCTTACTAGTCTATGATGGGACAATGATGTAAGGAGCAATTTGAGAACCTTTAGTGGTCAAAGTCACCTAACCCTACATATAATCTACACTTAAGAGGCCTACCTTAAGATAAAGCCATTCTCACATGTTGATAGATGTAATCCAAAGTTAAGACACAAGAAGGAATAGTTTTTGATCTAACCATTTTGTTTGTTTGACCTTGTGCATGCCTCACTTTCCTTGTCATGTGTAACATTGTGCATTTTGCATCATTTTCATATAGGAAATATTTGCCACACAGTAGTTATTGATAAATCAGATCCATACTTACATCCATGAAAATGTATATTACATGCATTGTATATAAAGCATATAATTTCTTATCATAACTATGGTATTCAAGGTTCAAGAATAGCTCCACTAACCAAGAATCCCACACAATTAACTCACCAATATAATACCAGAGCTCGAGCCAGACAAATGGAACAAAAAAATTCTAATTGTCTTGAAAGAATAGAGAAAGCTCAAGAAAAGCTTGAAGGCGAGTTGAGTAAAATCCTGGATGTTTTGAACAAATTGAACAAAGGAAAGGGTACAAAAAAAATACTAGCCAACAAGATCATCCATTGTAAAAGGTGACTGACCCTTTGTACCCTTTTGGTTTTGGACCGTATCAAGCCTAATCCACACAAGACCCACCATCACAGTAGTTCACATATCCTATAAGGTATACATACCTTGGAATGCCATCAGGTTCAAACCTAGGATAGTACCAGAGTTATGTAAATTCCATCTTTATTGAGAAGGTAGTAAAACTAGTATCAATCTTCAACTTGGATGATCCAAAAGAGAAAAAAAATTGAGGCCTAAGGAGAAAAAGACTTTAGAAGGCTCAAAAGCTGAATAGAAGAAGAATTTGTTAAAGGAAAGGTTGCGAGCCATAAGGAGAATTAATTTTTATGGTTTAGTAGATGATGTTGGGCTCTGTTTAGTCCCAGATGTCATTATTCCTTCAAAGTTTAAGGTTTTAAAGTTTAAAAAGTATGATGATACAAAGTGTCTAAAGACCCACATTACATGTACTATCAAAAAATGACTGCCCATGCTAATAATGAAAAAATATCAATGCATGTTTTTCAAGATAACCCTATGAGCTCTACTGCTAAGTGGTATATTTAACTGGACAAAACTCGTATTCAGTCTTAGAGTGATATGGCCCATGACTTCATTAATAAGTATCGACATATCATAAACTTAGCCCCTGATCGCCTGTCTTTGTAGAATATGAAAAAGAAGGCAATTGAATCATTCAAAGAGTATGCCCAGAGGTTGAGGGACATAGCTACTTAGGTACAACCTCCTCTAACTAAGAAAAAAACCACAGTGTTGTTTGTAGTACTTTAAAATCTTTTTATTATGAAAATATGATAGAGAATGCCACAAAAAATTTTGTTTATATGGTGATCGCAAGTGAAATCATTGAGAATGCCATTAAAAATAGCAATTTAGAAAGAAGGAAAACCAAAAAGGTGCCAAAAAAGAAAGAGACTAAAGCTCAAATCGTGAGTTTTGATAGCCAGTTTAGGGGATATCAACCCTATCCACCACAAAGTTATTCCCTATACTATCCTACTGTGAATAATACCTTACCCTACCCATATCAGCCTTCTCTACAACCATCTCACCTATCAACAAATTAGCCTGCTCCCATAGATAGCCTAACACTTAACCTCTTATAAGACCCCAGATTCATTTTGCTAATCCAATAAGTGGTTCACGAGAGCTACGAACTCCCTGAAAAAAACTCGTATTTGATCTAATCTCTATGACTTATACGGAGTTATACTGAGAGCTCTATACTAATCACTTGATTGCCTCTAGATGTTTGGAGTCACTCAAGTCATTTTATCCTAAGTGGTATGATCTTACAGTTTATTGTGACTAAAACTTTGGAATTGCTGGTCATTCCACTAAAAATTACACTGCTCTAAAGCATAAAGTGCAACGATTGATCAAAGATGGAATGATCAACTTTGATACAAGAGGGATATCGATGCCTAATGCTAGTGGCAATCTAATGCCTAATGCTATGTTAATGCTTCAAGTGAAGATCAAGAATAAGTGTGATCTGAAAAGACTTGGAGAGCTGCAATAAATAAGGGGGCTAAATGTCAATAAAAATCCTTCACTTGATTACATGAGAACATAATTTTGAAAAGGAAAAAGATGTTTAGGCTGGTTGGATGTTGTTTGTCATTTTGGATTTTCTTTCAAAGAATTTTAGGAATTATTTTATGTAATAAGATTTCATTTGTTATCATTTTAATAAAAGACAAGTTGATGCATTTCATTACATTTTCTCTTTTGCCCAAACCATTATTCTATGCTTTGTTATTTCTCATATCTTTTTATTTCCATTCTTAAATTCCAAACGATGAATGTCTAGACAATGATAACATTAACTTTGAGATTTAATTTTGGAAACTCATTCATATTGACAAAATTCAATTTGTGAAGACTATTTGAGCAAAAGTAACAAGCTATTGGTAGATATAAAATAGATATATCTTGAAAATATACAGTTTTTTATAAAGATCCATGAACTTGTTTTTGTTTAATAGATTATTTTCAAGGAAAGCATTCACATTTGAGATGAAAAATGGTCATCTTTCTTTTACCATTTGTAAAACCAGTCATTGTTATTTCTTTTAAGCCTATTAGGATTTCTTTTTCTAAATAACCCTAATCAAGGATCACCCTCCATACTGAAGGGTAAATTTTGAGAAGAACATGCTTGAAAAGAAAAGAGGCTAAAGATCACAAAAGGTCTCAAAGATAGAAGTTAAAAAAATAAAAAATAAAAAAAATGAATGCCACAAATAAGTTAGGGTAAAGTAATGAGAATCTTTTTGCGAGAAATAAGATGAATGAAAAAAGCAATGGAATGATATGGGGAAAAGTGCCAAATTACATCAAATGATGAGAAATGATCATTTGGGTTTGAACCATTTCAACATGTGTTTTGAGCCTATTTTATCCATTTCTTTTATGACCCCTCACCATAATCTACATTACAACCTTTAAAAGTCTATTTTGATTAAATGTGAATGCTCGAATTAAATGATCATATGTTGGGCTAAGGCATGCTTATGGTAGAACCATAGGATCATGCTATGTGTTTTAAAGATAAATGTGTGGGGGAAAAATGAAAAAAATAAAAAAATAAAATAAAAAAAATGAAAAAATGTGAAAGGAGAGAGAAAAAAAACTCAAATTGAAAATTCAAAAAAATGATTTGGGTAGAAAAACCTTTGAGCTAAGAGTTGGATAGACAGTTTAATATATAAAAGATCAAAGACACCTGAAGATCTTTCAAAGCTACGGTAAAGTTTAATGAGCTTAAAATTGATTTTGAAAGTTAATGGAAAGAATTTTTGAAAAAGAATTCTGGATTAATGTTAAGCATTGTCTAAATATTCATTGTTTGGACATTGTTGTACCATTCATCCTAATGACATGCTTTGAATTTGTTCTTTTGTCAATTTATTTTTATACAAGACTCACTTCTCATTGATTACCTTTTTTCTAATTCACCTTGTGTTATCTTATTTTTGCATCCCCAAAATAAATCAAGAAAATGTATGATTGTATTATATTTTTCTTAGTTTGAAATGATAATGAATGAATGATGATATTCATAAAAGACTTCTGTATTCTTTTGAAAGGAAATCCAAGATGATAGAGAGCAAAAAAAGAGATGGTTGAAACCTAAAAAAGTTATTTGAAAAGACACATAATGTGGCCAAATGATGAATATGGTGATAGATTGATCGACATAACTTGTGAGTTGTAATCAAATGATGAAAACAATGTGGATTAGTGGATGAAATTTATTTTAAAATTGCTAATACTAAGAAGCCTATGAGTTGTGTTGAAAATAATATGAATCAATAGATAAAATTTGTTCTGAAATTGCTAGTGCTGAGAAACCTGTGAGTTATGATTAAATGATAGAAATAAAATGGATCAATTGATAGAATTTTTTTAAAAATGGCTAGTGCGGAGAAGCTAAAAAGGGAAAAATATGAGATGGTAGAGCTTTGAGAACTATGATGCCACAATTAATTATGATTTCATGACATTAATGTTAGTGATATCAGCATTACATGTATGTTATTTGGTTAGGCTAAGCACTTGCATTAGGCAAAGAACATATGAATCATGATTTATAATATGATGTTTGTAGTATTGTGAGAATCTAGACTGCTACATTTGCATCATTAGAAAAGCATTTGCATCATTATCATGACAAAGTTTGACTTGGATGAAAGTCTAAGAGTTTTCATGACAAGAAATTTTAAATTTTTGGAGGAAAGTATAGCATGCATTGTATTTTGAATGTTTAGTGCATAGTATGCATTACGTGTGAGAATGTCCAGTGCATAAAGTAAGGATATTTCAATATTTTCCATAGATAAGATAAATATGAAAACTTTCCAAGAAAAAAATTTCAACTTCTCATTTGAAAAAAAAAAAGACCTTCAAGGTAAAATTTTGATCCTTGAAAAATGATATTTCTCAATATTAGGAATGATTTGTAAGACTTTCTGGCATAATATTTTAAAATTTCTTTAGACACGATCTATGACTCCTCTGGACAAGATTGTTAAGGAGCCTTATTTACTTTTTCAAAGTCGTTGAACCTCTGATTAGAGAAGTCTTATTTACTTTTTCAAAGTCGTTAAGCCTCTGATTAGAAGAGCTTTATTTACCTTTTTCAAAGTCATTGAGCCTCTGATTAAAGGAGCATTATTTACTTTTCCAAAGTCATTGAGCCTCTAGTTAGAGGTGCCTTATTTATTTTTTCAAAGTCGTTGGGCCTATGATTAGAGGAGCCTTATTTGCTTTTTTAAAGTTGTTGAGTCTCTGATTAGAAGAGCCTTATTTACTTTTTTAAAATCGTTGAGCCTCTAATTAGAAGAGCCTTATTTACTTTTTCAAAGTCATGGAGCCTCTACTTAGAGGAGCTTTATTTATTTCTCAAAAGTTGTGGAGCCTTTATTTAAAGAAGTTTTTATGTTATTCCAGAAGTCTGAGTACGCTTAAAAAAGCAAAAGAAAAGAAAAAAATGAGTTGAGTTGATTTTTGATTGGGTTGTCTACGTTTTTGCACAATTCCTGTTTCATAGAAAATATGCAAAGATGGGCAGCTATAGACACTCAAATTTGTCTAGGGGTCTACATGGCTTGATTTTGTTTAAAAAAATAATAATTAAAAAATACAAAATACAAAAAAAAGAGGAAAAAACAAGTGGTTGAATTTGTGTAAAACTGGGATTGAGAGTTTGAGATGGATTGGAAAAGGTTGAGTTGAATTAAAGTTTGAAGGGAATTGGAATTTCTTTCGAGTATGTGGTTCTATGGATTTAAGCCTATAAATATAGCCCTACACCAAGTAGCAAAAGAACACACGAAAATCAGAGAGATAGATCAAAAAAGTAAAAGGGAAAATGCACACAGAAAAGAGAGAACAAACAGAACAATACACGGTAGTACTAAGAGAGAGGGAGGAAACAATCGATCCAATCCTAGCAAGCATCAGCTAGTTCCTAGATACTCCATTATCAACCGAACCTTCCTCCTACCCTGTAGATAATTCATCCAAGCAACAATTTTTCTCATACTATTACTAGCAGCCATCTACCTACATCACCCACCATTTTCTTAAAGCTAGGTTTTCGATACTTTTTGTAAAGAGATAAAGGGAGAAAAAGGCACTGGAAATAATACAAAATGAGGGTTTTTTTTTTTTTTTTGCTTAAAGAAGAAATTACGCATGAAGGGTAAGTGAAAAAACAAGAAAAGTAAAGTGACTTGATAAATCTTGAATTGATTTGAAAACTTTCTAGGGAGACCCATGTGCTTGTCTCATTTTAGTCAAACTTTGGTACTTTTTCTAACTTTTCTTAGTTCATCATTCTGTATTTGATTATTTAGTCACTTTATTTATATATAATTCTTAAAAAATATTTTCATATTTGATATGGGCAAAATATATAATAATATTATATTTTGGTATTTATTTATTTATTTAGTTATCTTATTTGTTTGTTTATTTTTAAAGTTTTTTTTGTATGATTAAATTTTAGAAAAAATTAGAAAAAAATTAAAAAAATAAAAAAAATAATTTTTTGAAAATAAATACTAATTTTTCAATGATAGAATTTTTAGAGATTTCAAATGGTAAATTTCTATAAAATTCTTAGGTGAGAAATTTTTTCTAAATTTGTCCCAAATGGTAGAATAATTTAGAAAAAATTTTAATAACAATAATTAATAGTTATTTTAAATAAAAAACTAAAAAAAATAAAATTAAAAATATTAATAAAAAATTTGTAATTAAATACAAATTACCCAATGATGAAAATCTTAGAAATTTCAAATGAAAAATTTCTTAAAGAATCTGTAGGTGAGAAATTTTTTTTAATTTGTCTCAAATGGTGGAATAATTTAGATGAAATTTCAATAAAAGTAATTGTATTCTTTTTCAAATATAAAAATTTGATTGAAAATATTTGACAATTACCCAATAATGAGATTCTTAGAAATTTCAAATAGTAAATTTTTTATGAAATCTCTAGGTGAGAAAATTCTTTAAATTTGTCCTAAATGGTGGAAGAATTTAAATAAAATTTAAATAAAAATAATTATCATATTATTTTCTTTCAAAAAAATTTTTAAAATAAACCCCAATGGTGAAAAATTTAGAAATAAAAAATAAAATAAAAATAAATTCTAACGATGAAATTCTTAGTAATCATAAATGGATGATTATCTAAAAAAATTTTAGGTGAGAAGATATTTCTAATTTGGCTCAAATGGTGGAATAATTAGATATATTTTCAATAAAAAATAAACCAAGAAAATAAAAAAAAATTAAATTTTTTTCAATAATGGAGCCTTTTCAAGAAAACAAATGAGATTCTTGAATACTTTTGAGGTAAAAAAGTATTTTTAAGAGTTCTATAAGATTGATGGAGAATCTTAAGAATTATTTTTAATATTTCATCATAAATATTTAAAGCCATTAGAATCAAGATCTTAGGATAAATTTAAAATAAAATAGTACCATCTTTTGGATGGGCATGTGAGGGTGCTATAACCTTTCTCATGTGTAACCGAACTCCCAAACCCTGTTCTGATTAGTAAATCAGAACATATTCTTTTAGGGACTCTTAGTAAAGCTTAGGAGCTTTTAAAAAGAATAGATTCATTAAGTGGCCAATTATACCTAGTTAAAAAAAAATGGTGGTGACTCCATTTGTTAAGTCTAGCTATAAATTTTTGGATCTATATGTTATAACAGTCCCTTCAATTTTGTCTAATTACTTGACATGTGTATAAAAAGACGACAGTGTCTTCTTATGTAATCAAATCACTATAATGCCCCTTATGTTTTGTCTACAACTATATAACGAAAGTATCTATATCTACATAATGCATACAATTATACCATTTCAATTGTTTGCTAATTACTTGACACATGTATGAATTTACTATAATTACTAAAATTATTATAATACCCTCATATCATAATTATTGAAATGCCCCTACATCATAATTATAGAAATGCCCCCTATCATGATTAGTTAAAATTACTATAACGACCCTTAGACCATAATTACGAAAATATTTCTTTTACTATAATTAGTTAAAAATACTTTAATACCCTTATTAAATTATGTATTTATAACTATAATTAAAAGTAAACCCCAATAAAATTACATTAATACCTTTTTGATTGTTTCATAATTTGTTGACACGTGGCCTTTTATATCACCCTTACCAAAATTATAAAAATGCCCTTTTATATCTATTTTATTACATTATATAAATTACTATAATGTCATTTTTCTCACAAATAGTCAAAATTACTATACTGTCACTCTTGTCATAAACATGAAAATATTTTTCTTACCATAATTGGTCTAAGTTATTATAATACTCTCTCATTATAATTATGAAAATGTCATTTTAATTGCTTTATAATTACATATTAAATTTTAACGTCTATACAATAATATGAAAGTAATTTTCTTTAAAATGGCCATAATGACCATAGCCGGGTTATTTTTCTAGTCAGAATATAGATGAAAAGGTAAAGATGTTAAATATTTAAGAATGAATGTGTGCATGTACCAAAAAAGGAATGAATCTATGAAGAATTGGAGGTTGTTATAAAAACATTTCCGATCAAGACATTACTATTTAATTTAGTGGTTGATTACAATTTAATGGCTCATAAGTTCCAATAAAGAAATAAAAAAAATAATTGGAAGTTAATACAAAAGAATTAACTGAATAATTAAAAGGTGTCATGATTTTTTTTATAGGAAATATGTTATAGAGTAGTTTTTAATTTAAGTAAGATTTAAACATTGTCCAGATGATTTAAACTTTTGTACATGTGATTTATTTAATTGGTCATTTGTATTTACTGGTTTTGAAATTCTTTTGAAGTTATATTATTACATTCATATAATTAATTAAATAATTAATTATTATATTGTAATTAAATTATAATTACTGATTAATTAAATAAAAAATTATAACTTAACTAAAGAACTAAATCCAAGATCCAAAAGTCCTCGAATATATTGATTTTAAATTTTATTTCATGAATTTTAAACTATAAGAAAATTAAAAATTGAACCCTGACATGACATTGATATGCGGAGAAAGCATCATCTTCATTACTTAAAAAGGAGCAAAAGTTTCCACTATTTTATTCAAAGATAGTAAGTGAAGTTTCAACTAAATCTAAAGTTAATATTTATTCAAATCATTTACTTTTTTAATTAATTTTTATATTTAATTTAAGATCATTAAATTTCATTTATAAATTGAATTTAAAGTGTATTTTTCACCGTTGAAGAAAGTAGTTACTATCTTTTAATTAGTTGAGAGGATCTTTTCTTGGGTACGTAGACAAAGTTGGTCAAATTGTCTAACCTAAATTTCATTGTTTGAAGGGGGAGTCAAGATTGTTATATAAGTTGAGATAAAGTAGTCCAACATGGGGTGGTTTTAAATCTTCACGCCAGTCTTTTCAGAATTGGCAAATTGGGATTGAAATTGAATCAACGATGAGGTCATTGTTGAATCTTCGATCAACACAGGTATTTTGTTTTGACCCAAATCCAGTTAATCCAACTGCTAATTGCTTGCAACTTGATAAACCATTCTGCAGCAATACCTGTGATTATATATATATATATAGAAAGATCAACAAACCCTGCCATTTCAAAGCTTCACAATGAACCAGTAAACGAGAAACATGTTTCTTCCTGATGGTCCAAAATACCTTATTTTTCGGCAAGAGAAACATGGTGGACGGGCTACCCAGATATGATACTTTCCAGGAAGAACACATTGAATGCTTGCCAGATATATGAAAATAATTCAAGCATTCATGCTATTACATGTAAGTTGTTGCCTGAGTATGATACAAAAATACTTTGAACATATTTAATTCCTCCACCTACCATAATAATGGTGGTGTACTGTATTAATAAGACTGAAAAAAAAAAAAAAAATAGAGAAGATAAATCCTGATAAGAAAACTCAAAGCTTATCACCTAATTCCTTTACTTCAAAGTCTTACAGACTAAGTAGAGAGAATGAGTTTCATTACGATTTAATGAATTTACCACATCTTCTGGCACCATTATGATATATGTGTTGAAGTGTTCCACAAACATCAACAGATTTTCCAGGCAAAAGAACGAGGGGGTGGGAGGGAGGGGAAGCACAGGGTTTAACAATGATCAGTATTTTATCTGGCCTACAAAATGGCCTCAAGAGCATCCCTATTCACCAACCAAGCTTCTTCAAGAAATCCCTAGTTCTCTTCCTCATGCGTGTAAAAACAATAACAATGCAAGCAAGGACACAAGGAGGGAAATCTCCAACGAAAATGTTTAATTTCTTGATCCATTCAGGAGTATCCTTCACTACCAGAGTTATCATAAGTGTTATAACTGCTATTCCTACCAAGATCTTGGTTATAGGTTTGATCAAAGAATCCTGAAATCAAAAACAAAAGAAAAGCCGCACATCATATCATCTTATGCAGCAGTCATATCATAAGCATCATGATGAGTTGAGTATGATTTCCAGTCATCAACCAAAGAAGCAGACAAGCTAAGATGAATGCAACACTTGAAGCAGTCACAGGCTCCATGATCATGATTTATTGCCCACAAACCCACCCACTTACTCATCAGCACACTTGCGCACACATATATATTGATATTGGTTTCTAGATTTCCAACCAAAAAAGTTCAAATACACTTAAACAAGTTTATAGGAAAGAAAAGTGGCAATTTCAAAGAATTTCTAAGATCTATGCAATGGAGGAACAGAGTAAATAAATAAGGCACCAGCAAAGAGAGCATATTTCATACATCATATGAGAAACTCAGCATATCAACTCTTTTAAGATCAATTTAATTGCTTTATATGAACAACTGGCCATCTGTTACATACATTAAAAAAATTGGAACATTGGAGATACTGAAAACTAATTGAGATCTGCAACATGAATCATCGGTTGAGAATCCTGAGCTTAGGAAGGTTTATAAAGTCTACAGGCAACTACACAAAGGATATAACACATTAATGATTTATTTGTATAAAGCGTTAGTGGGGAAGATTATTTGAAGAAGGTAAGAAAAAAGCAATCTCAAGGTTTTAATTGGTTTAGGGATGCAGTCCAGTCCATTTTTCACTTAAAACCATACTTGCATTCGACAAGTTAAAAATCCAATTAGCCCACCATAACTCAGTAGGTTTTAACTTGAGTTAACTGAATTTATCTGGTCTTTTTGATTGGTAAATTTTAAGCCTTATTATCCCCAAGGTTTAAACTATGGTTCTCAAAGCCATGACAAGTGCTTCTAAGCATCCCACCATGACTTGTTGCTAACTACTATAAAGACAAAATTTAAGCATAATTTCACCTATATTAATTGTACTGAGATGTAGTGTAGAATTTTGGTAAAAGCAGACTTTTTTCAGTATTCAGTCTTAAAACTTTATATGTACCTATTATTATAACTTAAATATCATTTACAAACATAGTTTGCACCAGAACCTTTGAACCTATTTATATCCTTAATATTAAATATCTTTTGTTCAAAAGAAGTTAGATTAAATGACCTAAAATTAAACACAAGTGACCTGATGATACAAAGCTGTCACCAAGTCGATGTACAGTCCAGGTTGAATAGCCATACTCTTAAGTTCGAAAACAACAGTAGAAAGCAGACAAAGATAATAAGACAAATTCTATTTGGATGAGGCTTGGGTGCTCTCTTCAGATGATATATGATCCTGATGACCCATCTTGATAGGTGATTCTCTAGAGGGTCCTAGTGCATCTACTTGACTAATTCATAACATCAATAAATCAAAAGCCAATTTCAACCTGGTGAAAGGATAGATGAGAATACAAGGGTTTAAATAGCTCAACACCCTTAACCTTTAATTAATCAGTGTAAAATACTTCCTCTAATCAGTGTTCACTGCTAAAATTTTCAATTTATTATGCAGTATATTCTAGTGATTTAGATTACAAGTGCAAACCTAAAAAAAACAGCCTTGACAACTAGCTAAGTAAAGCTCCAAATTGTTATTGCTTTCAATAATTACTTTTTGCTTTTTACTTCTTAAGAAATTGCTATAAAAGCAATGGTTTAAAAACGATGAACACTCCATTTGGTAGGAAGAAGGAAAAAGTTTTAATCAAAAGGTTGAGCAACAAAATAGCATAACTACTATGAATCTCAACCATTGGATTAAAACTTTTTACATCCTTGTCGCTTTCCATTCTCCCTACCAATCACAGCATAAATGACAAGAATGGAACACCGAAACTAATATAATTATACAGTTATTCTACATACAAGTAAAATCATGTGTTTTGTTCTCTAACAATCTTTAGTTTCTCAAAAATATTGTTTGTTTATAAACCCAAAGAGTACAATTTTGCATTTTGCCTTTTGCCAACAATTGCATATCCCCAAGGGGATACTCATCTTGGAAGCCTCGGGTTTTTAGTCCTGAGATAGTCAGGTTGGGATTTATGATATAGGAGAGGGCTACCTCTCAGTATGTAACTCAAGATATATATATATATATATATATATTTGACATTATTCATTTTACAAAATCACAAATAATCACAAATTACCTTTGGTTCGCTGTCAATGTGAACAACCGAAGAGGAGGGAACAATGCGATAATGCTTGACCAGTACAGTCATGGTGTCTTAGACTACAGATGATGAGTCATCAGGCACTTTCAGTTTGTCAGGATCAATCAGACGACAGGTAATCGGTGGGATTTTATTATAAAATGAAGAGTTGAAGCTTTCCCTAGTGGATTGTTATCTGCCTTTTATTAATCCCTTGGAGAATCCAGCTTTATATACTTTTTGGTAATCCATTAGAGGTTTGAAAATGAAGACTGCATTGTTATCCATTCATTTTGGAAACACTGGGAACTGGTTCTGGATTTTCTTGACCCCCAAGTGTCAATTAATGTGTGACCTTGGAAGGCATTGATTTGTTTGAATCTGTTGGAAAAAGGTGCATAACTAGTGATGATCGTCTTAAATCTTGTACACATCCTACATATTTTTTGTTCTCGTCCTATTTTAAGGAAGAGGCGTTGCTTTTGCACACACCATTGTTTACTAGTAGGATGACGTAACTGGAGTTATCATTGAGAAGGCTATTTTGCCTTATTATTGCAGATGTTTTCTCAAAAACTGATTTTCACATGTGCTCCTCCTGTACTTGGTATCTTGATGTGCAAACACAGACTATTTTTGTGTGGGTAAATTCAACAGCTTTACCACCAGCTTCACATACCGTACCCACTTCCCACAAAACCCAAGAAGGGAACAAGGCCTCTGTTATTTATAAGAGGAGAAAACTGCAGGCGAAACTTTAGATAAAAAGTTGTTTGGGCATCGCATTGGTAAACTTAAATTGCTTGGTGCAAGTTATTTGGGTCATTAATCTGATATTATTAAAATTTTTTTGTTTGATTGCAGAGTGAAACAGAGGCAGGCAGAATATTGAGTTCCTCTTGCCATCCCTATTAAGAGGACTTCATTTTTAGTTTCTTCTTCCGCCCCCCTCCCCCCCCCCCCCCCCCCCCCCCCCCCCCCCAAAAAAAAAAAAAGGGAAATGGATTGTTAAAGCATGATGTCTAATTTAATTTTATACTGTTTCATGACCATACTGACATGTCATAAACCGAGTTAGATTTTTGTTGAATGTATTTACAGTTAGCTTGATGTGTATTGACCATCCTTTTGTGTGTATTTGCACTCATAATTTGAAACGCCCTTTTTCACCTTAACCTTTCTTTGTCCATAGATGAATATGAACCTTTCAGTTGATGATGGTCATCTTTGTAACATGGGAAAGATGATAGAAGAAATGGAGGTTAAGCTCCGGAACTCATTGGATCAGGTATGTTGACTGCTTTCTTTATATCAATTGCCTTTGCATGTTGCAGTATCGATAATTTAGTGGTTTGGTTAGTAGGACGAGTCAGAATATCTATGTATTTTGCAGGTCTACTTTGGAAAGACGAGAGATGGTTTGCACTTTACGGCCACCTTCTGAAGTGGCACAGATGAGATTGCCTCTTATGTCACATGAAATTGATGATTGTATACCAGAATGACTAGTATGCTTTGCGTATGAGATATCCAGATCAATACAAATGATGGACAGTACGGTTGACATATTTCCAGTCTGCCGTTACAAATGAATTTCGTTTAATAACATTTCCATCAAATTTCTTTAGAATTGAGATCTTTTATATTATCTTACCATTAATGTGAAAAATATGAATAGGACATCTTCATGCTTAAAACAATCTGCCATGACATGAAGCCATGTTTACGTTAGAATTTGGTATGTAGAACTCAGTTTCGAACATATTTCGATTTGGAATCGTGGCATTTGAATTTTGCTTATCCTTTAGCTAGAAATACATTTTCATGTAATTTTTTTTTAAGCAACAAAGAGTTTATCTATATCAAATTTAGTGAATTTATAAATAAATAAAAAAACACACACACACTATTTTTATAACTTGAGCCAATCATTTATTTTCTTTCATGAAATTCTGGTGATTGATTGCAGCTTTGCCGATGCACTGACCCAGACAGGTCGTAGGCATGATCAAGCAAGATTGGATTTGTTGTGAAATTTAGAAATCTCCAATTACATTCTGGTTTAAGAATGTCAATCTTATCAAAATTTGAAAAATTTTTAATTTTTTATTCAAATAAAAATACATATTAAATTTGAAAGATGAGAACCAAAATAAAAATAATTTTAAAATTTTTTATCAAATACTAATACAAAAATTAATAAAATAACATTCATCTGTACCCATATTCCTATCATATGTATTTATATATTTAATAAACAAAATTTATTTAATAATATAAAATTTGTTTTAAATTAATTAAAATTAATATATTTTAAAAAATTACATAAATATGTATAGGTTAAAATAAAAAATTTTAAAAATAATTTATATTTTATTTTTTAAAAAAACTATGAATATAAAAATTACTCGAATCAATTAAATACTTATCAAAATAAAAAAAAATAAATTTAAAATACTTATTAAATATGAAAAAGAAAAAGTAAGAATTGAAAAAAAAAAATCTTTATCCATTGACCATTAACCATTGACGTCCCTACAGGTTCCCAAGAACTCTTGTGATGGTGACATGAAGTAAAACCCCATTTTGCCTGGTTTAACGCTGATAGGTGTGACAAGTGCTTAGTTCAAGATTCAGACCACATCCCCCGAACCCCAAAAATCTAGATCCCATAAAGAGAAGGAAATTTCCTTCCTAATTCAAGTATGTAAGATCATAAATAAGAAGCAACAACTCGTATGGCAGCAAGATTATAGTTTCACTATCTGATTTGATAGAGACAATTATAACTCTCACAATCTAAAAATCTCAAAATGATAAGAGGTTTCGACTAAAAAAGAGGTTCAACAAGTAAAAACATTCATAATATTTTCATGTAAAAACATTCAACTTAATCTTATATATGATCGTGAGCCAAAACACGGCTTTAATCTTTTTTGACTTGAGATTCAACATAAAAGTGTAAATGATACATTAGTACTCGCAAGCTATTCGAATTCGATTCGAAAAAAACTCGAATTCGATTCGATTATTATCGAGTCGAACTCGAACTCGAGTAACTCAACTTATCGATCGAACCAAATTCGAATATTCTTATATCTGACTCGAGTAGCTCGGGAGCCTAATCGAGCTTTTATATTTAAATATATTTTTATTATTTTAATTAATAAAATATTTCGAGTCCGAGTTCGAGTTCGAGCATGAATAATCAAATTCTTGTCGAGTATACGAATCGAGCTTATTTTTACATATTAATCGAGCTTAATCAAGCGAGCTCGAATAACTCGAATTCGATCACAAATTGAGCTCGAGCTTGAAAAATAAAACTCGATCGAGCTCGAGCCGAGTATCGAGCCCCGAGTTGTGAGTCGAGCTCGAGCTCGAGCTTCTCACTATTCGGCTTGGCTCGGCTCGTTTACAGCCCTAGTTCAGCACCAGATGAAGCGGCATCTTTCTTCAAAGGTGGTACTTCTTCCACATTTTCCTCTTCTGTATCACTATCATCATCTGCAAGGAGAAAACATCAAGAACCATATGGCAAATTGGCACACTCTAATTGATAGCGAATGGATTATGAAACTTACCATCCTCACCTTCAGCAGCACCAAAGCCTTCACTACCACCCATGTTCAGCTTCTGTAACAAAAATGGAAAAACTAAGTAAATAGTGTCAAGTCCAATTAAGACACTCAAATCATTAAATATTAGGTGATGACACCGCCACTCACAGAAAAGTCAAAGTCACCAAAGTCCATATCGGGTCCAACTGACAACAAAAATCCCCAGTGAGTCAAACTAAAAATAAAACTCTTCACCACAGAAATATAGCAGTGAAAAAACCATTCAAGATATTGATGAAACTAGTCTTACCCTTATTGTCCTGAACCTGATCCTCCTCTTCTTCATCAACCCATCTATCCCAATCAACTTTCAAAAACACAGGAGGTTTCCCTTCCTGTTTCAGCAATCTGCTCCACCACTTTTTCTCAGCCTTTTTCACAAGGTAACAGATATTTCTCTTGCCAACACTAGCCTTGCTTCCCTGCAAGCATCACAATGAAACATATTACAGTATAGCCAGTATGTATTAAAGGTTAATCATTAGAACAGAGATTTTAGATGTGGACCTACATCAATGTCAACTTTGTCATGCAGATCCATGTCAACTTCATAGGGAATCTTGTCCACTCCACTAGTGGCAGAGAAGAAAAAATTTCCTTCAGGCTCCAGTTTAAGCTTCACATCCTGTGCATCAGGAAGCTCAATAGTTATGAAGACTGCATCTGACCTCTGGGCCCATTTCACTGAAGGATGTCGGCTGCAATATGAATTGTCCAAAGGGAAACTTAGAAACAAGTTGAAATCATAAACACTCTTATCAATCTTTCTAGGATCATTTTTTGTACTTAGAACAATTAACTCAATCTATGCTGCAAATCTTAAAATGATATTTGCATCATAGTCTAGAACCCGAAACATCATTGTTCCAAGATTATATATTACCAAACAACCTAGACTAAAGACTACTGAATAGATAACTTACTTCCAAGTCAAATACTTACAGAACTATGACGTAGAAAAAAAAGTCCAAATTGGTCTGGCATAAACATGAAAATCTACATTATAGATGTTTAATAAAAGTTGATAATTTAAGAGACAAATGGCATGAGGCAACATAGCTGATGTAAAAGATACATAAACAATACAATGGGTAGACAGTAAGATAGGGTCATGGTCTGACAGCTATATAATGCATCCCTCGCAGCAACAACCAAAAATCTAGAGACCTGACAGGTTTATACACACACACACAATTTGAACGTGTTCAACCTCGTAAAATTTGGAAAGGATAACATAAAAAATTCTGAAAACTATACCAATATCTATCAGTAAGTTTCTTGATTAAAATTGCAGTGCTGTTAAACTTTAACAGGTGCGCAACAGGGGTGAACATAAATATCATACCGCTGTATCAAAAAACACTAAACTGGAAGAAGGGAGGGGATTTCTTTAAACTTCCAACAACAACCATGGTCATCCCACTATCTTACTTATTCAGCAGACATAACACGTATCACACTCCATTATTATAGAACCCTAAAGACTCCAGAACAAGGTATATCTGAGTTCTGACATCAACCTCCTTTAGCCAAGAGGCTGCAATTAGGCTATAACCAAACAACTTTTCAAATTTAAACAACAAAAACAATTCATAAGCATTGGATATCAGAATAAGAGTATCAATTTACATCTTCAACAAAATCGAACGAAAGGGTTTCTTCTTCTCACAAAGTCTTAGTATTTTATTTGCAAGTCGTAGCACTAAATAGCAATAGAATTATTGTACAAGTCAAGTTTCCAAATTTACGAGCTGTCTCCTATTATCATGAAGGAAAAGAGAAAAGCAATTACCCAAAAATAACTTTTTCGAGAGTTGCCCAAAGAGAAACCCTTCAAAAACCATACTTTTATTTACACTTCAAACCAAACCCTCTTCTTGGTTATTAAGAAAAGGGAAGAAACCCATAAAAAATTTCTCTTTCTTCATTTCTTATCCACTTCTTTTACAAACTAATAGAGTAAAATCATTCCCCCAAACAAAATCATTTAGAAAAAGACAACGCAAATAGTAAAAGTCTAAGCCCTTCAAGGCCTCTCTTAGCAGCATAATAGAAATAACAAAAACCAGAAAAAACAAAAAAACAAAAAACAGTAAACCAACAATAGCGGCAATGGAAGTTAATTTTTTTTTTTCTTCATTTTTCTCCATTTTCTAAGCAACCAAACAAACTAAACAAAAAGGGTAGAATGAAAAATGTGAAAAAAAAAAATTAAAAGAGATGAAAAATAAAAAGGTAAAGGGAAAAACCTCATCTTTGGCGATTCCTAGCTACTATAGTTTGCTTCGCTTCGGAGAATTTAGGAGTGTGTTGTAGACTGTAAAGACTGTAAAAATTAAACGGAAATTAGAGAATTATTTATAGGATGTTTAGGTGAAAAAGTAAACGGTTAAGAATGACCGGTGAGTGAGGGTAAAAATAAAATGAAAATTGACTTTGCCTCTGGATAGTTCTTCTGGATTCCAGGTACGGCCGCTGATAAAAAAAACTTTGTAAATTTAAGAAAATAAATGAAGTAATAAGGACAAATAGGGCTACCATGTTACTAGATATTTATTGTTTGCAAAAATTTTGAAAAATCGTATGTTTGTATTTAATAAAATATTAATAATTTATATATTTATTTTATATTTTATACGAAAAAAATACGGTATAATTTGTATTAAAAGACACATGAAATTTTAATTAATTTGTATGTTTTTTAAAATATTTTTTATATGATATTGTACTTTAAATTGTTATATTTATTTGTAAATGAAAAAAAATGGACTGTTTTGGCATGATCTAAAATATGAATTTACGATTTTCATAGTTTACTAGTAAAATGCTCTCGCCGCGCTTCGGAGAGTAACAGATTTATTTAGTTTTAATTAATAAAAATTTAATTATTAAATTATTTAAAATTATTTCTAAGTGAATAAATTCATTTCATTTTGAGATTTGAGTTCAAATTTTTTAATAACAATTAAATTGATTTATAAAATATATTCTCTAAAATTATTTTAATTATTTGAAATGTTAGTTTTTTTTTATAAAATTTATTATTATGTTTTGTAATTATTAAAAACAATTGTATTATATTTTTATTAGTTTATTTAAAATTTCGATTATATAAAAAATTAAGAAAATTTTTAATTTTGATAGTAATAATAATGAACAAGTACATTACCCCTGTGCTTTCGTTGCGGGAATTGAAAGACAAGTAAAATATTTATTTTTCATATATTTTAAATTAATAAATACTTAATTATTATTATGTTTAGTAATTATTAAAATAATATTATATTATATTATATTATATTTTTATTTTTATTATTTTTTTATTAATGTTTCATTTATTTAACATACAAAGAATTTTTTAATTTTTATAATAATAATGAATGATTATTTTTACAATCATTTGAAATTAGTTTTTTTATTGGAATAAATTATAAGAACTTTCTTATATTTTAGTAAAATATACAATATGATTTTTCAACTTAAGATAATATTTGAAAATTTGTTATTACAAATTCAAAATTAATTTTCATCATTGGAGATTTTTCAAATGATCATTTTTATTATTAACTCTATCTCTTTAACTATTTAAAGTAACATGTAAAACCAATAAATATATGTAAATAAAAGTTAAAAAATATATTTAAAGAGTTAAAATATTTGTAAAAATTGAATAAAATTAAACTAGATATATTTTGAATTTAGGCTTGTTTACATAAAATGAACTAAAAACTTACTTTTGGTTCTTTTTTTTTATTTAAAATGGATTAAGCAATTGTGACAATTTTTTTAGAGACTTATTTTAATCTAACAAACAAAATTCAACCCATTTATTTTTCCTAATACCAAATTTAACTAACAAAATCACAATCCATTATCTCTTTAAAACCAATCAAAATAAACAAAATGTTAACACAGCTTACAAAAGTGGGCATATGTTAAGTATTAACCCTAAAGGGATGCTTTTAATATATATGTACAGTGAATTATTATTATTTTTATGATCATTTGAAATTAACTTTTTTATTGGAATAAATTGTAAATTTTTTTACACTTTTAGTAGAATTGACTATATGATTCTTCAACTTAAGAAAGTATTTTAAAATTTGTTATTATAAATTCCAAAATAATTTTCATCATTAGGGTTTTTTCAAATGATCATTTTTATTATTAACTTTATCTCTTTTATTATTTAAAGTAACATGTAAAATAAATATATGTAAATAAAAGTTTAAAAATATATACCTAATGAGTGAAAATGTTTGTAAAAAATAAAGATAAATTACATATAAATATCCTTTGATATAAGATGGATTGAAAATGACTCTTGATGTTTAAAAAATGACACTTAATTACTCTATGATTTGTTTTATTGTTTTTTTACCCAAAACCATTATTTTTTTCGTTATTTTTTATCTTTTATCTTTTTTTTTCCTTCTTCATTATCAATTCATTCTCTCTCTCTAAAACCAAACAAATGAAGTTTTTCACCTCTTAATTTTTCTTGCATCTTCGTTAGAAGATTGAGTCTCCCTCTCTTAAACTTGGTACTAATGTGAAAATTGAAAATAGCTATAGATATGCATTAACACCTCAGGATGTAATTCATGCTAGCAGGGATGGCACATTAATTTGAGCTTGTAAGCAAGTAGTTTATTAAAAAAAGTAAAAGTTCAAAGTCAAATAGCATGGACTTTAAATATAAATTTGTGGCTAGAAGGTTTTATTTGCCATGAATCTTCCTTTAAACTTCTAGCAATGAAATTTCATGTGTTTTTAAACTGATTTGTCAAATTAAGACCAAACAATCAATCAAAACTTTCGTAATTAGTCTTTCAGTTGAAATTGGAGATCAAAAACCCCAATAAAAAGATGGGTATAGTCTCAATTGCAATTCCTTTTCATGATTAATGCATTATTCTAGTCTTCACCGAAATTTTGAAAATGGTCCTTTGACTCTTGTGTTTGCTGAGACCCTACTCATTTATTTCATTTTACCAATTTCCTTATGGTACTTGAATATTTCCATGTTAAATGACAAACATTCGATTGATAATTAGTTACTTAAAAGTTTGCTTGTGAAAACCTAATGAAATTTTTGTCTCGAGAAAAATAGAGAAGCACTGGAAGTGTAAGCTAATCTGTGTCAAGCATTGGTAACCTTTCAACGTTTTACCAAGAGTTTTAGATGAAACAAGCCTTTGGAAAATAAACCTTCTTTCATAGTTTTACCAAGACCAAGACCTATAGTTTTATGCATGGCTTTGGCTTATCTCTCTAGCTTGGCCTAAACTTGAGCTAATGATTTCATGTTCGCAAGAAAATACTATGGTCATGACATGTTTAATTCAACTTATTTTATCCTTGATTAATTTTCCTTTCTTTTTCTATACAGTTGAAATTGAATATGCCTCTACAAAACTTTTAAGCACCTTGACAAACAAAGATTTCATATCAAGATGAAGAACTACATTTGTTTGGTTTTAGAGAGAGAATTTATCTGGTTTTAGAGAGAGAATAAATTGATGATGAAAAAAAATTAAAAAAAAAAGAAAAAAGTAATGATTTTAGGTAAAAAAAAATCATAAAGTAGTTAAGTGTCATTTTTTAAATCTTAAGAGTCATTTTCAATCTGTCTCAAGTTACAAGGTATTTATATGTAATTTACTCAAAAATAAAATAAAATAAAACTACTTATATTTTGTATTGGAATTATTTACATAAAATAAGTTAAAGATCTATCTTTGAGTTTATTTATTTAAAAAGAATCAAACCTTTGTCAACATTTTTTTTTTAAAGATTTGTCTTACTCTAACAAATAAAATTTTAACACATTTATCTTCTTTAAAACCAAATCTAACATGTAAAATCATAACTCATTTATCTCTTAAAAATAACAAAAATCAATTTAAATATTCATTGACTTATTTTATATATGAGTTTATATTTGATGCACTGTTAATGTATATATTATATGCATTATCACTGAATTAGATGATAATACCTCATTAATAAGCAAATATTAGCCTTTAAAATAATACAAAAAACTAATTTAAAAAAAAAAACTTATTCATTAATGAGGTAATATCATCTAATTCACTTCATTAATGAGGTAACATTATTCGGTTTCGCTGACAGTGTATAGAATCTATACATTGACAGTGCATCAAATATAAACCCTTAACATATAAACTATAAACATATAGCCCACCTCTCATAAACAAACAAGTCCATATCCCACACCCAAAACCTAACAAACCTATAAAATAGATATATGTTACCTCCCTAACTCCTTATGATTTTTTTTAAATATAAAAGAAACTACAATCTAGGAATAGAGAATGGGTTGATATAGATAAATTAGTATAGATAGTATAGATATAAATAATTTTTATGCCTTTTTTTGTTTTAATATTGTTAAAATAAAAAAATTAAATAAAAACTAAGAAAATAACACTTGTTGACATGAAATTCCTTAGGTGATTTTTTTCATCTATAATATAAATGATCAGTTGGGATACTCTTTTTTTTTTTCAACTGAAAATAATTAAGTTGCAAAAAAATAACAGGGATGTGAAGAAAGTGGCTGATTTTAGCTACATTAAGGTGGATGGTTTGAGGCACAAGTTTTCCATAGGTGATAAATAGTAATGCCAAATATATAAGGAAATATATTCAAAATTGGATGAGATAAGATTCAAGATTAAAGAGTTAGGCCATGTGAATTCAAAGTTTAATTTAATTAGGCCATGTGAAGTAATTTAATTGGTTCTACAATCACCATTTAAAAAGTAGTATTTAACAGGTTTGAAATTCGAATTTAACACTTACGACACTTTTTTTATTTCATATGACTGTTTATCCAAAAAAGAGTTAGATAGCTGAAACTAGTCTTGTTCTTCATGACATAGGGGAAGATAAGATGAAGAATCACTTGTGTTATCATACTAAAAGGTTGGCAGTGGCCTTTGGTTTGATTAGTAGGAGTGAAGCAACCCTAATTCTTAGTAATATGGAGATTGTCATGTTTTGATTAAGCTTATATCAAAGATATACAAAGGACAAATTATTTTGAGGATCAACTTTAGTTTCATCACTACAAAAGAATAGGTTTTTAGTAGTGTTTTTTTTTTTTTTCATATTTAGCGACGTTTGCCAAAAATGCCACTAAGAGCATCAGCTATACCTATGTTAGGAAAAATAACGATGTTTTAGGTTAGCTATATTTATGAAAAAAAAAAGGCTACTAAATTTAGTAAATTTTTTAGGCACAAACACTGCTAAATTTAGTGGCATTTTTCACTACAAAAGTTGCTAAATTAAAAAATTTATTTTTTTAATTTTTTTAACATTTACTAATATAATTAAATAAAAATTATCCAAAAAGATAAAAATGAATTTAAATTTATAAACTAAATATTTTAAATATTTAAATATCTAAATATGTAATTTGTTTCAATATGCATCTAACACAAAGTTTAATACAATAACACTTAAATTGTTTCAGTACATTAGCTAGATATTTAAAATGTATGAAATTGATGATCTCTTGGACTTGGAGCAATGCCATTTGATGAAAGATATTTTCCATCATGATCACTAACGTGTTTAAGAACCTACTAAATAAAGTAAAACAACTTTTTTCACTTAATAATAAGCTATTTTTTGATATTAAAAAATAAAAATAGTTACTAAATATAATACCTAAGTTGTTGGACCACCTATATTGGTTCCTAAAAATTAGTATTGCACAAAATTCATAACAGTGTCTAATCGATCATGTAACTGCTGAAATCTTAAACACTCTTGATCCATTATAACATGCTTTTTTCAATTCTAGCACATTCCTTTTTTAGTCTGACACACTTACTTCTCTTTTTGCTTCAATTTGCTTGGCATGTTGCATAGTTTACTTCTCGAGATGTCTCATGAAGATTAACTTGTCGAGAACATAAATTATTAAGAGCTACATCCATAGTAGCTAGATGGTGTTGGACCCAATTTAAGGCCTTGGGACCCATCCATGTCTTACCTTTCTAGCACCTTCAGTGAATATTTGATTTTTCAAGTCTTGCATGTTGACAAAATAATCGGATGCTACTTCAATCTTAATGGTAATTTTTTCTTTCACTTTTTCCTATAAATTAATCAAATAATGCTATCAAGTTCAATAATTAATTCATAATATATTTGAAATAGTAAATATATACTTTCTGTATAAAATAAATCAAATAAATTACCACAATTTCTTGTATTTTGACATTTAAGCAAGATCCATATTTCTTTTATGAGTTAATCAAAAAAGTTTTAGACGTTCAACTTTTTCACCCAACTTAGTCTCCTATACAAAAACACATATTATCGTTAAAAACACATCAACTATAAACGTTTTTAATATATCAACCGTGAAAACTACGTTCAATCATTGTACAAGTTTAATATCATATATTTAAGCTATCTAAATTGTTAAAATAAAACTATAGCTGTAAATTTACATATTTGTCCCTTAACAGCATAATAAGTGCTAAATAGACATAAACAACGAGTTTTTCACACATATCAAGCGAGCAAGTTTAATATCATATATTAAAACTATTGAAACTGTTAAAATATAACAATAATTTCAAATTTATAATTTTTCCCTTTAAAGGCACAAAAGGTCTAAATAAACATAAACAACAACTTTTTCACACATATCAAGGGTGGAAACCAAGTTCAACACTTTTTGTTCCATTTAAGGGCAAAATTCAAATTTGCAGTTATTATTTTTTTTTAAAGTTTAGATAGCTTTAATACATGATATTAAACTTGTTTGATTGATTGAATTTGGTTTTCATGCTTGATATGTGTGAAAAATTTTCTGTTTATGCCTATTTAGCACTTTTTATGCCGTTAAAAGGTAAAATTTCAAATTTACAGTTATTGTTCTATTATAACAATTTGGATAACTTCAATATATTATATTAAACTTGTCCAAATGATTGAACTTGGTTTCCACCCTTGATATGTGTGAAAAAGTTAATGTTTATATATTTTAAGAACCTTTTATGCCATTAAAGGGCAAAAAATGTAAATTTGCTATTACATTTTTGTTTTAAATAGTTTAGATAGTTTAAATGCATGATATTAAACTTGTCTAAATGGTTGATCTTGGTTTTCACAATTTAAATATGTGAAAAAGTTACCGTTTATGTCTATTTATGACTTATTGTATCGTTAAAAAGAAAAATACAAATTTACAGTTATTGTTCTGTTTTAATAGTTTGGATAACTTCAATACATGATATTAAACTTTTCTGATTGACTGAACTTAATTTTCATCCTTGATACATGTGAAAAAATTGCTATGTTTGTCTACTTAGCACTTTTTATGCCGTTAAAGAGCAAAATTGTAAATTTGCAATTATTGTTCTATTTTAAAGTTTGGATAGGTTCAATACATGTTATTAAACTTGTTCGATTGATTAAACTTGGTTTTCATGCTTGATATATGTGAAAAACTCACTGTTTATATCTATTTAGCATTTTTTGTGCCGTTAAGTGGCAAAAATGTAAATTTACAGCTATTGTTCTATTTTAATAATTTAGATAAGACAACTATGAATTTTCTCATATCCAAGACCTAACTCTTTAATCATTTTATCTGAATCTTTACCTGATTTAGATATTTTTGTGAAAGAAAACATTTCTTTCATAAACTACAATAATAAAGTCAAAGAATTTCCCATCCATCCATATAAGCTTAAGTAAAAAAGACACACGTAGAAAGACAATCTTGAATGCTTAGATCCCGCATAAAGTTCCTCATTCATATCTTCAAGCAACTTATAAAACTTTGATGCTTCTCTACTAAGTTTTTGGTCACCTACACCTATTCAATATTCACCAAATTCATTCATTTTGGGGAGATGGATTATAGAAATGTTGGTTATGAATGTTGAAAGCATCTTGCAATATGTTTTCCATGTCATCTTCTCTAATAGGATCATGTTGCTATTGGGGAGCCCTTGAAGTTAAAGAAAATCTACTTGATGACCTTGATGGAACGAATTCTCCTTGAAATACCAATTAACAATTCGAGATAAATCTAATACAAACTAAATGTTCCAAAATAATTTCACAAATTTGCCAATCGATATTAGCACACCTCAAACATGGGTATAATATCATATTATATTCACTTGCATTCTTAAATGCAAAATTAAGAAATTTTTTCACTCTATCTTGGTACTTTTGACTTAATCTTAACTTTTGTATCCAACTCTTATCCATTTAGTGCTTGTTACATTATCAAACCAAAGTTATATAATTAGTTATATTAAAACAAACTATAACATACTAATTAGACTAACCCTAAAACTAAAAATAATATATATTCCTAATATAGTGGTACAACCAAAGATTACTTGTATAGAACAATTTGTTTTGCACATAGGAATTAACCATTTGAGCAAAGGCCATTTACAGATTGTTTCATTATTTGGTTAGAAAAGTCTTTTACAATCAAAAGAAAGGCAAGAAGGTAGGTTCATGTGAATGAAATGATAATAATAGCAAGATAACTAAGTAAATACTTATGAAGAGTAAAAGGGTTGCGAACACTTATGTCTACTTTAAGTGATAAATACTTGCAATTCTTCAAATCTAGATCAAGCTATAAAGAAACTCGTAGTGATCACTTATCTGTGACAAAAAGATAATGTTAGTATGCTAATTAATTAATTAGTATGCTATGCTCAAAGATAATATTGTTATCTATATATGGTTAAAAGCATTTATAAATCTAAAACATGATTACAAAAAATAAGGGTACGAAACTTATCAAAAAATAATAATAAAAATAAGAGGAATGGTTGACAATAAATATGATATATATGAATTCCCTTCAATTTATAGCACTTAGACAAAAGTTTAGAGAGCATCATACAGGGGGTCCTAATAAATTGCAGATCATGAGATTACCATAGTTCCTACATAGAATCCAAACAATATAGCTAAAAGTTTGATTACTAAGAAGTCCTAATTTGCAAGCAGAATGAAAGGATAATAAGAGAGAAAATTGGTGGAATTTTAATGCGTATATGCTACAAAGCTAACTTAACATTGATTCGAGTCTTATATAATTGATAGAATAGGCTTACGCTATGATATAAAATTAAAATAAAAAATGGCCCCTCCTTAATTTAGTATGCTATAAAAATCACCTCATGTGTTATGGTCTATATAAACTTCAACCATCGTTTAATGCAAATGATAACAAGTTATTCTTTTTATTTTCATCAATAAACTTTAACTAAAATAGAATTTAAGGTTTAATTTAAACTTTTGAAGATATTTATTCCATTCTTAGTTTAACAATATATTATCTTTTATACATATATATTTTATCATAATGGTTGTGTCCAAATTCCATTGCTTGCATAAATGAATATGTTAAATGTTAGACCTAAGAAAAGGATATGTTTCAATTATTATGCTAACTAAAAAGTTTATAAAGCAGAAGATAAATACTAGATATCAACTTGATATTTTAATTTCCATTTTCTATATCAAGTCACAATATTGCATGAATGTGCTTTTTTTTTCTTCAAATTCAAATAGATAAACACTTTCTCCATGTTAAAATCTTCAAAGCCAAGCAGAAGAATCATGGTGAAGTGCAAACACCCTTGGTTGAATATTGTAGTGTCCATGATGGCTTGAAATTGTATGAAATCCTCTTGGAATGGAGATGGCCGAATGTGATGGAGAATTGAGAGTCTTTGAGCTTGCAAAATTCTTCAAATGTGCGCCAATCCTCTTACATTTTATCTAGCCGAATGGTGCAAGAGTCCATCATGAATGCAACTTCCTTTTTTTGTCGTATGGATAGGTGATTGAAGGCCATTAGGGTTCGATTACATCCTTGCATTGCTTGCCTGGATGTTATCCTGCATGTGTATGCATGCATTACATGAAAATCACATCCAAAAGCCTTAAACCCTAAAAATCATGAAAACAACATTAACAATACCAAACTCAACAAAATTTTAAAATTTTACACCAATTTTGATATGTAAAATCACTATAATTTTAGATGATATCAGCCAAATTAGTTGACTAGAAAAGAGCTAAAGTGGCTGAATATAAAATGGCAGTATTCATGTTGTTACTAACAACTGTTAAATATGACAAATGGTATTATGCATGGCGAGTATAAATGGGGACAAGAAAGAAAAAGGTAGATTTGGATGGTTATATGGATAGGGGAGCCAAGAAGGTGTTTTTTTCTTTATACCAATAAGTGCATTAAAATTCATGATCAATTTGACACCCTTGATACAGCTCTAAGTTATGTTATTCTTTACGACATAGTGTTGCCCTGATTAAGGAGATTTACAAGCAATTAGGACCAAATGCAAGAGGAACTTGTCAAGTTCTGTGGCATTGTCTTAATAATATGAACTCCATTGTATTCTAAAACTCAAAGAAGACCATTAGTAACAGTTTAATGGAAAAAAGATAAATGAAACTTAACATTAGCATGACATCTTACTATCATGACCTATACAAGCCAAGAATCAAATTTAGGGATGGGATCAATATACATAAATTTTACTAGAAATGTTTAAGTTTCAAATGAAAATACGCAATAATGAGCCATGAGCAGTTATCATGCAGCAGAAAAAGCTTGTCATGCAACAAAAAGGATCATATCCAATAAGTCTCGATATGTGTTAACAAATAGGAGATGTCAAACTAGAATATAATAAAATCAAAGGTCTAATTACCTAAAACAATCACTCAGTCCTAACTAGTATTCTTTAAAAGAAGAATGAGGGTAGGGGACATCTTACTATCATGACCTGTACATGCCAAGAATCAAATTTAGGGATGGCATCAATATACATAAATTTTAGTAGAAATTTTTAAGTTTCAAATGAAAATACATAATAATGTACCATAAACAGTTATCATGCACCAGAAAAAGCTTGTCATGCAACATAAAGTGATCATATCCAACAAGTCTTGATATGTGTTAACAAATGGGAGATGTCAAACTAGAATATAAGAAAATCAGAGGTCTAATTACCTAAAACAATCATTTAGTCCTAACCAGTATTCTTTAGAAGAAGGGTGAGGGTAGGGGACATCTTACTATCATGACCTGTACATGCCAAGTATTAAATTTAAAGATGGCATCAATAAACATAAATTTTACTAAAAATGTTTAAATTTCAAATGAAAATATGCAATAATGTGCCATAAGCAGTTATCATGCTCCAAAAAAAGTTTGTCATGCAATAGAAAGTGATCATATCTAACAAGTCTCGATATGTGTTAACAAATGGGAGATGTCAAACTAGAATATAATAAAATCAAAGGTCTAATTACCTAAAACAATCACTCAGTCCTAAGCAATATTCTTTGAAAGAAGGGTAAGGGTAGAGGACATCTTACTATCATGACCTGTACATACCAAGAATCAAATTTAGGGATGGCATCAATATACACAAATTTTACTAGAAATGTTTAAGTTTCAAATGAAAATATGCAATAATGTGCCATGAGTAGTTATCATGCACCAGAAAAAGCTTGTCATGCAACATAAAGTGATCATATCCAATAAGTCTCAATATGTGTTAACAAATAGGAAATGTCAAACTAGAATATAATAAAATTAAAGGTTTAATTACCTAAAACAATCACTTAGTCCTAACCAGTATTCTTTAGAAGAAGGGTGAGGGTAATGAGAGAAACGAAAAAGAAAAGCATGCAATGTGAACAAAACTATTTTCCCTCTTGCATTAGATCACAAAGATTTCTCAAAAAAATCAACCTTGAAGGTATTTTTTTTACTCAGTAGCTAAGCCCATTGGAATGCAAATTTCAATTCCTCAAAAATATGAAAAACCAACAATCCATGTAATAGCTTCACATTCACTACAAAAGATATAATCCTATATGCTAATTTTAAGCAATGTAGATCACATAAATAAACATACATAGAAAATTACAAAAATTAACAGATGACAGTAGAGTTATCCCAACAATAATTGATTTTTGTATCTTTTTATTCCCCTTGTAATGATTCTAACCAAACTTAGTTAAGACAGTGCAAACACTAGGTTATCAAGTATTAAGGTTTGAAAAGTAAGGTCAAACTCTAGTCTTTCTCTGGTACCTATACATGTTCCATCACACCAAAAACTCTGCCTATTTTTGGTCTTTCTATAGTACCTAAAGAACAATGTACCAATCTATTGGTCAAACTCTAGTCTTTCTCTAGTACCTATGCATGTTCCATCACACCAAAAACCCTACCTGTTTTTGATCTTTCTCTAGTACCTAAAGAACAATGTACCAATCTATTCTCTAATGTTGATGGGAGTTTTAGGTCTTTATCCTTTCAAATTTTGCCTTGTAGCATCCTTTTTTTAGTCTTTCTCTAGTACTTAAAGAACAATGTATCAATCCATTCCCTAATGTTGATGAGAGTCTTACGTCTTCATCTTTTCTAGTTTTGCCTTGTAGCATAATTTATATCTTGCCACCATTGATCATGCCTCCAAATTATTTTTAACAATAAAGTAATTAAAGCAAATATTCAAACTTGATTCAAAATATAAAACCTAATCTATATTTACTCTATTCTCCTAGATGTCATAAAAGAGAAAAAAAATTTAACTGATTCCATAAACTTCAAAGACTAAGGAACATATCAAACCTAGTGTGAGGCATTGCTATTTTCACACAACATGCTTTCATTTGACAAAGCCATGAATAAATTCCACATAGTATTCATGCTTAATCCCATTTTGAACACAAACACTAATTGCCAAAATCAACAAAAATTTTCTTGTTATTCTTAGCCTTATTTATACATAAGCTGCAAGGATATTTTGAAAACCCATTTCTTCAACAATGAGTTTAGTTTTACTTCTTTTTTTTTTTATATTTGTAAGGAATTTAAATTCACAACTGTGAAGATGTAAGTAACACAATGTGATAAGATATTTCAGAAATGTAGGCTTAAGGCTTTTTTTATTTAATATTAAGATGTTTTACAAAATTAATCTTTATAATAACAATCATTACAACTTTATGCTTCTTTCTTTTTTCTTTATTTTTGCCTATAATATAAGTAACTAATTAGCTCATTTCCCCTTTCATTTTAAGGTGGTATATCTACTGATAACTCATAACTTTACTCTAACATTTTGCTTTAAATTTACAAAATTTTACAACATATCATGCAACAACAAAGATAATAGATGACCTAAACCATAAGATTAAGCATAGCACAACAAATCAAAGTAAACAATCTATTGAACAAAAGAAGCCAAGAAGCAGCAAGTGATCTCATAATTCTAAACACACTTGATACACTCATAATGAAGATTAGAAAGTTTCATTTATCCAAAAAGGAAAAAATAGATTAGAAAGCAAAGTAGATGATGAAAGTATAACATAATTTGACAACTAATGGAAAAAAGAAATTGAACAACTATTGCATGCACAAGCTGTTGAAGCAAAACACCCTTAACAACTAAAGCTAGGGGCATGAAATGGTACTAATTCGAAGGAGGTAACAGCTGATAAAACCTAGCATACAACCAATATACTACAATCGGGGCAAGTGTCCCCATTGCTTTATCATTCATATATCCTTCCCAAAACACATTTTTTCTCTTTTGTTTTAATAACCAATTCACCAAAGCATACAATTTCTGGATCAAAAATTTTCTTTTCTTTTTAGCCTAATACCCACTTTAAATTTACAAATTTAAAGTTGCATTTACAGCTTCAACTTTGAAATTAAAAAAAAATTATAAATAAGGAATCGTTAACATGAAATCAAGGAACATTTAGAAAGATTAAAACTTCTTTTAAAATGATTTTTCTTTAGTTAATTTCACATAGAAATTTCAAAAAATAACTTGACTATTAATTTTTCAAATGGTGACTCATGAGTACTATACATAGCCCTAAAATATGCAAAAGGTGAAAGAAAAAGAACTTAATTTTTTTTAATAAAAAATTATGAAAAAATGGATCAAAATATTAAAGAGAGAAAAATTAATTCTTTAGCTTACACGGGATTGAGTCTATCACAACTGTTGAAAATTATAGTAAACTTGATGATGCATTTAGATATGATTTTTTTATATATATTAATATTCTCTTGAGAAATGGGGAGGTTTGGCCTTTGAGTTTGTTTGGGAGACGAAAATATGATTTATGATTTTGTGTTTATTTTTCTTTTGTTTTCTTCCTTTTATTTCTCCTTTTTTAATGATACTTCATGCCAATGTATGCATTGTATTGTATGCGTTGCTTTAATTTAAAACAATCTTTGTTATGTTGGTCAGTTTTGTATTTTTCTTTCTTTTGTATTTTTTCTTTTATTTTAGGTTACATA
Source organism: Durio zibethinus (assembly GCF_002303985.1). Next base: position 9,951,747 of record NW_019167826.1, read on the forward strand.
GTCCTAGGAAGATCAGATTTGTGGGCTTTTAAAAGGGTTAGTACTGTAGTGCAATCTTTGACAAGCTGGGATTATGCTAAGCACTCGAGTTTCATTGGCTAACTTATATGGACAGAGTCAATTCCCTATCCAAGGCCACACAGAATTTAGCTCAAGGTTGGAGTCCATGACATATGCACCAAGCATCATTTGGTGTTGATGGCGATCAAAGGGTAGACAAGTGCCTCGAGTGGGAGGGTTATAGTACAAACACTATACCAAGTACTAGTGTCACACCCTACATAAGCACCATTGGGGCCAAGGCCTGAGCAATAGTGCATGAAAGCCAAACCCTCGCTCAAGCACTAAGCCATGAGAATGATTCTCTATGAGAGTTACTTGATGCTGAGCCTGAGGACCATTCAGGAAAAGCTTCTAGAAATCTCCAAAAAAGGTAGTATAGGCATAGTGGGTATGAAAACTCTAGATAAGCCTAGACATAGGCCAAACGTGCAAGCATAGAACCTTCTAAAAAAGCCAGATACAAAAATGGGCATGGGTATTGTAGCACCCAGGTAAGGAAGCTTCTAGAAGGCCTAAGGTGTGGGTACTCTATGAGAGAGCCTAAAACCTTCTAGACTTGGTGCACCACAAAGTGTTTGGAACCAACTCCTTTATAGAAATTCCCTAACCAGCCTTGTATGTGTCTAGAGGCCTTAGAACCCTCTAGAATGTATATAAGAGCCACACACTTGGCTTTTTAGTGACCACATAGGCCTTAGGGGCTCAACTATAAATAGGGGTGCCCCTTCCCCATAGGACCAACTCATGAACCTGTGAACCAACAAGCTACATAAGCACATTTGTACATAGCCACATTATTCCAGCAATAGAAAGGTTCTTGTATTCTTTCACCAATGCCTTCTTAGTGTTCTATAGTGTTTGATTATTTCTAGGGTCTAACTAGTCCATGGTGAGTGGCACACTCACTCAACCCAACTAAAGGCTAACTTAGGCATATGTGAGAGGTAGTTTCCTATCTAAGGCCATATGGTTGCAAGGCTTAAGATTAAAACCCATGACAATTGGTATCAGAGTACGGTTTAGTATGCGACCCCAATCCAAGATAATGTCTACTTCTGAAATGAGCCATCAGCATATTGAGGGGCAAGAGCCTTGTGAGACATACATTACTATAAGGGATAAGAAAGGCACCAGTAGGGAGATAATCTCAGCCTTTGATGCCCAGTTGGCCAATGTGAAGTTGGCTATGGCTAAAATAAGGACAAGTACAAAGACCAAACAAAGGAATTGGTCTCAATTAGAAATGAGATCACGAAAAAGTTAAGGCAAACTCTTTTTAAAGAGATCAAAAGCTTTATCTATAAGAAATCTACCCCAAAGAACTTGGTGGAGGTCATAAGAGAGGTGATGGAGTAGTTTAAGAGGAGGCTCTCTGTATGTAAGGTAGCCATAAGGGGAGGCATACTTTCAATTACTCCTAGGACTAGGGTAGAGGTTCTCAAGCTGAAGGAGTTTAAGAAGACACAATCTGTAAAGGATGTAAACAACTTTTTATGGGGTATGGACTAGTATTTTCATGCAATTGGCATCAAGGAAGACATTGCTAAGGTAAGCACTACCTCTATATATCTTGTAGACATCACGCTTCTATGGTGGCATCGTTGGTCTAAGGAGGCTAGGTGTAGAGGTGCTACCATTAGAACATAGAGGAGTTCTAAAAAGAGTTTAGGCAGTAGTTTTACCGATAATACACTATGAAGGAGGCATGCTCCAAGCTACAGTAGCTCATCTAACATAAAGAGGTACAAGACTATGTTTGGGAGTTCTCAAAATTCATGCTCCAAATTCTCAACCTTGGGGAACATGAGGCCCTTTTTGTATTTATGGATGGGCTCAAGCCATGGGCTAAGCAAGAGCTAAGAAGGATGGGTGTCCAAAACCTCACTCGAGCTATGACCGCTACTAAATCCCTAGAGGAATTCAAGAAATGAGACAATTTTGAGTCTTCTAAACCTAAGGGTAAGGGCAAAGGTAAAGGAGACAAGAACAAGAGTAGTAGTGTCAAGACACCAATGCACAAATAGAAGTCCTCTAAAGAATGAGACAAAAAAAAAACAAATGGCCAGTGACCAGATATAGACCCATGACTTATTTTTTGTGTGATGGTCAACATTGAGCTAGGCACTGTCCCAATAGAGCCAACCTCATGGCCATCATTCAAGGGTATGAGGAGCAACCCAATAAGGAGGAACTGAAGCTTGGTTCGATCATGCTAAGTTTTACCTAGCAAAGAAAGGGCATAAGAGAAAGAGGCTCATGTTCATTGAAATCTCAGTTATGGGCAAGCACTTGACTACCCTAGTGAACACATATGCATCTGATCTCTTCATGTCCAAAGAAATGGACAAGAGACTATGGTTCAAGGTTAAGAAAAGGGCTAGATGGATCAAGAACATCAACTTTAAATAGGTTCCAATTGTAGGCATGGCACAAGGAGTTAAGTTACAACTTAGAGCATGAAAAAGAAAGAACTTGTGAACTTGTAAACCAACAAGCTACTCAAGCACATTTATACATAGCCACATTGTTCCAGTAATAGAAAGGATCTTGTATTCTTTCACCAGTGCCTTTTTAGTGTGCTATAGTGTTCAATAGTTTCTAAGGTCTAACTAGTACTTGGTGAGTGGCACACTTACTCAACCTGGTTAAAGGCTGACTTAGGCACATGTGAGAGGTAGTTTTTACCCAATGCTACATGGTTGCAATGTTTAAGGTCAAAGCCTATGACACCAACATCTACTCAAGAGATGTTTAAGGCAACAACCCTTACAAGTGCTAGCATTTACTAAAAAAGTGTCCGAGGTAACAATCTATAAAAAAGGCCTGCTTGTGCCAATAGTAGTTAAGGTAGTTGCTCGCACCAAGTGCCAGCATCCAGTGATGCTATCCTAGGCAACATCCCACACCAAGTGCCCAACATCTACTGATGGTGTCTAAGGCAACAATAGGCCAGCATCAGCCAATGGTGTTGGATGTGAATGCCCGTACCAACCAAGGACCAAATGCTACCGATGGCATTTGAAGCAACAGCCATACTAAGGGCTAGCATGTGCTAATGGGTTTCAAGGCAAGTGCCCACACTAAGGGCGAGCTCATCCCTGTAACAAATACCAAGGCCATTTGGTTGAATGCTTGAAAGAGGGATGTCATCGCCTAGCTAAATTGTTGTAGTGGAGAACACCATTCATCCCCAACTCTAGTGGGGTGTGGTGTAAAAAAAAAAGTGAGAGAACTTTGATGGGTGTGGAGTAGAGGAACAAATCAAAGCGACAAAAAGGCTAATTCTCAATGGATTATGGCAGCAAGGCCTCTCTACCACTTACAATACCCTGTCACATATTTAAGTCATCTAGAAAGGATTTTACCCACCACTAAATGGGAATTGAGCTCTAAAGAGACCCATACATCTTGTCCACCATAGGAGCTACACTATGATGTATGCTGTTAGGGGATATTAGCCCCTACTATGGGTCAACAATTGAGCAATGGGCGTATGTGTCACTTCCTCCGTCTCTTAGGATCAACTAACCCATGTGCAAGTGTTGTTCACATGGAACCCACCCACTCTTCAGCCTTTAAAGTTCTTGTTTGAATATTCGCTACTACCACTAAGGTTTGCACTGATAGTCGGTCCAACCAGGCTCGTGTCTTAGGTTTTGTGGTGACCAACACACCCTCTTACTCATCGAGGCTTGGTCATTGCCTTGATGGCTAGGTATAGGTCACAAGTTTAAGCACCATCCATTTTCAGGGCTAGTTGATTCGGTAGGTGAGTTGTTATACACTCATTAGTGGATTTTAACTTCCATGACCTCTATTTTACTATCTTAATTAACTAACACACTTTATGGGTTCTAGGTTAGTGTGCTATTGGGTATCATAACTTGACTTCTGGTTTATCCCATGTTGCCAGTTCTACTTACCAAAAATGGCCTACTTTGAGCTTTCGATTATGTGGCATGACTTAATGAAGCAACTGTGCCATCCTACCTATTTGGAGTTTAAAAATAGGTCAAGGGCATTGCACCCTCAATGCCTCTAATCCTTGGCTTTACTTGATAGAACTTGCTAAAGGCTCTAGCTATCTTGAGGAAAACTTTAAAAGGAACCAGCTACTAGATGGTTTGATTAGTCTTTCACCCATATACCTAAGTTAGACGAACATGCTAGCATCACTATGGGCCTCTATTAGAGTTTCCTCTAGCTTTGCCTTGCTTAGGCATAGTTCACCATCTTTAAGGTCTCAATAGGTATGCTCACAATTGAACCTTTCTCAAAAGATTATGGTCACTCGGTAATGCACCGAAGATTAAGGTCACTCGGTAATGCACCCACGAGGGATGCCACCAATTAGCTTTTTTACACCTTTAAGTTTTTTAGCCCATTTACTTGCACAGATGTCAGACTCCTTAATCCTTGTTTCAAGATGGGCAATATGGGGAACTCATAGGCTAATGTCAGGAGCATGCCAATGTTGAGGCACGCTGAGATGGCGTTTGCTACATTCCATGATTGTAGTAGCAACATTTTCCAAGCATATCGAAAGCCTAAGCTTGGGCTGCCATCATGACTTGTGTTAATCCATGCCCTGAGTCAATCAGTGGATCGACTCTTGCCATTGCACATTTGACCTAGGTGCATTGTTGGCCCTTATCCACTTCCCTCTTGACAATTTCAAGCACTCTTTGACTCTTTTTTCAAAGTCCTTTTAAATTTTCCTTTTGTGGTACTTATTCATTATCGATCTCTCACATGTATTTAGCCTTGCATAGAATTTACCACCTGATTACGGCTACATTCCCAAACAACCTGACTCGTAAATAGTGCCTTATGGTGTGACAAGGTTTAGGCATAACGAGACTCTCACCCTCTCCAATGACCCTTTTCAAGGGACTTAAGCCCAATCTGCTACTGAGGATGCTTTTCCATACTACAATTCGAAAGTTGAAGGCATCCAATTCTCTAGCTGGGCTCTTCTTAGTTCATTTGTTGTTACCAGGGGAATCCTAGAAATTTTATTTTACTTTGATTATTGATATGCTTAAACTCAGTGGGTGATCTTATTTGACCTAGGGTCACAATATAAGCACCAAACAAGACCTAATGGGGTTTGAATGGACAACGAGCTCATGTCATTGGAGACGAGGCATACTGGGAGTTTACCACTAGTAGTCATGGTACTATCATTGCCAGGGACTCATTTTTGGGCCAACCATGATCAACAAGATCATAGGAGGCCATCTTCCACCACCCTCACATAGAGCCTGATGGGTGAAGGTTTGGTGGGGGAATGATATGTGACACCCAGGTAGGGGCTTAAGGCGTAACTTACATTTAAAGACTCGGTGGTTCATGAGATTCTGCAATTCACACCAAGTACTACATTTTGATACATTCTTCATCAATACAAGAGTCGAGATATCCATTGTCAAGAGTCATTTTTTATTTTTCACAATAAAAAGAGTCACGGTGCTACTTACGCATGCACTGCGAATGGGATGGTGATGGCACACACACCTTTTTTTCATTTTGGTTCATTAGTGTGATTCATGCCAAAAGGTTGTTATTCGACTGTGGGCAATGATACCAATCGCTTTGCCTACCTGAGAGGTGGAATGAAGCAACCGTCATGCTCGCTCAAGGCTAGAAGGGGCTCGGGGCATAGAGGCACCCTTACCCTCTTAGTGTTTTGTTAACGTGTTCGTGGGTCATTTATTTAGTAGGTTTCAAAAATGATCCTTTTGTAGGTTCACATACGAAAATCTTATTATGACTTCTCCTTCCTCTAAATGATAAGGTCTAGTGGACTTCCATGACATTGTAGGTAGAAACTGTTGACATCATGATGATATGAACACTTCACTAAACCATTCAATTGGTAGGAGCGATGGTGGTGTGTACAAAAGGCAGTGACATAGTCAACATGAGCTAATGACTTGCATTGACTAGGATTTCCTCATTGAAGACCAACAATAGCAATGATCTATCCCCATCACGATGAAATTTCAAAGATTACGTAAAACTATTGGCCAAGGCTATAGACTTGTTGAATACATCAGTGTGCAACACATATGGCCTAAAACATCTAAGGCATCATAGACCTATTATTGCTTGAAAATTTTTTAGCCTAAGTGGCCATAGTCCCTCTAAGAAGCTAGCCATAAAGGATCACGTCAGCATAGCTAGTTAATAGGCTGAGGTCTTGTTCGTTAATGGAATTAACCAAATAAATCGCTCCACCAACTAAGAACAACCATGCACCACCATCCATAAAATCAAGAAAGAGTCTCAGTTTATCAATCCTTACTATGTCTGGACCTAGTAAGTTTCCCTATGTTGAGTCAAATTAAGCCATAAGCTTCATTCCTGGTGGTACCCTTCTTTCAATTCCTCTAAGTTTCATCCTTGTGACCATACTTCCCCTGGAACCCAAAGACTTTGATTTTTAATAAGGTGCCAGTAGAGTCCTAAAAGTAACATCTGTCGATCCTTAGTTAGCATCATTTATGGTTAAGACTAGAATGGTATTTGATCATCTTCAAGCCCTTAACTTTCATTATTGATTAATGAAAACATCCTTGGTAAATGCTTTCATAATTGTTCATCTTTCATAAATCCAAGAATTTCACCTTTGATAATGAAATATGAATATGTTAATCATTACTCTAATCTCAAAGGCCAACACAATAGGAATAGAATCTTATGATGCTATCACATGTTAATGTACACAAGCATAGGCTTGCTTTAGGCACTCTAATTTCTTCAAAGTAATAGCACCAGAGGAATGACCTGACTAGTTAAGGCCAGGAATGCATCACTAGTAGTAGAGCTGAGTAGATTGGTGCTCACCATGAGGCAAACTGGATGACCCAACCTTAGTTCCAACTATAACCTTTTTAATTGCAACAACTTAAATATACGCTATTGGAGCTAGCATTACTGTAGCTGTTGGCAACAAAGTTGCCCTCCAATGGATCCTCGTTAAGGGATTTAGATTGTACTCATCTAATAACAAACTCATAGAGCCTGGTATTATTATTTATTATCACTACCTCCCTGTGTTAAGATTGGGTAATTTGCGTGCCTGCTACCTTCCTTGGATGTGGTAACCATTTCTTTGGCTCCCTCTCCATAATCAAAACCTAATTTTCCATCACCCATCACCACCATACTAGGCCACTATCCTACCATCAAAAGTTGATAGGGTAGAAATTTGAATGATGTGTTGCCAGCATAAAGGTTATGTGATCTGTTGATTTATCATGAATCATAAGAGTAACAGGCAAAAACCATGTCGACCTTTTATCTAATAAATGCATCCTTTCAAAAAGTCAAGGTTTGTTGCATGTATTAGCTCTAGAATTACTATGATTATCTAAGTAGTAGTTACCATCAAACAAACTATAATTGATTTAATAAGCCATTCATAGTTTCATAGTCAGAATTAGTTCATACTTACACATGCATAGCTTAATCTTTGAGACAAACATATGACTACTATCAAGATCAACTAGGTAGCATTCCTTTACAATGTTGACATTGTATGAGCCTTAATGCATCGGTTAAGCATTGGAGAGAGCCAACATGGAGCACAAGCATTGTGCATGTTGAGCACATAAAATGCATAGCATCGAACAAACAAGGGTCGAGATCCCATGCCTACAAAATGTTCTGTATTTGAGAACACAATCGAACACCAGTACACTAATGCAACCACAGAGGTTTGGGTAGGACACTTGGGACACGAGGCACAATTAAGGTTTGACTCGTAGCCTTTAGGACATAACACAGATGAGGGATGGCAAGACATCTAATTTTTGTTGACTTAGGTATGTAGCACAGGATCCTGATTAAGCCCCTAAGGTACAATGACCACATGGGAGAGATTGAAGAGGATGATGGATTGATAGTTGGATGCTTCAAGCATGAATCCTACCAACACACACAACCATAGCACCACTCATATGGCCATTGTGTAAGAGTGGCAACATCTACGCACACTAGTAAATAGCCAACCTAATCGATTACTTGATGAGTATACAGAAGAAATGATGTACAATGCCATGCTATAATAGCTTAGCATGGGAAAAACACAAGCAAGGGCCATGAGCCTCCCCCTACCATCTAACAGGCAATAAAAGCTTGACACCACCAATGTTTGGTCCGACTGGGACCACACACGTAAACTCTAATGTCACCACCCTAAGGAGACATTGCCCTATTTAGGGACTTGTTCATAGGGTCTTGGGTAACATTGGCTGTATATGTCACTCCTCATGTGAGCACCCTTCAGGCTAAGGCACAAGCACTAACACTAAGAGGCCAAACCCTCACTCAAGCACTAGGCCATGTGAACTAGTCCCTATGAGAGTTACTTGATGCTAAGCCGAAGGACCATTCAAGAGAAGCCTTTGGAAAGCCCCATAAAGGTGGTGTGGGCACTATCATGGGCTTTGGGCTTAAGCCTTGTAGCCATGTGGCCTTAGGTGAGAAATTACCATTCACGTATGCCTAAGTCAGCCTTTAACTAGGTTAGTGAGTGTGCCACTCACCAAGGACTAGTCGACCCTAAAGACAATTGAACACTATAGCACACTAAGAAGGTACTAGTGAAAGAATACAAGATCATTTCTATTATTGGAACAATATGGCTATGTACAAATGTGCTTAAGTAGCTTGTCGGTTCACAAGTTCATAAGTTTATAAGTTGGTCCTATGGGGGATGGGGCACCCTTATTTATACTTGAGCCCCCATAGCCTATATGGTCATTAAGGAGCCAAGTGTGTAGCTCTTATATACATTCTAGAGGGTTCCAAATCCCTAGACATATACAAGGTCAGTTAGGGAATTTCTAAAATGAAGTTGGTTCTAGACACTCTATGGCACATTGGGTACAGAAGGTTCTAAGCCTTTTCACAGAGTGCCCAAGCCTTGGGCCTTTTAAAAGCTTCTTTACCTGGGTGCTATACTACCCATGCCCATATTCATCTTTGGCTCTTTTAGAAGGTTCTATGCCCGTGCGTCTGGCCTGTGTCTAAGCTTATCTAAAGCCTTCATACCTATAGTGCCCACACCACCTTTCTGGGGCTTTCTAAAAGCTTTTCCTAAAGGGTCCTTGGGCTTAGCATCAGGTAACTCTCATAGGGACTCATTCATATGGCTTGGGGCTTGAGCGAGGGTTTGGCCTTTGTGTGCTAGCACTTGGCCTTGGCCTTGATGGTGCTCACAGAGGGTATGCCATTATTCCCCACCTATTCTATCGATGCTCTTGTCTCATCTTCTTTGTAGAACCTATCGATCTGATCTTAGAATTGCCACAATGCTTTAGCTAGCTTATAGCATATCTCACTATCCGATTGGCCTTTCCATTATACCAAATACTCATGCCTAGGTATGTGTTGCATCTATTGCACCATGTAGTTTGCTAAGATATGGTTAACCTTTTGATCATAAGAGGCCTTAATGCTTACTAGTGCTCTCTTTAATTATCTTTAGGGTCTGACTAGTCCTTGGTGAATGGCACACTTACTTAACCCTGTTAAAGGTTGACTTAAACATACGTGAATGGTAGTTTCTTGCCTAAGGCCACACAACTGTAAGGCTTAAGACTGAAAACCATGATAGTTGGTATCAGAGCACAGTTTGGTGTGTGTCCCCAATCTTAAACAATGTCTACTTTCGATAAGAGCCACCAGCATGCTGAGGGGCAATAGGCTTGCAAGATACACACTGCTAGAAAAGGTAAGAAATGCACTAGTAAGGACATGATCTCAGCCTTTGATGTCCTTTTAATGCTTAGTTGGCTAAGAAGGAGTTGGCCTTGGCTGAAGTGCAAGACAAGTACGAAGACCAAATGGAGGAATTAGTCTCGGTTGGAAAAGAGATCACGAAAGAGTTAAGGCAAACTCTTTCAGAGGAGATCAAAAGGCTTACGTATAAGAACTCTACCCTAGAAGCCTTAGTGAAGGCCATAAAGAAGGAGATGGAGCAGATCAATAAGGCTCTCCACATGCGTGGCAACCATAGGGGGAAATATACCCATAATCACTCATAAGACTAGAGTAGAGGTTCCTAAGCTAAAAGAGTTCAAGAGGACATAGTCTGCAAAAGACGTAGATAACTTCTTACAGGGCATGGGGTAGTATTTCTATGTAATGGGCATTAAGAAAGATTCTGCTAAGGTAAGCATCACCTCTATGTATCTTATAGATATCGCATTTCTATGGTGGCATCATAGGTCCAAGGAAGCCAAGCATCGGGGTGCTACCATTATAACATAAGAAGAGTTCTAAAAAGAGTTTAAGTAGTAGTTTTACCCACATTATGCCATGGAAGAGGCATGTGCCAAGTTATGGTGGCTCACTCAATGTAAAGAAGGTGAGACTATGTTCGTGAGTTGTCAGAAATCATGTTCCAAATTCCCATCCATGGGGAAGATAAGGCCCTTTCCATATTTCTAGATGGGCTCACCTAAGCCATGGCTATAGTTGAATCCTTGGTGGTATTCAAGAAAGGGGACAAGTCCAAGTCTTCCAAACCTGAGGTTAAGGGCAAATGTGGGGGAGACAAGGATAAAAGTAATAGTGATAAGACACTAATGCATAAATGAAAGTCTTCTAAGGAGAGAGACAAGAAGAAAGACAAATGGCCAGTGATCGGGGATAGACCTATGACTTATTTTTTGTGTGATGATCAACATCGAGCAAGGGAATGTTCTAATAGAGCCAAGCTCATAGCCATTATCAAGAGGTATGAAGAACAGCCTGAAAAGGAAGGACTCAAGCTTGGTTCATCCATGCTACATTCTATTTTAGCAAAGAAAAGGCAAAAGAAAAAGGGGCTCATGTTTGCCAAAATCTCAGTTACATGCAAGTGCTTGAACACCCTGGTGGACATAGGTGCATTTGATCTCTTCATGTCTGAAGGAGTGGCTAAGTGACTAGGGCTCAAAGTCGAGAAAAGGGCTGGATGGATCAAGACCATCAACTCAAAAGAGGTTTTGATCACGAACACAGCACAAGGTGTTAAGTTACAACTTGAAGCATGAAAAAGCAAGGAATCAATCGAGCTAGTCCCTTTCGATGACTACGACTTTGTTATCAGTTTAGATTTCCTCGATAAGATTAATGCACTCCTTGTTCCCTTTGCCAACTACATTTGTATCCTAGACCATCGGTGCCAATGCATTGTCCTAGTGAAACGAGAATAAGGGACTGGAACCAAGGCACTATCTACCATCAAGCTTGCCAAGGGTTTGTAATAGGAGGAGCCTACCTTTTTGGAGGCCCTAAAGGAGGACAAACCTCAAGAATTGAAGGACAACACCCCTTTGGAGGTGCTAGAGATGTTGGAGTCCTTCAAGGATGTCATGCCTGCAAAACTACTTAAGAGACTACCACCTAAGAGAAAAGTAGGCCATAAGATCAAGCTGGTGCCCGATGCTAAGCCATCAGCCTGAGCCCCATATAGGATGTCACCCCTAAAGCTAGTAGAGCTAAAGAGGTAGCTCAAAGAGCTTTTGGATGCTGGGTTCATCAAGCCCTCTAAAGCTCTATACGGTGCACCAATCTTATTATAGTGAAAGCACAATGGGTCCTTACGGATGTGTATCGACTGCCAAGTTCTTAACAAGCTTACAGTAAAAAATAAGTATCCCATTGCCCTCATTGCTAACTTTTTTAACTAGTTGGGAGGAGCGCGGTGGTTCTAAGATTAGGATACTATCAAGTAAGGATTGTTAAAGGTGATGAACTGAAGATAGCATGTGTTACTCGCTATGAGGCGCATAAGTTCCTGGTTATGCCTTTTGGTCTAACGAACGCATCCATGACATTCTGCACACTGATGAACAAGGAACTACAACCCTTCCTTGATTGATTTGTTGTAGTATACCTTAACGATATTGTTACCTATAGCTGAACACTTGAAGAACATGTGGATCACTTGCAGCAATTGTTCCAAGTACTCAAAGAGAATGAACTATATGTAAAGAAGAAGAAATGTTCATTCACCCAGCACGAGGTCTCATTCTTAGGCTACATTATGGGAAATGGTCATATTCGGATAAATGGCAATAAGGTTTGTGCAATTCGTGGGAACTACCAACCAAGGTCACCAAGTTACGATCATTCTTTGGTTTGGTAAACTACTATTGATGCTTCATAAAAGGGTACTCAGCCATTACAACACCCTTAACCTATATGCTCAAGAAATGATGAGTTTAAGAATGGAGTTCCAAGAGCCATGAAGCCTTTGATCTCCTAAAGTAAGCTATCACCAAGGAGCCAGTCCTAGCTTTCCCCTACTATACCAAGCCATATGAGGTACACACTAATGCATCTAACTTTGCTATTGGTGATGTGTTGATGCAAGATCAACATCCAATTACCTTTAAGAATAGAAAGCTCAACAAGATTGAGCTTCGATACACAGTCCAAGAAAAAGAAATGATCATAGTGCATTACCTACACACATGCAGGCATTACTTATTGGGAAGTAAATTCATGGTGATGGTCGACAATGTGGTGACCAGCTACTTTCAAAGTCAGAAGAAGCTTACTTCTAAACAAGCCCATTAGTAAGACTTCCTAGCTGAGTTTGATTTTACCATGAAGTATAAGCTAAGAAAGGCCAATGTCGTGGCAGATGCACTCAGCTACAAGGTTGAATTAGCAGCAATCAAATGGTTAAAAGTTTCTCTGGTTGCACGTATGAAAAATAGGTTGATCCAAGATCCCACAAACAAAACCTTGATCGAATATGCAAAACAAAGGAAGACTATATAGTTCTAGCTTGAAGGTGATCTACTCTACACCAAGGGAAATTGACTATTTTTTTTATTGTTTGGCAAGCTATGAAAAAAAGTCATGAAGGAGTGTCATGACTCATGATAGGTAGGCCATCTAGTTGTGCACTATACTTTAGCCATTATTGAGGACCAATATTATTGGCCTAGGATGAAAGATACTATGGAGGCTTGTGTTAGAACTTATCTTATATGCCTATAAGACACGATAAAGCAAAAATGTCCATCTAGCCTCCTAGAACCACTACTGATTCTTAAGTGCCCATAGTAGAGTGTCTCAATGGACTTCATTGTTAGACTACCCAAGGTAGATGGGTATGGTAGCATCTTTGTAGTGGTGGATTGGTTCCTTAAGTACGAAACCTTCATTCTAGCAACTAAGAAATGCCCAATGAAGAAAGTAGCCCAATTATTCCTCAAGAATGTAATCAAGTATTAGGGTGTTCCTCAATCCATCATCAGTGATTGAAATGGTAGGTTTACAGGCAAGTTCTAGAGTGAACTGTTTAGGCTTTTAAGGTCAAACTTAAGGTTATCCACCACTGTACACTCTCAGACAAATGGGCAAACCAAGAAGGTGAATGCTTTATTGGAAGTGTACCTTCAACACTATGTTAGTGCCTCCGAACGAGATTGGCCCAAGCTATTGGACATAGCTTAGTTCTCATACAACCTTTAGCAAAGTAAGGCTATGAATCAAAGTCCCTTTGAGATTGTGACCAAGCAACAGCCTTGTAACCTAGTGCTATTAGCTAGGGGTACATGAGACCAACCCTGTGTCTTACAAATTTGCTAAGGTATGGTAATAATAAGCCAATCTAGCCCGGGTGTGTCTACATAAGGCAGCAAAGTGATAAAAGCAATAGACTGATTGAAAATAGTAGGACATGTAGTATCTTGTAGAGGACTTGGTATTAGCTAAGCTACATTTGGTGCTATGGTATTTAGGGATCCATAAAGGGCTTACTCATAGATATGAAGATCCTTATCGAGTTCTTAAATGAGTAGGCAAGATTGCATACAAGCTTAAGCTACCCCTAAGGCTTAAAGCAAATCTAGTCTTCCATGTAAGTATGCTCAAACCCTACCATGAAGACTTGAATGATCCCTCTCAAGGCCAATCGAAGAAAGCACCAGTAAGCATTAAAACCTCTTATGATCAAGAGGTTGAGTGCATTTTAGCCAATCACAAGGTGTGACAAAGGTAACACATGACTAGGCATAAGTATTTGGTATAATAGAAAGGACAACTAGATAGTGAGATATGCTAGGAGCTAGTTTAGAAGTTATGGTAGTTCCAAGATTAGATTGATAGGTTCCACAAAAAAGATGCAGTGAAGGCATTGATAAAATAGGCAGGGGAGGATGCAACACCTCATGTGAGCACCATTGATGCAAGGCCGAGCACCAGTGCACCAAGGCCAGTCCTTCACTTAATCACCAAACCATGTGAATGAGTCCTTACGAGAGTTACTTGATGCTGAGCCTAAGGACCATAAGGGAGAAGCTTCTTAAAAGCCCTAAAAAGGTAGTGTGGGCACGTGGGTGCAAAGGCACTAGAGAAGCTTTAACACAGGCTAGGTGCATAAGCATAGAACCTTCTAGAAAAGTTAGATATGAAAATGGGCATGGGTACTGTAGTGCCTAGGAAAGAAAGCATCTAAAAGGCCCAAGGTGTAGGCACTCTGCAAGTGGGCCTGGAACCTTTTGGACCTGGTGCGCCACATAGAGTGTCTAGAACTAGATCTTTTCTAAAAATTCCCTAACTAACCTTATATATGTCTAGGGGCCTTAGAACCTTTTAGAATGTATATAAAAGCCACACACTTGGCTCTTTAATGACTACATAGGCCATGGGGGCTCAAGTATAAATAGGGGTGCCCCTTCCCCTATAAGACCAACTTATGAACCTATGAACTTGTGAACCAACAAGCTACTTAAGCACATTTGTACATAGCCACATTGTTCCAACAATAAAAAAGATCTTGTATTCTTTCACTAGTGCCTTCTAATTGTGCTATAGTGTTTGATTGTTTTTAGGCTTTGACTAATCCTTGGTGAGTGGCACACTCACCCAACCTGGATAAAGGCTGACTTAAGCATATGTGAACCATAGTTTCCCACTTCAGGCCATGTGGTTGCAATGCTTAAGATCGAAGCTTGTGACATATGCAGGGCATGGCCAGGCTAAGGCATTTTTGTGATTGATGATAAAAGAACATAAGACTACCAAATACATGAGAGATTCGACCAGACCAAGCCATCAACTGCAGTTTCTGCTTGCACTATCCTAGGGTGCCATTGCCTAATTTAAGGACTTGATATAGGGTAACAATAACTATAGGCACGAGCTTAAGCTTGGCAAAGGTAAGCCTTTTTTTCTACATGCATGCCAATCGATCGAGGCCATGGGTGCCTGTGGGTCAATGAAGTAACCAATCACCAAACAATACTGCCAAAAGGCATGCACAACCTATATTTTACTCTAGGGATGTTTTCATGGATATACGCAATGATAGTCCTATCATGTACACCTACTTCCCCTGTGAGAGGGTTAAGAGGATCCAGATAACCACCCCCTAAAGAGCATAAAAGATTTTATAGATATTCTAGTAGTAGACATTAAAGTGTCTATAATGGGGACTTTTTTTCAAACAAGCATATCTCACACCAAGGGTAGATGCTAATGGTGGTTGAGGCATGTGCCTACACCAAGGCCTAGTATGTACTGATGGTGTTTAAAGCAAGTGCTTGCAGTAAGGGCCAACATGTGCTAATGGTGTTTGAGGCAACTACCCATACTAAAAGCCATTTTTTATTGATGTTGATTGAAGCATGTGCCCTACCAAGTCTAGATTGTGTTGATATTGATCAAGGCATATGCCCACACCAAGGGCTAGCATGTGTTGATGGTGGTCAAGACAAGTGCCCATACCAAAAGCCAACTTGGTCGATAGTGGTCGAGGCAGGTGCTCTTACCAAAGGCCAGTTTGTGCCAATGGTGGTTGAGGCAGGTACCTGTACCAAAACCTAGCTTATGCTGATAACGGTTAAGGCATGTGCTTACACCATACGCTAGCATGTGTCAATAATGGTCAAGGCCTTGGCCAAAGTTTGATCTGCACCATAATGCATATGCTAGGCATGGGCAAGTGTTAGTGCCAAATTGTTTTACCTAGGGTACCATCTTTAGAGCATCATCGGAGAACCTAACCGATAGCATTGGGTGTTTTGACGATTAGGGGAAGGGGGCTATGAGGTATGCACACATGATGTACATTGGGTGCTAGTCCTTAGCCCTTATATTGGCCCCCTATCCCCTAAAGAACCTAAAAAACTCACCCTTCCTTAAATAGTATAAGAGTTTTTAAAGGTTTGTAGCTAGCAGCTAGTAACCATTCAAGTGTTTAAAATAGAGATGTTTTTTTCAAATGGCCATAAAATCTTCTACATTATGATTTTTTTAACTAAATTTTTTTATGGATGCCAACAAAAATACATGGATCACATATACGAAATTTGGGGACGAAACCACGAAAAAAATTTTCAAAAAATCTTGGACAATAAAAAATTTTGAAAATTATGAAAAATATAAAACGAGTCATCTTGCCATGAAACTTCACATGAAGGCCTAAGGGACTGTTATATGAATTTACAAGCTATAAAAATGGCATTGGCACAGTAGAAATATAAAGATGGACCAAACCCAGCTACTGTCTGGTCATGATGCACATGGTGCGCAGCTTGAGCTAGGATACCCATGCATAGTGCATGGCCCAACATGTGCCGATGGTATTTAAGGGAACTTCCTAGACCAAGGGCTAGCATGTTCTGTCAGTGGTCGAAGCATGTGTTGAGACCAAGGACCAACATGCCTCGATGGCTGTTGAGGCATATACATGTGTCACAGTCTGTAAGCTAATCAAGGCTTAGGGTTTTCTTTGAGTTAAGGAGTGGTTTCAGTTCTAGCCAAACAACATTTGATTATTGGGGAGACCAGGCCTTGAGGCATGTTGGAGGCCCAGGTCATAAGGAACTACCCAAAATAGTGTTATAAGCAATGATCAAAACTCCAGAGGCTCAAGCACGATGTTTAGGTTTGACAAAATTGAGTCAGGCCCAGGTGCAGGTACTGGTAAGCACTTATATGAACTTGCAAGCCATAAAAATGGCATTGGTATGGTAAAACTATGAGGATGTGCCTAAACCCACATACTTTCCAGCCATGATAGGCATCATGGGTAGCTTGGGCCTAGGACACCCACACATATTGTGCGGCCTAGCATGTGTCGATGGTGTTCGAGTGAACTGCCCATACAATGGGCTAGCATATGCCAATGGTGATCGAAGAATACCTCGATGGTGGTCAAGGCATGTGCATGTCTCATGGTCTGCAAGTTGCTTTAGGCCTAGGGGTTCTCTTTGAGTCAAAGAATAGTTTTAGTTTTAAAGAGATAAGGTCTAAGAATAAGGGGGATCAAGCCTTGAGGCCTACTAAAGGCCCAAGTCATAGGGAATTAGCCCATAACAGTGGCATAGGTAGTGATCGAGACTCTAGAAACTTAGGCATGTTGTTTAGGTTTAGTAGAATTAAGCCAAGACTAGGTACAAAAGCTAGTAAGCAATGCATGGGCACACAATTAGACCCAGGTGTAGGCATTGATGATCGAGATATGATGCACAATCAGACCCATGTGTGTGTAGGCTTGAACATAATTCAGGGTGAGTCAAATTTGTAGGCTTTTAGAAGGCCTAGTACTATAACGCAATCTTTGACAAGCTAGAATTATGCTGAGCACTTGAGTTTTATAGGCTAACTTAGGCAGACAGAGTCAATTCCTTATCCAAGGCTATATGGTGTTTGGCTTAATATCAGAGCCCATGACTCATACACTGAGTGTTATTTGGTGTTGATGATGATCGAAGGGCGAACAAGTGCCTTGGGTGAGAGGGTCATGGTAAACATGTCGCACCAAGTGCTAGCAACTACCAAAGAGGTGTCTAAGGCAACTATCAACACCAAGTGCCAACATTTGAAAAAGAGGTGTTCAAGGCAACAACTTGCACCAAGGGCTTGTTTGTGCTGACAATTATTGAGGTAAGTGCCTATACCAACTGTCGGCATATAACGAAGGCGTCTGAGGCAACATCTTACACCAAGGGGCCAGCATCTGCTGATGGTGTTGGATGCAATTGCTTGCACCAACCAAGGGCCAGATACAACCAATGGCATTGAAGGCAATAGCTCACACTAAGAGCCAGCGTATGCCAATGGGGTTTGAGAAAAGTGCCCACACCAAAGGTGAGCCTATCCCTATAACAAATACCAATGGTTGTCATTAAGTTGGACACTCAAGGAAAGGATGTCATCACCTAGCTGAATCAGTTGTATTGGAGAATACCATTCATCCTTAACCCTATGGGGGTGTGATGTCAAAAAATGAAGTGAAAAGACTTTAGTAGGTGTGGGGGGTGGGATAAATCCAAGCAACAAAGGGCTGAATCTTAGTAGATCTTGGTAGCAAGGACACTCTACCACTTACAATACCCTACCATGTACTTAAGTCATCTGTAAAGGATTCTAACCATCGTTTGATGGGAATTGAGCTCCAAGGAGGCCTATGTGACTTGTTCACAATAGGGGCTACACCTACAATACGTGCCCTTAGGGGCAATAGGCCCTTTCTATGGGTTGACAATCGAGTGATGGGCACATGCATCATTTTTTGCCTGGATTCTGACTTAGAGGCATTCAGTCATAATCTAGCACATGGTAGTTTTGTGCCATTAGCTTTTTAACCGAGAGCAATGACCAATTGTACAAATCAATAATTCTTCTCGTACTAGGTTAAATTACTAATGTGACCTGCCATCAATAGGGTAAAACTAACCTATCCTATGAAGATCTAAACCTAGTTCACGTTCCCTATTAATGGTTGAACAATCCAACACTTGGTTAATTCTACTTCATAATGATAGAAAGAGCCAACATCGACGAAACAAAAAGTGATGTTGCTATGAACGCTTGGTTGCCATAAGCCAATTATCCCTATGGTAAATTTTTTGACATCTCTAGCTTTAAATTTTGAAGGTCTAAAGGATTGATAGGCTACATTTTCACAGTTCATATTCGTATTAAAAATCAAAATCAAACAAGCTTTTACCCTTTTGTTCCACATGAGATTTTTGTTATTGTTAAGCTCATCTTAGGACACCTGCGTTATCTTTTAATAGATGTGCTTTCCTAACCATACTCCCCACTTGTCAATGTCTTTCACCCAGATCAATTGATTGAAGCCAGTCTTGGGTCCAAAAGAAAAGGTCATGCCCAACCTCTAATTCATGGAATAAGTAAAATAATGTTAAAAGTAGTGGTATTTCAATTTTGGCCAAGGGTTCCCATTTATCCTACACCTTTCAAGTCATTTCACAAAGTAAAACTAGAGTCAAGCTTGACAAGGTCTTCTTTCCCTACTAATTCTTGCCTGTTCCTTTGGCTATGGTTTCGTTGGATAGTAGATAGGGTAGTGGAAATCTCGTTAATACATTCGTGCATGTCACTAATTAGATGGTGTGGCATTTGGCTACCTTAAAAGAGTCATAGTTACTTTCACCACATACCTGCACTTGGCTGAATTTTTTTTATTGACATTTAAAGAATTAGGTAGAAATCATAATGCGTAATCATCCATAGGGACCATCAAAATGTTTTGTTTTAATTAAATAGTCAGATTCCCCTTATGCATACAAGTTTTAAATCGATTGTCCATCGCTTGGGGAAGGCCTATGAAGGAGCCATTCCCTATTCATCCCCTGGTCAGCATGCAATGACCCACTCTCACTGTGAGAATAGCTTGAGTAGTGTACCAACAATCGATAGGTTCAAGATTGGGACTCTCATGCCTAACTTCAAAGCCAATTCTTTTCCCTGGGTTACGAATCTATTTTGCCAACTTCCCTTGCCATATTGTTCCATTGACTAGATGCTGTTTACCTTAAAGACTTAATGCAATTATGAGTATGACCAAGTGTAGACAGCACTTAGTCTTCTTTACAAAGGTCGTCAGGGGTCCATTAGACACCACGTGATGTGTAGTGCTCTTTCGTCCACTAGACCCTACCTTTGACTAAGCTGCTTCTAGCATAGGTAGGTCGTTAAACAAAAAAATAACTTTTCTTAAGGCTTACACCGACATCTCCAAACTCCCTAATATTGCCATCAGCCATTGTATCCCAGTTCAAGAATTTTAACTCGATTCCATTTTGAAGTTCATGTTGAATGTGCTATCGAAAAGGTTTCCCCCATTTTTTAGGATTGACTAACCCATGTGCAAGGGTCGTTCATATGGAATCTTTTCCCTATTCGGCCTCCAAAGTTCTCATTTGAATATTTGCTACTACCAGTAAAATATGCATCGATAACCATTCTACCCAGGCTCGTGCTCCTAGTTTTACGGTGACTGTGGTGCCTTCTTACTCATCAAGGCTTGGCTCTTACCTTAACAACTGAGTATAGGTCTGCACTTAAGTGCCATCCATTTTCGGGGCTAGTTGATTTTGTAAGTGAGTTGTTACACACTCTTTAATGGATTTCAACTTCCTTGACCACTATCTTGCTATCCTAATTGACCAACACCTTTTGTGGGTTCTAGGTTAGCATGCAGTTGGCACCATAACTTGGCTTCTAGCTCGTCTTGCATTGTTAAGTCTACTTACCAAAAATGGCCCACTTAGACCTATCAATTTCATGGTGTAGTTGAATAAAGCAATCATCCTACCTCTTTAAAGTTTGAGAATAGGTTGAGGGCATTGCTCCCTTGATGCCTTTAATCATTGGCTTTACTCGATAAAACTTGATAAGAGCTCCAGCTATCCTGAGGGAAACTTTTGAGGGAACCAGCTACTAGATAGTTTGATTTGTCTTTCGCCCCTATACCTAAGTCAAACAAATGATTTGCACATCAGTATCACTACGGACCTTCACCCGAGTTTCCTTTAGTTTAAGGTAGAGTTCATCGTCTTTTGGGTCTCGACAGGTATGCTTACACTCGAACCCTTCTAAGAAGATCACGGTTGATTGACGGTGCACCCGTGAGGGATCTCGATCTTGCCAATTAGCTTCCTTATGCCTTATGGGTTTTCTAGCCCGTTGACTTGCACACATGTTAGACTCTTTGGATCATGTCTCAAAACATGCTAGATGTGGAGCTTGCAGACTGACATCGAGAGCACATCGATGCTAAGGCATGTCAAGATAGTGCATGCTGCATTCCATAATCATGGCAATGATGTCTCTGTGAGCATATCAAAAGCTTAGGCTTGGGTTGGTGCCACTACCCTCATCAGTCCACACCCTAAGCTAATTGATAGATTAGCTCTTGTCATTCTACATCTGACTAGAGCACATCACTAGCCCACCTCTTCTGACAATTTTAAGCACTCTTTGACTCTTTCTTCAAAGTTTTTTCATCTTTTCCTCGTAATACTTGTTCATTATTAGTTTTTTGCTCGTATCCAACCTTGGATGAAATTTACCACCCTACTGGACTGTATTCCCAAATAATCAAACTTGCATATAGTGCCTCATGGTTCAATAGGGTCTAGGCACAATGGGGTTTTCACCCTTTCTGGTGTCTTTTTCCAGGGGACTTGGCTTAGTCCATCACTAAAATCACCTTTTTAGACTACAATTTAGATGTTGAGGGTGCTCAATTCTCAAGCTAAGCATTTCTCAGTTCACACACCATTAGTATTAGAATCCTGGTAAGTTTCTTTTCCTTAATTATTGATATTCTTAAAACTCAATGGATGATCCGCTTAACCTGGGTTCATGATGCAAGCATCGACCGAGTGATGCAAGGGTCCCAACAAAATCTGGATAGATGATGAGTGGGCATCATAGGAGATGAGCCATGCTGGGAGCTTTACCACCAATAATCATGGCACTTTCATTGCCAAGGACTCACTTTTTTGCCAACCACAACCAATGAGATCGCAAGAGGCCATCTTTTACAACTTGCATTCAAAGACTTTATGGTTCATAGGATTATACAATTCACACCAAGTATTCTATTTCACTATGTTCTTTATTGATACAAGAGTTAAGATATCTATTGTTGAGAGTCATTTTAGTTTTTCACTACAAGAGGAGTCATGGTGCTACCCATGCACGCACTGCAAAAGGGATGGCGATGACACACATGCTTTTTTTCATTCTAGTTCCTTGGCATGATTCATGTCGATGCTTCGTTAATTGGCTATAGGTGATAATATCGATTGTTTGGCCTCGTTGAGAGGTGGAATGAAGAAACTGTCACACCTACCTAGGGCCGAAAAAGGCTTAAGGCACGAAGGCACCTTCACTCCCTTAGTGTTTCATTAAAGCATTCATGGGTCATTCTTTGAATAGGTTTCAAAAATGATCCTTCTATAGGTTCACCTACAAAAACCTTGTTACGACTTCTCTTTCCTAGAAATGGTAAGGTTTTGTGGACTTCTCATGACATTATGGGCAGTAAACCATCCACATTGCCATGATCTGAACACTTTGATGAACTATTCAATTGGTAGGGCAAGAATGTAGTCAATGCAAGATGATGACTTATACTTACTAGGAATTCCTTGTTGAAGACCAACAATAGTAATGATCTATCCCTATCATGATGAAATTTCAAAGATTACCCAAGCCTATCAATCAAGGCTATAGACTTGTTGAATACATCAGTGTAGTGTGCATGCAGCCAAAACATCTAAAGGATTCAAAAAACTGTTATTGCCTCAAATTTCCTTGGCTTAAGTAGCCATAGTCCCTCTAAGAAGCTAGCCATGAAGGATCAGCTCTGCATAGCTAATTAGTAGGCTATGGTCTCATTCATTAACAGAATTAACTAGATAAATTGCTCCGCCATCTAAGAATGGCCATGCACCACCACCTATAGAATTAAGAAAGAGCTCTTAGTTTGTCAATGCTTATATTGTTTGGACATAGTAAGTTTTCCCTTGTTGAGTCAAATTAAGTTGCAGGCTCCACTCTTTAGTGGTGCCCTTCCATCAATTCCTTTAAGTTTCAACCTTATGACTATACTCCCCCTGAAACCCAAAGACTTTGATTTCTCATAAGGTGCTAGTGAGTGCTAAAAGTAATCTTTGGCATCATTTTTAGTTAAAACTAGGATAGTATTTGATCATCTTTGAGCCCCCAACTTTCATCCTTGATTAATGAAAACATCTTTGGAAAATGCTTTCACAGTTGTTTATCTTTCATAAATCCAAAAATTTCACCTCTAACTATAAAATATGAATGCCCTCGATTGTCCCCATTAATCATTACTTTGATCCCAAAGGCCAACACAATAAGACTAAAATCTTATGATGTTATCCCATGCTAACATATACAAGTGTAGGCCTACTTTGAGCACTATAATTTCTTTAAAGTAACAGTGTCAGAGAAATGACCTAGCCATTTAAGGCAGGAGTGCATCACCAATAGTAGGGATGAGTAAACCAATGCTTATCGTGAGGCAAATCGGATGACTTAGCCCTAGTTCCAACTATGAGCTTTTTAACTACAACAACTTAAATATATGCCATTGGAGTTGGAATTACTATGACTATAGGCATCAGACTTGCCATCCAATGGATCCTTGTTAAGTGATTTAGATTTGACTCATTCCAACTACTAGACTTATAACTGGTATTATTGTTTATTGTCATAACCTTCCCATGTCAAGATTGGATAACTTGTGTGCCTACTACCTTCCTTTGATGTGGTAGCTATTTTTCAAGCTCTTTCTCAAAAATCAAACCCTAATTCTCCATTACCACCATAGTAAGCCATTATCCTATCATCTACAATTGATAGGGCAAAAATTTGAATGATGCATTATCGGCATAAAGGCCATGTGATCTATTGAGTTATCATGAATCATCAGAGCAATGGGCAAAACTCACATCAACCTTTTATCTAATAAATGTATCTCTTCTAGAAGCCAATGTTTGTTGCACATATTAACTCTAAAATTGCTATGGTTATCCAAGTAGTAGATACCATCAAACAAACTATAACTAATTTAATAAGCCATTCGTAATTTCATAGTCTGAATTAGTTCATACTTATGCATGGCTTAATCTTTGAGACAAGCAGATGACTGCTAGCAAGATAAACCAAGTAGCATTCCTTTAGGATGTTGGCACTACATGGGCTTCAATGCACCAATTAAGTGGCAGAGAAAGCCAACATAAAGCACAAAACATAAAATACATAGCATCAGATGAATAAGGGCTAAGAGCCCATACCCATAAAATATTCTACATCTAAGAGCATAATCAAACACCAATGCACCAATGTGGCCATAAAGGTTCGGGTGGCACACTTAGGACATGGGGGACGATTGAGGCCTAACCTGTAGTCCCTAAAAACACAAGATGGATAAAGGATGGCAAGACATCCGATTTCCATTGATTTAGGTATGTAGCACAAGATATCAATTATGCCCCTAGGGTATGATGACCACATGAGAGAGAGATTAAAAAAGATAATAGGTCGATAGTTTGATGCATCTAGCATGGAGCCTACCAACATGTACAATTATAGCACTACATATATGCCCATTGCATATAAGTGGCAGCATCTATGCACATCGATCCATAACCCACCTAATTAATTACTCAATAAGCGAGTCAAGGAAATGACATATAAGGCCATGCCACAATCACTTGGCATGGGAAAAACACAAGCAAGGGCCATGAGACTGCCCCTACCATCCAATAGGCAATAATAGTATAACACCACCAATGCTTGGTCTGGCCGAAACCATGCACGCAAACTCTACTGTCACCATCCTAAGGGTGATATTATCTATTCAGGGTTTATTCTTAGAGTTTTAGGCAACATTAGCTGCATGTGTCATGGCTTGTGGGCTTCAACCTAGCACCTATGTGACCTTAGGTTGAAAACTACTGTCTATGTGCCTAAGTTAGCCTCCTTTTGACTTTGTGCTGAATGCTTGTGTCATGCACTCCATTGCTCCCTAAAAGCTTGGGAGAAAGTTAGGAAAGAGAGTTAAAGCAATTGTATTTCTATTTACTTAATGCTATGTACAATTGTACAATGTCCTTACAATGATTCCTAAGTCTATCCTCAAGTTTCTAAGATGGCTAAGTCTATGACTTTGTTCCTCTTTTGCTTTCTTCTTGTTGTTAATTTCTTACAAATGATGGAGAGTGCCTCTATTTATACTTGAGCCTCTCCAGCACATATGGCCCTTATTGATCTAAGTATATGGCCCTTATAGGCCTTATAGAACCTTCTATAGTCCCTAGACACTTCTTAAGTCAGTTAAGGCCTTTACAGAATCCAACTTGGTCTAGGCTCCTTATTGAGCCTTGAGTCTGGAAAAGTCTGGGCACTCTCGTTGAGTGCTCACACCTACAAGTTCTTGAACCTTTCTTTTTTTGCTGTGGTTTTGCCTATATTTAAGGTCTTTTAGAGCCTTTTTTGTTGAAGCACTATAGTACCCGTTACTGTTCTCGAGCTTATCCCTTTTGGAACCTTTGGAGCCCATGCACCTGGCTTACCTCTAGGCTTTTCTAAACTCTTCTATGCTTGTGTACCTAGTATCACAAGCCATGCATTCCTTATATTGAAACCATACATTTATGCAGCACTAAGACTACTTTTAGTTAAGGTCAACCTTTTTTTAGTCAATTTCTCTATAGATAGATCATTACTAATCCTTCTAGCTACATACTCATGAGCCCTTCTTCAATCAAACCATGTAGGGTTGCACATAACATTCCTAAACTTAATAGGAAGGAACCCAAATCACATTATCTTATTAGCTCACAATTTTCAAAGTGGCCTCAAACATCCATTTCTGTCCACAAACATCAAGGTCCCAAGCACTGACCCTCTTTACTCATAAGGGTACATAGCCTTGGTTCTTATATATTATCTAGACATGGTGAGAACCTAACACCATGTCTGCTCAAATCATTCGTAAGCTCTCGTGCCTAGATTCAGAAGGCATAACATAGATGCTAGTCAACAGCCAACTCGAAGCCACACTAGGCTCATATCATCTCATGAAACTCATATCTCAAGGCCTTAGCCCTTAGCTTCACTCCAGGCTATCCACACGCATGATGGACACTCAACATCATGTTCGTCCCACCTTGGGGAACTCGAGTGTGCTACCCTATAGTAGCACACCTTGATCAATTGGCCATAAGGGTCTAACAGCATGCTTGCCTGCTAGCCTACTCATCCGTTAGGCTCAATGGTGCCCCTTCTATGCAAACACTATCTCATGATCCTTGGTTACTATCGAACTAGCTCATAGAGGGGAAACATAAGGGCATGGTGAATGCTATCATCTAACCCCATGGTTCAAGGCAAAGGTGTAATACGAGGCATGCCAGCCTTAACCATCCTCAGGTTTACCGTGACCCAAGGAGACATCATGCTACACTTGTGATCCAATGATGCCTACCTACCTAGACACCACATGTGCCTAAGAGTAACTCACTTCAAACCACCCGGGCCTTTACCTATCCATTAACCAAAGGGGTGGTGGAGAGTTGACACCAGTTTCCCCTATAAAGAGTGTATGAGATTTCCCAGCCATCCTATTAGGAACTATAAGACTATATAAAATGAGACACTTTTTCTTCAACCATCTCAAGGCCTTTCTTCATCCAACTCAAGGCCTAGTGACCTTACTTTTGGTCACCATAATTCTTAAATTTAGCTCATTGCTCCACCAACCCATTTGAGGGTGCTCATACATAGCTTCAACCAATAGCACCCAATTGGCTATCTGGCTCTAGGGTGCCCTCTCAGTAGCTTGCACTTGCTCATTTACCTTAAGAAACTAGGGCACACACTATCCGAATAATCCATTAGCATGATCTTTTAGGGCTTACACTTGCTTATGCACTGCTCTAAGACCACTGTCCCAACCATAAGACCTCAACTGTTGCTTAGCTCAAGGTCAGTCATGGTAGGATCAAGGCACACCAGGGCTTGACCATGATACCTGGCCTATCTCTAGGCTAATCTAGAGCCTTTTATGCCTACCTACCCATGCCACTCTTTTGGGGCATTCTAGATCCTTCTAATGAGCAGTCCCTATCTCAACACTAGGTTGCTCACCTTATTGTACTCCCACATCTTAGCCTAGGCCTTGGTTTACACACTTGGGCCTCATATTTGCCTTTAGGGCCTTCGTCTTAATCCTTCCATATCCTTTACCTACACTAACTTGAGCAAGCTATGTCTTTTGACCCATTTGGCTTATGACTTAGCAATGCTTTTGTTGCTAGGGGATGTCATTGTTTCACCACATGTGTACGCTGGATTAATGTCCCATTATTGTCCTAATGGTCTTTGGCACATGATTGTTCTTGGTATATGATGGTTCTCAATACAGCTTTGTAGTCATTCCTTGCTTTACTTGTGATCCTAATGTGGTCACATAAAACCATGATTGTCAAAGCATGCAGTGCCTTAGTTGGTGAGTTGCCATTACCTTTCTCTAAGCTAAATGGGCCATTTGGGCCATGTAGTGCCCATGTCATGTAGGCTGTTGCGATCCTTGTCAAAGCATGCAATGCCTCTATGTTTGACATGCTATTACCCTCTCATTTGCACTATGGGGTCTTTACCTTTTTCTCATGCTTAATAGGCCCTTCGAGGTGTACAGTACACATAGGTGTAGGGTATGCAATGCTTATGTCTAGGCCATTACCCTTTCTTTGACAAATCATCCATCTTTGGGGTCGATGGCTTTTTATATCCACACTCACCTGAGAGATCCCTTCCTTTTGGCTTAATTGCCATTACACTCTCCTTAAGTCCTCATAATGGCTCCAAGCTTTTTTTGTTGTGGGTGTTCTTGGCCTTATGTAGTTGTAAGCATAAGAAGTAGCTAAAAGACATGGTCATTGTACCTTTGTCCTAGACCAAACCCTTAGTCCTTACCTTTCAATGTTGTTGTTCTTCATTGGCCTCTTATTACCTTAAGAAACTGCTACTCTTATCTTTTTTATTCAAACTCTTACCTCTAGGCTTAGCCTTTACCTTTGGGCTATGGAAACTTAGTGCACTCAACCTAGACCACCGACTTAACAATGGTAATACTCTTACTTCAAGTCTCATACCTTACTGCTTCACTCTGTTTTTACCTATGGCTTTTACCCTTCTTCAAACTCCACCCATGCGGAGTCTAGCACTCGTATGTGATCCTTGGTGTCCTCAAACTAGCTTTTATAGATGACAACCTCTCCTTTGAACTAGCCTTTTCCCCCATGCAAATGGGTGGATGGACCTCACGCATATCACCCATGCACTCAACCACAAATGTGAAGCTTGAACTAAGGATCTTTCGTACATCTTCAAAGCACTTAAGCATTCTTGTGCCCTACTCTTGGCATTAACAACCAGTAATGCCCACACTGGTAACCCTGCATGCAAGCTATAAGCACAAATAGCAGACTAGTACATAAGCTACTTGCGTAATAAAATTGACACCAATTTTTATCGTAATGAAAGTTTTGATCCCACCATGATCAAAACCTGCTTTGATACCAACTCCAATTGAAACTAGCTTTGATAGCAATTGTTATGGGCTGGGGGGTTTAAGCATAGCACAGTATAGCCTTAGGCTGAAAACTACCATCCATGTGCCTAAGTCAGCATCTTTTTTGACTCTGTGCCAAATACTTATGCTGTGCAGTCTATTGGCTCCCTAGAAGCTTAGGAGAAAGTTAGGAAGAAGAGTTAAAGCAATTGTATTTCTATTTACTTAATGCTATATACATTTGCTCAATGTCCTTACAATGATTCCTATTTCTATCCTCAAGTCTCTAAGTATGGCTTATTTTATGACTTGGTTCCTCTTTCGCTTTGTTCTTGTTGCTTTTAACTTTTTACAAATGAGAGGGGGCCCTATTTATACTTTAGCCTCCCCAAAACATATGGCCCTTCTTGATCTAAGTGTGTGGCCCTTATAGACCTTTTAGACCCTTCTATGGTCCTTAGACTTTTCCTAGGTTGGCTAAGGCTTTTGTAAATCTAGCTTGTTCTAGGCTCCTCATTGAGCTTAGGTTTAGAAAGGTTTAGGCACTCACACTGAGTGCCTACACCTAACAAGTTCTAGAACCTTCCTCGTCTAGTTGATACGCTACCCACATCTAGGGCCTTCAGAGCCTTTCTTTTTTGGGTGATACAGTACCTACTATTGTTCTCACTCGTAGCCCTTCTGGAACTTTTAATACCAGCACACTTAGCTTACCTCTAGGCTTCTCTAGACTTTTTTGCACCTGTATGCTTACCCTATTCCAAGCTAATCTAGAGCCCTTTTATGCCTACCTATTTGCACCACTCTTATTAGGCATTTTAGATCCTTCCAATGAGCATTCCCCATTTTTGGCACTAGGTTGCTCACCTTGCCATGCTTTTGCAACTTAGCTTAGGCCTTGGTCTACACACTTAGGCCTTGCATGTGCCTTTAGGACCTTGGTCTTGATCTTTCCTAGTCTTTTACCCATACCAACTCAAAAAAGCTACGTCTCTTGACCACTTGGCTTAGACTTGCACATGGACTATGACACATACATGAGCTTAGCCAGGCTAAGGCATTTTTATGGCTGACTAAAAGGGACCATGAGACTCTCAAATACCCGATAAACTTGGCCAGACCAAGCCTATGAGTGTAGCTTCTACTTGTACTAGCCTAGAGATTTGTTGTTCAATTTAGGGACTTGGTTTGGGTCTAGGGTAGCATCAGCCATAAGCACTGGCTTGAGCTTAAAAAAAGTCAAGCTTTTTTTTTGCATACATGCCAATTGGTCAAGGCCATGGGTACTTGTGGGTCACCAAAGCAACCAATCACTGGACAACATGGCCAAAAGGCATGCACGGTGTCATGAGCCACCCTTGTATAGGGCCATGACTGGGACTTAGGTTGCCATGAGCCACCCATGTATAGGGCCATGGCGGGGTAGATCCCTTGTGCTAGGAAAAATGTCCCCATTTCAAACATTGTAACGGTTACTGGTAGCATAGCTCTAAAAGTTCTAAGGCTCTTTAGGGGGGGGTGAGCCGGCAGCGTAGTGTTGGGCTGTCTCACCGGGTGCTATGTGAGCTTAGGCCACCAACCAAGGGCTGCCCCCCTGGCCCTGGTGATGGTGGGAGGTCCCGATGTATGATTCCCATTTATAATATAATTCCCCGATTGAATGCCCGATTGTTGCCTCGATGTGTTTTTTTCTTTCTCGATATGAATGTGCCTTATTGTGTGTATGCTTGAGATTGACCTCGATATATTGTGCCTTATTGTGAATGCTTGAGACTAACCATGGTTTATGGTTATTTGTTCAGATCTTGATCTATTGAAGGCTGACTTGGGTGGAAGCGTCCATTCAAGTGCCACCGGGCTAGTGCTTGTTGAGAGAAAGCTTAGTCCGTGACACGTGGTATCAGAGCACGGTTGAGAAGTGCTAGAGAAATGGATGAGATGGCCACAAGTGGTGGACCGGATCATCAGCAGAGAATTGAGGAACTAGAGGCCGCGGTTGCCGCAATGAAAACTCATATGGTGACAAAAGACCGAGTGAGGGAGATTGAGACAACCCAGTGGGAGTTGTCCGATACTCTCCACAATGTGAGCGAAGAGGCTAGAGATGCCTTGAACATTCTCCAAAAGGAGTTTGAGGAGCTCAGGGCCCAGGTGAGCATCCTACAAATGGCTGTGGCCAGATCGGGTTCGAGCTCGATGGACAGGGGACAAAGGCCCAAGGTGCCGGAGCCTCGATGCTATGACGGGGCAAGGGATGCCAAGGAACTTGAGAACTTCTTGTTTGACATGGAACAATACTTTCGAGCTGTACACACAAGTTCAGAGGAAGACAAGGTGACAATGGCATCGATGTACCTCGCAGGGGATGCCAAGTTGTGGTGGCGCTCCAAGTTTGTTGATGACGAGTGCCTGATTAAGACTTGGACGGATCTGAAGCGAGAACTGAAAAACCAATTTTTTCGGAGAATGTGGAGTATATGGCTCGAAAGAGACTTCGAGAGTTGGTGCAAACCAGAACGGTGCGAGAGTTCGTAAGGAACTTTTCTACCCTGATGCTAGATATTCGGGACATGTCCGAAAAGGACAAGATGTTCTATTTTCTTGAGGGCCTCAAGCCGTGGGCGAAGACAGAGCTACAAAGGCAGAAAGTGCAAGATGTGGCCACGGCCATGGCTACAGCGGAACATCTTCATGATTACAATGATGGCTCCTTAAAACGGAAAAATCCTCCATCAATTGGCAGTAGCTTTAACCTTGAGAGTGGGGGAAAGATGACTAGGTTGGACCGACCCTTCAGTGGGGGATCAGACAGGAGGTCCTTTGGGCGAGATAGCACCCAGCCCAAGACAAACAACACAGGGATTTTCAGGCCCAGACAACCGCTAGCTTGCTTTCTTTGTAAGGGGCCACATCGAGTGGTTGAATGCCCGCACCGAGGAGCCCTTAATGCCTTAAGGACCTCATCCCAAGAGTCCACAAAAGTGCCAGAGAGCGTTGAAGAAGCTGAAGAGGAGCCAACCAGGATGGGCTCAATAAGGTTCCTCAGTGCCCTCCGCACCCAATTGAACACTATAAAGAAAGAGCAAAGTAGAGGCTTGATGTACGTGAACTTGACGATCAATGGGAAAGCCACCAAGGCCATGGTGGATACGGGTGCAACCGACACTTTCATCACACCAGAAGAAGCAAAAAGGTGTGGTCTTCAAATTAGTAAAGACTGTGGGTGAATGAAGGAGGTCAATTCACCAGCCTTTGCGATCAGTGGAAGCTCGAAAAGTGTGACAACCCGATTGGGGCCATGGGAAGGGAAGGTAGACTTCACAGTTTCCCCTATGGATAACTTTGATGTCGTTCTCAGATTGGACTTCATGACGTTGGCTCAGGCGATCCCTATCCCTGCTGCTAGCTGCTTGTTGTTCTTAGGAGAACACCCATGTGTGGTGCCAGCCAATATCTTGCCAAAGAGTGGGAAGAAAATGATTTCGGCTTTGCAATTCAAGAAAGGGGTAAAGAGAGGGGAACCCTCATTTGTGGCCATGCCGATCTACAAAGAAGGGTCGAAAGTAGAACCAATACCCGATGGCATAAAGAAAGTGTTGGAAGAATTCGGAGAGGTGATGTCAGAGATGTTGCCTAAGGTTCTACCCCCTCGACAAGCAGTGGACCATGAAATTGAGCTCCTCCCAGGAGCAAAACCCCCTGCTAGAGCTCCCTATTGCATGGCCCTGCCAGAGTTGGCCGAACTGAGAAAACAGTTAGATGAGCTTCTACAAGTCGGGTTCATCCGACTATCAAAGGCTCCTTTCGGAGCGCCAGTGCTATTCCAGAAGAAGCATGATGGGAGTTTGCGCTTATGTGTTGACTACAGGGCCCTGAACAAAGTCATCGTAAGAAACAAATATCCTATCCCGCTTATAGCCGACTTATTTGATCAATTGAGCCGGGCCAAATACTTCTCCAAACTGGACTTGAGATCTGGATACCATCAGGTCAGAATCATTGAGGGAGATGAGCCAAAGACCACTTGTGTAACACGGTATGGCACATTTGAATTTCTTGTTATGCCCTTTGGACTAACCAATGCTCCTGCCACATTTTGTACATTGATGAATCAGGTGTTCCATGACTACTTTGACAAATTTGTAGTCATTTATTTAGACGATATAGTGGTGTACAGCTCCACCTTGGAAGAACATGAAGAACACCTACGCCGGGTTTTTGAAAGGCTGCAGGACCACCAGTTATATGTAAAAAGGGAGAAATGCACGTTTGCTCAGACCCAAATCCACTTCCTCGAACACATTATCGAACGTGACTACATTCGAATGGACATGGAGAAGGTTAGGGCCATTAAAGAGTGGACTACACCAAAGAATGTTAGTGAACTCCGCTCATTTTTGGGACTAGCCAACTATTATAGAAGGTTTGTGGAAGGGTACTCTCACAAGACCACGGCCCTCACGGAGTTATTGAAGAAAGAGCATAAATGGTGTTGGACCAACGAGTGCCAAGAGGCCTTTGAGAGATTGAAAGATGCTATTATGAAAGATCCCATCTTAGCTCTCCCCGATATTGAAAAGCCTTTTGAAGTTCAGATAGATGCATCAGATTTTGCTATTGGAGGTGTGCTTTTACAACAACATCACCCGATAGCATTTGAAAGTAGGAAGCTAAGCGAAGCGGAGAGAAAATATACGGTCCAGGAAAAAGAGCTCCTGGCGGTGGTTCATTGCTTGAGGGCTTGGCGACATTACTTGTTGGGTTCACACTTTGTCGGAAAGACAAACAACGCAGCCGTTAGCCACTTTCTCACCCAACCAAGGCTTACGGTGAAACAAGCTAGGTGGCAAGAATTCTTAGCGGAGTTCGACTTTCACCTTGAGCATACCGCTGGAAAGACCAATCAAGTGGCGGATGCATTGAGCAGGCGACCAAAGTTGGTGGCCCTCAGAAGAATGGCCCCAATGGCAACCAGTAGAGCCACTACGAACATTCATAAGTTGATTGGAGATCATCTAGGGAAGGACCCGCAAGCCTGTGCCATCTTGAAGCTAGTGGAAGAAGGGAAATCCAAATACTTCTGGCAAGAAAATGGTGTCTTGTGGACCAAAGGGCCGCGAGTATTTGTACCGAGAGCAGGAGGGCTGAGACAGATGCTGATGAGGGAATGCCATGACACCCCATGGGTGGGACACCCAGGCTGGCAACGCACTTTAGCGTTACTGAAACAAGGATACTATTGGCCCCACATGCGATAAGATGTGATGGACTACACGAAGACTTGCCTCATTTGCCAACAAGACAAAGTCAAAAAGAGGAAACCTGCGGGCATGCTGGAACCATTACCGGTACCCACCAAACCGTGGGAAAGCATCTCCCTCAATTTCATTTCGAGCCTACCCAAGATTGGGGATCTTGGAACTATCTTGGTGGCAATTGATCGGTTCTCCAAGTATGCCACATTCATCCCCGCTCACAAGTATTGTACAGCAGAAGACATAGCTTGACTATTGTTCAAACATGTGGTCAAATATTGGGGCCTCCCTCAAAACATCGTCAGTGATAGAGATCCGAGATTCACGGGGTCCTTTTGGAGAGAACTTTTCAAGATTTTGGGGCCCCAACTCAACATCTCTTCGAGCTACCATCCTCAGACCGATGGCCAAACGGAACGTTTCAATGGATTGTTGGAGGAATATTTGAGGCACTTTGTCCAAGCCAACCAAAAGGACTGGCCTTCATTGTTGGACGTTGCTCAACTCTGCTTCAATTCCAACAAGAGCTCTTCCACTAACAAGAGCCCATTTGAGGTGGTCACTGGACAACTACCAAGGCTACCCCACACTTCCTTGGAACAATATGGAGGAAAGAATTCGAGAGCTTTCAACTTCAGCAAGGAGTGGAAACAAAACACAGAGATTGCACAAGCTTACCTGGAGAAGGCATCAAAGCAGATGAAGAAATGGGCAGACAAGAATCGCAGAGCTCAGCAATTCCAAGTTGGTGATTTGGTTTTGGTCCGACTAGTTCCAGAACAAACCAGATTCTTAAGAAAGAGAGATCGTAGACTGGTGCGCAAATATGAAGGTCCAGTAAGGGTCATTTCTAAGGTGGGGAACGCTTCTTACAAAATCGACCCACCGAAGTGGATAAAGGTGCACCCAGTATTTCATGTAAGCAACCTGAAGCCTTTCTATGCAGATCCTACAGATATTAGCTGAAGGGAGCCAACCAGAGCTGCCATCACCATGAAGCCACCCTCAGAGCATCGAGTCAAAGAGATCTTAGCTGACAGGGAAACTAAGATATCTCGAAGACTAGTTAGGGAGTACTTAGTGAAGTGGGAAGGCTTAGGACTAGAAGAAACTAGCTGGGAGAGAGAACACGACCTCCAGAGATTTCAAAGAAAGATTGAAGAATTTCAAGCCAGCAAGTCGACGAGAACGTCGATAGAATAGGTAGGGGAGGATGTCATGAGCCACCCTTGTATAGGGCCATGACCGAGACTTAGGTTGGCATGAGCCACCCATGTATAGGGCCATGGTCGGGTAGATCCCTTGTGCTAGGAAAAGTGTCCCCATTTCAAACATTGTAACAGTTACTGGTAGCATAGCTCTAAAAGTTCTAAGGCTCTTTAGGGGGGGTGAGCCGGCAACGTAGTGTTGGGCTGTCTCACCGGGTGCTATGCGAGTTTAGGCCACCCACCAAGGGCTGCCCCTCTGGTCCTGGTGATGGTGGGAGGTCCCGATGTATGATTCCCATTTATAATATAATTCCCCGATTGAATGCCCGATTGTTGCCTCGATGTGTTTCTTTCTTTCTCGATGTGAATGTGCCTTGTTGTGTGTATGCTTGAGATTGACCTCGATATATTGTGCCTTATTGTGAATGCTTGAGACTAACCATGGTTTATGGTTATTTGTTCAGATCTTGATCTATTGAAGGCTAACTTGGGTGGAAGCGTCCATTCAAGTGCCACACGGGCTAGTGCTTGTTGAGAGAACTCTTAGTCCGTGACACACGACTTGGATTTTGCTCTAGGGATGATGTTGTGGATGTACACTATGACAGCCCATTATGCACATCTACTCCCCTCGTGAAGGAGAGAAGGCACCCTAGACAACCACCCCCTAAAGTGTATAAGAGATTTTATAGATATGCTAGCAATAGACACTAAAGTATTTGTAATGGGGTCACTTTTTTCAAACAAATATATCCAGTACCAAAGGTTCATAGGTGCCAATGGTGGTCAAAGAATGTAGCTACATGAAGGTCCAACATGTGCCAATGGTGTTCAACTCAAGTGCCCACAGCAAGGGCCAGCATAAGCCAATGGTGTTTCAAGGCAACTACCCATATCAAGGGCCATCTTCTATCGATGTTGATTAAGGCATGTGCCTATGTTATGAGCTTCGACCTTTAAACTAGAATCCATGCGATCTTAGATAGGAATAAGTTCTTTATGTCTAAGTCAACCTATAAACCAAGCATGTGGGCACTAGATCAACTAAAAAGGCAGAATACGCAAGCTAGAAGAACAAGAGAATGTTGGAATATGATGTATATTAATAAAGAAAAATGTGTCTGATGATGTACAACTGAGGGTAGGGCAATCCTTTATTTATAGTTGAAGCCCCAACACTAATTATGGCTACTTCCTAAAATCAATGGATTACTTGATTCCTAAAAAAAAGGGATTACATAACAATACATAGATTACATCCTGATTCTAAAGGTTGACTAGATCCCCTACTGAATACTATTGATTTTAGATACTTGTAAATGATTTTGGATTGACTAGGCTCTCCTAGGTCCATCTAGGTGTGGTACGAGCATGTTGCGGGCCTAGTCCAGTAGTGTAGGTAGGCTTGGCTGCTGTGCAGGTGGTTTGGATGCTTCTCCTATGCTTATTGTGTCAACCCTCATTTCTATCCCTGGTGCTCGAGCCTTGGTGCAAGTGCTCAAGCCTCAACTCTTGGTGCACCCACCCAGGGTGTGACATTCTCTCCCATTTGATTGCATGATGCTCTTATCACGTCCTTTGCATAGAACTACCCGATTTGGTCTTAGAACTACCATAAGTCCTCCGTTGGTTCCTAACTCACTTCACTGTCTAGAAGCCCCTTCCATTGCACCAAGTACTCTTATCTTGGTTGATAATTTCATCATGTCGCCTCACTTCCCAGTTAGCAAGAATGCTTTGGACCTTTTTCTCATATAAGGCCCTAGCTCCCAATGGTACACACCTCAACTTTACTCATCTTAGATCCTTTTAGTCCTTATAGAATGGCTTAAGCATACTAACATGGAAAACTAGGTGTACCTTTAGCTTGGGTGACATATCTAGCTTGTAAGCAACCTAGCCTACCCTCTTAAAAACTCTGAAATATCTTTCATACCTTTGGATTAAGCTCTTATGCAGGCCCTTATGGTGCATGATGGGGTGTAGATTTACTAAGACTAAGTCCCTACTTGGAATTGCATGTCCCTCTTTTTCTAGTCTACCCACTTTTTTGACCTTTTTACGACTTTGTGTAGACAGACTCTGGCTAAGTCAGCTTGCTTCTACCAAGCTTTGGCAAACTTTTATGCTACTGGATTAGGCCCTATATAACCTATAGCAATCAAATCGAGTGTTAGTGATTGCCAACCTATCACAATCTTAAAAGGACTCTAGTTCATTACTTCACTTCTCTACAGGTTGTAAGAGAACTATGTGACAACAAGTAGCTTCGGCAGTCCCACTGTATGGCACCACATAGTGCTTGAGGTAGACCTCTAACAATCTATTCACTCGCTCAATCTACATGTTAGTTTTTAGAAGCATGCTAGTGGAAAAGTTCGAGTCTGACCCTAATAGCTTGAACAACTTGGTCCAAATTACCTTGTGAATCACCTTCCCGATTACTAACAATGGTCCACAGTACTCCCTAGTACTTCACTATGTTCTTCAAGAATAAATGGGCTACCTCCTTAGCTGGGCACTCCCTGGTTGCTGGAATGAAAATCCCATATTTGGAAAACCTGTCCACCACTACCATGATGCTTTCAAACCACTCTACCTTGGGTAAATTGACTATAAAGTCCAGAATGATGCTTTCTCATGGTTGTTCTGGTATGGGTAAAGGCTCCAACAGACCACTGGTGGCTTGAGCTCTACCTTGTCCTGTTGGCATACAAGACAAGTCATTAAATAGGCCTCAACATTATCCCTTATGTGTAGCCAGTAGTATCGGTCATCTAGAAAGGCTAAGGTACAGTTTACCTCGAGGTGACCAACCTACTTGAAATCATAGCACTGTTGTATAACCTCCTTGTAAGGCTTCCCATGTTGTGGCATAAACAATCGCTGCCCTTGGTGTATAACAAGTCATCTTGCTACCAAAACCATCTAGTCTTACCTTCATTGGCATGCTCAATAAGAGTCTTAGCTACAAGATCATATGATAGCCCCTCTCTAATGTATGGCACCAAAAACCCCCCTGGTTGGCTAATGGCAGTAAGGCTCACTTTCCTGCTTAGGGCATCAACTACTGTGTTCAACTGCCCAGGCTTGTACTCTAACTTATAATCAAATTGAAAGAAAATCTTACCAATGAGCCTATTTAAGGGACAACTTTTTTTGCATATAGAAGTAGCTAGCTGTCATATTATCAGTTTTGATAATGAACCTCGACCCCAACAAGTATTGCTACCAAGTGTGTAACTAGTGCACTACTATTATCATCTCTTTCTTTTGGATCTTGTATTTATGCTCAGTCTCATTGAGCTTTCAGCTCTTAAATGCAACCAAATAGTTTTCTTACATCAACATGCCCGTTATCATAAAATTTGATGCATCTATATGCACCTTATATGGTTTAGCATGGTTTGGCAAGGCTAACACTGGATCTTTTATCACTACTCACTTCAACCGATCAAAGGCTTCCTGGCATGCAATGCTCCACTTTTACACTTTTCCCTTTTTAAGCAAATTAGTCAATGGTGTGGCTATAGCTGAATGGCCTTTGATGAAGTGTCGATAAAAGTTGACCAGCCTAAAGAATGATCTCAGCTTGGTTACCTTGGCTAGTGGTTCCCAATCTAGAATTGCATGGACCTTGCCTACATCCATATGTATTTTGCCACCTCCCATTATGTGGCCTAAAAATGGTACCTTTCATTGGGCAAATGAGCACTTCTTTTTCAAAAATAGTTTGTGCACCATAACACCTCAAACATCTATGTCAAATGGTCTACATGCTCCCCCAAATGTTTGGCTATAGAACACATTATCATCAAGATAAACCATAACAAAATGATCAAGAAACGATTACAATACCTTGTTCATGAATGTGTAAAATGTTGTCAGAGCATTAGTGAGTTCAAATGGCATAATTAAAAACTCATAATAGCCATAGCGGGTGACATACACTGTCTTGGACTAATCTTCCTTCACGATCCTGACCTAAAAATACCCTAATCGCAAATTCAGCTTGGTGAACCACCTTACGTTTCTAAGTTGGTCAAACAAGTTCGTAATGAGAGGGATAGGATACTTGTTCTTGATGGTTAGCTTATTCAATATCAGGTCATCAATACACAACCATAAGGACCTATCATGCTTGCACTAGGATAAAATTGGGCACCATACGAGGCCTTAGATGGCCTGATGTAGCTAGCATCAATCAGCTCCTTGAACTGCTTCCTTAACTCTTCTAACTCTTTGGGTGACATTTAGTAGAGGGCCTTGGCTAGTGACTTAGCCTTTGGCACCAGCTCGATCTTGTGGTCTGCCTCTCTCTTGGGTGGTAGCTTGCTAGGCAACTATATGAGCATCATATCGTAAAATGTCTCTAACACCTCTAGCACTTCTAAGGGGTTGTTAGTCTCTATCTCCCTTGGTTCATCATACTTTAGGGTAGCCAAGAAGGTGTTTTCATTCCTGTTCACTGCTTTGGCAAATTGAATAGCTGATACCACCTCGGTCTCAATCCCAAACCCATGCCTTAATGGTACAAGGCATTGGCACCGTGCATCTAGAATGGATATGTAATTGGCAAAAGGCACAAGGAGGGCATTAATCCAAACAAGGAAAACTAACCTAATCACAAACTCATAATCATATAAGGGTATTACCTTGATGGTCTCCTTGCCCTTCCAATCTCCAAGCTATAACTCTACCCCATGTGCTACTTCAATGTCTGGAATCACCTTAGAGTTGACTATCTTGATGGTACCAATCCCTTTGTACACCTTCAAGCTGAGTTTTAGGCTCTTAAAATAAACAAATGCAAGGCACCTGTGTCTACTAGTGCACTCACTTTTTTTCCCATAACCATTAGATCCATATACATCAGTCTTTTTGGCTTGCAACTCCCTTTACCTTGGACTGTATTAAGCATAATCAAGCCAAGCTTGTAGTCTCCCTTTCTAGCTCTTCGTTTGATCCTTTGTCTATGGTAGCCATCTTACCTTTTTTAGGACAATCTCGTGCTCTATGTAGCCCATCACATAAGTAATAAAAGAATGGCTCTCGATCTCTCCTAGGTTTCACTTCTTTACTGGTGGCTTGCCTTGGATGTCCTTGTCTGAATAGTCTCAGTCTCCTTCATAAAATTGCTGGTTATGGTCTCTATCCCTGGACTATCGTTCCCGATCCTTCTTGTCCTTGCCTTTCATCTTATGCTTGGTAGACTCTAACTTCTTTTGTAGCTTGAACTCCACCAAGGACTCAACAATGGTCATGGCCTTGGCCAGATCACAAACTCCTCTCTTTTATAGCTCATGCTTCACCCATGGCTTGAGCCCATCCATGAAGGCAAACAAACCTTCGATCTTACTCAAATTTGAAATCTATAGCATCAACTCAGAGAACTTCTGGACATATTCCTTTACATCCTTTTATTGAGTAAGCCAACATAATTTTGTCAGTGTAACTTTGCCTGCACCTCATCATTGGTGTACTTGGGGTAAAAATGCTCTCTGAACTCCTTTTAGAACTCCACCCAGGTTTCAATCAAGGCACCTTCATACCTCACATCATCACACTTGCATCTCCACCATAACAAGGTAACATTAGTAACATACATTGAAGTGACGCTTACTTTAGTAGCATTATCTTGCATGTTCATAGCTTGGCAGTACTGTTCCATCCCCCATAAAAAGTTATCCACTTTTTTAGCAGCCCTAGTCCCTTTGAACTATTTAGGCTTAGGGATCTCTACATAGGACTTCTACATTTTAGTGATCGAGCCATTCTCAATGGCTATCTTGCAAGCAATGAGCTCCCCTTAAGCTCCTCCATCTCCTTGCGCATAGTCTCCATTTAGGCCTCCAAGCTTCATTTCACTAGGTGATCATGTCAATGGCCTTATTCAAAGCCACTAGTAGTTCACCTTTGAGCTCCTCCTTCATGGAGTCCAACACTTCAATGTGAGTCTCCACCTTATCAAGCTTCTCTTTCAAATCACCCATTGTCACCTCCACCTTGGATAGCCACCCATTCATGGTAGACCAAATGTCCCTCAAACTAGCTTTCTTCCCCTTTTCCATGGCCTTGCTCTTAGGCCTCTGGTTGTTGGCTAGCAACATCACTTTGGGATGCCATTTTTGTGAATGCCTTAAGTGTGACCTGAACATAAACAAGTAGAACCTACTCTAATACCAACTGCCATATGCTTTGGCCTTTAAACCAGAATATGTGCGGCCTTAGACTAGGAATGAGCTCTTTATGTCTAAGTCAGCTTATGAACCAAGCGTGCGGGCACTAGACCAATAAAAAAGATAGAATATGCAATCTAGAAGAGCAACAGAATGCTGGAATCTATTGTATATTACTAAAGACAATGTGTCTGATGATATACAACTAAGGGTGGGGTGACCTTCTATTTATAGTTAAGGCCCTAACACTAATTATGGTTGCTTCCTATAATCAAGAGATTACATGATTCCTAAAAATAAGGGATTACACATTAGTACATAGATTACACCCTGATTCTTACACATTAGTACATTGATTACACCCTGATTCTTAGGATCCCCTCTTAATTCTAAGGGTTGACCAGATTTCCTACTGAACACTATTGATCCTAGATGGTTCCAAATGATTTTGGATTGGCCAGGATCCCCTGGGTCCACCTAGGTGTGGTGCGTGCATGTTGTGGGCCTAGTTTTGGCTACGCGGGTGGTCTAGATGCTTCCCCTATGCTTATTACACTAACCCCCGCTTCTATCCCTATTGCTTAAGCCTTAGCTCCTAGTTGTGCCCACCCAATTCATGACACCTACACTAAGTGTCATAATGTATAGATCCATAGACCTATCGCTAAACATGGATTCAAGGGAGTCACCACCAATCTTTTTTGTTTAGGTGTGATTGGCCACCTGATTGAATCTATCCTATTTAAAGAGAAGTTCTAAGATTGACTTAGGTATCTTTAAATAGTAGATTTTGATCTACACAACCAGAGTTTAGGTTTGGGAGTATGACTATGCGTGTGGAAGGTTATAGCACCCCTACAACGCTTATCCAAAGAATGATATTAGTTTGATTTCAGATTATCCAAGGTTTGATCACATTTGTAATTCACCAAATTATTTAATATTGAAAATTAGTCTTAAAGTTGCCCAATAGTTTGGTAGCAATTTAAGATAGTTTTTTCACCTCATGAGTATTCATAGAGACTAGTGTCCTATTTTGAAGAGGTTCCATCATTGAATTTATTAATTTATTTTGTTTTTAAAAAATTAGTCAAGTTTCCCAATAGTTTGGTAGGACTTACTTTGAAGCAGATCTCTTAAAAGTTTGGTGAGATTTTGTTGTAAAAATATTTGTACAAATTTTGAGAATTTCATTTAGTCTCCCAATAGTTTGATAAGACTTAATTTGAAGCAATCCTTTAATGGTTTAGAGGATAAAAATTATTTTTTTTCTTTTTAATTATTTTTTTGAAAATTAATTTATGAAATTTCTTAATAATTTGGTGGATTCCATAAATTTATTTTGAAAAAGATTTTTTTATTTTTATTTTTAAACTTATTGGAAAGATTTTTTTTTGTTTTTTTACTCTTATTTTATTTTTTTTAAAAAGTAGAATTGTATGAAATATTCAGTAAAAATAAATAAATTATAAAAATTAGAAAAATAATAGAAATTAAAAATAAAATAAATTAAAATAAAATTGTAAAATAAATAAAATAGAAAAATTGAGAGAAAATGGAAAAGGAAAACCTACAATTCGGATTGAATTAGCATGCAGGTCAAAGCGCGGGTTAATGGGTCACGCGTAGATCTTAGGCTATTCAAAACACTGCCATTTTGGGACCCTATGAAAGCCACCTCTTAGCGTTTTGCCTCAAACACTCTCTGTTTCTTTTCTCTCTAAGCCAAAAACTCTCCCCCTTTTTCTTTAAAAATTTCCCAAAAATTCAATTGAAAATTGGGTTCGTTATTGGTTTCTGGAAATTGGCTAGAATTTGGCTGAAAAATTCAAACTTCCACTGAAAAATTCATCGACAAATTCAAGTGCTCTTCCCAAAAGTCCAATTTTTTCCAGAAAATTCTAAAAACTTCCAAAATTTTCTAAATTTCTTCCAAACCTTTCTAGAACTTCAATGCCAACTCTAGAAACCTAAAAGTAAACCCTAAAAACCGAAATCTAAATCATGAATCCCTCAATATTCCCAAAAATTTTCTTGATCAAAATCCAGAATCCTACTGCCTAAACATCTATTTTAGAGTTATAACAACCAAAATTTTCCCAACTTTCACCATATAATCAAAATCCACTGTTGTGTTCTTTAGTAATTTTAGTTCAATTTCTAGGAACACTTAGGGCAAATTTTTAGGAAACGAACAAAACCAATCCAAGCTTGAATCCTGAGATTGGATTCTGCCCAAACCTCAATATATGTCTAGGTTCATTATTGATTTCTTGGATTGATTAAAAATCCTTTGATTTGGGTTCTTCAATTCCCAATTTTAGTTACTCATTCAATCATAGGTTAGGAAGAAAGGAAAGAAAAAAAGGAAAAATAAAATAAAAAATTATAATAATAATATAATGATAATAAGTAATAATAATAACATAATAATAACATTAATAGACTATGATAATTAATACAATAATATAATATACTATACCATATACTATAATAATACTAATAGTAATACTATACTATAATACTATACTAAAATAATAATAATATATAACACACTATAGTGATAATAATAGAAAATCGACCCCAATGGGCCTTTGAGCATAAATGGGTGTCTACAGCTATCCATCTTTGCATATTCCTGTCAG
Organism: Durio zibethinus; assembly: GCF_002303985.1. Next base: position 9,995,481 of record NW_019167826.1, read on the forward strand.
ACAAGGATGATGCAAAGACCTAGACATCCATTTTGTTCCAAAAGTCTAAGCAATAAACTAAAATGATTGGGACTGAGTCGCAAGCTAGAAAAATGATTGAAATTAAAAAGTCGAGAAAATGTCTGGACTAAGCCAAGATTGAGAAGTCAGGAAGATGATCTGGACTAAGTCGAGATCAAATGATTGGAATGAAACTGCAAGTCTGAATATAAAAGCGACTAGGACTGAGTCGAGGTTGAAGATGAGTGATTGGGATTATGCTGCAGGTCAAAAAATGATATGGCCTAAGCCAAAATCAAATGACTGAAAGGATGTCGCATGTCTAAAAGTGACTAAGACCAAGTCGAGGTCACAGATGAATGGCCAGAATGATGCCATAAATCAAGAAAATGATTTAACCTGAGCTGAGATCGGATGACTAAGATGATGCTTTGAGTCTTAAAGTGACCAAGATTGAGTCGAGGTCATAGATGAATAATCGAGATTTGGCCTAAGTCGAGTTCAGATGACTAGGACGATGCTGCAAGTCCAAAAGTGTCCAAGATTGAGTAAAGGACACAGATGAATCGCCAGAATGATGCCATGAGTCAAGAAATATAAAGTTCAAAATTTCACTTTAAATCCAAAGATTCACAATTTAGACATTCAAAAATTTATGAGGTTTCATAACAAAAGTTGAAAGATCCTAATATTCCAAATTTAACAAAATTGCAAAGATTCAAGATTTGCAAAGGTTTTCAGATTCACAAGAATGGAAGATTCATAAAATCCCAAGTTTCGCAGAGGTTCTGGATTCGTAAAGATTTCAGGTTTGCAAGGACTTTTAGATTCACAAGAAAGAAAGATTCATAAGATTCCAAATTTCGTAAAGGTTCTAAATTCAGAAAGATTTCAGATTTGCAAGGACTTTCAAATTCACAAGACTCTAAGTTTCACAAAGGTCAAAAAAATGATCTGGGTTGAGCCAAAACCAAAATGAGTGATCGAGATTGAACCGCGAATGAGGAAAATGATCTGGACTGAGCCAAAATTGAATGAGTGATAAGTGATAATGCAACACTACAAATGCATGTCCTATCTAGGATTCAAATGTAAACATAATGTATATAATGCTACTATCATGAAATTTCACTTATGGTGACAAAATTCTCAAGACTCCACCAATTCTCAAGACTCCACCAAGGTCAGAAAAATGATCTGGACTGAGCCAAAATTGAATGAGTGATAAGTGATAATGCGACACTACAAATGCATGTCCTATCTAGGATTCAAATGATAACATAATGTATATAATGCTAATGTCATGAAATTTCACTTATGGTGACAAAATTCTCAAGACTCCACCAATTCTTCTTAGCTTTTCGGTATTAATAATCTTGGAGTAAATTTTGTCAGCTGATCCATGTCATTCTTTTCATCTGGTCCTAACTCACAGGTCATGTCAACCAATTTATCACTGGATTTATCATTGGATCACCTTGTTTGCCTCTTTTTTTTTGTTTTGTTTGTTTTGTTTTTTTATAGGTTTCTCTCACTTGTCTCATCTTGGGTTCCTTTCAAAATGATGGAAAACTCTTTATGAACATTGTCATTCATTTGTTTGCCATCATTCAAATCAGTGACAGACATGATACATTTCTTTGGTTCATTATAGGAATATTCATTTAGTGAAGGATGAGAAAAATGGGTCTTTATTATGAAAATAACAAAAGGTACAGTCAAGAGTAACTCAAGGGTAAACAAAGGTAAAATGCTGTGATTTTTTTCAAATATGATATCCAAAATAACGATTGTTCAGACAATTTTAATCTCAAACTAAGAATTCTCCTTCAAAAATGTGATTCCATCAATATCATCCTAATTCTTGGGACCCTCATATGGAGCTGTGCTTCTAAGTTTTCATTTTTACTTAAACTACCCTTTTGGGTTTTTAGTCTAAGTATCCCTTTTCCCTTCTTTTTCTTTTCTTATTTCTTTTTGCTTCTTTTTTTTATTTTTGCTTTGTTTTGTTTTTTGTTTTATTTTTTTTCCACACCTTTTTTTCGTTTTTTCTTTTCATTTATTTTTCTCCTTTATTCATCAATAACACTTTAATTAAAGTCTCAATCCAACTTTAGTTCAACTAATAATTACTCAAATTTAGTATTCACATTTGATCAAAATGGACTTTTAAGGGATGTAGCATAGGCTAAGGTAAAAGCTACCAAAAAAATGGATAAAATAGGCCCAAATTGTATTTGCAGGGTAATCAAACCAAGGATCATTTCTTCATGTGGAGCACTTTGACATTTTACCCCACAATTTCTTTTTCTTCTTCTTTTTCTTTTTTGCTTTTTTTTGTGGAGCACATTGGCATTTTGCCCCATCAATTTTTCCTTCATTTTCTTTTTTCATTTTTCATTTATCAAGAAAACTAGATCACAAAAAAGCTTTGCCCCTAAGGATGAACATATCTCTCAAACTTTACCCCTCGATGTGATGATGATCCTTGGTTAGGGTTCCTCAAAAGAAATTTTTAACTGGCTCAAATGGGGTAAAAAAAGGATAATTTTCTTTCTTTTTTTTGTGAAGGATAGAAAAAATTGGCCATTTCTCATTTTGAACATGAATACTTTCAATGAAGAACATTTATTAACTAAGAGCAGACTTGTGAACAATTGCATGTGTTGTCTCATTTTTTAAATTCTTCACCATATATATCTTCCTTTTATTTAGTAGTCTCAATGAATCAACAATCTTTATTTATCAAATTATCAAAATTGATTCTTGAATTATCATCATGATTATTTGAACATTCGTTATTTGAAAACAAAAAATGGATATGGGAAAAAGGTATAAGAAGGTAAAAGTAAATAATGATGATTCACACAAAAGACAAATGTCATGAAAATGCATCAGATTTATCACTTCTGTTAAAATAATGAAAAATAAAATAAAATCCAAGTATCTAAAAAAATCCACATTATCAAGAAATCCTAAGATGATGAGTAGTTCCAATCAACCTTTCCAAAATCATAGCCCTGGGTGACTAGGTGATGGATTATCACTAACATTGGATGTCGTGTTTCCACCAATATCAAAATTTATCAGCCTTCCCTTGATCAGACTCTTCAACATATGTTTCAAAGGGATACAATTTTTGATGGAATGGCCAGCCACCCCAAAATGTTAGTCACAGTGAGCAGTGGAGTCATACCATTTTAAGATATAAAGGTTCAGGTTGTTTTGCAGGAACGGAAGCAATCAAATGGTTCTTGTAAAGCTCTTGGTACAAATCTATGTAGCTCATAGGAATAAGGTCAAATTTAGGCTTTTTTCGATTCAATGACTCTCGTACACCACTTATTGGGGTAGTTGGATGACCAGAGGGCTTAGGTGTGGATGGATAAGAAAGCCATGGAGTTATTGGTAAACTATAGCAAAAACATGATTTGTAGAAAAATGATATGTGGGATAGATTGGTTGAAGGTAGTTTCTGGATTACTGCTTGTTGAAATTCATAGCTTGAGTCTCGCTTTCCTTTTTCTTAGGCATCTTTTTCACAACAGATGATTATCCTTCTTCTAGTTTGCCACTCTTGATTGCATTTTTTATGGTCTACCCTAAAATCACCATATTAGCAAAATTCTTAGTCGTGTTCCCTATCATCTTCTCATAGTATGATGACTTTAGAGTGCTTACTAACAATACTGTCATTTTTTTTTGTCAAGGAAAGTTGTACTTAGGTAGCGATATCTGGCCATCTTTGGGCATATTCCTTGAGGGACTCAGATGCTTGCTTTTCCATCCCTTGTAATGAAAAATGATCAAAGGCCGTGTCTATGATGTGGTAGTATTGGTTAACAAAGGATCGAGTCAAATCTTTCCATGACTTTATGCGAGTCTTATCCAATTAAACGTACCACATTGCAGTAAATCTAGTTAAGTTGTCTTAGAACACATGCATGAGTAGCTTCTCATTGCTGGCATGTGTTGCCATCTTACAACAATACATTATGATGTGTGTAATGGGGCACTTAGTATCATCATACTTCTCGAATTCTGGTATTTTAAATTTTAGGGGAATCACAACATCTAGAACCAGACAAAGGTTAGTAGCATCCATGGATCCATAGAAATAAATGCCTTTATGGCCCGTAATCTTTCTTTAATCATGCTCATGGTTTGATCAATCTTTAAATCTTTTGAAGGTGTAGTCATATGCAATTTCACTTCTTCCTTAGTCTCATCTGATTTAGGAATTTGAATGGGCTCCTCTGCCTTTTCAACAAAGATAAGATTGGTATAACTATGAATATTCCCTTGATCGAGTGTGTAAGGCATTCTGTAATTCAAGAATATGGTCTACTATGGCTGAAGACTTAAAGTGGTTTAGGTCTGATGTGGACCAAAACCTAATGGATATGATGTTTAGTAACTTCATGCGAACTATCTTCTTCCACCTATTGTCCTTTGTTTATCTTTTTCAGGGCATCCAGAATCTTGCTTAACTTTCCCTCAAGTATTTCTTGTGCCTTTTTTCTAACCTCTCAAACCAGTCCACATTCTCTTGCTCTATCTTCTTGGCTCTAGCCTGAGTACAGTACTATGTTGAGCTATCCTTGTACTTTGATTTCTCATAATTATTGTGCAAATTTAGAATGATGTTTATGGAACCATCAGATTATGCATGAAAATGAATGTAGTAATGAATGCATGCATACATAATAATAAAAAAAAGGGTTAGTAAACATAATATGTAATCTGTATATATGTTTATGAATATGGACAAGAAGAAAAGAAATAAAAAAAAGACAAGAAAATCAGTTAGTCACATTAATAAAAAAAAAAGAATAAGCATTATAAAGCAAATAAAATGACCCTAAATTTTAGGTTAACTATAAAGGGTGGAAGGACATGGCTCTATCTATGGTTAAACTTTAAAGTTAATTATATGCAATTTGGATTACTTCTAAAAGGTTCCCAAATTATTCCTTACATCATAATCCATCACAGACTAGTAAAACACCCTGATTCTCACCCATCATAGGCTACAAGCGAAAAGATTTCAAATTGAGTGAGAGTGTTTCACAAGCCCATGTGGAGACATGAAATTTCATAAGGGCATGGGTGTTTCACTCCCTTCTAAGGGTGGAGATCGGGTGGAGAGCTCATGTTATGCATATAAAAATGAATGACAAAAATATATAAATAATAAATGGATAATTAAGTAAGTATAAGCCATAAATGTATAATTAAACAAGTATAAGCAATGAAAAAGAATAAAAAATAAATGAATAATTAAGCAAGTATAGGCAATGAAAAGGAATAAAAATCTCAAATTTATTAAGCAAGGCTTAGATAATAAGAAATCATTTATTGGCATAACTCTCGATCATCCTTAGTGGAGTCGCCAAACTGTCATAAGGTATAGATTCGTAGGCCTACCACTAGATATGGATTCAAGGGAGTAACCACCAATCTTTTTTGTTTAGGTGTGATTGGCCACTTGATTGAATCTGTCCTATTTAAAGAGAAGTCCCAAGATTGACTTAGGTATCTTTAAATAGTAGATTTTGATCTACACAACTAGAGTTCAGGTTCGAGAGTATACTTACGTGTGGGAAAGGTTATAGCACCCCCATAGTGCCCATCCAAAAGATGGTACCAGTTTGATTTTAGATTATCCAAGCCTTGATCACATTTGTAATTCACCAAATTTTTTAATATTAAAAATTAGTCTTAAAGTTGTCACAATAGTTTGGTAGCAATGTAAGATAGTTTATCACTTCAGAAGTATTCATAGAGACTAGTGTCCCATTTTGAAGAGGCTCTGTCATCGGATTTATTAATTTATTTTGTTTCAAAAAAGTTAATGAAGTCTCTCAATAGTTCGGTAGGATTTACTTTGAAGTAGATCTTCCAATAGTTTGGGGAGATTTTATTGTAAAAATATTTGTACAAAATTTGAGAATTTCATTAAGTCTCCTAATAGTTTGGTAAGATTTAATTTGAAACAATCTCTAATAGTTTAGAGGATAAAAATTATTTTTTTTCTTTTTATTTTTATTTTTTTTTGAAAATTGATTTATGAAATTTTCTAATAATTTGGTGGATTTCATAAATTTATTTGAAATTTATTTTTATTTTTATTTTTCAAACTTATTTGAAAAGATTTTTTTTTTGCTTTTTGCTTTTAAATTAGTTTTTAAAAAAAGTAGAATTGTATGAAATATTCAGTAAAAATAAATAAATTATAGAAATTAGTAAAATAAAAGAAATTGAAAATAAAATAAAATAAAATAAAAAATGCAAAATAAATAAAATAAAAAAATCCAGAGAAAATGGAAAAGAAAAACCTACGATTCGGATCGGGTAGCATGTGGGTCAAAGCGCGGGTTAACGGGTCACGTGTGTATCCTTAGTTGTCTTAAACACTGCCATTTTGGGACTCTATAAAAGCCACCTCTTAGCATTTTGCCTCAGATGCTCTCTGTCTCTTCTCTCTCTAAGCCAAAAACTCTCTCCCTTCTCTCTAAAAATTCCACAAAAATTTAACTAGAAACTAGGTTTGTCATCAGTTTCTGGAAAATTGACTGAAATTTGATAAGAAAATTCAAACTTTCACAAAAAAATCCATCAACAAATTCAAGTGTTCTCCCCCAAAATCCAGTTTTTTCCAAAAAATCCAAAAAACTTCCAAATTGTTCTAAATTTCTTCAAAACCTTTTCAGAACTTCAATCCCAACTCCAAAAACCTAAAACTAAACCCCAAAAACCCAAATCTAAATCCAAAATCCCCAGTATTCCCAAAAATTTTCTAGATCAAAATCTAGAATCCTATCGCCCAAATGTCTATTTTCAGAGTTATAACAACCAAAATTTTCCCAACTTTCACCATACAATCAAACTCTACTATTGTGTTATTTTGTAATTTTAGTTCAATTTATAGGCATCCTTAGGGTAAATTTTTAGGAAATGGACAGAACCAATCCAGGCCTGAATCCTGGGATTGGATTCTACCTGAACCTCAATATATGTTGAGGTTCATTGCTAATTTCTTGGATTAATTAAAAATCCCTTAATTTGGGTTCTTCAATTCCCAGTTTTAGTTACTCATTCAATCGGAGGTTAGGAAGAAAGGAAAGAAAAAAGGAAAAATAAAATAAAAAATAATAATAATAATATAATGATAATAAGTAATAATAATAACAAAATAATAACATTAATAGACTATGATAATTAATACAATAATATAATATACTATAGTATCTACTATAATAATACTAATAGTAATAATATACTATAATACTATACAAAAATAATAATAATATATAACACACTATAGTGATAATAATAGAAAATTGACCTCGATGGGCCCTCGGACACAAACGGGTGTCTACACCAGGTCCAACTTATGCCGATGTTGATCGAGGCATGTGCTCACACCAAGGGCTGGCTTGTGCCGATGGTGATCGAGGTAGGTGCTTGTACGAAAGGCTAGCTTGTGCCAATGGTAGTCAAGGTAGGTACCTATACCAAAGGCCAGCTTGTGCTGAAGATAGTCAAGGCATATGCCTGCACCATGTGCCTGTATGTGCCAATGATGGTCGAGGCTTTGGTTGAAGTTTGATTCTAGGCCATGGTGCACATGTTAGGCTTCGACATGTGCTGGTACCACATTTTTTTGCGTAGGGCACCATCAACAAAGCATCATCGCAGGACCTGATTGATAGAATTAGGGGTTTCGATGATTGGGAGAGCTGACTGGGAGGTGTGTGCAAATGATGTGTGATAGATGCTGGTCTTTGGCCCTTATATTGGCCCTCTATCCCCTAAGGAACCATGACAACTCACACTCCCTTAAAAAGCATAAGAGCTTTTACAGGTTCGCAGCCAGTAGCCATTCAAGTATTTGAAAAAGGGATACTTTTCTCAAATGGCCACAAAATCTTCTATACTTTGATTTTTTAGTTGAGTTTTTTTATGTATGCCAATAAAAATACAAGGATCACATATACCAAATTTGGGGCTAAACTCCTTCTAAAAAAATTCAAAAAATCCTGAACTACAAAAAAATTTGAAAATCATGAAAAATAGAAAACGAGTCATCTTGCCATTAAACTTCACATGAAGGCTTAGGGGATTGTTATATGAATTTACAAGCCATAAAACTACCATTGGCATGGTAGGAACATGAAGATGTGCCTGAACCCACTGACTGCGCAGTTATGGTGCATGTGGTGTGTAGCCTGGGCCCAGGATACCTGCACATGGTGTGTGGCCTAGAATGTGCCAACGATGTTTAATGGAATTGCCCACACCAAGAGTAGCATGCATTAATGGTGGTCGAAGCATGTGCCCAGACTAAGGGCCAACATGTCCTGATGGTGATTGATAGGCCATGCTTTCTCGGTTCATATTCATACTAAAAGTCAAAATCAAATGAGCTTTTACCCTTTTGTTCTACAAGAGATTTCTATTATCGTTAAGCTCATCTTAGGACACCTACATTATCTTTTAACAGATATGCCACCCTAACCAAACTCTCTACTTGACAATGTCTTTCACCCAAATCGATCAATCGAGGCTAGCCTTAGGTCCAAAAGAAGGGGTTGTGCCCTACCTCTGATTCATGGAATAAGTAAAATAACATTAAAAGTATTGGTGTTTCAATTTTGCTTAAGGACTCCCACTTATCTACACCTCTCAAGTAATTTCACAAAGTCAGACTTGAGTCATGCTCAACAACGTTTTCTTTTCTCGTTGATTTTACCAAGTCCATTCCTTTGGTTGTGGTTTCACTGGATAGTAGATAGGGATAGTAGGTATCTCATTAATCCATTCATGCATGTCACTAATTAGATGATGAGGCATTTGGCTACCTTAAGAGAGTCATAGTTACTCTTGCCATTTACTTACACTTGGTTGAATTTCTTCACTTTGACATTCAAAGCGTTGGGTAGAAATCACATTCGTGACCATCTGCAGGGACCATCACAATGCTTTGTTTTAATTAAACAATTGGATTCTCCTTGTTTATACCAGTTTTGAGTTGACTATTCATAACTTAAGGAAGGCCCTTGAGGGAGCCATTCCTAGTCTATCCCTCATTCGACATAAGGCAACTCGTTTTCGTCATAGGAGTAGCTTAAGCAGTGCATTGGTAGTTGATGGGTTTTAGAACTGGGACCCCTATGCCTAGCCCTCAGGGCCAATCTTTTTCTTGAGGTTACAGATCTATTTTGCCAACTTCTTTTGCCTACATTGTTTCATAGACTAGAGACTATTCACTTTGGAGACCTGATGCAGTTATGAGTATGATTGGATACGAATAGCACTTAGTCCTTTGAATTTTCAAGGGCCACCAGGGATTCACCAAACACCACATGACATGCAGTGGTCTTTCACCCTTAGACCTCACCTTTGACTAAGCTGTTTCTAGGGTGGGCAAACTATTAAATAGAAAAGATAACTTTTCCTGAGGCCCTTGCTAACGTCTTCAGACTCCAAAACATTGTTGTCAGCTATCGCATCCTGGTTTAGGAATTTTAACCTAATTCCCTTTCAAAACTCATGCTCGATGAGCTATCAAATGAGTTTCCCCCATCTTTTAGGATCGACTAACCCATGTGCAAGTGACATTGACATGGAACCTTTCTTTTCTTCTGCATTCAAAGTTCTCATTTGAATATTTTTTACTACCCCTAAGATCTGCACCTATGGTTACCTTGCTTGAGCTTACACTTTAGGTTTTGTGATGATCACCTTGCCTTTCTACTCATCTGGGCCTAGCCCTTACCCCGATTGCTAGGTATAAGTTGTACACTTAAGCACCATCCATTTTCGAGGCTAGTTCATTTCACAAGTGAGTTGTTATACACTCTTTACTGGATTTTGACTTCCATGACCACTGTCCTATTATCTTAATTGACCAACTCCTTTCATTTGTTTTGGGTTAGCATGCAATTGGGCACCATAACCTGGCTTCTAGTTCATCCCACATCTCTAGTTCTACTTACTAAAAATGGCCCACTTTGAGCTCTCAATTCTATGGTTTAGCTCAATGAAGCAATTACGCCATCCTACCTATTTAAAGTTTGATAATAGGTCGAAGGTGTTACACCCCAATGCTTTTAATCATTAGGTTTACTTGATAGAACTTGTTAAAGGCTCCAGCTATCCTAAAGGAAACTTTTAAAGGAATCGATTACTAGATGATTTGATTAGACTTTTGCCCCTATACCCAAGTGAGGTAAACAATTTGCACATTAGTATCGTAGCGGGCCTCTACCAGAGTTTCCTCTAGCTTTACCCCACTCAGGCATAGTTCACCATCTTTTGGGTCTCGATAGGCATGCTCACACTTAAAACCTTCTTCAAAGATCAAGGTCAGTTAGTAGTGCACTTGTGAAGGATCTTGCCAATTAGCTTTCTTACGCCTTATAGGTTTTAAAGTCTATTAACTCATGCACATGTTAGACTCTTTGGTCCATGTTTCAAGATGGGCTCAATGGGGAGCCCACAGGCTGACGTCAAGAGCACACCAGTGTCGAGGCATTCTGAGACAGTGAATGTTGAATTCCATAGTCATGGCAATGAAATTTCCACAAGCATATTGAAAGCTCAAGCTTGCGCTACCACTATGACCTGAATCAGTCCATGCCCCAAGCTAATCAACAAACTGGCTCTCGATGTTTCACATCCAATCAAGGCACATGGCTAACTGCCATCCACTTTTCTCTTAATAATTTTAAGCACTATTTGACTCTTTTTTCAAAGTCCTTTTCAATTTTCCTCTATGGTACTTGTTTGCTATCGGTCTCTCTCCCAAACAACCCAACTCATAGATAGTGCCTCATGGTGTAATAGGGTCCAAGCACAATAAGGTTTTCACCCTCTCTAGCACCCCTTTTTATGGGACTTAGGCCCTGTCTGCCATAATGACACTTCTTTATACTACAATTCAAATGTTGAGGGTACCCAATTCTCAAGCTGGGCTCTTCCCGATTCATTCACCATTACTAAGGGAAATTTGGTAAGTTTCTTTTCCTTTAGTTATTGATATGCTTAAACTCAGTGGGTGATCTTATCTAACCTTGGGTCATGATGTGAGCATTGACAAAGTGATACAGGGAGTTTGATAGGGTCTGGATGGACAACGAGTGTGAGTCACCAGAGACAAGGCATGTCAGAAGCTTTACCATTGACGGTCATGGCACTATCATTGTTGGGGGCTTGCTTTTGGGCTAACCATGAACAACGAGATCATGAGAGGCCACCTTCCACGCCTTTCACCCGTAGCTCAATGGGTGAAGGGTTGAAGGGACAACGATGCATGACACACAAACAGGCATGGCTTGGGGTACAACTTGCTTTCAAAGACTTGATAGTTCACAAGATTCTACAATTCACACCAAGTATCACATTTTGTTACGTTCCTCATCGATGCGAGAGCCAAGATATCCATTACCAAGAGTCATTGTGGTTTTCCATGAAAAAATGAGTCATGGTGCCACCTGTACATGCTCCGTGAATGGGATGGTAATGGCATACATGCTCTTTTTCATTCTCGTTCCTTGGCACGATTCATGTTGGGGGTTCATTATTTGGCCATAGGCAATGATACCTATCGTTTCGCCTGTCCAAAAGGTAGAATGAAGTGACTGTCATGCCTACTTGGGGTTGGAAAGGGCTTGAGGCATGGAGGCACCCTTGCCCCTTCAATGTTTCAGTAAAACGTTCGTGGGTCATTCATTGAGCGATTTTCGATAAAGATCTTTCTGTAGGTTCACCTATGAAAACCGTGTTATGACTTCTCTTTCATCTAAATGATAAAATTTGATGGACTTTCGTGACATCACCGGTAGTAAACCATCTACGTCACCACAATCCAAACATTTCATTGGACCATTCAATCGGTAGGAGCGATAAGTGATGTATACAAAAGGTAGGGACACAGTTAATGTGAGCTGATGACTCATGCTTACTAGGAATTTCTCATTAAAGACCAACAATTGCAATGATCTATCCTTATCATGATGAAATTTCAAAGATTACCTAGGCCTGTTATTGCCTCAAACTTTTTTTGCCTAAGTGGCCATAGCCCCTTTAAGAAGCTAGCCATGAAGGATCACCTCCATGTAGCTAGTTAGCAAGCTGAGGTCTCATTTATTAATGAAATTAACAAGACAAATCACTCCACCAACTAAGAACAACCATGCACGACCACCCATAGAGTCAAGAAAGAGCTTTTAATCTTCAATCCTTACTATGTCTAGATCTAGTAAATTTCCCTATGTTGAGTCAAATTAAGCTACAAGCTCCACTCCTAGTGGTGCCTTTCTGTCATATCCTTTAAGTTTCAACCTTGTGACCATCCTCCCTCTAGAACCAAAAGACTTTGATTTATTATGAAGTGTTAGTAGGGTCTTAAATGTAACATCCGTTGATCCCTGATTTACATTGTTTATGGTTGAGACTATGATGGTATATGATCATCTTTGAGCCCCCAACTTTCATTCTTGATTAATTAAAACATCCTTGGCAAATGCTTTCATAGTTTTGTCTTTCATAAATCCAAGAATTTCACCTCTAACTATGAAATATGAATGCCCCTGATTGTCTTTGTTAATCATTACTTTAATCTCAAAGGCCAACACAATAGGACCAAAATCTTATAATGTTATCCCATGCTATTGTATACAAGCATAGGCTTGCTTTGAGCACTCTAATTTTTTCAAAGTAACAGCACTAGAGGAATGATGTAGCCACTTAAAGCCAGAAGTACATTACTAGTAGTAGGGATGAGTAGACCAAGCCTCACCTGAGGCAAATTGGATGACCCAACCTTAGTTCCAACTACAATCTTTTTAACTACACAACTTAAATATGTGCTATTAGAGCTAGAATTATCATAGTTGTTGGCACTAGACTTGCCTTCCAAAAGATCTTTGTTAAGGGATTTAGATTGTACTCATTCCAGTTACTAGACTTATAAGGCCCAGTATTGTTAATTATTAGCACTACCTTTCCACGTTAGGATTGGGTAATTTGTGTGCTTGTGACCTTCTTTGGGTGTGGTAGCCATTTCTCAAGCTCCATTTTTGGAATCAACCACTAATTCTTTGTCACCACCATATAAGGCCACTATCCTACCATTGAAAGTTGATAGGGTAGAAATTTGAATGATGCATCATCGTCATAAAGGTTGTGCAATCTATTGAGTTATCATGAATCATCAAAGCAATGTGCAAAGGCCACATTGACCTTTTATCCAATAGATGCATCATTTCCAAAAGTTAGGGTTTGTTGCATATATTAGCTCTAGAATTACTATAGTTATCCGATAGTAGATACCATCAAACAAACTATAACTAATTTAATGACCCATTGATAGTTTCACAGTCTAAATTAGTTCATACTTATGTATGCATTACTTAATCTTTGAAACAAGCATCGCAGGATAACCAGGTAACAATCCTTTAGGACATGGGCACCGCATGGGCCTCGACACACCAACTAAGTGGCAAAAAGAGCCAACATAGAGCACAAGCATCGTACATGTCAAACACATAGAATGCATAACATCGAACAAACAAGGGCCAAGAGCTCACGCCCATAAAACATTTCGCATCTAAGAGCACAATTGAACACTAGTGCACCAATAAAGCCATAAAGGTTTGGGTGGCACACTTAGGACATGAGGCATGATTGAGGTATGACCTGTAGCCCTTAAGTACATAAGACGGATGGGGGATGGCAAGACATCTAGTTTCCATCAATTTAGGTATACAGCATAGGATGTCGATTATGCGTAAAGGGTACGAAGACCACATAGGGGAAGATTAAAGAGGATGATGGGTCAATAGTTTGATGCATTGAGCATAGAGCCTACCAACATGCATAACCATAGCACCATTCATATGCCCATTGCATACAAAGTGGTAGCATCCATGCACACCAGTCCACAACCCATCTAATTGATTACTTGATGAGAGAGTGGAGAAAATGATGTGCGAGGCCATGCCATAATAGCTTGGCACAAGAAGAACATAAGCAAGGGCTAGGAGACTACCTTTACCATCCAATAGGCAACAATGGCATGACACTACCAATGCTTGGTCTGGTTAAGATTGCAAACACAAACTCTACTATCACCACCCCATAGGACATCACCTAATTTGGGGACTTGCTTTCAGGGTCTTGGGTAGCATTGGCTGTAACCATGAGCTTGACCAAGCCAAGGCATTTTGTGGTCAATAAGAAGGAACCATAAACCTGCCAAATACTCGAGAGACTTGGCTAGATCAAGTTCATGACTATAGCTTTCGCTTGCACCACCCCAGGGAGCCATTACCCAATTTAGGGATATGGTTTGAGGTTTGAGGTAGCATCAGTTATAGCTATAGGCATGGGCTTGAGCTCAACAAAGCTGAGCCCTTTCTCCATATGCACTTCAATTGATTAAGGCCATGGGCGCTTGTGGGTCACCGGAGTAATCGATCACTAACAACATAGCTAAAAGGCATACATAACTTGAATTTTGTGCCAAGGATATTGTCATGGATGTACGTAATGACAAGCCCATCATGTACACCTACTCCCCCCGTGGGAGGGAGAGGGGAGCCAGACAACCACCCCTAAAAAACATAAGAGATTTTACAGATATGCTAGCAATAGACATTAAAGTGTCTGTAATGTGGATATTTTTTTCAAACAAGCATATCCCGCACCGAGGGTCTGCAGGTGTCAATGGTGGTCGAGGCATGTGCCCACACCAAGGCACAACATGTGGCGATGGTGTTCGAGGTAAGTGCCTATAGCAAGGGCCAGCATGTGATGATGTTGTTCAAGGCAACTGCCTATACCAAGGGCCATCTTTTACCAATGCTAATCAAAGCATGTGCTTGCACCTGGTCTAAATTATGCTGATGTTGATCAAGGTATGTGCTCATACTAAGGGCCAGCATGTACCTACACTAAGGGCCAACATATGCTGATGGTGGTCAAGGTAGGTAGCCATACCAAAAACTAGCTTGTGCTACTGGTGGTTGAGGTAGATGCCTATACCAAAGGCCAACTTGTACCGATGATAGTTGAGCCAAGTGCCTACATATACGCTTGCATATGTTGATATGGTTGAGGCCTTGGCCAAAGCTTGATTTTAGGCCATGATGCACATGTTGGGCTCAAGCATGTGCTAGTGCCACATTTTTTTACCTAAGGCACCATTGTTAGAGCATTGCTAGAGAACTTGACTGGCCACATTAGGAGTTACAATGATTGGAGAAGGAAGGCTGAGTGTGTGCATAGATGATGTGCAATGGTGCTGGTTCTTAGCCTTTATATTAGCTCCCTATCCCCTAAGAAACCTCGACAACCCACACCCCCTTAAAGAGCATAAGGGCATTTACAAGTTCACAACCAGTGGCCATTCAAGTATCTAAAATGGGGATTTTTGTTTTCAAATAGGCACAAAATCTTCTACATTATAATTTTTAGCTAAATTTTTTTATGGATGGCAACAAAAATACAAGGATCACGTCTACCAAATTCGGGGCCAAAACTCTTAAAACAATTTCAAAAAATATCGAACCATGAAAATTTTCCAAAATTATGAAAAATAAAAAACAAGTCATCTTGCCATGAAACTTCATATGTAGGCTTAGAGGACCATTATGTGAATTTATAAGCCATAAAAATGGTATCGGCATGGTAGAAATATGAAAATGTGCCTAAATCAATCTACTACTCGGTTGGGGTGCACATGTTGCATGGCCCAAGCCTAGGATTCTTGAGCATGGTGCATGGCCCAGCATATGCTGAAAACGTTCAATGGAACTACCTACACCAAGGGCTAGCATGTGTCGATAGTGGTCGAAGCATGTGTCATGACTAACGGCCAACATGTATCGATGTTGGTTGAGGCATGTGCATTTGTCACAGTCCACAAGCTAGTCTAAGCCTATGGGTTCTCTCCAAGTTGAAAAGTAGTTCTAGTTCTAGCAAGATAGAGTCTAACAGATAGGGGACTAGGCCTTGAGGCATACTGGAGGCCTAGATCATGGAGAACTAGCCTAGAATAGTTGTGTGGTAGAATTGAGCTAAGCCCAGGTATGGGTGCTAGTGAGCATTATATGAACTTAAAAGCCATAAAAATGGCATTGGCATGGCAAAAATATGAAGATGTATCTGAACCCACCTACTACCAGTCGTGGTATGCATGGTGCATGGCCTGAGCCTAGGATACCCATGTTTAGTGCATGGCCCATAATGTGCTGATGGCATTCAAGGGAACTACCCACATAAAAGGCCAACATGTGCCAATGGTGGTCAAAGCATGTGCCAAGACTAAGGGCCAACATGTCCCGATGGTAATCAAGGCATGTACACATGTCATGATCCATAAACTGGTCCAAGCTAGGGGTTCTCTTTGAGTCAAAAAGTAGTTTCAATTCCAGTTCTAGCAAGATAGAGTCTAACAACCAAGGTGACTAGGCCTTGAGGTATACTAGAGGTCCAGGTCACGGTGAACTAGCCCAGAATAATGGTATGGGTAGTGATCATGACTTTAGTGGCTCAAGCACAGTGTTTAGGTTTAGCAAAACTAAGCCAGGCCAAAGTACAAGCGCTTGTGAGCGTTACATAAATTTATAGGCCATAAAAATGGCATTGACATGCCAGAAATATGAATATATACCTAAACCCACCCATTGCTTGGTCATGGTGCACATGGTGCATGGCCTAGTATGTGTCGATGGTGTTTAAGGGAATTGCTCATGCAAAGGGCCATCATGTGCTGATGGTGGTTGAAGCATGTGCCAAAACCAAGGGCTAACATATCTTGATGGCAATCGGGGCATGTGCTTATGTCACGATCCATAGAGGTTCTGTTCGAGTCGAGGAGCAATTTCAACTCTAGCAAGTCAGGGTCTAACAACTAAGAGGACCGGGCCTTGAGGCATATTCGAGGTCCAAGTCATGGAGAACTAGCCCAGAACAGTGGTACATGCAGTGATTATGACTCTAGAGGCGTAGGCACAATATTCCAGTTGAGTAAAATTAAGCCAGACCTAAGTGTGGGCATTGGTGAACAATTATATGAATTTACCAGCCATAAAAATGGCATTGGCAGGGTAAAAATATAAAGATGTTCCTAAACCCACCTACTACCCAATCATGATGCATATTGTATGTAGCCCAAGCTGAGGATACCTATGCTTGGTGCATGGCCCAATATGTGCCAATGGTGTTTAAGGGAATTGCCCACATAAAGGGCCAACATGTGCCGATGCTAGTCAAAGCATGTGTTGATGCTAATCGAAGCATGTGCCAAGACCAAGGGCCATCATCTCCTGATGGTGGTTGAGACACGTGCATGTGTCATAATCCGTAAGCTGGTCTAGGCTCAAAAGTTCTCTTCGAGTCGAAGAGCAATTTCAATTTTAGTGAGATAGGGTTCGACTACCAAAGAGACTAGGCCTTGAGGCTTACTGGAGGCCTAAGTCACAAAGAAGTAGCCCAAAACAGTGGTATAGGCAGTGATCAAGACTCTAAAGGCTTAGGTACAGTGTTCAGGTTCAACAAAATTGAGCCAAGCCCAGATGCGGGCACTAGTGAGCGCTTATATGAATTTACAAGCCATAAAATGGAATTGGCATGAAAAAAATATGAAGATGTGCCTAAACCCACCTATTGCCTGGTTGTGATGCACATGGTGCATGGGCCGAGCCTAGGATACCCGTACATGGTACACGGTAGGGGTGTAAATGATACATTAGTACTCGTAAGCTACTTGAGTTTGATTCAAATAAAACTTGAATTCAGCTAGATTATTATCAAGTCGAGCTCGAGCTCGAGTAGTTTGACTTATTGATCAAGCTTAGTTTGAGCATTTTTATACCTAGCTCGAGTAGCTTGTAAGCCTAACTAAGTATTTATATTTTAATATATTTTAATTTTTTTAATTGATAAAATATCTTGAACTTGAATTTGAGCTTGAGTACATATAATCAAGCTTTTGTCAAATATAAGAATCGAGCTTATTTTTCCATGTTAATCGAGCCTAATTAAGCGAGTTCGAGTAGCTCAATTTCTATTTCAAGTTGAGCTTGAGTTAAAAAAATAAAACTCAATCGAGTTTGAATCAAGTTTCGAGCCTCAAATTTGAAATCAAGCTCGAGCTCAAGCTTAATATGTATCAGCTCGAACTCGATTGATTACACCTATAATGCATGACCTAGCATGTGTCGATGGTGTTCAAAGGAACTACCTTTACAATGGTCTAGCATATGCTGATGGTGGTCAAAGCATGTGCCGAGGCCAACGGCTAACATGTACGGATGGTGGTTGAGGCATGTGTATGTGTTAAAGTTTGCAAGTTGGTCTAGACCCATGGGTTCTCTTCAAGTCCAGGAATAGTTCCAGTTCTAGTAGGGCAGGGTTTGATAGCTAAGGGAACCAAGGCTTTAGGCCTATTGAAGGCCTAGGTTATAGGGAACTAGCCTAAAACAGTGGTATGGGTAGTGATCAAGACTTTAAAGACTTAGGCATGGGATTTAGGTTAGGCCAAATTAAGCCAAGCTAGGTGTAGGCACGGTGTGCAATGCATAGGTACACATTTAGACCCAAGTGTGGGCACTAAAGATTGAGGTAGGGAGCATAGTCAAGCCAAAGTGTGGGCATGCCTAAACACAGTCCTGGGAAGATTAGATTTATGGGCTTCTAGAAGGTATAGTATTGCAGCACAATCTTTGACAAGTTGGAATTATGCTGAGCACTTGAATTTCGTAGGCTGACAAAGGCAGACGGAGTGAATTCCTTGTCAAAGGCCAAATGGAGTTTGACTTAAGACCAAAGCCCATGACAAATGCATCGAGCGTCATTTGGTGCAATGGTGATCGAGAGGCTGACAAGTGCCTTAGGTGGAAGGGTCACGATACACATACTGCACCCAATGCCAGTGTCATGGCCCATGCAAGCACAATCGAGACCAAGGTTAACATTTCTAGAAGGGCCTCAGATGGACCAAGCCCTGGTGAAGACAAACCAAGCCCTAGTGTGGGCGCACCAGTCCATAACAGACCTAAGAGAGCACCAAGCCCAAATAAACCCAATAGATAAAACTTTGTAGAAGGATCTGAAGACTCACAAGGATGGTATAGTTCCCAATAAAATTTGAACTCTTGATGTATATCTCATGTAATCTCTTTATAATCTTAGACTTTGTAATAGCCATTGGATTAAGTCAATCCTGGCCATTGATTCATGGGGATTTTAACTATAAATAGAGGGCCTCTTTACCCTCATTTGATGTATAGAAACACTTGAATGAATACAAGTTATAGCATTTTCAAGCATCTCTTGTTTTCTAGCCTTTTCTAGATTTAAAGTGCCTTTTAGTGTTCTTTTGAGTGCTCACTTTTCGAGAGTTTTTTCAGGCTGACTTAGGCATACAAGGAAGGAGTCTAGCCTAAGGCTGTATAGAGTCTTGGCATAAGTTTTAGGCCCATGACAGTTGGTATCAAAGCAAGTTTTGTTTCAAGGTTGTGTTCAGTTCATGCTCAAGGTGTTCAAGGAAATGGCATCTCAAAGTGATGTTGGTAGCCAATAGCTAGAGGTCTACAAGCTAGCCCATGGTAGGAGAAAGAAGGCTACCTTGAGGGACATGATGTCAACCCTAGATGGCCACTTAGCCAAGGCGGAGGTAACAGTGTTAAAACTTAGGGAAAGGTTTGAGGAGACTGAAGAGGAGATCAATAAAAAATTCCATAGTGCCTTTAACGATACCATTGACATGTTCATCAAGAGGAATAAAGCCTTGAAGGCCTTGGTTGAGGTGATGCACAAGGAAATGAATGAGCTCAAAGGGGAGCTCACGGCATGCAAGGTAGCCATTAGGAATGTTGTATTATTGTGACAACTAAGGCTTGAGTGGAAGATCCTAGGCTAAAAGAATACAATGGAGCTTAGTCCACAAAAGATGTTGATAACTTTTTATAGGGAATGGAAAGCACTTCTGAGCCATGGGCATCAATGAGGATGCCACTAAGGTAAGCACCACCTCAATCTATTTGGTTTACATTGCCCCATTGTGGTAGAGACACAAGTGTAATGATGCAAGCTGCAATGATACTATTGCTTGAACTTGAAAGGAGTTCAAGATAGAGTTTAAGCAACAGTTCTACCCTGAGTATGCTAATGATGAGGTAAAGATGATAATTCATAGACTTAGTGAAAGAGGTAGGCTAAGGTTTATGTTTGTGAGATTTCAAAAATAATGCTCTAGATTTCAAACCTTGGATGGGATGAAGGTCTTTTTTATTTCATGAATGGACTCAAACTATGGGCTAAGAATGAGTTGCAGTGAATGGATGTCAAAGATCTAGCCTAAGCCATGACAACTACTAAATCATTAGTGGAAATCTGGCTACAAAAGAAGTCTAAGTCATTCAAGCCAAAAAGGAATGGCAGAGACCAATAGTCTAAGGAGGGAGATAAAGATCGATAGTCTTAGGATGGGGACAAAGGTTGATAAACTAAGAATGGTCAAGGCAAGCCACCATCTAGGAAGTGGAAAGTAGTGAAACATCAAGGATCGTGAGCTACTAGCTTGTTTCATTTGTGAAGGTCCACACAAGTCAAAAGACTACCCCAAGAAAACCAAGCTATTTGCCATCAATAAGGATAATGGTAAGGGGTCAAAGAAGGAAACCATGAAGCTTGGCTCAATTGTGCTGAATTCAATCCCAGCTAAAGGGTGCCACAAGTAGAAAGGACTGATGTTTGTAGATATGATGATTGCTAGCAATAAATTGAATGCACTTATAGACACAAAAGCATCTCATTTGTTCATATCTAGAGATGTAGTCCCAAAGCTGAACATGATGGTGTATAAAAAGGCTAGTATGATCACAGTGAACTCTAAAAAGGTCCAAACAATTGGCATAGCACATGGAGTAGAGATACAACTTGGTGAATGGAAAGGCAAAGAATTAGTTGAGTTAATTCCTTTAGATGAATATGATTTTATTGTTGGTTTAGAATTGGTTGACCATATTAGTGCACTTATGGTGTCTTTGGCCAATTGTATTTGCATACTGGACCGTCGATACCCATGCTTTGTGCTAGTGAAACGAGAATCAGGGCTAGGGACCAAGATGTTGTCTACTTTACAGCTAGCCAAGGGAGTGAGCAATAATGAAGACACTTTTCTTACAGCCTTAAAGATGGAGAAGTCCAGGCAGAATAGCATTGACACCCCCTTAGAAGCACTAAAAGTGCTAGAGTCATTCGGAGACATGATGCCTACTAAATTGCCTAAAAGGCTACCTCTAAAGAGAGAGGTGGATCACAAAATTGAACTGATGCCAAATGTTATCCCACTAGCCAGAGCCCTATATCGAATATCACCCTTAGAGTTGGAAAAGTTGCAAACATAGCTCAAGGAGCTTATTGATGCAGGCTACATCAAACATCAAAAGCCCCATTTGGTGCCTAGTGTGGTTCTAGCAAAAGCATGATGGGTCTTTGCGACTATATAAAGATTATAGAGCACTGAATAAGTTGATAGTGAAGAGCAAGTACCCAATCCCACTCATGGTAGATTTGTTTGACTAGAATGGAGATGTTAAGTGGTTCACCAAGCAAGACTTGTGGTTAAGGTACTACCAAGTCAGAATTACTGAAGGGGATGAGCCTAAGATAGCTTGTGTTACTCGCTATGGATCTTATGAGTTCTTGGTGATGCCTTTTAGCTTCATAAATGTGTCGACAACATTTTGCACCTTAATGAACAAGGTACTATAGCCATTCCTAGACTATTTTGTTGTGGTTTATCTTAACAATATCATGATTTACAACAAATCATTAGAGAAGCATGTGGAGCACATTAAGCCAGTGTTCCAAGTGTTGTTGGAAAATGAGTTATTCATGAGAAAGGTGAAATGTTCCTTTTGCTCAGAGATAGGTGCCATTCTTAGGCCACATTGTTAAAGGTGGTAAGATCCAGATGGATGGAAGCATAGTCTAGGCCATACTAGATTGGGAGCCACCAACCAAGGTCATAAAACTGAGATCATTCCTTGGATTGGTGAACTACTATAGGCACTTCATCAAAGGCCATTCTACCATCACCACACCATTGACAACCATGTTCAAGAAGGGGAGAGTGTGGGATTAGAGTCATGAGTGCCAATAAGCCTTTGATTGACTAAAGCGTATAGTGATTGAAGAGCATATTCTTGCTTTGTCAGATCACACTAAGCCATATGAGGTGTGTATGAACACAACAAACTTTGCCTTTGGAAGGGTGTTGATGTAGAAGAACCATCCAGCTGCCTTTAAGATCTATAAGCTTAACGAAACCATGCACAGGTTCTGCCCCTTTCTAGGCCTACATCTTGATTGGTTCTGCCCATACCTAGATCGATTCTGTTTATGCCTGGATCAGTTTTGTTCATGCTTAGGCTTACTCTCGTGCCTGTGCCTAGGTCTGTTTAAAATTTGTTGAACTGAATCCCATGGCTTAAGCTCCTTAAACTCATTTTAGTGCCCATGCATCTATTCTAGTTCATGGTCCTACCCCTAGGACTACCATTGTCCTTTGGGCCCAATCTCCTTTGTATTATGACTTGGCCCTAATTGCTTTAAAACCATTCCTATCTCAACGAGAACCCCTGGTTCTA
The DNA here is from genome assembly GCF_002303985.1 of Durio zibethinus. Next base: position 10,018,148 of record NW_019167826.1, read on the forward strand.
GTCTTTCTTACGGGCTATGAAATTTTTCTCCACTCATTCTAGCAATGCCCTCATTGCTGGGGGATGCTACACCTAAACTGTATGCCTCTATGCATGTTAACTTTAACATCTACCCCTCGAACTAGATTTCCTATATGTCAGTCCCATACCTTAACAAGTACTCTACTAGTTATTCTCTTGAGTATCATCAACCCATGATGCACTGGTCCCTTTTGCCTACATGCCCAATGCTCCCTTCATTTCCTCTAAGTTGCTCATTGCACACTTTTTGGAGGGATTTGGCTACACCTCAAGAGTCATGCTGTGGCATTCCATTGACCCTTTGCCCTTATCTCCTACAAAGGTTTTGCCCTCTCGACAAAATCAAAAAGCACCAAGCCACAATGCCTTAGGCTCTTCCTAATGCTTATCATTGCTGCTACTCTTATCGATGGATAGCTCTTCTGCCTAGTTGATGATTGAAAGCCTTCACACCTTGAGCACTCTTTGACCTTGTGCTGACCTCCACACAAAAATCAATCAAGGGTTTCTTCTTTGTGCCCTTGCTAGTGGCACTGTCGACCTTGCGAAATCTGGGTTTTCACAGCCCCTTCTTCTCCTAAAGAATAAACTGGTGTCTCCTTTACCTTGGTCATTTCCCCTAGGCTTTGGAGACTTGATGCACTTGACTTGAGCCTTCGATTCTGTAGCAACATTGGCCTCACTTGACTTTTGCACACCATTCTATTGTAGCACGGTCTTTACTCCTGACTTTTGGCCATCTAAAAAATACTTAGGCACCCTTACTCTAGGTCATAAGCCCACACAACCAACTATAGTAGCTCAAAATGTAGCGTGATCAATCTCAAGCCTCACCAGTTCCTCTCACAAGGTTGAAACCATGTCCTTCAATGATTCATTTTGCTGTATGAGCACCTGTAATGCCTCACTCAAGGATCCTTCCATGTCTTTAAACTTGTCCTTCAAATTAGCAATAGTCACCTCATACTTTTATAGTCGGATGTCTAGGGATATCACCATGTCTCTCAATCCAGCCTTTCTTTCTTTGTCTGTAGGTGGGCACTCATCAAGGCCCTCGGTTTGGCCTTCAGTCTGGTTATCCCTAGCCTGGCCATATCCCCAAAGCATATTATTAGTCATTAATGCATAAAATTAAAAAGATTATCTCAACCTTTGGCACACTTTATTGATCCAGTCCTAGTCTCTATTAACTAGGATACCTATCTGTCGACATAGCACACCAGCACACACACATACAATCAGGCACCAATCTATACACTGGCTTAGCATGCCCTGCATTCTCTATCAGGCATCAGTCTACATACCTGCATAACATACCCAACACTCCTACAGCACCATAGTAGCAATTGGTCGAACACCTAGCCTGCACTCTTGCAAACTTGCACCTTGTGCACCAGAAGGTGCATCACTAGCACACAAGCATAAAAGAAACCTAGGATGCTCACACCATATAATCGAATGCCTACACCAACACATCCAAAACCTTAAGCAAGGCTAACTCTAGTTCCAACAGCACCTAGCACTGATCACCTTCTCTGGACCAACTTTTGTCAACTTTAAACCAGAATCAAACCTACTCTAATATCACTTATCATAGGTTGAGACTCAAGCTCTGACTCATGCAATTTCAAGACTCGATAGTGGACTCATCTAGCATTGCAAATTAGCCTTTAACCAGACTGATGCATGGACACTTGATACTCCAAGGCTAGCCACCCTAAGCTATTGCTAGACAAGGCTACATGTAAACTATTTAATGCAAACCTAAAGAGAACAATAGAGATAAGCAAGAGTAAACTTGCATTAATCAAGTTGTGGTGTGTACAATGAGGGTATGGACACTTCCTATTTATAGCTAAGGCCCCCTTAAATCAAAGGCTAACTTTATTCCTATCTTAAGGCTAACAAAGAGTCTAATATATAGAGGAGATTATAGTAGGATTACATTTGAGAGTTCTAATTTTACATGGACTCTATCAAGAAAGGAGTTTGAACTAGCTTGGACTCTTTCTTTAGTAGTGCTTGGATCAATTTTGCCTATGCCTGGATCTGTTTGAAAGTTGTCGAACTAGATCTCTAGCTTAAGTTCATTAAGCTTTTTTTAACACCCACACACTCATTTTGGATCATGGTCCTACCCCCAAGACTGCCATTTTGCCTCTGAGCTTGGTTTCCCTTACATTTTGACTTGGTCTTAGTTACCATAGAATCATTCCTAATCTTGACAAAAACCCTTGGGCTTGGTCTTTCCCATAAACCGTGACACCTGCCGCAAGTGCTGGCATTTGGTAATGGTGTCCAAGGTAACATCTTGCACCAAGGGGCTAGTATCTGCTAATGGTGTACAAGGCAACAATGAGCTAGCATCTACAAATGGTGTTGGATGTGACTGCTTGCACCAACCAAGGGCCAGATGCTATCGATGACTTTTGAGGCAACAACCCATATTAGGGGTAAATGTGTGCTGATAGGGTTCGAGACAAGTGCCCGTACCAAAGGCAAGCCCATCCCAGTAACAATTACCAAGGGCATTTGGTTGTTGTTTAGTTAGACAGTCAAAGAAAGGATGTTATCACCTAGCCAAATCGGTTGCAGTGGAGAACAACATTCATCCCTAACCCTAAGGGTGTATGATGTAAAAATATGAAGTGAGAGAACTTTAGCGGGTGTGGCAAGAGAGGGACAAATTAAAGAGACAAAGGGCTGAATCTCAATGGATCATAGTAGTAAGACCACTTTCCCACTTATAATACGTCGTCATGTATTTAAGTCATCTGCAAAGGATTCTACTTGCTGCTTAGTGGGAATTGAGCTCCAAGCAAGCCTATACGGCTTGTTTGCCATGGGGGCTGCACTGACGACATGTGTTTTTGGGGGCCATGAGCCCCTATGTGAGTCAACAATTGGGTGATGGACACGTGCATCACTTCTAGCTTGGATTCTAACTTAGAGGCATTTAGTAACAATCTACCACATAGTAGCTTCAAGCCATTGGCTTTTCAACCAAGTGCAATGACCAATTATGCTAATCGATGATTCTTTTCATACTAGGTTGAATTACTATTGCAATGCTGCCATCAGTAGGGTAAAACTAACATGTCTCATGATGATCTAAACCTAGCTCATATTCCCTATTAGTGGGTGAACAATCTAACAGTTGGTGAGTGGGTGAACAGTCGATAAACCACACTTTCATGGTTTATATTCGTATTGGAAATCAAAATTGAATGAGCTTTTACCCTTTTTTTCCATACGAATTTTTTGTTCTCATTGAGCTCATCTTAGGACACATGCATTATCTTTTAACAGAAGTGCCACCTTAGCCAAAACCCCCACCTAATAATGTCTTTCACCCAGATTGACTGATCGAGGTTGACCTTGGGTCTAAAAAAAAGAGGTTGTGCTTTGCCTTTGATTCCTAGAATAAGTAAGATATCGTTAAAAGTAGTAATATTTCAATTTCACCTAAAGGCTCCCATCTATCTTACACCTCTCAAGTCATGTCACAAAGTCAGACTAGAGTTAAGCTTAATTGGGTCTTCTTTCCCTACTGATTCTACCAAGCTTGTTCCTTTGGCTGTGGTTTCACTAGATAGTAAATAGGGATAGCGGGAATCTAATTAACCCATTCATGCTCATCACTAACTAGTTGATAAGGCATTTAGCTATCTTAAGAGAGTCACAGTTACTTTTACCATTTACCCATGCTTGGTTGAATTTCTTCACTTTGACATTTAGAGCACTCGACAATAATCACATTGCTGACCATCCATAGGGACCATCATAATGCTTTGTTTAATTAAATAGTCAGATTCTGCTTGTTCATACTAGTTTTGAGTCAATTGTTCATCACTCAGAGAAGGCCTTCGATGGAACCATTCCTAGTTCATCTCCTGACTGACAGATGGTAACCCACTCTCATCGTGGGAGCAATTTGAATAATGCACTGGTAGCCAATGCATTTGGGACTGAGACCCCTTTGTCCAGCCCTTAGAGGCAATTCTTTTCCTAAGGTTACGAATATATCTTGCCAACTTCCCTTCCCTACATTGTTTTGTTGACCAGAGGCTATTCACCTTGGAGACTTGATGTGGTTATGAGTATGATTGAGCATGGACGCTACTTGGTCCTCTAAATTTTTAAAGGCCATTAAGGGTGCACTGGACTCAACATGATGTGCAATGTTCTTTCAGTCACTAGACCCTACCTCCAACTAAGCCATTTCTAGGGTAGGTAGGTTATTTAATAGAAAAGATAACTCTTCTTGAGGCCTTTGCCGATGTCTCTAGACTCCTTTACATTGTCGTTAGCTCTTGCATCCTAGTTCATGAATTTTAACCTGATTCTTTTTTTATGCTTGTGCATCACCAGAGATGAGGCATGCCAAGAGATTTACCACCGAAGGTTATGTTGCTATTGTTGTTGGGGACTCACTTTTGGGACAACCTTGATCGAGGAGATCATAAGAGGCCATCTTTTGCCCCCTCACCTAGAGCCCAATAAGCATGCCCTTAGCCTAATGGTTTTAGGGGGACGATGCATGACACCTAGGCAAGCATGCCTTTGGCCTAATGGTTTTGGGGCATAACATGGGTTCAAAGACTCAATGGTTCATGAGATTTTGCAATTCATATGAAGTTTCACTTTTTGCTATGTTCTTTATCAATGCGAAAGCTAAGATATCCATTGTCAATAGTTGTTTTGGTTTTTCAAGACAAAAGGAGTCATGGTACTACCGTGTTTGCACCACAAATGGGATGGCGATGGCACATGCACTCATTTTCATTTTGATTCCTTAGTACGATATGTGCCGAAGGTTCGTTATGCAGTAGCGAGCAACAATACCGATTGTTTTGCCTACCTAGAAAGTGGGACAAAGTGACAATAGTGCCCGTCCGAGGTTGAAAGGGGCTCAAGGTACGGAGGCACCCTCGTCCCTTAGGTGTTTCGTTAACACATTTGTAGGTCATTCGTTGAGCAGGTTTTGACAATGATTCTTCTATATGTTCACCTATAAAAACCTTGTTATGACTTCTCTTTCCTTTAAATGATAAGGTTCAGTGGACTTCTCACAACATCATTGACCATTAACCATCCACATTGTCATAATCCTAACACTTAACTAGATCATTCAATTGATAAGAGTGATGGGCGATGTGTATAAAAGGTAGGGATGTAGTCAACATGAGCTTATGACTCACGCTTACTAGGAATTCCTCTTGAAGACTAACAATTGCAATGATCTATCCTCATCACAATAAAATTTCAAAGATTACCTAGGCCTGTTGGCCAAGGCTATAGACTTATTGAATAATCAATGTAGCGCACTATAGTGTGGAACATCAAAGGGTATAACAGACTTGTTATTGCCTTAAACTTCCTTTACCTAAGCAGCCATAGTCCCTCTAAGAAGCTAGACACAAAGGATCACCTCTACGTAGCTAGTTTGTAGGCTAAGGTCTTGTTCATTAATGGGATTAACCAGACAAATCACTTCACCAACTAAGAACAACCATGCACCACCACCCATAGAATCAAGAAAGAGCTATCAATCTGTCAATCCTTATTATATTGAGACTTGGAAAGTTTTCCTGTGTTGAGTCAAATTAAGCCATAAGCTCTACTCCTAGTGGTGCCCTTTAATCAATTCCTTTAAGTTTCAGCCTTACAACTATGCTTCCCTTAGAAACCAAAGATTTTGGTTTCTTATAAAATGCTAGCAGAGTCCTAAAAGTAACATTTGTCGATCCTTGATTGGCATCATTTATGGTTAAGACTAAAATGGTATTTGATTATCTTCAAGCTGCCACCTTTCATTCTTGATTAATGAAAACATTCTTGGCAAGTGCTTTTGCAATTGTTCATCTTTCATAAATCTAAGAATTTCACCTCTGACTATGAAATATGAATGTCATCGATGGTTTCTTTTAATCATTACTTCGATCACGAAGGCCAACATAATAGGATCGAAATCATATGATGTTATTTGATGCTAATGTATACTAGCATAGGCCTACTTTGCGCATTGTAATTTCTTCAAAGAAATAGTGTCAGAGGAACAACCTAACCAGTTAAGGCCAAGAGTGCATCACTAGCAGTATGGATGAGTAGATTGGTGCTCATCGTGAGGCAGAATAGCTAACCCAACCCTAGTTCCAACTATGAGCTTTTAATTTCAATAACTTAAATATATGCTATTAGAGCTAGAATTACTATGGTTGCTGACACCAAACTTGCCTCCAATGGATCCTCGTTAAGTGATTTAGATTATACTCATTCTAATTACTAGACTCATAGAGCCTGGTATTGTTATTTATTATCACTATCTCCCTGTGTCGGGATTGGTATGCGCCTACTACATTCCTTGGAAGTGGTAGCCATTTCTCAGGCTCCCTTTTTGGAATCGAACCCTAATTCTCCATCACCCATCACCACCATAGTAGGCCACTATCCTACTTTGAAAGTTGATAGGGCAAAATTTGAATGATGCATCATCGGCTTAAAGCCCATGCAATTCATTGAGTTATCATTAATCATAGAGCAAAAGGGAAAGTCGGCATCGACCTACTATCTAACAAATGCATCCCTTCTAGATGTTGGGGTTTGTTAGATGTATTAGCTCTAGAATTACTATGGTTATCTAAGTAGTAAATACCATCAAACAAACTATAACTAATTTAATAAGCCATTCATAGTTTCACAGTTTGAATAGTTCATACTTACACATGCATGGCTACTGGTAGGATCAACCAAGTAGCATTCCTTTAGGACATTGGCACCACATGGGCCTTAATGCACCAATTGAGCGGAGAAGAAAGCCAACACAAAGCATAAGTGTCATGTCTGTAGAGCATGTAAAATGCCTAGCATTGGATGAACAAAGGTTGAGAGCCCACACCTACAAAATGTTTCATATTTGAGAGCACGATTGAACACCAGTGCACCAATGTGGCCATGAAGGTTCAAGTGGCACACTTAGGACACAAGGCACAATTAAGGTTCGACCTGTAGGCTCTACAAACATAAGATGGATGAGGGGTGGTAAGACATTTGTTTCTATTGATTTAGGTATGTAGTACAAGATCCCAATTGCACTCCCAAGGTATGATGACCACATAGAGGGGAGATTGAAGAGGATGACAGATTGATAGTTTAATATATAGAGCATGGAGCCTGCCAACATGTATAACCATAACACCACTCATATGCCCATCACATACAAGTGGTAGCATCCATGTAGATCTGTCCATAATCCACCTAATCAATTACTCGATGAGCAAGCGAAAAAAATGATGTATAAGGCCACGCCATCCCTGTTTGACCTAGAAAAGACACAACCAAAGGCCATAAGATTGCTTCTACCATCCAACAGGCAACAACAATGCCACACCACCAATGCTTGGTATGGTTGGGACTGCACCTGCAAACTCTGTTGTCACCACCCTAGGGGAACACTACTAGATTCAAGGACTTGTTCTTGAGGTCTTAGGCAGCATCGACTGCATGCATGGACTTAGCTAGGCCAAAGCATTTTTGTGGTCGATGAGAAAAGACCATGAGAATGCCGAATACTTGAAAGACTTGGCCAGACCAAGCTTATAACCATTGTTTCTGCTTGCACCACCTTAAGAAGCCATTGTCTGATTTCAAGACTAGGTTTGGGGTTTGGGGCAACATTAACCGTAGGCACAAGCTTGAACTCAACAAAGCCAGACCCTTTTTTGTATGCACACCAACTAGTTAGGCCATAAGCATTTATGGGTCACTAAAGCAACCAATCATAGTACAACACAACCAAAAGGCATGCACGATACCTACTATCCAAAAGGCTCTAGGGACATTGCTATGAATGTATGCACTAATAGGCCTATCGCATATACCTACTATCCTTATAAGGGGAGAAAGGGGCCTGGACAACCACCCTCTAAAGAGCATAAAAGATTTTACAGATATGCTAGTAGTAGACATTAAAGTGTTTGTAATAGGGATATTTTTTTAAAAGAAGCATATCCTACACCAAGGGTCCATAAGTGCCAATGGTGGTCAAGGCATGTGTATGCATCAAGGCCCAGCATGTATCGATGGTGTTCGAGGCAAGTGCCTGCAACAAGGGCTAGTATGTACCAATGATGTTTAAGGCAACTACCTATACTAAGGGACATCTTCTATTAATGTTGATCAAGGCATGTGCTGACACTATGTTCAGATTAGGTTGATGCTAATTAAGGTAAGTGCTTGTACCAAAGGCCAGCATGTGCCAATGGTGGTCAAGGTGGGTGGTTGTACTAAATGCCAGCTTATACTGGTAGTGGTTGAGGTCGATGCTCGTACCAAAGGCCAGTTTGTGCTGATGGTTGTCAAGGCAAGTGCTTGTACCAAAGGCCAGCTTATGTTGATGATCCTTGAGGCATATGCCTGCACCATACACTTGTATGTTCTGATGATGGTCGAAGCCTTGGCCAAAGTTTAATTCTAGGTTATAGTACACATGCTAGGCTCAGGCATGTGTTGGTGCCATATTGTTTTGCCTAGGGCACCATCACTAAAGCATCACTAAAGAACCTGACTGGTGGCATTGGGGGTTTCAACGATTGGGAAAAAAGGGCTCAAGGGGTATGTCCACATGATGTGCGATGGGTGCTGGTCCTTGGCCCTTACATTGGCCCCTTATCCACCAAAGAACCTCATCAATTCACACCCTTTTAAATAACATAAAAGCTTTTATAGGTTCATAGCCAGTTGCCATTTAAGTGTCTAAAATAGGGACTTTTTTTCAAATAACCACAAAATCTTCTACACTTCAATTTTTTAGCTAAATGTTTTTATAGAAACCAATAAAAATACAAGGATACATATACCAAATTTGGGGCCAAAATTTCTAAAAAAATTTTAAAAAATCCTAAATTGTAAAAAATATTAAAAATCATGAAAATAGAAAATGAGTCATCTTACCATGAAATTTCACATGAAGGCTTAAGGGATTGTTATATGAATTTACAAGCCATAAAAAATGGCATTAGCACAGTAGAAATATGATGACGTGCTTGAACCCACTAATATCCCTTGTCATTATACGCATAGTGCATGGCTCGAGCCTAGGATACCCATATGTGGTGTGCGACCCAGTATGTATGGATGGTGTTAGAGGGAATTTCCCTCACCAAGGGCCAACATGTGCCAATGGTGGTCAAAACATGTGTTGAGGCCAAGGGCCAACATATCCCAATAGTGGTCAAGGCATGGGCATGTGTCATAATCCACAAGCTGGTCTAAGCCTAAGGGTTCTCTCCAAGTTGAGGAGTAGTTCCAATTCTAGTAAGATAGAGTCGAGGCATGTGGATATGTCCCTATTTGCAAGTTAGTCCAAGCCTAGGGGTTCTTTTAGAGTCAATGAACAGTTCTAGTTTTAGCAAGATAGAGTCTAACAGCTAGGGGGACTAGGCCTTGAGGCTTACTAAAGGTTCAGGTCATGAGAAACTAGCTTAGAATAGTGGTATGATAGTGATCAAGACTCCAAAGGCTCAAGCCCAATGTTAATGTTTGGTAAAAATTAGCTAGGCATAAGTGCGGGAGTTGGTGAGCGTTATATGAATTTTCAAGCCATAAAAATGGCATTCACATCGTAAAAATAAAAGGATGTACCTAAACCCATCTACTATTCAATCGTGGTACATATGATGCATGGCTCAAGCTTAGGATACCTGTGCTTGGTTTGTAGCCCAGCATGTGCTAATGGTGTTCGAGGGAACTACCCACATAAAAGGCCAACATATGTCGATGGTAGTCCAAGTGTCACGGGTCGAGACTTAAGCTCCGAACCCGCGTGACTTTGAAACTCGAGCATGCACTCATCCGACGTCCCAGATCAGCCTTCCTACCACGGTTCACACCCTTGTGAGGTATTGTCCACTCTGCCCCCCTAGCCTCACGATTTTGTCCTACAAAAGGCACCTCACAAGGAAGAGGTGGTGTAAACCCTTTTATACCCTAGTGACCCTCCTATTATGTTCGATGTGGGATTCAAGACTCTTCCTTAGGTCCGTGACATTTTCCCCCACCCAACCTCGTGATGCCCTAATCATGGAGGCTGACCACCCTGCCTACCTCCCTTGAGGTGCTTGGCGTGGATTGAACAATTTAGGGCTGGCTTTGATACCACTTGTTATGGGTCGAGACTTAAGCTTTGAACCCGCGCTATTGTGGGACCCGGGCATGCACTCATTCGGCATCCTAGATCAGCCTTCCTACCACGGTTCATACCCTTGTGAGGTATTGTTCGCTCTGGCCCCCCCTGGCCTCACGATTTTATTGTACAAAAGGTGCCTCACAAGGAAGAGGTGGTGTAAACTTTTTTATACCCCAGTGACCCTCCTATTATGTTCGATGTGGGATTCAGAACTCTTCCTTAGGTCCATGACACAAGCATGTGCCAAGACGAAAGGCCAACATATCCCGATGGCAGTTGAGGCATGTTCATGTGTCACGATTTACAAGCTAGTCCAAGCCCAGAGGTTCTCTCCTAGTCAAGGAAAAGTTTTAGTCCTAGCTGGGCAAAGTTTGATAGCCAAGAAGAGTAGGCCTTGAGGCATACTAGAGGTCCAGGTCATTGGAAACTAGCCCAGAATAGTGGTACAGGCAGTGATCATGACTCCAATAGCTCATGCACAGTGTTGAAGTTCAACAAAATTAAGTCAGGCCTAGGTATAAGTGCTAGTGAGTATTATATGAATTTACAAGCTATAAAATGGCATTGGCATGGTAGAAATATGAAGATGTGCCTAAACCCACATACTACTCGATTATGGTGCACTTACTGTGCAACCTGACCTCAAGATTCCCACTTTTGGTGCATGGCTGGGCATGTGCCAATGGTGATTTAGGGAACTGCCTGCACAAAAGGCAGCATGTGCTGATGGTGGTCAAAGCATGTACTGAGACCAAGGGCTAACATGCCCCAATGGTGGTCAAAACACGTGCATGTGTCATGGTTTGCAAGCTAGTCCAAGCTTAAAGGTTCTCTCTGAGTCGAGGAATAGTTCTAGCTCTAGTAGGATAGGGGTCTTAAAGCCAGGGGGACCAAGCCTTGAGGCATACTAGAGGCCCAAGTTGTAAGAAACTAGCCCAGAACAATGGTACAGGTAATGATCAAGACTCTAGAGGCTCAGACACGATGTTTAGGTTTGGCATAATTGAGCCGGCCTAGGTATAGGTGCCAGTGAGCTTTTATATCAATTTATAAGCCATAAAAATGGCATTGGCGTAGCAGAAGTATGAAAATGTGCTTGAACCTACCTACTACCTAATTATGGTGCACATTATGCATGACCCGAGCTCAGGATACCCATGCGTGGTGCATAGCCTAGCATATGCTGATGGTGTTCGAGGGAACTTCCCACACAATTGGCCAGCATATGATGATGGTGGTTAAAGCATGTGCTAAAGCCAAGGGCCAACATTTGCCGATGGTGGTCGAGACATGTGCATGTGTCACAATCTGCTTGCTAGTTAGGCCTAGGGTTTCTTTCCAAGTTGAGGAGTAGTTCCAATTCTAGCGGGATAGGGTTCAACTACCAAAGGGACTAGGCCTTGAGGCATATTGAAGGCCTAGGTCACATTGAACTGGCCTAAAACAGTGGTATGGGCAATGATAAAGACTTTGAAGGCTTAGGCACGGTGTTTAAATTCCATTACATTAAGCCAAACCTAGGTGTAGGCATTGTTGAGTGCTTATATGAATTTATAAGCCATAAAATTGGTTTTGCATGGTAAAAATATGAAGATGTGCCCAAACCCACCTACTGCCTAGTCATGGTGTGCATGGTGTATGGCCTGGGCCTAGGATACCCATGCATTATGTGCAACTCAGCATGTGCCAATAGTGTTGAAGGGAACTACTTGCATAACAGACCAGTATGTACTGAAACCAAGAGCCAACATGTCCCAATGGTGGTTCAGGTAGGTGTATGTGTCACAGCTTGTAAGTGTCATGGATCACGCACGAGTTTGAGACCAAGAGGGTCATGTGATGAGACTTGGTCGAGATGGTATGGGCAACAGACCAAGAAAGATTAGAATCGGGGCCTTAAAGGGACATACTTTACCCAAGTGTGTAGGCCAAGGCCAAGGCTAGAGTGTAAAAGTACACTCGAGGTGAGCTACATGGTGCTAGGGATGAAGACTACTAGTTTGAAGGTTCTAGAACACCCTAGGATGTGGTGCAGGTAGTGAGGCATAGAAAGGCCTAGAATCACCTGAAGATAGGCCAAGCGCTTGGGCATGGAAACTTCTAGACATGCTTGGAGAAAGGGCAGGCATGCGAGCACAGAAGAGCTTAGAAAAGCTTGGAGATAAGCAAGGTGCACGGACACCAAAGGTTATAAAAAGGCTAGGCACAAGCACAGTGTCAGCCATTGTATGACCCAGATGAAAAAGTCTTTCAAAGGCCCTAGCTACTAGCAGAGTGGTGCCCAAATGAAGATGGCTCTAGAACCCACTAGGCATAGGCACTCAGTGAGAGTGCGCAGACACTTTCAGACTCAAAGCTCAACAGAGAGCCTAAAAGTAGCAAAAATCTATAGGGGTCTTAACTGACCTTATTGAAGCTTAAGCACCCTAGAACTATCTAGAATGCCCATAATGGCCATACACTTGGATTCATTGTAACCAAAGTACCAAGGGGTCTCAAGTATAAACAAAATAGCCTTTCACACTCACTTGTACATAAACCGTAACCAATAGGTGACAACATAAAGAAGCAAGAGTGTAAAGCATTAGGGACATAGGCCTTGAGAGCCTTTGTAGAAAACATATAGGGACAGTGTTCCAAGAGCAAGTGTACACACCCCATCAAGTAAATAAACTACTCTTGCCTTAACTATTTCTTTCCTAGCTTTCTCCTAAACTCCTAGGAGGTTAGTCTAGTTCTAGCACAAGTGCAGGACATAGTTAGTTAGTGCATGTCACAAAGAGTTAGTTAAAGGCTAACTTAGGCATATGGATGGTAGTTTTCCACCTAAGGTCGAATAGTAGCTAGGCTTAAGCTCTCGACTTGTGATAGTTGGTATCAGAGCTAGTTCTAACTAGAGTTTGTATCAGAGTAGGTTTTGACCACAATGGGATCAAAACTTTCATTATGACCAAAGTTAGTGTCAATTTCATTGCACAAGCAGCTTGCATGCTAGTGTGCTAGTTGTGCTGTGAACTTGCAGTGGCAAGTGTTGTGTGGATGATTGCTGGTTCTTGGTGATGAGAGTAAGGCATAAAGATGCTTGAGTGGCAGTGGCAAGTGTTGTGTAGATGATTGTGGAAAATTGTGGGAAATCTTTAGTGTAAGCTTTGTGATTATGATGCATGTGCAAAAGCATGGCCAGTAACCCTCAGATAGAGTGCACAAATGATATGCAAGAGGGCCATCCAGCCATTGGTAAAGGGAAAAGGGCTAGTTCAAAGGATCTATTGTCATCCATGGACTCTTAGTTGGCAAAATGCAAGTTAGCCATGGAAGATTTCAGGGATCGATTTTAGGACACCAAGGATTGCATCCAAGAGCTAGACTCGATGCAAGAATAGCTCAAAGAAGAGATGCACGGTGCCTTAACCTAAGAGATGGAAGTGCTCATGTAGCATAATAAAGCTTTAGAGGCTTAGGTGGAAGCCTTATGGGAAGAGCTAGAGCAACTAAAGTGGGAGTTTGCTACATTTGGTGCTACCATAGTTGTAAATGGGGGTTTGGGACCTAGGGTGGAGGTGCCCAAGCAAAGTAATTCATAGAAAGTTGCTCAGCCAAAGAAGTCAACAACTTCATGTAGGCATGGATTAGTACTTTTAAGTGGCTAGTACAATGGAAAAAGCCAATGTAAGCATTACTATCTGGTACTCCAATGATGTGGCCCTGTTGTAGTGGCATTGAAGGTATGATAACATGAAGCAAAAAGAGACTGCAATCACCTCATGGGATCAGTTTGTGAGGGAACTAATGAGACAATTTAAGCTAAAGTATGCAAAAAAAAAAAAAAGCTCAAGCAAAACTTCGCTGGCTCACTCAAAGGGAAACAATTTAAGACTTTTTTTAGGAGTTCTCAAAACTATTGCTTATGGTTCCTAGCATGGCCGAGGAAGAAGCCTTGTTCTATTTCCTCGATGGGTTAAAGCTATAGGCAAGAATCGAGTTGAAGTAGCATAAGGTGCAATACTTGAGTGAGATAACGGCTTGAGTGGGGGAGACAAGAGAAAGCACTCCTCATCAAAGGATAAGCCTAAAGAGAAGCCCCAACATGAAAAGCCACTAGTCTAGCCAACAAGATTAGCAGAGTGTGGCTATGGATAGCCACTTGTTGAACCAAAAAGATTAGGTAAATCACTCTCATCAAAGTGTATAGCAAGCAACTCTTAAAAGAAAGTTAGTTTGGTAGCAAACATGTCCGCATCAAGGCAATAGAAAAGGACAATCACGAAAGCATACCAAGGATTATTGGGACAAGGAATGAACATTAATCTAGCATGTGCATGTAGTGAATGATCGACATTACCCTAGCAACGAGGACATTGCTAGAATAAGTTGGGGAGAATGTCACAGATGGCACATGAGTTTAAGACCAAGAGGGTCATGTGACAAAACTTGCTTGAGATGGTACAAGCAATGGACTAAGAAAGATTGCAATCAAGGCCCTAAAGGCACATACTTTACCCAAGTGTGCAAGCCAAGGCCTAGGCTAGAGTGTAGAAGTACATTTGAGGTGAACTACATGATGCTAGGGATGAAGATTACTCACTAAAAGGTTCTAGAATACCTTAGGATGTGGTGTAGGCAGTTAGACATAGAAATGCCCAGAATTGCCTAAAGACAAGCCAGGCACATAGGAATGGAAACAAGTTAGGCACATGGGAATGAAAACTTCTAAACAAGCCTAGAGATAAGCCAGGCACATGGGCATAGAAGAGTCTAGAGAAGCCTGGAGGTAGGACAAGAATACGAGCACCAAAGGTTTCAAAAGGGCTAGGCATGAGCACAGTGTTGGCATTATAATGCCAAGATAAGAAATTCTTTAAAAGTCCTTAGCTGTGGGCAGAGTGACACCCGAATGGTGAAGGCTCTGGAACCTACTAGGCACGGGCACTAAGCGGGAGTGCTCGGACACCTCTAGACCCAGGGCTTAATAGGGAGCCTAAATCCAGCAAAAATCTAAAGAGGTCTTAACTGACCTTGTTGGAGCCTAAGCACCTTAGAATTGTCCAGAAGGCCCATAATGACCATACACTTGGATTCATTGTAAGCACAAGTACCAAGGGGCTCAAGCATAAATAAGAGAGCCCTCCTTTTATTTGTACATAAGCCATAAGCAATAGGTGACAACATAGAAAAGCAAGAGTCTAAAGCATTAGAGACTTAGGCCTTGAAAGCCTTTATAAAAAATGCATAGGGACTGTGTTCCAAGAGCAAGTGTACATACCTCATCAAGTAAATAAACTACTCTTACCTTAACCATTTCCTTTCTAGCTTTCTCCTAAACTCCTAAGAGGTTAGTCAAGTTTGAGCACAAGTGCAGGGCACAGTCGATTAGTGCACGTCACAAAAAGTTAATTAAAGGCTAACTTAGGCATATGGATGATAGTTTCCCACCTAAGGCCACACGGTAGCTAGGCTTAAGCTCCCAGCTCATGACATTAGTTGGTCTAGGCACAAGGGTTCTCTCCAAGTTAATGAGTAGTTTTAGTTCTAGTAGGATAAGGTCTGACAGCCAAAAGGACTAGGCCTTGAGGCCTAGGTCATGGAAACTAGCCTAGAATAGTGGTATAGGTAGTGATTAAGACTCTAGAGACTCAGGCATGGTTTTTAGGTTTGGGCAAAGTTAAGCCAAGCCTAGGTACGGGTACTGGTGAGTGATGCATGGGCATATAGTTAGACCCAAGTGTGGGCACTAATGATTGAGGTGCTGACACATGGTCACACCTAAGAGTGGGCATTGATGATCAAGGTGTTGGCACACGGTTAGACTTAAGTATAGGCATGCTTGAGCACAGTCCTGGGAGGATCAGATTTGTGGGCTTCTAGAAGGCCTAATACTACAGCACAATCTTTGACAAGCTGGAATTATGTTGAGCACTTAAGTTTCGTAGGCTGACTTATGCCTATTGTGTACAAGTGGTAGCATTCATGCATACCAACCCACAATGCACCCAATTGATTACTCGACCATTGAGTAAAGGAAATGACATACAAGGCCATGCCATAACCACTTGGCATGGGAAAAACATAAGCAAGGGCCATAAGAATGTCTTTTCATTCTAACAAGCAACAACTACATGACACCGCCAATGCTTGGTCTAGCTGGGATTGCACACACAAACTCTGTTATTACCACCCTAAAGGGACATTACCTAATTTAGGGACTTGTTCCTTGGGTCTTGGGTAGCATTGATTACATGCACAGGCTTAGCTAGGCCAAGGCATTTTTGTCTTCAATGAGAATAGACCATGGGACTGCCGAATACCTGAGAGACTTGGCCAAACCAAGCCTGTGATTGTAGCTTCTGCTTGCACTAGAGAGCCATTGTATGATTTAGGGACTTGGTCTAGGATTTGGGGTAGCATTAATCATAGACACGGGCTTGAGCTTGGCAAAGCAAAGCCCTTTTTCTGTATGCACACCAACTAGTCAAGGCCATGGATTTTTATAGGTCACTAAAGCAACCAGTCCATAGACAACATAGCCAAAAAAAGCATGGATGACTTAGATTTTGCTACAGGGACATTGTTATGAATGTACACAATGACAGGCTTCTCATACACTCCTATTCCCCTTTAAAAAGCATAAGAGATTTTACAAATATGTTAGTAGTAGACATTAAGTGTTTATAATGGGGACACTTTTTTCAAACAAGCATATCCCACACCAAGGGTCTGCAAGTGCCAATGGTGGTTAAGGTATGTGCCCACAATAAGGTCCAGTGTAATGGTCAAGCCCTGGTGTGCATTGATCCTACCATGACTGACCCTAAGCTAAGTAGTTATTGAGGCCTTATTGGCAGGATAGTGGTCCTAGAATAGCGAGCATGAAGTATAAGCTTGAGAAAATGTTATTGATAGAGTGTGCCCATGGTGTGAGCCTTTGTCCCTAAGATGCGCAAGCATGTGTGAGCCAATGGGTGGGCACTGTAGAGCGGGTAGCTAGTTGAGTGCTATCAGTCGAAGTTGTATAATGGCACCCTTAACTAGGTTGGTGGAGCAATGAGCTAAATCTGAGAATTATGGTGGCCAAGAGATAGGTCATTGGGCCCTATGTTTGTTGAAAGAAAGCCTTGAGGTGGCTAGGGAGAAAAGTGTCCCCACTTTAGATATTCTT
Organism: Durio zibethinus; assembly: GCF_002303985.1. The sequence continues at coordinate 10,035,511 of NW_019167826.1, forward strand.
ATGGCTCCTGATATGATGGCTGAGAAAGCTCTTATGCTCTTTATAGATGGATGACTGGTGTCAGCTCTCACCCACCCTTTTGGCTAGTGAACAGGTAAGGGCCTAACTAGTTTGGAGTGCATCTGTCTACTCATACCACTCTTCTAGGGTATTGTAGATCCTTCTAATAAGCAGTGCCATTCTTGGCACTAGGCTGCTCACTTTCGTACCTTAGCCTAGGCCTTTTTAATCACACTTAGTCCTTGTATGTGCCTTTAGGACTTTGGTCTCTATCCTTCCTAGTCCTTTTCCTACAACAAATCTAGCAAGCTATGAATCTTGACCCTTTTAGCTCAGGACTTGCAACTGATCTTGACACAGGCACAGGTTTGATCTCTGAATAGCTGAGACCCTTTTTTGCATGTACGCTAACCGATTAAGGCCATGGGCACCTGTAGGTCACTAAAGTAACCAGTCACTAGACAACATAGCTAAAAGGCATGTATAGCCAACATTTTGCTCCAGGGATGTTACTGTCAATGTACACAATGATAAGCTCATCATGCACACTTACTATAATGGTGGAGGAGAAGGGGACCCAAAAAACCACCCTCTAAAGAACATGAGATATTTTGCAAATATGCTAGTAGTAGACATTAAAGTGTTTGAAGTGGGGACACTTTTTTCAAATAGGCATACCTTGCACCAAGGGTCCATAGGTGCCAATGGTGGTTGAGGCATGTGTTTGCACCAAAGCCTAGCATGTGCCAATGGTGTTTGAGGCAACTACCCACACCAAGGGCTTTTACTAATGTTGATCGAAGGATGTGCCTATACTAGATCCAGATTATGTCGATGCTAATTGAGGCATGTACCTACACCAAGGGCAGCATGTACTGATGATGGTCTAGGCAAGTGCCTAAACTAAGGGCCAGCTTATGCTGATGATGGTTGAAGCATGTGCCCATACCATGTGCTAACATGTGCTATTAATGGTTAAGGCCTTGGCCAAAATTTGATTTTGGGCCATGGAGCACATGTTGAGCTAGGACTTGGGCTGGTGTCACATTTTATTGCCTAGGGCACCATCGTTGGAGCATCGCCAAAGAACTTGACCATTGGCATTAGGAGTTTCGATGATTGGGGTGAAGGCTAGGGGGTATACGCACATGATGTGCAATGGGTGCTGGTCTTTGGCCCTTATATTGGCCTCTTATCCCTAAGAAACCTTGACAACTCACACCTCCTTAAAGAACATAAGAGCTTTTACAAGTTCACAACTAGTAACCATTCAAATGTGTGAAATAAGGATAGTTTTTTCAAATGGCCACAAAATCTTCTACACTTAAATATTCTACCTGAACCATTTTATGGATGCCAACAAAAATACATGGATCATGTATGTCAAATTTGTGGCTAAAATTCCTAAAACAAATTCAAAAAATCCCAAACCATGAAAAATTTTGAAAATTATGAAAAATAAAAAATGGGTCATCATGCTATGAAACTTCACATCAAAGATTATAGGACCATTATATGAATTTACAAACCATAAAAATGGCATTGGCAAGGCAAAAATATGAAGATGTGCTTGAACCCACCTATTGCTCGATCATGGTGATCATGGTGCATGGCCCGAGCCCAAGATACTTGCGTGTGGTGTACGGCCAAGCATGTGTTGATGGTATTCAAGGGAACTTCCCACACAAGGGCCAGCATGTGCTAAGACAAATCTCTAACAAGTCTCGATAGTGGTCGATGCATCTGCATTTGTCACAGGCTGAGACTCAAGCTCTAAACTCGCGTGGCTCTAAGGCACAAAAATGGACTTTTATGCATCCTAGATCAACCTAACACAAGAAATGGTGCATAGACACTCTAGACTATGAGGCTGCACTGTATAATATGCTGTAAAACAAAAAGGCATGACAAGTGCCTGAAAAAAGTCTAACAACAGAATAATAAAACAGTTTTAAGGCAAGAGTAAGGATGTTATTACTCGATGGTTTTGGTGTGTGTACAATTAGGATGGGCGATTCTCTATTTCTAACTTAGCCCCTTTTACACTTAGTGCCTGAGATACACCCCTAAACTCTAGAGATTACAATCCCTTGATTCTAGGAGCTAAGTTCCTATCCTTGATTTTAGAGGATTTGGTGCTACTTCACAATCTTTGACTTGCTAAAATCATGCTGAGTATTAGGCCTTTTAGAAGCCCTCAAATTTGATCCTCATAGGACTGTGTTTAGGCATGCCACACCTGGGCCTAACTGTGCATCTGTACCTCAATCATCAATGCTCCTACCTACGTCTGATTAGGTGCCCATGTATCACTTACCAGCACTTGCCCTTGGGTTTAGCTCAATCTTGTTGATCTTGAACACCTTTCCTGAGCCTTTGGAGTCTTGATCACTTCTTACCCCACTATTCTAGGCTAGTTCCCTATGACTTAGACCTCTAATACACCTCAGGGCTTGGTCCCTTTAGCTATCAAGTGTTGTTCCACTAGAACTTAAACTATTACTCAACTGAGAAAGAACCCTTAGGCTTGGACCAGCTTACTGATTGTGACACATGCATCAAAGGTCATTTGGTGTCGATGGTGGTCAAGACATGAGCATGTGTCATGGTGTGCAAGCTGGTCTAGGCTTAGGGGCTCTTTTTGAGTCAAGGAGCAATTCTAGTTCTAGAGGGATAGGGTCTAATAGCCAAGAGGACTAGGCATTGAGGCCTACTGGATGCCCAAGTCATAAGGAACTAGCACAAAAAAAATGGTATGGGCAGTGATCAAGACTCCAGAGGCTCAGTCAAGTGTTTAAATTTGGCAAAATTAAGCCAGGCCTAGGTGCAGGCACTAGTGAGCAATACGCAGGGCACACAATCAAACCCAAGCATCGATATTGATGATTGAGGTGCGAGCATCCCTAAATAGAGTCTTGGGAGGATCAGATTTAAGGGCTTCTAGAAGGCCCAGTACTACAACACAATCTTTGACAAGCTAGAATTACACTGAATACTTGAGTTTCATAGGCTTACTTAGGTATATGGAGTCAATTCCCTGTTTAAGGCTATATAGAGTTTGGCTTAAGATTAGAGCCTATGATACATGCACTAAGTGTCATTTGGTGCTGATAGTGCTTAAAGGGTAGACAAGTACCTTGGAAGGGGTAGACAAGTGCCTTGGAAAGGTCATGATATACATGTCGCACAAAGTGCCAACATCTAGCAAAAATATTCAAGGCAACAACCTATATCGAGGGCTAGCTTGTGCTGATGGAGGTCGACACATGTGCCGAGACCAAGGGCCAAGATGTCCCAATAGTGGTTAAGGCATGTGCATGCATTAAAGGCCATTGGGTATTGATAGTGGTTGAGGCATATGCATGTGTTATGCATCCACAAGCTAGTCAAGGCCTAGGAGTTCTCTCTAAGTCAAGGTGTAGTTCCAATTCTAGTTCAAGAATTTTAACCTGATTTCTTTTCGTAGCTCACACTGGATGCACTATCGACTAGGCTTCCCTTATCTCTTAGGATTGACTAACCTATCTGTAAGTGCTATTTACATGGAACCTTTCCCCTCTTTAGCTTTCAAAGTTCTTATTTGAATATTTGCTACTAGCACCAAGATCTACACCGATAGCCACTCCACCCAAGATCGTGCCTTAGGTTTTGTGACAACTACTGCACCCTCTTACTTATTGGGGCCTAGCCCTTGCCCTAATAGCTAGGTATAGGTTGCACGCTTAAGCACCATTCATTTTTAGGTCTAGTTGATTCGACAAGTGAGTTGTTGCACACTCTTTAGCGAATTTCAACTTCCATGGCCAGTGTTCTGCTATCTTAATTGACCAACATTGTTTGTGGGTTTTAGGTTAGCACGAAGTTAGGCACTATAACCCAGCTTTCGATTCATCCCACATCTCCAGTTCTGCTTACCAAAAAATGGCCCACTTAGAGCTCTTGATTCCATTACATGGCCCAACAAAGCAATTGCACAATTCTACCCATTTAATTTGAGAATAGCTTGGGTATCCAATGCCTCTAATCATTGGCTTTACCTAGTAGAACTCACTAAGGGCTTTAGCTATCTTAAGCAAAAGTTTGAAGGGAATCAGCTACTAGACATTTTTATTAGTCTTTTGCCTTTATACCCAAGTTAGATGAATGATTTGCACGTTAGTATTGCTATGGGCCTCCACTAGAGTTTTCTTTGGTATCGCCCTACTCGGGTCCTGATAGGCATGCTCACACTCAAACCCTTCTCAAAAGATCAAGGTCGATCAATGGTGCACCTGCAAGGGATTCCACCAATTAGTTTCCTTACACTTTATAAGTTTTCTAGCTTGTTGACTCGCATAAATATTAGACTCCTTGGTTCATGTTTGAAGACAGGGCAGATGGGGAGCCCGCAGGCCAATGCTAAGAGCACACAAGTGCCAAGGAACTTTGAGATAACGCGTGCTCCATTCCATGATCACTACAATGACGTACTCATGGACATATCAAAAGCCTGGGCCTAGGCCACCACTGTGACTTGTATCAGTCTATGCCCTAAGCTTATTGGAAGATCGGCTCTTATCGTTCCACATATGATTGAGCCGTATCATCACCCTTATCTACTTCCCTCTTAACAATTTCAAGCACTCTTTGACTTTTTTTCAATGTCTTTTTCATCTTTCTCTCATGGTACTTGTTCACTATTAATGTCTCACTTGCATTCAACCTTGGACGAAATTTATCACCGGATTGGGGTTGCATTCCCAAATAAACCAACTTGTAGATAGTGCCTCATAGTGCGACAAGGTCTAGGCATAATGGGGATCTCACCCTTTTTGGTGCCCATCTCCAAACTACAATTTAGATGCTTCGAGTGCTCGATTCTCAAGTTGGGCTTTTCTCAGTTCGCTTGCCATTACTAGGGGAGTCTTGGTAAGTTTCTTTTCCCTTGGTTATTGATATGCTTAAACATAGTAGGTAATCTTGCCTAACCTAGGGTTGTGATGCGAGCATCGACCAAGCGATGTGGGAGGTTCGATAAGGTCCAAATGCACAATGAGTGTGTGTCACCAGAGATAAGGTACATTGGGAGCTTTACCACCAATGGTCATGGTGCTATCATTGCCAAAGACTCATTTTTGGGCCAACTACGACTGATGAGATCATAAGAGGCCATCTTTCGCCCCTTCACACAGAGCTCGATGGGTGGGGTTTAGAAGGGGTGATGATGCATGACACCCAAGCAAGCATGCCCTTGGCCTAATGGCCTAGGGTGCAACTTACATTCAAAAGACTCAATGGTTCACAGGATTTTACAATTCACACCAAGTGTCATATTTTGCTATGTTTTTCATCAATGCGAGAGTTGAGATATCTATTGCCAAGAGTCATTTTGGTTTTTCACATGTCAAAATGAGTCATAGTGCCACTTGCACACACACCATAAATGAAAGGGTGATGACACACACACTCAATTTCATTTCAGTTCCTTGGCATGATTCACGCCGGGGGTTTGTTATTTAGCCACGGGTGACAACACTAATTATTTCACCCACCTAAGAGGCAAAATGAATCGACCGTCAGAGACACCTAAGGCCAGAAGGGCTGGGAGCAAGGAGGCACCTTTGCCCCCTTGGTGTTTTGTTAACGCATTCATGGGTGATTGGTTGAGCTAGTTTTGATAGTGATCCTTCCACAGGTTCACCTACGTAAACCTTGTTATGACTTTTTTTCCTTTAAATGATAAGGTTTAGTGGACTTCTCATGATCCAAACATTTTATCAGGACATTCAATTTGCAGGAGTGATGGGTGGTGTGTACAAAGGATAAGGACGTAGTCAATGTGAGCTAATGACTTACGTTTACTAAGAATTCCTTATTGGAGACCAATAATTGGAATGATCTATCTCCATCATGATAAAATTTCAAAGATTACTCAGGCTTGTCGGCTAAGGCTATAGACTCGTTGAATACATTAGTGTAGCGTGCATGTAGCCTAGAACATCTAAGCGCATCACAAACTTGTTATTGCCTAAAACTTCCTTGGCCTAAGTGACCATAGTCCTTTCAATAAGCTAGCCATGAAGGATCACCTTTGCGTAGCTAGTTAGTAGGCTGAGGTCTTGTTCGTTAATGAAATTAACCAGACTAATCTTTGCACCAACTAAGAACTACCATGCACCACCACCCATAGAATCAAGAAAGAGCTCTCAGTTTATCAATCCTTACTAAGTCTGGATCAATAAGTTTCCCTGTGTTGAGTCAAATTAAGCTACAAGAGCCACTGCAGGTGGTGCCTTTTCATTAATTCCTTTAAGTTTTAGCCTTGTGACCATACTCCCTTTGAAGCCCAAAGACGTTGATTTTTCATAAGGTATCGGCAAAGTCCTAAAAGTAACATCTGCTAATCCATGGTCGGCATCATTTATGGTTAAGACTAGGATGGTATAAGATTAGCTTCAAGCCCTAACTTTCATTCTTGATTAATAAAACATCTTCAACAAATGCTTTTGTAGTTGTTATCTTTCATAAATCCAAGAATTTCACCTTTGACTATGAAATACAAATACCTGCAACTGTCTTTATTAATCATTACTCTAATCCTGAAGGCCAATAGAATAGGACAAAAATTCTATAATGTTATCCCATGCTAATGTATACAAGCATAGGCTAGGAGTGCATCACTAATAGTAGGGATGAGTATACTGGTGCTCACCATGAAGCAGACCAAACGACCCAACCATAGTTTCAACTATGAGCATTTTAACTGCAATGACTTAAATTATGCTAGTGGAGATGGAATTCCCATGGCTACTAGCACCAGACTTGCCTTCCAATGGATCCTCATTAAGGGATTTAGATCTTACTCATTCTAATTACAGGGCTCATAAAGCCTGGCATTGTTATTTATTGTCACTACCTCCCCAAGATTAGGTAATTTGCACACCTGCTACCTTCCCTGGATGTGGTAGCCATTTCTAAGGCTCCCTCTCTGAAATCAAACCCTAATTCTCTATCACCCATCACCACCATAGTAGGCCACTATCCTTCCATCGAAAGTTGATAGGGTAGAATTTGAATGATGTGTCACCATCACAAAAGCCATGCCATCCATTGAGTTATCATGAATCATCATAGCAATGAACAAAGCTTACATCGACCTTTTATCTAATAAATGCATCCCTTTTACAAGTCAAGGTTTGTTGCACGTATTAGCTCTAGAATTACTATGGTTATCCAAGTAGTAGATACCATCAAACAAACTATAACTGATTTAATGAGCCATTCATAGTTTCACAGTCTGAATTATTTCATACTTACATATGGAAGGCTTAATCTTTGAGACAAGCATATGACTACTAATAGGATCAACCAAGTGGCATTCCTTTAGGGCATTGGCACCACATGGGCCTCAATGTAATGATTGAGTGATGTAGAGAGCCAACATTGAGTACAAGCATCATGCATGTCAAGCACATAAAATGCATAGCATTGGATGAACAAGTTCTAAGAGCCCATCCTCCCAAAACATTTTAGAACTAAAAGCAGGATCGAACACCAGTGCACCATTACGGCCATGGAGGCTTAGGTGGCACACTTAGGACATAAGGCATGATTGAGGTCTAACCCATAGCCTTTAAAGACACAAGACAAATGAGGGATGGCAAGACATTTAGTTTGCATTGATTTAAGTATGTAACACAGGATCCTGATTACAACCTTAAGGTACGATGACCATATGAGGGAGATTGAAAAAGATGATAGGTTAATAGTTTGATGCAACGAACATGGAGCCTACCAACATGCATAACCATAACATCACTCATATGCCTATTGAGTACAAGTGGTAGCATCCACATGCACTGGTTTACCACTCATCTTATCAATTACTCAATGAGCAAGTAGAGGAAATGACATACGAGGCCACGCCACAACAACTTGGCATGGGAAAAACACAAGCAAGAGCCATGAGACTACCTCTGCCATCCAACAAGTAATAATGGCATGACACCTCCAATGCTTGGTCTAACCGAGACTGCACACATAAACTCTGCTGTCACTCCCCCAAGAGGATGTTGCTCGACTTAGGGACCTATTCTTAGGGTCTTAGGTGACATTGGCTACATGTGCCATAGTTCATGCATAAATCCTAAGCCAAAAGGGTTGAAAGAAGCATCTTGTATGAATTATTGCTGGTGATGGACTGGGAAGGATCATGAATAAGGTCCTAAAGGCACATACAAGGCCCAAGTGTGCAGACTAAGGCCTAGTCTATGGTGTGAGACCATGGTAAGGTGAGCAGCCTAGTGCTGAGAATAAGGATAGCTCATTAGGATGATCTAGAATGCCCAAAAGAATGGCATAAGTAGGCAAGCATAGAAGGCTCTAGATTAACCCAGAGATAGGCCAAGTACAAGGCATAGAAGAGTCTGGAGAAGCCTGGAGGCCAACAAGGTGCACAAGCACTGAAAGTTCCAAAAAAGAATGGCATAAGAATAGTAGTGGGAATTGTAGCACCTAGACAAAGAAGGCTTTGGAAGGCCCTAGCTTCATGCAAAGTAGAGACCGAGTAGGGAAGGTTTTCAAACACACTAGGTGCTGGCACTCAACAGAAGTGCCCAGACTCTTATAGACATAAGGCTCAATAGGGAGCCTAGAATAAGCTAGATTTTACAAAAGCCTTTGCCAACTTAAGAAGTGTTTAGGGACCATGAATGGGTCTAAAAGGCCTATGAAGGCCACAAACTTGGATCAATAAGTGCTATATATGATGAGAAGGCTCAAGTATAAATATGGGCCCTACCCTTTATTTGTAAACAAGTTAGAAGCCAGATAGCAAAAAGAACCAAGTCATAGATTTAGGCATTGAGCAATTGTACATAGCCTCAAGTAAATAGAAGTTACAATTGCTTTAACTCTCCTTCCTTGCCTTCTCACAACCTTTTAGGGAGCTAGTGGAGTGCATGGCAAAAGTGTTTAGCATAGAGTTAAGGAAATGGTTGACTTAAGCATACAGACACTAGTTTTTTGCCTAAAGCCACATGGTAGCTAAGCTTAAGCTTTTTTCCTAGGACCATTGGTATATGAGCTAGTTCCAATCAAAGTTGGTATTAGAGTAGGTTCTGACCAATAGGGATCAAAACCTTCATTATGACTGGTGTTAATATCAATTTAGGTTGCACAAGCCGCTTGCATGCTAGTATACTGGTTGTATTATCGACTTGCAAGTGGTTTGCATGATGCAAGCATTGTTGGTCGTAGGTGCCAAGAGTAGGGCATAAAGACGCTTGAGTGCTTCTAAGGATATATGAGAGATACTTAGTTTGAGCTTTGCATTTGTGGTTGAGTGCACGGGTGATATGCATGAGGGCCATCCACCCACTTGTAAGGAGAGAAAGGCTAGTTCAAATGAGAGGTTGTCATCTATGAAAGCCAAATCGAGGGCATCAAGGATCACATTCGAGTGCTAGACTCTGCATGAGAGAAGTTTGAAAAAGGGTAAAAGTTATAGGTAAGAGTCCAGTGAAGTGATAGGGTAGGGACTTGAAGTAGGAGTATTGCCATTGCTGAGTCAATGTTAAGGCTAAATACACTAAGCCTCTATAGCCCAAGGGTAAGGGCTGAGCCAAGGGGTAAGGGCTGAGTGAGAGAGATAAGGGTAGTAGTTCTTCAGGGGAAGAAGAGGCCAATAAGGAATTATAACATCTGAAAGTAAAGACTAAGGGTTTAATCTAAGACAAAGGTATGGTGACCATGCCCTTTAACTACTTTTTATACTCAGGACCACATAAGGCCATGGAACACCCACAATGAAAAAAGCACAAAGCCATTCTAATGACTTAAAGAAAGTCTAATGCCAAGAGTCACATGCTTGTTAAATTAAGAGAAAGGGATCTCTTAGGTTCTTGAAGAGGGCAAGGTGAGTGTGGCAACAGAGAGCCACCAGCCTTGGAGATGGATGGCTTGTCAAACAAAGAGTAATGTCTTAAACATGAGCATTGTATGCCTTACACCTATGTGCACTGCACACCCCAAAAGGCCCATTGAGTGCAAAAAAAGGGTAAGGACCCCATAGTGCAGAGGAGAGGATAATGGCACATCAAACATAGAGATGCTACATGCTTTGACAAGCCAAGATCATGGAAACCTATGTCACATGAGTGCTATACACCCTAAAAGGCCCATTGAGCACGATGAGAGGGCAATGGCACATCACCAACTAAGGCATTGCTTACTTTAACAAACATTGGTTTCATGGGAATTGCATCGGCTCATGACTAGAACAAGGGATGACTACAAAGGTGTACCAAGAACATCATATACCAAAAATAATCATGTGTGAAGGACCATTGGGATGAGAGTGGGACATAGATCTAGCGTGCGCATAAAGTGAAGGAAAAACATCCCATAGCAATGAGGGCATTACTAGAATGAGTGGGGCAGAATGTCATGATCTGTGCACAAGTCCTAAGCCAAGTGGGTCGAGAGATGCAGCTTGTTTGAGTTAGTGTGGGTGAAGGACTAGGAAGGATCAGAATAAGGTCTTAAAGGCACATATGATGCCTAATGAGCAAACCAAGGCCTAGGTTGAGGTGAGAGAGCACGATAAGGTGAGCAACATAGTGCCAAGAATGAGGGCTACTCGTTAGAAGGATCTAGAATGCCCCAAAAGAGAGATGTAGGTAGGTAGGCACGAAAAAGTCTAGAGAAGCCTAGAGGTAAGCCAGGTGCATGGGCACCAAAGGTTCCAGAGAGGCCTAGCATGGGAAGAGTGCCTAAAAAAAAGGCTTTGGAAGGCCCTAGTTGCATGCAGAGTAGTAGATAGGAAGGTTTTGGAACTTACTAGGCACGGGCATTTAATGAGAGTGCCCAAACTCTTTCGACCCAAGGCTCAGTGGGGAGCCTTGAACAAGCTGGCTTTAACAAAGGCCTTAGCCAACCTAAGAAGTGTTTAAGGATCATGAAAGGGTTTAAAAGGCCTGTAAGGGCCACACACTTAAATCAATAAAGGCCATATGTATTGGTGAGGCTTAAGTATAATGAAGGCCCTACTATTATTTTGTAAACAAGTTAGAAGCTACACAAGCAAGAAAAATTAAGTCATAGACTTAGGCATTAAGCAATTGTACATAGCATCAAGTAAATAAAAGTTGCAATTGTTTTAACTCTCCTTCCTAACTTTCTCCTAAGCCTTTAAAAAGCCAATGGAGTGCACGGCCAAAGTGTTCAGCACAAAGTCAAGAAAAGGCTAACTTAGGCATACGAACGATAGTTTCTTACTTAAGGTAACATGATAACTGGGCTTATGCTCTTAGCCTATGACACATGCATGGGCTTGTCCAAGCTAAGGCATTTTTATGGTTGACAAGAAAGGACCATGAGATTGTTGAATACCTAAAAGACTTGGCTAGATATAGCATGCAATTGTAGCTTCTGCTTGTACAAACTTAAATAGCTATTGGCCTATTTAAGGACTTGGTTTAGGGTTTGGGGTAGCATCAGCCATAGGCACAAGCTTTAGCTTGGCACAACAAGCTTCTTTTTGCATGCATGCCAACTGATCAAGGCCATGGGTGCCTATAGGTCACCAAAGCAACCAGTCATCGGACAACACAGCTAGAAGGCATGCATGCCTACATTTTGCTCCAAGGACATTGCCATGGTTATATGCAATGATAGATCCATCACACATACCTACTCTTCATATGGAAAGAGAGAGGGGCCTAGACAACCAGCCCTTAAAAAGCATGAAAAATTTGATAGATATGCTAATAACAGACATTAAAGTGTCTGAAATGGGGACACCTTTTTCAAATAAGCATATCCCATACCAAGGGTCTATAGGTACCGATGGTGGTTGAGGTATATGCCCACACCAAGGCCCAATATGTGTTGATGGTGTTTAAGGTAAATTCTCATAGCAAGGGCCAATATATGCCAATGGTGTTCAATGCAACTATTTGCAACAAAGGCCATCTTCTATTCATGTTGATCAGGCATGTGCCAACATCAGGGGCTAGCATGTGCCAATGGTGGTCGAGGCAAGCTTGTATAAAAGGCCAGCTTATTCCAATAATGGTTGAGGTATACACCTACACTATGCACCAACATGTGTTGTTGATGGTCAAGGCCTTCATCAAAGTTTCATTTTGGGCCATGTTGCACATTCTAGAGTTAAGTATGTGATGGTGCCACATTTTTTTGCCAAGAAAACCATCATCAGAGAACCTAACTAGTAGAGTTAAAGGTTTCGATGATTATAAGTGGGGCCTGAGGGTGTCTACCATGATGTGTGAGGGGTGCTGGTCTTTGGCCCTTATATTGGCTCCCTATTTCCTAAGGAACCTCAACAGCTCACACCCTTTAAAGTGCAAAAGAGGTTTTATAGGTTCACAGCTAATAGCTATTCAAGTGTTTAAAATGGGGACATTTTTTTCATATGGCCACAAAATCTTCTACATTTTGATTTTTTAGTCGAATTTTTTTAGATGCCAACAAAAATATAAGGACCATGTATACCAAATTTAGGGCCAAAACTCCTAAAAAAATTTTAAAAAATCTCAAATCGTAAAAAATTTTAAAAATCTTGAAAAATAGAAAACAAGTCATCTTGTCATGAAACATCACATGAAGGCTTAGGAGACCGTTATATGAATTTACAAGCCATAAAAATGGCATTGGCATGGCAAAAATATAAAGATGTGCCTGAACCAATGTACTACTCAATTGCGGTGTGTATAGTGCACGACTTGGATCCAGATACCCATGCGTGGTATGCATCCCAACATTTGGTGATGATGTTCGAAGAAACTACCTACATCAAGGGTCGGTATGTAGTGATGATGGTTAAAGCTTGTGTCGAGGCATGTGCATTCATCGAGGGTCATTCGATGGCATTGGTGGTTAAGCCCTATGCATGTGTTACAATCCACAAGTTGGTTTAAGTCCAAGGGTTCTCTTCAAGTCAAGAAGTAGTTCCAATTCTAGTAGGACAAGATCTGGCAACCAGGGGGACCCAGCTTTGAGGCTTACTAAAGGCTTGGGTCATAAGAAACTAGCATAGAACAGTGGTATAGGCAACAATCAAGACTCCAGAAGCTCAGGCATGATATTCAGGTTTGGCATAATAGAGCTAGGCCTAGGTGCAAGTGATGCATAGGCACACAGTCAGACTTGGGTGCGGGCACACATAAACATAGTCTTAGGAGGATTAAATTTAAGGGCTTCTAGAAGGCCTAGTGCTATAGCACAATCTTTGACAAGCTAGAATTATGCTGAGCACTTGAGTTTCATAGGCTAACTTAGGCACATGGAGTTAATTACCTGTCTAAGGTCGCATAGAGTTTCACTTAAGACTGGAGCTTGTGACACTTGCACCAAGCATCATTTGGTGCTGATGGCACTCGAAGTGTAGATATGTGCCTTATGAGAGATAAAAGAGTGGTGGGAGGGTCATGTTACACATGCCGCACCAAGTTTTAGCATCTGGCAATGGTGTTTGAGACAAAAACCCTTACCAAAGGTTAGCATGTGCTGATGGTGGTCAACACATATGCCGAGACCAAGGGCCAACATGTCTCAATAGTGGTTGAGGCATGTGCATACATCGAGGGTCATTAGGCACTGATGGTGGTCAAGGCATGTGCATGTGTCATGGTTTGCAAGCCATTGTAGGCTGAGAGGTTCTCTTTGAGTTGAGGAGTAGTTCCAATTATAGTTGGAAAAGGTTTGATAACCAGAGAGACCAGGCCTTAAGGTGTATTAGAGGCCTAAGTTGTGGGAAACTTGCCCAAAATAGTGGTACAAGCAATGATTAAGACTTTAGAGGCTCAAGGACAATGTTAAGGTTCAATAGCACTAAGATAGGCCCAAGTGTAGGTAGTGATGAGTGCTTATATGAATTTGCAAGCCATAAAAATGGTATTGGGTTAGTAGAAATATGAAGATGTGCCTGAACTCACTAACTACCTAGTCTTAGTGCACATGGTGTACACATAGCATGTGTTGATGGTGTTCGAGGGAACTACCTGCACAAAGGGCTAGCATGTGCCAATGGTGGTCAAAGCTTGTGCTAAGACCAAGAGCAAACATGTCCTAATAGTGGTCAAGGCATGTGCGTGTGTCATAATCTACAAGTTGGTCTAAGCCTAGGGGTTATCTCTGAGTTGAAGAATAGTTCTAGTTTTAGCGAGATACGGTATAACAGCTAGGGGGATCAAGTCTTGAGGCTTATTGGTAACCCAGGCCATGGGGAACTAGCCTAGAATAGTAGTATGGGTAGTGATCAAGACTTCAGAGGCTCAAGCATGGTGTTCACATTTGGCAAAATTGAGCACCATAGGCCAACATGTCTTGTTGGTGGTCGAGGCATGTGCATGTCTCATAGTTCGCAAGTTGGTCCAGGCCCATGGGTTCTCTTTGAGTCAAGAAGTAGTGCCAATTCTAGTAGAATAGGGTTTGATAGCTAAAGAGACTGGCCTTAAGGCCTACTGGAGTCCTAAGTCATAGGCAACTAGCCTAAAATAGTGATATGGATAATGATCAAGACTCCAGAGTCTCAGGCATGGTGTTCAGGTTTAGCAAAATTGAGCTAGGCCCAAGTACAAGTGTTAGTGAGTGATGAATGGGCATATAGTTAGACCTAAGTGCAAGCACTAATGATTGAAGGGTGAGCACACCATTAGACCCAAGTACAGGCACTGGTGACCAAGTTACAAGTGCATGGTTAGACCTAGGTGTGGGCATGCCTAAACATAGTCATGGGAGGATTAGATTGTGGGCTTCTAAAAGGCCTAGTACTATAGTACAATCTTTGACAAGCTAGAATTATGCTAAGCACTTGAGTTTATAGGCTGACTTAGGTAGACAGAGTTAATTACCTATCCAAGGCTGCACAACATTTGGCTTAAGATCAGAACCCATTACAAGTACACCGAGCATCATTTTATGTCGATGGCAATCAAGGGGCAAACAAATGCCTTGGGTGGGAGGCTCATGGTACACATGCTGCACCAAGTGCTAGCAACTACCTTAGAGGTGTTTGAGGTAACAACCCATACGAAGGTCCAGCTTGTACTGATGGTGATCAAGGAAAGTGCCCACACCAAGTGCTAATATCGAGTAATGGTGTTTGAGGCAACATCCCACACCAATGGGCCAGTATCTACTAATGCTATTTGAGGTAACAACGAGCCAGCATTTGCTAATGGTGTTGGATGCAATTGTTTGCACCAACCAAAGGCCAAATGCTATCAATGGTGTTCATGGCAACAACCTGCACCAAAGGCTAGTGTGGGCTAATGGAGTTCAAGGCAAGTGCCCACACCAAAGGCGAGCCCATCGCAATAACATATTCCAAGGCCCATCACTTGTATGCTCAAGGAAGTGATACCGTCACTTACTAAATAAGTTGTAATAAAGAACACCATTCATCCTAATCCTAGAGGGGTGCGATGTAAAAAAATGAAGTGAGATGACGGTGGGTGTGGTGGGGGGAAGAAGGACTAATAAAAGTGACATAGGGCTTAATCTCAGTGGATCATGGTAGCAAGGCCACTCTACCACTTACAATATCCTGTTGTGTATTTAAGTCATCTATAAAGGATTTTACCTATCCTTCAGTGGGAATTGAGCCCCAAAAAAGCTTGCACAGCTTGTCCGTTGCAAGGGCTACATCTATGGCACATGCCCTTGGGGACTATGGACCCCTACTATAGGTCAACATATGGGCAATTGGTGCTTGCATTGCTTCTATCCTAGATTTTGACTTAGAGGTGTTCAATCATAATCCAGCACACGATAGCTTTATGCAGCTAGCTTTTCAACCAAGCACAATGACTTATTATGTGAATCAATGGTTCCTCTTATACTAGGTTGAATTACTATTGTGATGCTACCATTAGTAAGGTAAAACTAACTTGTTTTAAGATAATCTAAACCTAGCTCACGTTCCCTATTACTGGGTGAACAATCCAACACTTGGTAAATTTTGCTTCACAATGATAGGAATAGCCAATATCAAAAGATCAAAAAGCAATATCGCTATGAACGCTTGGCTGTCATAAGCCAATTATCCTTGTGGTAACTTTTTTGACACCTTTAGCTTTAAATTTTGAAGGTCTAAAGATTGATATGCCATACTTTCATGGTCATATTCATATTGGAAATCACAATTAGATCAGCTTTTACCTCTTGGTTACATATAGGATTTATGTTCTTATTAACCTTAACTTAGAACACTTACATTATCTTTTAATAGATGTGCCGCCCTACCCAAACTCCCTATTTGACAATGTCATTCACCTAGATTGACTGATCAAGACTGGCCTTGGGTTCAAAAGAAAGGGTTGTGCCCTACCTCTAATTCATAGAAAAAATAAAATAATGTTAAAAGTAATGGTATTTTAATTTCACTTAAGGGGTCCCAATTATCCTACAACTCTCAAGTCATTTCATGAAGTCAGACTAGAGTGAACCTCAATAGGCTCTTCTTTCTCCATTGATTTTACTAAGCCCATTCCTTTGGTGTGGTTTCAATGGATAATAGATAGGGATAGTAGGAATCTTATTAATCCATTCATGCGTGTCACTAATTAGATGATGAGGCATTTGGCTACCTTAAGAGAGTTATAGTTACCCTCACAATTTACTCGTGGTTGGTTGAATTTCTTCACTTTGACATTCAAAGCATTGGGCAAAAATCACATTGCATAAGCATTTGTAAGGACCATGGTAAAGCTTTGTTTTAATTAAATAGGTAGATTCCCTTTGTTCGTACTAGTTTTAAGTCAACTATTTATCACCTAGGGAAGGCCTTTAAGGAAGCTATTCCCAGTTTGTCCTTCAGTAGGCATGCAATGACCTACTTTCACTATGGGAGTTGCTCGAGCAATGCACTAGCAGCTAATAGGTTTGAGACTACGACCCTTGTGCCCAACCTTCAGAGCTAATCTTTTTCTTGAGGTTATGAATCCATTTTGCTGATTTCCCTTGCCAATATTTTTCCATGGACTAGAGGCTATTCATCTTAGAGACTTGATGTGGTTATGAGTATGATTGGCTAAGGAAGGCACATGGTCTTTTGGATATTCAATGGCTATTGGGGGCACACCAAACAATGCATGATGAGCAATGCTATTTCAGCTGCTAGACCCAATCTTTGACTAAGCCATTTTTAGGGTGGGTAGGTTGTTAAACAAAGAAGGTAACTCTTCCCAAGGCCTTTGCTGATGTCTTTAGACTCCTTAACATTGCTATTAGCCACCATGTCCTAATTCAAGAATTTTAACCCAATAACCTTTTGAAGCTCGTGCTGATGGTGCTATCAGATGGGCTTCCCTCATCTCTTAGGATCAACTAACATATGTGCAAGTGCCATTTACATGGAACCTTTCCTTTTTTTGACCTTCAAAGTTCTCATTCGAATATTTACTACTGACACCAAGATCTGCACCAATGGTCGCTCCATATGGGCTCACACCTCAAGTTTTACAGCAATTACCTTACTTTCCTACTCATTGGGGCTTGGCCCTTGCCCCAACGGTCATGTATAGTCGAGCGTTGAAGGCCATCCATTTTTGGGGCTATTTGATTTGGTAGGTGAGTTGTTACACACTTTCTAGAAGATTTTGACTTCCATGACCATCGTCTTGCTGTATTAATTGACCAACACCTTTTTTGGATTCTAGGCTAGTACGTAGTTAGGCACCATAATCTGGCTTTAAGTTCATCTTACATCACCAATTTTGTTACCAAAAATGTCCCACTTAGTACTCTTGATTCTGTGGTGTAGTTCAATGAAGTAGCCATGTCATCCTAGCTACTTATAGTTTGAGAATAGGTCATAGCACTGCATCCCCAATGCCTCTAATCATTGGCTTTACCCAATAGAACTCGCTAAGGGCTCCAACTATATTGAGAGAAACTTTAGAGGGAACCAGTTACTAGATGGTTCAATTAGCCTTTCACCCCTATACCAAAGTCAGATGAATGATTTACATGTCAGTATCGCTGCAGGCCTCCACCAGAGGTTCCTCTAACTTCACCCCACTTAGGCATAATTCACCATATTTTGGTCCCGACAAGTATGATCACACTCAAACCCTTCTCAAAATATCAAGGTTAGTCAGTGGTGCAAATGTGAGGGATCTCGCTAATCAGCTTCCTTGCACTTTCTGGGTTTTCTAGCCCATTGACTCATACACATGTTAGAATTCTTGGTCCATGTTTCAACACAGGCCAAATAGGGAACCCATAAGCAGATGTCGGGAGTATATGGGTTCCAAGGCTTGTCTAAGTAGTGAATGCTGCATTCCATGATAGTGGCAACGATATCTCTTTGGGCATATCAAAAGCCTAGGCTTAGGCCACTGCCATGATCTATGTCAGTCCATGCCTTAAGCCGATTGATGAATTGATTCTTGCTGCTCTACATCTAACTGGGATACATCGCTAGTCGTTATTTACTTCCCTCATGAAAATTTCAAGCACTCTTTGACTTTTTTTTCAAAGTCCTTTTCATCTTTCCCTTGCAGTATTTTTTCACTATTAGGTTATCGCTCGTATTTAGCCTTGGACAAAATTTGTTGCCTAATCGGGGCTGTATTCCCAAACAACTAGACTTGTAGATGGCATTTCATGGTATGATAGGGTCCAGGCACAACAGGGCTCTCACCCTATTCGGCATCCCTTTCTAGGGTACTTAGTCTGGGTCTACCACTGAGGACACTTCTCTAGACTACAATTCAGATGCTACGAGTGCACAATTCTCAAGCTAGGCTCTTCTTGGTTTGCTAGTTGTTACTAGGGAATCTTGGTAAGTTTCTTTTCCTCCACTCATTGATATGCTTAAACTTAGTGGGTAATCTTATCTGACTTGGGGTTGTGATGCAAGCATCGACCAAGTGATGCAAGGGGTCCAATGGGGTTCTGATGGACAATAAACAACATCAACGGTGGCAAGGCATATTAGGGGATTTACCATTAATGATCACGACATTATCATTGCTAGGGACTCACTTTTGGGCCAACCAAGACTGATAAGATCATGGGAGGCCATCTTTTGCCCCCTCACCTAGAGCCTAATAGGTTGGGGGTTAGAAGGGGTGATGATGCATAACATCTAGGCAGGTGTGCCCTTAGCCTAATGGCTTGGGATGCAACTTGTGTTCAAAGACTTGATGGTTCACAGGATTCTGTAATTCACACCAAGTAGCGCATTTCACTACATGCTTCATCGATGTGAGAGCCACGATATCTTTTGTTGAGAGTTGTTTTGATTTTTCAACACAAAATGAGTTATAGCTTTTACCGTTTCTTTGAGTTACTGAGATATTCCTACTTCAAGTCCTATACCCTACCGCTTTACTTGGCTCTTATCCATAGTTTTTACCCTTTTTTGAACTCCTCTCACATAGAGTCTAGCACTCGTATGCGATCCTTGGTGTCGACAAGCTGGGTTCATAGATGACAAACTCTCTTTTGAACTAATCTTTCTCCCCTCACACATTGGTGGGAGGCCCTCATGCACATCACTCATGCATTCAACCACAAATGCAAAGCTCAAACTAAGGATCTCCCACATATCCTTAGGAGCATTGAAGCATCCTTGTGCTTTACTCTTGGTACCAACAACTAGCAATGCCTATATTATGCAAACCCACATACAAGTTATCAGCACAAGTGGCACACTAGCACACAAGCTATCTGTGCAACTCAAACCGATATCAACACCGGTTATAACGAAGGTTTTGATCCCTCTTGGTCAAAACCTACTCCAATACCAATTGTTATAAGCCGAGGGCTTAAGCCTAGCACTCATGTGGCCTTAGGCTAGAAACTACCATCCATGTGCCTAAGTTAGCCTCTTTTCTAACTTTGTGCCAAACATTTATGTCGTGCATTCCATTGGCTCCTTAGGAGCTTGGAAGAAAGCTAGGAAGGAAAGTTAAAGCAATTATATTTCTATTTACTTGATGCTTGGTATAATTGCTCAATGACCTTACAATGACTCCTGTGTCTATCCCTAAGTCTCTAATATGACTATGTCTGTGACTTGGTTCCTCTTACTTTTCTCTTGTTGCTTTTATTGTTAGCTACAAATGAAAGGGAGGGCCCATATTTAAACTTAAGCCTCCCTAGCACATATGGCCCTTATTAATCCAAGTGTGTGGCCCCTACAAGCCTTTTAGACCCTTCCATGGCCTCTAGGCACTTTCCAGGTTAGTTAAGGTCTTTGTAGAATCCAGCTTGTTCCATGCTCCCCTTTGAGCCTTGGTCTACAAGAGTTTAGGCACTCCTATTGAGTGCCTATGCCTAGTGGGTTCCAAAACTTTCCCTGTCTGGTCGTTACTTTTCTCGTAGCTAGGGCCTTCCAAAGCCTTCCTTATTTGGGTGTTACAGCACCCATTACTATTCCTATACCAACCCCTTCTAGAACCTTTAGTGCCCATGCACTTGGCTAGCCTCTAGGCTTCTCTAGACTCTTTTGTGCTCACACACCTAGCTTATCTTTAGGTTAATCTAGAGCTTTCTATGCTTGTTTTTATGCACCACTCTTTTGGGTCATTTTAGATCCTTTCAATGAGTAGTCCCCTTTCTTAACACTACGCTGCTCACCTTACCATGCTCTCTCACACCTTGGCCTAGGCCCTAGTCTACACACTTGAACCTTGTATGTACCTTTAAAACCTTGGTCTTAATCTTTCTTGGTCCTTCACCCGTACCAACTCAAACAAGTTACATCCTCAGCCATGACATTCTTGCCTACTTGTTCTAGCAATGCCATCATTACTAGGGGATGTCATTCCTTCACTGCATGTGCACGCTGGTTCGATGTCCCACTCTCATCCCAATGGCCTTTGGCACATGATTGTTCTTATTACATGATGGTTTTTAGTACACCTTTGTAGTTACCCATTGTTTCGATCGTGATCCAATGTGGTTCCCATGAAATCGTGTTTGTCAAAGCATGCAGTGCCTTAGCTAATGACATGCCATTACCCTTTTCTCATGCTTAATGGGCTCTTTGGGGTATGTAACGCTCATGTCATATAGGCTTTTATGAATCCTGGCTTGTTAAAGCATGAAACGCCTCTATGTCTGGCATGCCATTACCCTCTCCTTTACACCATAAGGTCTTTACCCTTTTCCTATGCTTAATGGGCCCTTTAAGGTGTGTAGTGCACATAAGTGTAGGGCATGCAATGCTCATGTCTAGGCCATTACCCTTTCTTCGACAAACCAACCATATCCAGGGTGGTGGCTCTCCACAGCCACACTCAACTTACCCTCATCAAGAGCCTGAAAGATCCCATATTCTCAGCTCAACTACCATCACGACTCTTACCATTATACTCTCCCTAAGTCCTCACAATAGCTCTAAGCTTCTTCCACTGTGGGTGTCCCTTGGCCTTATGAGGTCCAAAGCACAAGAAGCAGTTAAAGGACATGGTCACCAAACCATTGTCCTGGATTGAACCCTTGGTCCTTACCTTTTGATGTGTGATTTTTCATTAGCCTTCTCTTTCCCTAAAAAATTGCTACTCTTGTCTCTCCCACTCAAGCCCTCACCATTAGGCTCAGCCCTTACCTCTGGCCTCAGCTTGTGGTGTAGAGACTTAGTGCACTTAGCCTTGACCACTGACTTATTAATGGCAATACTCCTGCTACAAATTTCATACCTACAACTTCACTTGGCTCCTACCCATGGCTTTTACCCTTTTTTAGACTCTTTCCATGTGGAGTTTAGCACTTGTATGCGATCCTTCATGTCCTTAAACTAGCTTTCATGGATGACAAACTCTTTATTGAACTAGCCTTTCTTACCCTATATATGGGTGGGTAGCCCTTATGCACATCACCCATGTACTTAACCACAAATGTGAAGCTCAAACTAAGGATCACCCATACATCCTTAGAAACACTCAAACATCCTTGTGCCCTACTATTGGCACTAACAACTAGCAATGCCCACACCATGTAACCCCACATGCAAGCTATGAACACAAGTGGTACACTAGCATGCAAGTAGTCCATGCAACTCATATCAACATCAACATCGATCATAATAAATGTTTTGATCCCTTTTGATCGGAACCTACTTTGATAGCAACTGTCATGGGTTAGGGGCTTAAGCCTAGCACCCATTCAGCCTTAGGCTAAAAACTATCATCCATGTGCCTAAGTTAGCCTTTTTTATTACTTTGTGCTAAACACTAGTGTCATGCATTCCATTGGCTCCCCAGGAGCTTAGGAGAAAGCTAGGAAAGAAAGTTGAAGCAATTGTATTTCTATTTACTTGATGCTATGTACAATTGCTAAATAACCTTACAATGACTTCCTATGTCTGTCCCCAAGTCTCTAATATGGCTAAGTCAACTTGGTTCCTTTACTTTTTTGTTATTGCTTCTCTTTTTAACTACAAATGAAGGGGAGGGCTCGTATTTATACCTAAAACTCCCCAACACATATGGCCTTTATTATCTAAGTATGTGGCCCTTATAGGCCTTCTAGACCTTTCCTAGGTCAGTGAAGGCTTTCGTAGAATCTAGCTTGTTCCAAGCTCCACATTGAACCTTGGGTTTAGAAGAGTCTGGTCACTCTCACTTAGTGTTCGTGCCTTGCAGGTTCCAAAACCTTCCCTGTCTAGTCACTGCTCTGCACATAGCTAGGGCCTTCTAAAGCCTTTCTCATTTGCATACTATAATACCCTCTACTGATCTCGTGCTAGGCCCTTTTGGAACTTTTGGTGCTCATGCACCCAGCCTATCTCTAGGCTAATCTAGAGCCTTTTGACCCTATTTGCTTATGCCACTTTTCTAGGGCATTTTAGATCTTTCCAATAAGCAGCACCATTCTGGGCACTAGGATGCTTATTCTCGCACCTTAGCCTAGGCTTTGGTAATCACACTCAGTCCTTGTATATGCCTTTAGGACCTTGGTCTCTATCCTTCCTAGTCTTTTTCCTACAACAACTTGAACATGCTACATCTCTTAACCCTTTTGGCTTGAGACTTGCACATGGATCGTGACATAAGCACAGGTTTGAGCTCTGCATAACCGAGACCCTTTTTTACATACACGCCAACTAATTAAGGCCATGGGCACCTATAGGTCATTGAAGTAACCAGTCACTAGACAACATAGCCAAAAGGCATGTATATCCTGGATTATACTCTAAAGACATTATTATGGATGTACATAATGATAAGCCCATCATGCACACTTACAGTAATAGTGAGGGGAGAGGGGCACCTCGATAACCACCTCCTAAAGTGTATGAGAAATTTTGTAGATATGCTAGCAGTAGACATTAAAGTGCTTGAAATGGAGACACTTTTTCCAAATAGGCATATCGTGCACCAAGGGTCCATAGGTGCCGATGGTGGATGAGGCATGTGTCCACACCAAAGCCCAGCATGTGCCAATGGTGTTTAAAACAACTACCCACACCAAGGGCTTCTACTGATGTTGATCGAGGGATGAGCCTGCACTAGATCCAGATTGTGTCGATGCTGATCAAGGCATGTACCTACATCAAGGACCAACATATGCCGATAGTGGTTTAGGTAAGTGCCCAAACCAAGGGCCAACTTGTGTTGATGATGGTAGAGGCATGTGCCCATACCATGTGCCAGCATGTGCTATTGATGGTTGAAACCTTGGCCAAAATTTGATTCTTGGCCATGGAGCACATGTTGGGCTAAGACATGGGCTGGTGCCGTATTTTATTGCCTAAGGTACCATCGTTGGAGCATTACCAGAGAACTTGACTGATAACATTAGGAGTTACGGTCATTAGGGTGAAGGGCCGGGGGGTATGTGCACATGATGTGCGATAGGTGCTGGTCCTTGGCCCTTATATTGGCCCCTTATCCCCCAAGGAACCTTGACAACTCACACCTGCTTAAAGAACATAAGAGCTTTTATAGGTTCGCAGCCAGTAGCCATTCAAATGTGTGAAATAAGGATAGTTTTTTCAAATGGCCACAAAATCTTCTACACTTCGATATTCTAACTGAACCTTTTTTGGATGCCAACAAAAATACATGGATCACGTATAACAAATTTATGGCTAAAACTCCTAAAAAAATTTTGAAAAATCTTGAATGATGAAAAATTATGAACATCATGAAAAATAGAGAACGAGTTATCTTGCTATGAAACTTCACATCAAGGCTCAGGGGACCATTATATGAATTTACAAACCATAAAAATGGCATTGGCAAGGCAAAAATATGAAGATGTGCTTGAACCCACCTATTGCTCAATCGTGGTGATCATGGTATACGGCCCGGGCCTAGGATACTTATGTGTAGTGTGCGACCAAGCATGTGTCGATGGTATTCAAGGGAACTTCTTGCACAAGGGCCAGCATGCATCGATGGTGGTCAAAGCATGTGCTAAGACAAATGGCCAACAAGTCCCAATAGTGGTCGATGCATGTGTTTGTGTCACAGGCCGAGACTCAAGCTCCAAGCTCGCACGGCTCAAAGACATGAGAATGGACTCTTCCACATCCTAGATTAGCCTAACACTAGAAATGGTGCACGAACACTCTAGATTACGAGGCTTCGCTGCCTAATATGTTGCAAAATGAAAAGGCATGACAAGTGCCTAAAGAAAGTCTAACAAAAGAACAATAGAAAGGTTTTAAGGCAAGAGTAAGGATGTTATTACTCAAAGGTTCTGGTATGTGTACAATGAGGATGAGGGACTCTCTATTTCTACCTTAGCCCCTCTTACACTTAGTGCCTAAGATGCACCCTTAAACTCTAGAGATTACAATCCCTTGATTCTATGAGCTAAGTTACTATCCTTGATTCTAGGGGATTTGGTGCTGCTTTATAATCTTTGACTTGCTAAAATCATGCTGAGCATTAGGCCTTCTAGAAGCCATCAAATTTTATCCTTGTAAGACTCTATTTAGGCATGTTCCACCTAGGCCTAACTGTGCATTTGCACCTTAATCATCAATGCTTTTGCCTATATTTAACTAGGTGCCCATGCATCGCTCACCAACACTTACCTTTGGGTTTAGCTTAATCCTGCTAAACTTGAACACCTTCCCTGAGCCTCTGAAGTCTTAATCACTTCTTGCCCCATTATTTTAGGCTAGTTCCCTATGGCTTATACCTGTAATATGCCTCAGGGCCTGGTCCCCTTGGTTATCAAGTGCTATACCACTAGAACTTAAACTATTACTCAACTCAGAAATAACCCTTAGGCCTAGACTAGCTTACTAATTATGACCCATGCATTGAGGGTCATTTGGTGCCGATAGTGGTTGAGGCATGAGCATGTGTACGATCTGCAAGCTAGTCCAAGCCTAAAGGCTCTTTTTAAGTCAATGAGTAGTTCTAGTTCTAGAGGGATAGGGTCTAATAGCCAAAAGGACTAGGCTTTGAGGCCTATTGGAGGCCCAAGTCATAGGGAATTATCATAGAATAGTGGTATGGGTAGTGATCAAGACTCTAGAGGCTCAGGCACAGTGTTTAGGTTTGGCAAAATTAAGCTAGGCCTAGGTGCAAGCACTGGTGAGTGATACGTAGACACACAGTCAAACCCAAGCATCGACATTGATGATTGAGGTGCGAGCTTCCCTCAATAGAATCCTGGGAGGATCAAATTTAAGGGCTTCTAGAAGTCCCAGTACTACAACACAATCTTTGACAAGCTAGAATTGCACTGAGCACTTGAGTTTCATGGGCTTACTTAGGTGCATGGAGTTAATTCCTTATTTAAGGCTGCATAGAGTTTGGCTTAAGATTGGAGCCTATGACACATGCACTAAGTGTCATTTGGTGCCAATAGTGCTTAAGGGGTAGACAAGTGCCTTGGGAGGGTCATGGTATACATGCAGCACAAAGTGCCAGCATCTAGCAAAATTGTTCAAGGCAACAACCTACATCGAAGCTAGCTTATGCTGATGGGGGTCAATACATGTGCCAAGACCAAGGGCCAAGATGTCCTAATAGTGGTTGAGGCATTTAGTGGTCAAGCCATATGCATGTGCCATGCATCCATAAGCTGGTCCAGGCCTAGGAGTTCTCTCCAAGTCAAGGTGCAGTTTCAATTCTAATGGGATATGGTCTAACAGCCAGGGGCACCAGGCCTTGAGGTGTACTAGAGGCCTAGGTCATAGGGAACTAGTCCAGAATAGTGGTACGGGCAGTGACCAAGACTCTAGAGCTCTAGAGCTCATGCAAAGTGTTCAAGTTTGGTAAAATTAAGCCAGGCCCAAATGTGAGTGTTGGTGAGTGCTTATATAAATTTACAAGCCATAAAAACAGCATTGGCTTGGCAAAAATATGAAAATGAGCTTGAACCCACCTATTGCTCAATCATGGTGTGCATGGTGTGCAGCTTGAGCCTAGAATACCCGCTTTTGGTGCCTGACCTAACATGTGTCAATAGTGTTTGAGGGAACTACCTACACAAAGGGCCAATATATACCAATGGTGGTCGAAGCATGTGCCAAGACCAAGAGCGAACATGTACTGATGGTGGTCAAGGCATGTGCATGTGTCATAGTCTATAAGTGTCACAAACCATGCACGAGCCCTAAATAAGAGGGTCACATGACAAGACTTGCTCAATATGGTGCAGCTAAAGCACTAGGAAGGATTGAGACCAAGGTCCTAAAGGCACATACTATAGCCAAGTGTACAGGCCAAGGCTAAGGTTAAAGTGTAGGAATACACTCATGGTGAACTACATGGTGCCAGGCATGAGTACTACTTGCTGAAAGGTTCTAGAAAACCCTAGGATGTGGTGCCAATAGGTGGGCACAAAAAGGCATAGAACCACATGGAGAAAAGCCAGGCGCACGAGCATGAAAATGTTTAAAGATGTGTAGAGGTAGGCCAGGTACACGAGTATTGAAGGTTCCAAAAGGGGCAAGCATAAGCCCATAAAAAAAGCCTCTAGAAGACCTTAGTTATAGGCAAAGTGGTACCCAGATAAAGAAGACTTTGGAACCCACTAGGCATAGGCACTCAGCCTAAGTGCCTGGATTTTTCTATACCCAAAAGCTTGGTAGGGTACCTAAAATAAGCATATCTCTAGAAAGGTCTTAGCTGACCTTTTTGGAGCTTAGGCACCCTAGAACTATCTAGAAGGCCTTTAATTACCATACACTTAGATTCATTGTAACCACATGTATCAAGGGGACTTAAGTATAAATAGGAAAACCTTCTCCTCATTTGTACATGAGTAATATGCAAGAGAAGAAGCAAGAGTGTGAAACATTAGGGACTTCAACCTTAAGAGCCTTTTTAGAGAATATAAAGGGACTATGTTCCAAGAGCAAGTACACATACCCCATCAAGTAAATAAACTACTCTTACCTTAACCATTTCCTTCCTAGCCTTCTCCTAAACTCTTAGGAGGTTAGTTGAGCTCTAGCACAAATGCATGGCACAGTCGATTAGTGCATGACACAAAGTTGGTTAAAAGTTTACATAGGCATTTAGACAGTAGTTTCCCACCTAAGGTTGGATGGTAGCTATGCTTAAGCTCCTGACCCATGACACAAGTTGGACTAGGCATAAAGGTTCTCTCTGAGTTGAAGAGTAGTCCCAGTTCTAGCAGGATAGGGTCCAACGGCCAAAAAGATCAAGGCTTGAGACCTATTGGAGGCCCAAGTCTCAAAGAACTAGCTTAAAACAATAGTATGGATAGTAATCAAGACTCTAAAGGCTCAGGCAAGGTGTTCATGTTTGGTATAATTAAGCCAGGCCAAGGTATAGGCATTGGTGAATGCTTATATGAATTTACAAGCCTCAAATAGCATTGGCATGGCAGATATATAAAGATGTGCTTGAACCCATCTACTAATTGGTCATGGTGCACATGTTACATGACCCAAGCCTAGGATACCCATGCATGTATGAATGGTGTTCAAGGGAACTACTTACACAAAGGGTCAGCATATGCCAATAGTGGTCAAAGCATATGCTGAGTCTAAGGGCCAACATATCTCGATGATGGTTAATGTGCATGTGTCATTGTTCATAAGCTGGTCCAGGCCTTATGGTTCTCTATAAGTCAAGGAGCAATTCTAGTTCTAGCGAGATAGGGTCTAACAACTAGGGGGACTAGGCCTTGAGGCCTATAGAGGCCCTAGTGGTGGGGAACTAGCCCAGAACAATGGTATGGGTAGTGATCAAGACTCTAAAGGGTTAAGCACAGCGTTCATGTCTGGTAGAATTGAGTCAGGCCAAGGTGCAGGCGTTGGTGAGCGCTTATATGAATTTACAAGCCATAAAAATGGCATTGGCACAGCAAAAATATGAAAGTGTGCCTAAACCCACCAATTGCTAGATCGAGGTGCACATGATGTGTAGCCTAGGCCTAGGATACCCATATGTGGTACACGACCCAGTATGTGCTGATAGTGGTTAAAGCATGTGCCAAGACCATAGTCTAACATGTCTTGATAAAGGTTAAGGCATGTGTATGTGCCATAGTCCACAAACTAGTTCAAGCTTGAAGGTTCTCTCTGAGTTAAGAAATAGTTCCAATTCTAGCAAGACAGGGTACAATAGCTAGGGTGACCAGGCCTTAAGGCCTACTGGAGGCCCAAGTCATAGGAAACTAGCCCAGAGCAATGGTATGAGTAGTGATCGAGACTCTATAGGCTCAAGCATGGTGTTTATGTTTGGCAAAATTAAGCCAGGCCTAGGTGTAGGCATTGGTGAGAGTTTATATGAAATTACAAGCCATAAAAATGGCATTGGCATGGCAAAAATTTGAAGATGTGCTAGAGCACACCCATTGCCTGATAATGGTGCATATGGCACATGGCTCGGGCCTAGGATACCTATGCATGGTGCAGGACCCAAGCCTAGGATACCCATGCATGGTGCATAGCCTAGCATGTGTAGATGGTGTTTGAGGGAACTACTTGCACAATGGGCCAACATGTGCCAATGGTGGTCAAAGCATGTGCCAAGACCAAAGGCCAACATGTCCCAACGATGGTTGAGGCATGTGCATTTGTCACAGTTTGTAAGCTGGTCCTAGTCTAGAGTTTTTCTAAGTTAAGAAGCAGTTCCAATTCAGTAGGATAAGATATGATAACCAAGAGAAATAGGCCTTGAGGCCTATTGAAAGCCTATGTGATGGGGAACTAGCGTAGAATGGTGGTATGGGTAGTGATCAAGACTCCAGAGGCTTAAGCACAATGTTAAGGTTTGGTAGAATTGAGTTAGGCTCAAGTGCAAGTATGGGTGAATGATGCACAGGCACACAATTAGACCTAAGTGTAAGCATAGGTCAAAACTAGGTGTGGGCTTTGATGATCAAGGAGCATCCACATAGTCAGATCCAGGTGTAGGCATGCCTAAACAAATTCCTGGGAAGATTAGATTTATGGGCTTTTAGAAGGCCCAATACTATAGCACATTCATTGATGAGCTGAAATTAAGCTAAACACTTAAGTTTTGTAGGCTGACTTAGGTAGATGGAGTTAATTCCTTGTCTAAGGCCATATGAAATTTAGCTTAAGATTGGAGCCCGTGACACATACACCGAGTATCATTTGGTGCCAATGTGCTTGAGGGGCAAACAAGTGCCTTATGAGGGACAAAAGAGTGGTGAGCAACCCAGCATATGTCGATGGTGGTCGAAGTATGTGCTAAGACCAAAGGCAAACATGTCTTGATGGTGGTCAAGGCATTTGCATATGTCATAGTCTGTATGCTAGTCCAGGCCCAAGAGTTTATCTTTGAGTTAAAGAATAGTTCAAGTTCTAGCAAGACAAGGTTTGACAGCTAGGGGGACCAAGCCTTGAGGCCTACTAGAGGCCTAGGTCATGAAGAAATAGCCCAAAACAAAGGTATAGGTAATGATCAAGACTCCAAAGGCTTAGGAACAATGTTCATGTTTAGCAAAATTGAACTAGGCCCAGGTGCGAGCATTGATGGGCACTATATGAATTTATAAGCCATTAAAATGGCATTGGCATGGTAAACATATGAAGATGTGCCTAAACCTACTATTACCTGATTGTGGTATGCATTATGCACAGTCTGGGCCTAGGATTCCCGTGCATGGTATGCAACCTAACATGTGTCGATGGTGTTGAAGGAACTATTTACATAGTGGTCAAAACATGTACCGATGGTGCTCGAAGTATATGCTGAGACCAAGGGCCAACATGTCCGATGGTGGTTGAGGTATGTGCATGTGTCATTGTTCACAAACTAGTCCAAGCCCAAAGGTTCTCTTTGTGTCGAGGAGCAATTCTTGTTCTAGAAGGACAGGGTCTGATAGCTAGGGGGACTAAGCCTTGAGGCCTACTGGAGGCCTAGGTCCTAGGAAACTAGCCCAGAATAGTGGTATAGGTAGTGATTAAGACTCCAAAGGCTTAGGCATAGTGTTGAGGTTTAGTAGATTTAAGCCAAGCCTAGGTGCGGGCACTGGTGAGCAATGCATCGGACATAGTTAGACCTAGGTGTAGGCACTAATGATAGAGGTATGAGAGCACGATTAGACCCATGTGTGACACACCTAAACACAATCCTAAGAGGATCAGATTTATAGGTTTCTAGAAGGCCTAGTACTGTAACATCATATTTGATAAGCTAGAATTATGCTGAGCACTTCAGTTTTGTATGTTGACTTAGGTAAATGGAGTTAATTCCTTGTCAAAGGCCACTCAAAGTTTGGCTTAAAACTGAGCCCATCACATATGCACTAAGCATCATTTGGTGTCGATGGTGATTAAGGGGCAAACAAGTGCCTTAGGCAGGAGGTTCGCAGTACACATGCTACACCAAGTGCCAGCATATGCCAAATAGGTGTTACAGGTAACAACCTACACCAAGGGCCTACTTGTATCATTGGTGGTCAAGGTAAGTGCCTGCACCAAGTGCTAGTATCTAGCGATGCTGTCTGAGGCAACATCTCTCACCAAGAGGCTAGTATCTAGTAATGGTGTCTGAGGTAACAATGGGCTAGCATTTACCAATGGTGTTGGATGCGATTGCTTGTACAAACCAAAGGTTAGATGCTATCAATTGTGTTCAAGGCAACAAACTACACCAAGAGCCAACAACCTACACCAAGCACCAATATGTGCCAATAGAGCTCGAGGCAAGTGCCCACACCAAGGGTGACCTCATCATTGTAACAAATACCAAGGGCATTTGTTATTGTTTACTTGGATGCTCAAGGGAAGGATGTCATTGCCCAACCAAATTAGTTGTAATGGAAAACACCATTCATCCCTAACTCCAAAGGGGTGCAGTGTAAAAAAATGAAGTGAGAGGACTTCGGTGGGTGTGGTGGGAGAGAGGGACGAATACAAAGTGACAAAAGGCTAAATCTTAGTGGATCAAGGCAGCAAGCCACTTTACCACATACAATCATATATTTAAGTCATTTACAAAGGATGCTACCCATCGCTCAGTGGGAATTGAGCTCCTAGGAGGCTAGTGTGGCTTGTCCATTGCCAAGGCTACACCTACGTCACATACACTTTGGGGCCATGGGCTCTTACTGTGGGTTGGCAATCGAGTGACAAGCATGTGCATTACTTTTAGCTCGGATTGACTTAGAGGTATTCAATCATAATCTAGCACACAGTAGCTTCACACCACTGGCTTTCAACCATGCACAATGGCTAATTGAGTGAATCAACAATTCCTCTCATACTAGGTTGAATAACTATTATGACGTTGCCATTAGTAGAGTAAAACTAACCTATCTCATGATGGTCTAAACCTAGCTCATGTTCTCAACTGGTGGGTGAACAATCCAACACTTGATGAATTCTACTTCACAATGATTGGAAGAGCTGACATCGAAGGATTAAAAAGCAAAGTCGCTATGAATGCTTGGCTGCCACAAGCTAGTTATATCTGTGGTAACTTTTTTGACACCTCTAGCTTTAAATTTTGAAGGTTTAAAGGATTAATAGGCCATGCTTTAATGGTTTGTATTCATATTGGAAATGAAAATCAACTGAGTTTTCACCTTTTTATTCTGTACGAGATTTTTGTTCTCATTGAGCTTATCTTTGGACACCTGCATTATCTTTTAATAAATGTGCTACCCGAACCAAACTTCCCACCTAACAATGCCTTTTACCTGAATCAACTAACCAATGCTGGCCTTGGGTTAAAAAGAAGGGTTCATGCCCCATTCTAATTCATAAACTAAGTAAAATAACATTAAAAGTAGTAGTATTTCAATTTTGCTTAAGGGCTTCCACTTACCCTACACCTCTCAAGTCATTTCACAAAATTGAACTAGAGTCAAGGTTAATAGGGTCTTCTTTCCATGCTAATTTTGGCAAGTCCATTCCCTTACTAGTGGTTTTGCTAGATAGTAGACAAGGACAGTGGGAATCTCATTAATCTATTCATAGGCATCACTAATTAGATGACCTGGCATTTGGTTACCTTAAGAGAGTCATAGTTATTCCTATTGTTTACCTATGCTTGGTTGAATTTCTTCACTTTGATATTCAAAGCACTGGGTAGAAATCACATTATATGAGCATTTATAGGGACCATTGCAATGCTTTGTTTTAAATAAACAATTGGATTTCCCTTGTTCGTGCTAGTTTTAAGTCGACTATTCATCACCCAGGGAAAGCCCTTGAGAAAGCTGTTCCTAGTCCATCACCTGGCCGGCACATGGTGAGCCACTCTTGTCATAAGAGCAACTTAAGCAATGCATCGATCATCGATAGATTTGGGATTGGGACCTCATGCCCAGCCTTAAGAGCCAATCTTTTTTTCGAGGTTATAGATCCATTTTACAAAGTTCCCTTACCTACATTGTTCCATCAACCAGAGGCTAATCACCTTAGAATCTTGATGTAGTTATAAGTAGACTGAGGGCTGATGGCACTTAATACTCTAGATTTTCAAGGGTCATTAAGGGCACACTGGACACCACGTAATGTGTGGTGCTCTTATGGCCACTGGAGCCTACCTTTGGCTAAGCTATTTCTAAGGTGGGTAGGCTATTAAATAGAAAAGATAACTTTTCCCAAGGCCGCTATTGATGTCTCCGGACTCCCTAATATTGCCATCAGCTATCGCATCCTAGTTCAAGAATTTTAACCTAATTACCTTTTGAAGGTTGCGATGGATGCACTTTGGACAAGCTTCCCCCATCTCTTAGGATTGATTAACCCATGTGTAAGTGCCATTCACATGGAACCCTCCCCTTATTCGGCCTTCAAAGTTCTCATTCAAATATTTGCTGCTACCACCAAGATCTGCACTGACGGTCGTTCTACCTAGGCTAGCACCTTGGGTTTTGCAATGACCACTGTGCCCTATTACTCATTAGGGCCTGGCCATTGCCCTGACTATCGGGTACAGGAAGCACTTTAAGCGCCATCCATATTCAAGGTTAGTTGATTCAAAATGTGAGTTCTTACACATTCCTTAACGAATTTTGACTTCCATGACCACTATCCTAATGTCTTAATCAACCAACACCCATTGTGGGTTATAGGTTAGCACACGATTAGGCACCGTAACCTGGCATCCAGTTCATCTTGTATCACCAATTTTGCTTACCAAAAAACAAAAATGGCCCACTTGGAACTCCTGCTTCCATGGCATGGCCTAACAAAATAGTCATGCTGTCCTACCTATTTAAAACTTAAGTATAGGTTGAGAGCATTATGCCCCTGATGCCTCTAATCATTGGCTTTACCTAATAGAACTCGATAAAAGCTCTAGCTATCCTAAGGGAAACTTTAGAGGGAACTAACTATTAGATGGTTCGATTAGTATTTTGACCCTATATCTAAGGTAGGTGAACAATTTGCACATCAGTGTCACTACAGGCCTCCACTAGAGTTTTCATTGGCTTTGCCCTGCTTAGGCATAGTTAACCATCTTTTGGGTCCTAACAGGCATGCTCACACTCAAACCCTTCTCAGAGGATCAAGGTCGATGTACCTATTAAGGATCTTGCCTATCAACTTCCTTGTGCCTTATGGGTTTTGTTGCCCATTGACTCACACACATGTCAGACTCTTTGTCATGTTTTAAGATAGGCTAGATAGGAAGGCCATAGGCCAATGTTGAGAGCACACAAGTGTCATGGCATGCCAAGATAGCACATGCCGCATTCCATGAATGCATGAACAATGTCTCCATGGGCATATTGAAAGCTCGGGCTTAGGTCGGCACTGTGATTCACATCGATCCATGCCCCAAGCTATTGATGGATCAGCTCTCACTATTCCACATCCAACCTGGGTGCATCATCGACCCCCATCCATTTCCCTCCCAACAATTTCAAGCACTCTTGCACTCTCTTTTTAAAGACCATTTCATCTTTCCCTAATGATACATGTTCACTAGTGGACTCTTGCCCATGGTATGATAGGGTCCAGGCACAATAGGCTCTCACCCTCTCTGGTGCCCCTTTCTAAGGGACTTGGGCCTAGTTTGCCACTAAGGATGCTTCTCTATACTAAAATTCAAATGCTACAGGCACCCGATTCTCAAGTTGGATTGTTATTGGTTTGCTCACCTTTACTAGGGTAATCCTGGTAAGTTTTATTTCCTCTACTTATTGATATGCTTAAAACTCATGATGCAAGCATTGATCGAGTGATGTGAGGGGTCCAATGGGGTTTGGATGGACAATGAGCATGTGTCACTGGAGATGAGGCACTTTAAGAGTTTTACCAACAAAAGTTATCGCACTGTCATTGCTAGGGACTCATTTTTGGGCTAGCCATGATCAATGAGATCATGGGAAACTATATTCCCCCCTCACTTAGAACCTAATGGGTGAGGGGTTAGAGGGGGCAATGATGCATGACACCCAAGTAGACGTGCCCTCGGTCTAATGGCTTGGGGGGCAACTTGCATTCAAAGATTCAATAGTTGATGGGATTCTGTAATTCACACCAAGTATCGCATTTTGCTACATTCTTCATCAATGTAAGAGCCAAGATATCCATTGTTGAGAGCCATTTTGATTTTCCATGATAGAAAGAGTCATGGTACCACCCCCACATGCCCTTACATGACACTACGAACAATTCCTTGAGGCAATTGACATCGAGGGTTCGTTATTCAGCCATGAGTGATGATACCAATCATTTTGCCTACTCGAAAGGTAGAATAAATCGACCATGGTGCATGCTTGGATTGGAAGGGGGTCAGAGCATGAAGGCACCCTTATCCTTTTGAGGTTTTGTTAACACATTCATGGGTCATTCGATGAGCAGTTTTCAACAATGATCCTTTTGTAGGTTCACCTACAGAAACCTTGTTATGACTTCTCCTTCCTCTAAATGATAAGGTCCAATAGACTTCTTACAATGTTGTGGGCAACAAACCATCAATGTCGCCATGATTTGAGCACTTCACTAGACCATTCAATTGATAGGTGCAATGGATGATGTGTACAAAGGTTAAGGTATAGTTAACATGAGCTGATGACTTATGCTTACTAGAAATTCCTCATTGAAGACATCATGATAAAATTTCAAAGATTACCCCGAGCCTTAGCCTATTGACCAAGGCTATAGGCTCGTTGAATACATCAGTGTAGAGCACGTGTGGGCCAGAACATCTAAGCTCATCATAAACCTATTATCACCTTAAACTTGACCTAAGTGGCCATAGACCCTCTAAAAAGCTAGCCATGAAGGGTCACTTTTGTGTAACTAGTTAAGAGGCTGAGGTCTCGTTTGTTAATGAAATTAACTAGACAAATCACTCCACCAGTTAAGAACGACCAAGAACCATCACCAATAGAATTAAGAAAAAGCTCTCAGTCTGTCAATCCTTACTATTTCTTATCCTAGTAAGTTTCCCTGTGTTGAGTTAAATTAAGCCATAGGCTCCACTCCTAGTGGTGCCCTTCTATCAATTCTTTTAAGTTTTAGCCTTGCCACCATACTCCCTCCAGAACCCAAAGACTTTGATTTCTTATAAAGAGTTGGTAGGTCCAAAAAGTAACATCCATCAATCCCTGGTCAACATCATTTGTGGTTGAGACTAGGATAGTATCTAATCATCTTCGAGCCCCTAACTTTCATTCTTGATTAATGAAAACATCCTTGGCAAACACTTTCACAGTTGTTTATCTTTCATGAATCCAAGAATTTCACCTCTGACTATGCAATATGAATGGCCCTGACCATCCCTATTAACCATTACTCTGATCTCGAAGGCCAACACAATATGACCAAAATTCTATGATGTTATCCCATACTAATGTGTATAAGAGTAGGCCTACTTTGAGCACTCTAATTTTTTCAAAGTAATAGCACCAGAGGAATAACCCAGCCAGTTAAGGCTAGGATCACATTGTCGGTAGTAGGTGTGAGTAGACCAGTGCTCACAGTGAGGCAAACTAGATGACCAAACCCTAGTTTTAACTACGAGCTTTTCAACTGTAACAACTTAAATATATACTATTAGAGTTAGAATTACTACGGTTGTTGGCACCAAACTTACCTTCTAATGGATCCTCGTTAAGGGGTTTAGATTGTAGTTATTCCAATTACCAGAGTCATAGAGCCTGATATTGTTATTTATTGTCACTACCTCTCCATGTCAGGAATGGGTAATTTGTGCACCTACTGCTTTTCTTGGACATTGTTGCCTTTTTTTCAGCTTCCTCTCTAGAATTTAACCCTAATTATCCATTACCCATCGCCACCACATAAAGGCCACTATCCTACCATCAAAAATTGATAAGGCAAAAATTTGAATGATGCATTATCGGTACAAAGGTCATGCTATCCGTCAAGTTATCATGAATCATCAAAGCAATGGGCAAAGCTCATGTTGACATTTTATCTAATAAATGGATCTCTTCCAGAAGTCAAGGTTTGTTGCATATTTCATAGGCTAACTTAGACATATAGAGTTCATTCCTAATCGAAGGTTGCACGGATCTTGATTTAAGATCAGAGCTCATGCTAGTTGGTATCAGAGAAAGTTCTACTTGTTGTTGTTCAAGTAACACCCAAGGCATTTGCAAAAATGGCATCTTAGAGCAATGTAGCTAGTCAATAACCAGAGACCCAAGAGTAGGTCACAGAAAGGGTAAGAAAGCTAGTTCAAAAGACATTTGGTCTACCATAGAAGGGCGGCTAGCCAAGGTTGAGGTGACAATAGGTGATGTAAAGACAAAGCTTGAAGAAGTGGAGACTCACATTGAGGATTTGGACTCCATAGAAGAGGCACTCAAAGGTGAGCTACAAGCAACTTTGAATTAGACCATCGACATGTTCACCCAATAGAATGAGACCTTGGAGAACCTAGTGGAGACCATGCATAAGAAGATGGAGGAGCTTAAGGGAGAGCTCAGTGCTTGGAAAATAGCCATTGGGATTGGTGTGATCGTTGAAGTGCCTAAGTCCTATGTGGATGTCCCCAAGCCTAAGGAGTTCAAGGGGACTAGGGTTACCAAAGAAGTGGACAACTTTTTATAGGGGATGGACCAGTACTTTCAGGCTACGAGCATACAAGATAAAGCTACTAAGTAAGCACTACTTTAATGTATCTTACTGATGTTGCCTTGTTGTGGTGAAGGCACAGGTGAAATGATGTGAGGCACAAAGGTGCCTTGATTGGAACCTGAGAGGAGTTCCAAAAAGAATTCAAGGAGCAGTACTACCCAGAGTATGCCAATGATGAGGCACAAGCTATGTTACACTAGCTTACTCAGTAAGGTAAGATACAAAAGTATATCCAGAAGTTCTCTGAATTGATGTTATAAATTTCAGATTTGAGTGAGATTAAGGGTTTGTTTGCCTTTATGGATGGACTCAAGCCATAGGTCAAGCACAACCTACAAAGAAGGGGAGTTTGTGATCTGGCCAAGGCCATGATTACCATAGAGTCCTTGCCGGAGTATAAGTCACAAAACAAGTTTGAGTCTACTAAGCCCGAGGGGAAGGGCAGGGCAAGAGAGACCATGAATAATAGTCCACAGGTAGAGATCATGACCAACAGTCTAAAGATGGGGTCTGATACCATTCAAAAAAGGACGGCCAAGGCAAGCCAACAGTAAGAAGGTGGAAGGCTAGGAAAAACTAAGAGTTGATCTTTTGCTTCTTATGTGGAGGGCCACATAAAGCACACAAGACTACCCTAAGAAGGGCAAGCTGGCTGCCATAGACAAAGTGTCAAATGAGGATCAAAAAAGGATACTATAAAGCTTAGCTCGATTGTGCTTAATACAGTCTAAGGTAAAATTAGCCATAAGCTAAAAGGATTGATGTATGTGGATTTATTGGTTGCAGGCAAGAAGGTGAATGCTCTAGTGGACATAAGAGCTTCACATTTGTTCATATCTGGTGATAGAGCCCAAAAACTTAGCCTAAAGGTGCATAAAAAAATTGGTACCATTAAGACAGTCAATTCTAAGGAGGTCTCAACCATTGGAGTGGCACATAGGGTAAAGCTAAAGCTTGGAAATTGAAAGGGCAAAAAGGCCATTGAGGTAATACCCTTAGATGATTATGAGTTTGTGGTTAGTTTAGATTTCCTTGTATGAATTAATGGCCTCCTTATGCCTTTTACCAATTACATATACATTTTGGATGCATGGTGCCAATCCCTTGTACATTGAGGCACAGGTCTAGGCCTAAGACAAAAGTGCTGTCAGTTATTCAATTTGCCAAGGTGGTGAACAAGAATAAAGACACCTTCTTGGCTGCCTTGAAGTATGATGAACCTAGTGAGCTAAAAACTGACACCCCCTTGGAAGTGCTAGAGGTGCTAGAGACCTTTGGCAATATGATGCCCACAGAGTTGCCTTACAAGCTACCACCCAAGAGAAAGGTGGACCATAAGATCAAGCTGGTGCCCTGGGCCAAGCCACTAACCAAGGCCCCTTATCGAATGTCAACCCTAGAGTTGGAGGTGTTAAGGAAGCAGCTAAGGGAGCTAATCGATACTAGCTACATCAAGTTTTCTACAGCCCCATATGGTGCTCTAATTCTATTCCAACACAAGCATGATGGGTCCTTGTGATTGTGCATTGACTACCAAGCACTGAACAAGCTGACCATCATGAATAAGTATCATATCCCCTACATTGTCAACTTGTTCAACCAACTTGGGAGTGCAAGGTGGTTCACCTATTTAGATTTACGGTTAGGAGGTTAGGATCGTAAAGGGAGATGAAGCCAAAACTATTTGTGTCACCTACTATGGCTCTTACGAGTTCATGGTCATGCCATTCAGACTCACCAATGCTTTGCAACATTTCACATGCTCATGAACAAGGAACTAAACCATTTTTTCATCATTTTGTTATGGTTTGTCTTAATGATATTGTGTTTTATAGCTAGACATTGGAAAAACATGTAGACCACTTAAGATAGGTGTTTGAGGTGTTGTAAGCAAACAAACTATTCATATAGAAGAAGTGTTCATTTTCCCAATGAGAGGTATTATTTTTAGGCCACATAGTGGGAGGTGGCAAGATATGCATGGATGCCAGTAAGGTCCATGCCATTTTGGATTGAGAGCTACTAACCAAGGTCACCAAGCTGAGATCATTCCTTAAGTTGGTTAACTACTACCGGTGCTCCATCAAAGGCCACTCAACTGTCACCACACCACTAATTAATTTGCTCAAGCAAAGGAAAGTGTGGGATTAGAGCACTAAATGCCAACTGGCCTTTGATCAGTTGAAGCAAACAGTGACCAAAGAGCTAGTCTTAACCTTGCCAGACCATACCAAACTATATGAGGTGCATACAAATGCATCATACTTTATGATAAGGGGCATGTTGATGCTAGAGAACCATTCGATTGCATTTGAAAACTGGAAGCTCAACAAGATCGAGTGTAGATACACAATCTAAGAAAAAAGAGATGACAGTAGTGGTGCATTGCTTGCACATTTGGTAGCATTACTTATTAACGTTGAGGCTTATGGTAAAAATTAACAATGTTGCGACCAATTACTTTTAGACACAAAAGAAGCTATCCCCTAAGTAGGCCTGGTGGTAAGACTTTTTTCTAAAATTTGATTGCATGTTGAGTACAAGCTTGGGCGTAAAAACACAGTGGCTTATGGCCTCAGCCAAAAGATGAGCCTTGCTACCATTAGGCAACCAAAAAAGTCCTAGGTGCTACACATCAAAGAAGGGCTATCCCACGATCTTGTATCTAAGACTCTCATTGACCATGCTAACTAAGGTAAAACTAGATGGTTTAGTTACAGGATGATCTTTTGTACACTAGAGGTAGTTGGTTGCTTATATCGCAGCACGAAAGGGCTCCATAGGAAGGTTATGCAATAGTACCATGATTCCAAATGGGCTAGTCACCCAAGCATGCACTGTACTTTAGCATTGCCAGAGGATCGATACTATTGGCCACACATGAGGGATGATGTTGAGGCCTATGTGAAAACTTATCTTGTGTGCCAATGGACAAAGTAGTGCTAAAGCCACTAGCTAGTCTATTGAAGCCTTTGTCCATACTAAAGCAACCATAGAAGAGCGTTACTTTGAATTTCATAGTTAGTCTACCCAAGGTGGATGGATTTGGGAGCATTATGGTAGTGGTGGATAGATTTTCCAAGTACAAAACTTTCATTCTAGTAACCAAGGAGTGCCCAGCCAAAGAGGCAACCCATTTGTTCCTGAAGAATATAGTGAAATATTAGAGTGTATCATAGACTATTGCTAGTGATCTGGATAGGTGATTCATAGGGTGGTTCTGACTAAGTTTTTAAGATGTTGGGGTCAGACTTGAACTTTTCCACCACCATGAATCCTTAGATTAATAGGCAAACCGAATGAGTAAACAAATTGTTGGAGGTCTACCTTTGGCACTATTTGAGAGCCACACAATGGGATTGGCCCAAGCTATTTGATGTTGCCTAGTTTTCCTACAACCTGCAACAAAGTGAAGCAATAAACCAGAGCCCTTTTGAGATCATGATAGGGTAACAGTTGCTAACACCCAGTTTAGTTGCACCAAGTTACACAAGGCCTAATCCATATCATATAAGTTGCCAAGGCTTGGTTGGAATAGGTGACCTAGCTAGAGTTTGTCTAAACAAAGCAGCAAAGAAGTCTAAGAAGTGGGTAGACCAAAGAATGAGGGACATGCAGTTCCAAGTGGGGGATTTGGTCTTGGTGAATCTACACCCTATCATATGCAAGAAAAGGTCGCATAAAGGCCTAGTCTAGAGGTACAAAGGACTTTTCAAAGTTCTTAAAGGGGTAGGCAAGGTTGTCTAAAAGCTAGATATGCCACCAAGGATAAAGGTACACCCTATTTTCCATGTTATCATGCTCAAGCCACTCCATAAGGACAAAGCGGATCCAAGGTAGGCAGAGTCAAGATGAGCACTATTGGGAGCTAGGGCCTCTTATGAGAGTGAGGTCCAATAGATTCTTGCTGATTAGGTCATAAGGTAGCAAAGTTATAAACCAAAATAGAGTACTTGGTGAGATGGATGGGGCTTCTCGATAGTGAAGTGAGTTAGGAACCAATAAAAGACTTATGGTAGTTCCAATACCAAATTAGGCAGTTCTACATAGAAAATGTGACAAAGGCATCATGAGATAATGTGATATTCTCCCCCACTTAGAATATCATACCTAATATATTCTCAAATGCTAAAAATGCCTTCAAACCAAGATATTCTTCCCTACCTGAAATATCACACCTAATTTGGGGGAGAATATCATGCATTGGGCAAGTGCATCAGGAGCTGAGGCTCACACATCAGTGGCCAAGGCTCAAGCACCAAGGACAAAGGTAGGGGTTTACATGCTAAGCATAGTAAAAGCATCCAAACCACCTGCCTAACAGTTTATACTCATACGACTAGAGCCATGCCCACATCATGCTCGCATTGCACCTAGGTTGACCCAAGAGAGTAGGGCCACTCCAGAATCATCTAGAAGCATCCAAGATTGATAGCACATAGTAGGGGATCTAGCCAACCCTTACTATCAGAAAGGGATCCTTAGAATCAAGATGTAATTTGAATTTTAGTGTGTAGTCTTTTAATTTTAGGAATCATGTAATCCCTTAATTTTAAGAGTAGCCATACCAATGTTGGGGGCTTTAACTATAAATAGAGAGCCACCCTTCCCTCATTTGTGTTATTCACCACTCAATAATATACAAGGCATTCCATCATCCTTTCATTTCTTAGCTTGCATATTTTACCCTTCTAGTTGGTTTTGTACTCGCACACTTATTTCATAGGCTGACTTAGACATACAAAGTTCATTCCTAATCTAAGACCTTATAGATCTTGGTTTAATATTAGAGCCTATGACACATGGGCTTAGCTAGGCTAAGGCATTTTTGTAGTCAATGAAAAGTGACCACAAGATTGCCAAATACCTAATAGATTGGCCAGACCAAGCTTATAACTATAGCTTTTACATGCTCCAGCCCAGAGAGCCATTGCTCAATTTAGAGACTTGGTCTGGGGTCTAGGGCAGTGTCAGCCATAGGCATGAGCTTGAGCTTAGCACAACCAAGCCTTTTTCCTGCATGCATAGCAATTGGCTAAAACCATAGGTGCCTATGGGTCACTAGAGCAACCAGTCTTGGACAACACCCAAAAGGCATGCACAGCCTACATTTTGCT
Organism: Durio zibethinus; assembly: GCF_002303985.1. The sequence goes on from NW_019167826.1 coordinate 10,078,066, forward strand.
CTAGGGTCATTACCATAGATGTACACAATGATAGGCCTATCACATACACCTACTCCCTTCATAGGGGTAAAAAAGGGCTTAGACAACCACCTTCTAAAGAGTATGAGAGATTTTATAGGTATGCTAGTAGTAGACATTAGTGTGTCTAAAATGGGGACACTTTTTTCAAATAGGCATATCCTACACCAAAGGTCTGTAAGTGCTGATGGTGGTCGAGGCATGTGCCATTCCAAGGCCTAACATGTGTTGATGGTGTTTAAGGTAAGTGCTCTCAGCAAGGGCTAGCATATACTAATGGTGTTTGAGGTAACTACCTATGCCAAGGGCCATCTTTTGCTAATGCAAATCAAGGCATGTGCCCATAATAGGCCCAATTATGTCAATGCTGAGGCATGGCCTACACCAAGGGCCAACATGTGTCGATGGTGGTTAAGTAAGTGCCCATACCAAAGGCCAGCTTATGCCGATGGTGGTCAAGGCAAGTGCCCATATAGAAGGGTTGCTTGTTTTGATGATCATTAAGGCATGTGTGTTGTGTCATGCCCTAGCATATGCCATTGATGGTCGAGGTCTTGGTTGAAGTTTGATTCTAGGCTACGGTGCACATGTCAAAATTGGGTATGTGCTGGTGCCACATTTTTTTTTGCCTAGGGCACCATCATCAAAGCATCGCTGAAGAGCCTAACCAGTGGCATTGGGGGTTTCAAAACAATTAGGGGTGGGGGGTTAGAGGTGCACACATGATGTGCGATAGGTGTTGGTCCTTGCCCTTATATTGGCCCCCTATGCCCTAAAGAACTTGGACAACTCACACCCCCTTAAAGAGCATAAGAGCTTTGATAGGTTTGTAGCCAGTAGCCTTTCAAGTGTCTAAAATGGAGATTTTTTTTTCAAATGGCCATAAAATCTTCTACACTTTGATTTTTTAGTTGAATTTTTTATGGATGCCAACAAAAATACAAGGATCATGTATACCAAATTTGGGGCCAAAACTCTTTTTAAAAAAATTTTAAAAAATCCCAAACCACAAAAAATTTTAAAAATCATGAAAAATAGAAATTGAGTCACCTTGCCATGAAACTTCACATGAAGGCTTAGGGGACCATTATATGAATTTACAAGCCATAAAAATGGCATTGGCATGGCAAATATATAAAGATGAGCTTGAACCCACTTACTTCTTGAATATGGTACGTTTGATGTACGGCTTGGGCCTAGGATACCCATGCTTGGTACATGGGCCAACTATGTTGATGGTGGTCAAAAAATGTGTTGAGACAAAGGGCCAACAAGTCTCGATGGTGGTCAGGGCATGTACATGCACCAAGGGTCATTCAATGCCAATTATGGTCGAAGCATATGCATGAGGCATGGTCTACAAACTAGTCCAGGCCCAAAGGTTCTCTTCGAGTCAAGAAATAGTTCTAGTTCTAGCGAGATAGGGTCTAACAACTATGGGGACTAGGCCTTGAGGCTATTGAAGGCCTAAGTCATAGGGAAACAACTTAGAGCAATAGTATGAGTAGTGGTCAAGACTCAAAAGGCTTAAGCATAGTATTTAGGTTCAGCAAAATTGAGCTAGGCCTAGGTACGAGCATTGGTGAGTGATGCGTAAGTAAATAGTTAGACCTAAGAAAAGGCACTGATGATTGAGTTATGAGCGCATGGCCAAAACCAGGTGTAGGTATGCCTAAACACAATCTTAAGAGGAACATATTTAGGGCTTCTAGAAGGCCCAGTACTGCAGCATAATCTTTGACGAGCTAGAATTATACTAAGCACTTAAATTTTGTAGGCTGACTTAGGCACACAGAGTCAATTCCCTATCTAGGGCCTCAAAGAGTTTGGCTTATGATTAAAGCTTGTGACACATGCATCGAGTGTTTTTTAGTGTCGATAGCACTTGAAGGGAAAACAAGTGCCTTTGGAGGGACAAAAGACTAGTGAGAGGATCACGGTACACATGTGGCACCAAGTGCTAGAATCTAGCGATGGCGTTCGAGGCAACAACCTATACCAAAAGCTAGCGTGTATCAATGGTGGTCGGCACATATGCCTAGTCCAAGGGCCAACATGTCCTAATAGTGGTCGAGGTATGTGCACGTGTCATAGTTTACAAGCTAGTCCAAGCTGAAGGGTTCTCTTTAAGTTAAGGAATAGTTTTAGTTCTAGCGAGATAGGGTTCGACAACTAGGGGGACTAGGCCTTAAGGCATACTAGATGCCCAAGTCATGGAAAACTAGCCCAAAACAGTGATAACAATAGTCATTAAGACTTTAAAGGTTAGGCACGATGTTCAGGTTTGGCAAAATTAAGCCAAGCCTAGGTGCCGACGTTGGTGATTGCTTATATGAATTTGCAAGCCATCAAAGTGGCATTGGCTAGATAGAATTATTAAAATGTACCTTAACCCACCTACTACCCAATCATGGTGTGTATAGTGCATAGCCAGGGCCTAGGATAACCATGTGTGATATGTGTCCTAGCATATGCCAATAGTGTTTAAGTGAATTACCTGCATAAAGGGTCAGCATGTGCCAATAATGGTCGAAGCATGTGCCAAGACTGAGGGCCAACGTGTCTCATGGTGGTCAAGGCATGTGCATGTGTCATGATCTGCAAGCTGGTCAAAGCCTAAGGGTTCTCTTTGAGTCAAGCAGCAATTCCAATTCTAGTAGGATAGGGTTTGACAGCTAGGGGAACTAGGCCTTGAGGCCTATTGATGGCCCAAGTCACAAGGAACTAGCCAAAAACTATGATATGGGTAGTGATCAAGACTCTAGAGGCTTAGGCACAGTGTTCATGTTTGGTAGAATTGAGTAAGGTGCCATGTCTTGGTTTAGGATTTTTAACCCGATTCCCTTTAAAGCTTACGTTAGACGTACTATTGAATGGGCTTCCCCTATCTCTTAAGATCGACTAACCCATGTGCAAATGCCATTCACATGAAACCTTTCCCATCTTCAGCCTTCAAAGTTCTTATTTGAATATTTGCTACTACCATTAAAATTTTCACTGATAGCTGCTCTGCCTAGGCTCACAATTTGGTTTTGCTATGATCGCTGCACCCTCCTACTCATTGGGGCTTGGCTTTTACCTCATAAACAATGTATAGGTCTCGCGCTTAAGTGCCATTTATTTTTAGGGCTAGTCGATTCAGTAGGTGAGTTGTTACACACTTCTTAAAGGATTTCAACTTCCTTGACCACTGTAATGCTATCTTATTCAACCAACACCCTTTGTGGGTTCTAGGTTAGAGTGCTGTTAGCCACCATAACCTAGCTTCTAGTTCATTCTGCATCACTAGTTCTATTTACCAAAAATAGCCCACTTGGAGCTCTGGATTCCATGGCACGACTTAATAAAGCAGCCACATTGTCCTACCTATTTAAAGTTTAAGAATAGGATAAGGGCACTGTGCCCCTAATGCCTCTAATCATTAGCTTTACCTGATAATACTTACCAAGGGCTCCAACTATCTTAAGGGAGACTTTAAAAGGAACCATTTACTAGATGGTTTGATTAGTCTTTTGCCCCTATACCTAAGTCAGACAAATGATTTGCACATCAGTATTGTTGTGGGTCTTTACCAAAGTTTCCTCTTACTTTACCCTGCTCAAGCATAGTTCACCATATTTTGGGTCCTAATAGGTATGTTCACACCCGGCCCCTTCTCAGAAGATCAAGGTTAATTTGTTATGCACTTATAAGGGATCCTACCAATCAACTTCCTTGCACCTTATGGGTTTTTTAACCCGTTGACTCACACACATGTCAGACTCTTTGGTTTGTATTTTAAGACAAGTTGGATGGGGAACCCATAGGCCAATGCTAGGAGCATGTGGGTAAAGAGGCATGTCAAGATTATGCATATTGCATTCCACAATCATGGTGAAGATGTCTCCATAGGCATATCAAAAGACCAGGTTTGGGCTACTACCATAACCCACTAACCCCCATCCATTTCCCTTCTAACAATTTGAAGCATTCTTTGACTTTTTTTTCAAAGGCCTTTTCATCTTTCCCTCATGGTACTTGTTCACTACCTATCTCTTACATGTATTCAATTTTGGATGAAATTTATCACCCAATTGGGGCTGTATTCCTAAACAACCTGACTCATAAATAGTGCCTTATGGCGTAATAGGGTCTAGGCATAATGAGGATCTCACCCTTTTTGCTGCCCTTTTCCAAGGGACTTAGGCCTAGTCGGCCACTAATCATGCTTCTCCAAACTATAATTTGGATGCCGCTAGCCCTTAATTCTCCAGCTAGGATCTTCCTAGTTTGGTCACCATTACTAGGGGAATCCCAGAAAGTTTCTTTTCTTTTCCTTATTGATATGCTTAAACTTGACAGGGAATCTTACTTAACTTGGGGTCACGATATGAGCATCGATCGAGCAATGCAAAGGGTTCATTAGGGTCCAGATAAATAACAAGTATGTGTCACTAGAGACGAGGCATAGTGGGAGCTTTACCACTGATGATCAAGGTGGTATCATTACCAAGGACTCACTTTTGGGCCAACCACAACTAACGAGATAATGATAGACCATTTTTCACCTCCTTACCCTGAGCCCGATAGGTGGGGGATTGGAGGGGGCGATGATGCATGACACCCAAGTAGGTGTGCCCTTGGCCTAATGGCTTAGGACATAACTTGCATTCAAAGACCTAATGTTTATAGGATTCTATAAGTCACACAAAGTATCGCATTTCATACATTCTTTATCAATGTGAGAGCCAAAATATTCGTTGTTGAGAGTCATTTTGGTTTTCCATGACAAAAGGAGTCATAGTGCTGATCGTGCATCCATCGTGAATAGGATGGCAATGGTAAATGCAATTTTTTTCTTTTCGGTTCCAATGCTTAATTCACATTAAGGGTTTGTTATTCAGCCATAGGCAACAATACCAATTGTTTACCCACCCAAGAGGTGGAACGAATTAATTATCGTGCACGGCTAGGGCTGAAAGGGGCTCAAGGCATAGAGGCACCCTTGACCCTTTGATGTTTGGTTAACGCATCCATGAGTCATCCATTAATTAGGTTTTGACAATCATCATTTTATCGGTTCACCTACGAAAACCTTGTTACGACTTTTCTTTCCTCTAAATGATAAGGTCTAGTGGACTTCTTATGACTTTAATGGTAGTGAACCATCTATTTCATCATGATCTGAACACTTCACCAGACCATTCAATCTGTAGGAGTGATGGGCGGTGTGTACAATGGGCACGCTTACTAGGAATTCCTTATTGAAGACTAATAATTACAATGATATATCCCTATCATGATGAAATTTCAAAGATTACCTAGGACTATCAACCAAGTCTATAGACTCGTTGAATACATTAGTGTAGCTTGCGTGTGGCCCAAAAGATTTAAGGGCATCACAAACCTATTGTTGCCTCAAACTTCCTTGGCCTAAGTGGCCATAGTCCCTCTAAGAAGCTATCCATGAAGGATTACCTGTACGTAGCTAGTTAGTAGGTTGATGTCTTATTCATTAATAGAATTAATGAAACTAATTGCTCCACCAACTAAGAACAGTCGTGCACCACCACCTATAGAATCAAGAAAGAGCTCTTAGTCTATTAATACTTACTATGTCTGAACCTGGTAAGTTTCTTGTGTTGAGTCAAATTAAGCTACAAGCTTCACTCCTGATGGTGCCCTTCTATCAATTCCTTTAAGTTTTAGCCTTGTGACCATACTCTCCCTAGAACCCAAAGACTTTGATTTCTCATAAGGTGCCGACAAAGGCCTAAAAGTAACATTGTTGATCCCTGGTTGACATAGTTTATGATTAAGACAAGGATGGTATCTGATTATCTTGAAGCCCCCAACTTTTAGTCTTGATTAATAAAAACATCCTTGGCAAATGCTTTTACAGTTGTTCATCTTTCATAAATCCAAGAATTTCACCTTTGACTATGGAATATCAATGCACCTGATTGTCCTTGTTAATCATTACTCTGATCCCAAAAGCTAACACAATAGGATCAAAATCCTATGATGTTATCTCATGCTAATGTATATAAATGTAGGCCTACTTTGAGCACTCTAATTTCTTCAAAGTAACAGTGCCAGAGGAATGGCCCACCTAGTTAAGGCTAAGAGCACATTGTCAATAATAGGGATAAGTAGATCAGTGCTCACTATGAGGCGAATCGGATGACCCAACCCTAGTTCCAACTATAAGCTTTTTAACTGCAACAACTTAAATATATAGTATTGTAGCTAAAATTATCGAGGTCGGTAGCATTAGACTTGCCCTCTAATTGCTTTTCATTAAAGGATTTAGATTGTACTCATTCCAATTTCCAGACTCATAGAGCCTGATATTGTTATTTATTGTCACTACCTACCCATGTTAGGATTGGGTAATTTGTATGTCCACTGCCTTCCTTGGACATGGTAGATGTTTTTCAAGCTCCCTCTATGAAATTGAACCCTAATTTTTCATCACTCAGTTGGTGCATTAAAGCCCAAGCAGTGCCAATGTCCCAATGGAATGCTACCTAGTTGATCCTGCCAGTAGTCATATGCTTGTCTCAATGATTAAGCCATGCATGTGTATGTATGAACTAATTCAAACTACGAAATTGCAAATGGCTCATTAAATCAGTTATAGTTTTTTTATGGTATCTACTACTCGGATAATCATAGTAATTCTAGAGCTAATACATTCAACAAACCCCTATTTCTAGAAAGGATGCATTTATTAGATAAAAGGTCAATGTGGGCTTTGCCCATTGCTCTGATGATTCATGATAACTCAATAGATCATACAGCCTTTGTGCCAGTGATGCATCAATAAGATTTTTGCCCTATCAACTTTAGATGGTAGGATAATGGCCTACTATGGTAGTGATGGGTGATGGAGAATTGGGGTTCAATTTTGGAAAAGAAGCCTGTGAAACAACTGCCACATCTAAGGAAAGTAGTAGGTGTGCAAATTACCCAATCTTGACATAGGCAAGTAGGGACAATAAATAAAAATAGCAGGCTCTATGACTCTAGTAATTAGAATGAGTACAATCTAAATCACTTAATGGGGATCCATTGTAGGGTAAGTCTGTGCTAGCAGTTACAGTAATTTCAGCTCCAATAGCATATATTTAAGCTATAGTAGTTAAAAAGCTTGTAGTTGGAATTGAGGTTACATCATCTGGTCTGTGTCACAGTGCCCATTACTATGCCTACATCGGACCTTCTTGGAAACTTTGATGCCCGCGCACCTAACCTACCTCTAGGCTTCTCTAGATCTTTCTACACTCGCATGCTTGGTCTGTCTCTAAGCTTGTCTAAAAGCTTCCATGCCTGTGTACCTAGCTTGTCTCCAAGTGATTCTATGCTTTTTTGTGCTTGATTGCTTGCACCACATCATGAGGTGTTTTAAAACTTTTTAATGAACAGTCATTATCCCTGGCACCATGTAACTCACCATAGGTGTACTCTTACATTTTCGCCTTAGCCTTGGCTCGCACACTTAGGTCAAGTATGTGCCTTTATGGCCTTGGTTCTGATCTTTCCCGGTGCTTTGCTTGCACCATCTTAAACAAGTCTATCACATAACCCATTTGGTCTAGGACTTGTGCATCGTCCATGACATTCTCAACACTCATTCTAGTAATGCCCTCATTGCTAGAGGAATGCCTATCCTTCACCACATGTGCATGCTAGATCAATGTCCATCCCTCATCTCGATGGTCTTTGGCACGCTTATGTGATTATCCCTTTCCCTAGCCATGACATTAATGTGTCTACTGCTAAACTGACTTCTTTCTTAGAGTTACCTGTTGCACACTTTGATGAGAGAGGTTTAGGTGATCTTTTTAGTTTGACTGATGGTTCTCCATGGCCACACTCTGCTACTCTAATTGGCTTGATTGGTGGCTCTCCATGGCCACACTCTTATCATTCTCATTAGGAATCTGAGAGGTCTACTCCTCTTGACTCAATCAAATAGCACTTAGCCCTAGCATTCTCATAAAGTCTTCAAGGTGCTGATGCTTACCATTATTCTCACCATTGGACTTCTCATAATTCTTTACAATGGCTACAAGCTTCTTCCATTATGGGCAATCCTTGAGCCTATGTGATCCTGAACATAAAAAGTAATTAAAGGTAATAATCTTCTTACCTTTGTCCTTGTCAGGCTCTTTAGCCTTTGCCATGCAATGCCGGGGATTTTTCTCAGCCTTATCCTCTGATAAAGAGTGGTTATCCTTGTCTCCCTCACTCAAGCCATTGTCCCTAGGCTTGGGAGACTTGGTGTATTCGTACTTTACCAATGATTTGACAACTAGAATTACCTACCTCAAGTCTTGGACCCTATGCGACTTTAACTCAATTTTTGCCCATAGCTTTAACCCATCGAGGAAGTAGAACAAGGCTTCTTGCTTGCCCATGTTGGGAACCATAAGTGATATTTTTGAGATCTCTCAATAATAGTTTTGCACTTTTCCCCTCTGAATGAGCCAGCAAAGCTTCACCCTAACTTCTTCTTTCACATACTCTAGCTTAAACTGTCTTGTTACTTCTTTCACAAATTGATCCCATGTAGTGATTGCAATCTCCCCTCACTGCATACTATCACACTTTTGATGCCACCACAACAGGGCCACATTAGTTAAGTTCATAGCATCGATGCTTACCTTAACTTCATCTACTGTACCGACCACTTAGAAGTACTATTCCATGCCCCATATAAAGTTGTCAACTTCTATAGCCGAGTGACTTTCCATGAATGGCTTTGGCTTAGGCACCTCAACCTTAGGTCTCAAACCCTTTGTTTACAGCTATGGTAGCTTAAAACATAGCAAACTCCCTCTTGAGTTACTCTAGCTTTTCCAGCAAAGCTACCCACTTGAGCCTCTGGAGCTTTATTATGCTACATCAGCACTTCCATCTCTTGGTTCAAGGCACCATGCATCTTTTTTTTTTTAGCTCTTTTTATGCTGAGTCTAGCTCTTGGATGCGATCCTTCGTGTCCTTAAACTGATCCCTCAAATCTCTCATGGCTAACTCATATTTTGCCAACTGAGAGCCCATTGATGACAACAGATCCTTCAAACTAGCCCTTCTCCCCTTACCTATGGGTGGGCAGCCCTTTTGCACTTCACTTATGCACTCCACTTGAGGTTTACTAGCCATGCTTTTGCATGTACACCATAATCACAAAGCTTAGACAAAGGATTTCCCACAATTTCCTTAGGAGCACTCAAACGTCTTTATGCCTTACTCTCAGCATTGACAACTAGCAATTGCTTGTACGACACTTCCCACTACAAGTCAATAGCATAACTGACACACCAATACATAAGCTACACACACTCAAAATGATACTAACACTAGTTGTAATGAAGGTTTTGATCCCACTGTGGTTAGAGCCTACTTTGATGCCAACTATCATAGCTCGAGAGTTTAAGCCTAGCTACTATGTGACCTTAGGTGGGAAACTACTATTCATATACTTAAGTCATCCTTTAAATTGACTCTGTGCTGTGCACTAACCGACTGTACCATGCACTTGTGCTGGAACTTGACTAACCTCCTAAAAGTTTAAGAGAAAGCTAAGAAGAAAATGGTTAAGGCAAGAGTAGTTTATTTACTTGATGGGGTATGTGCTCTTGCTCTTGCTCTTGGAACACAGTCCTCATATGTTCTTTACAAAGGCTTTCAAGGCCTAAGTCGCTAATGCTTTACACTCTTGCTTCTCTTGTTGTCACTTTTTATGGCTTATTGCTTATTTATAAATGAAGGGAAGGCTTTCCTATTTATACTTAAGCCCCCTTGGTACTTATGGTTATAATAAATGTAAGTGTATGGCCATTAAGGGCCTTTTAGATAGTTCTAAGGTGCCTAGGCTCTAACAAGGTCGACTAGGTACTTTTAAGAGATCTACTAGTTTTAGGCTCTTTACTAAGCCCCTGAGTCTAGAAAAGTTTGGGCATTTCGTTAAGCATTTGTACCTAGTAGGTTCTAGAGCCTTCTCTATCTATGCACTACTCTACATACAGCGAGGGTCTTCTAGAGGCTTCTTTATCTAGGAACTATAGTGCCTATTACTGTGCCTACACTTGGCCCTTTCGGAACCTTTGATGCCCATGCACCTGGCTTGTCTTTGACTTGTCTAGTAGCTTCCATGCCTATATAGCCCACCTGTCTCCAAGTGGTTCTAGGCCTTTTTGTGCCTGATTGCCCACACCATATCTTGGGGTGTTCTAAAACCTTCTAATGAGCAGTCCTCATCTTTGGCATTGTGTAACTCACCATAAGTGTACTCTTGTACTTTACCTTGACCTTGGACTGCACATTTTGGTAAAGTATGTGACTTTAGTGTTTTGATTTTGTTCCTTCTTGGTGCTTTTCCTGTACCATCTTAAACAAGTCCTATCATGTGACCCACTTGGTCTAGGACTCTTGTGTGATTCGTGACACATGCAGGTGCTGAGGCACATCAAGGTAGCACATGCTACATTCCATAATGGCAAGGCATTTGGCTACCTTAAGAGAGTCATAGTTACTCTTGCTAATTACCTACGCTTGGTTGAATTTCTTTATTTTGACATTTACAGCACTGGGCAAAAATCACATTGCGTAAGCACCCGCAGGGACCATCACAATGCTTTATTTTAATTAAATAGTTGGATTCCCCTTGTTCATACCAATTATAAGTTAACTATTTGTCACCCAAGGAAGGCCTTTGAGGGAGTCATTCCTAGTCCATCCCCTAGCTGACAAGTGTTGACCTGATCTTGCCATGAAGTAGCTCAAGCAATGCATCAATAGTCGATGGGTTCCTGACTAGGACCTCTATGCCCAGCCCTTAGAGCTAATCCTTTTCTTGAGGTTATGGATCCAATTTGCTGACTTCTATTGCCTATATTATTCCATCAACCAGAGGCTATTCATCTTAGAGACTTGATACAATTATGAGATGACCAAGCATAGAGGGCACATGAACCTAATATGGTTATAAGGCTGGATGTGCTATTAGACTTGCTTCCCTCAGATCAACTAATGCAAGTGCAAGTGCCATTCACATCAAACCTTTTTGCTCTTTTACCTTTAATGTTCTCATTTGAATATTTGTTACTACCACCAACATCTGCATCGATGGCCACTCTACTTGGGCTTGTGCCCTAGGGTTTGCAGTGGCCATATCACCCTCTACTCATCGGGCCTAGCCCTTTTCCCAATAGCAGAGATAGGCCATGCACTTAAGTGCCAACCATTCTTAAGGCTACTTATTCGGTAGGTGAGTTGTTACACACTTCTTAGTGAAATTTGACTTCCATGACCAATGTCATATTGTATTAATCAATGAACACCCTTTGTGGATTCTAGGATAGCATGCAATTAGGCACCATAACTTGGCTTCTAGTTTATCCCACATAGCCAATTCTACTTACCAAAAATGGCCCACTTAGAGCTCTCGATTCTGTGAAGCAGCTTAATGAACATAGCCATGCTATCCTACCTATTTAAAGTTTGAGAATAGATTAAGGGCATTGCACCCTCGATGCCTTTAATCATTAACTTTACTCAATAGAACTCACTAAGGGCTTCAACTATCCTGAGGGAAACTTTAGAAAGTATTAGCTACTAGATAGTTTGATTAGTCTTTCACCCCTATACCCAAGTTAGATGAATGATTTGCATCTCAATATCATTGCGGGCCTCCACCAGAGTTTCCTCTGGCTTCACCTTGCTCAAGTATAGTTCACCATCTTTTAGGTCTTGACAAGTATGCTCACAGTCGAACCCTTATCAAAAGATCAAGGTTACTCAATGGTGTACCCATGAGAGGTCCTGCCAATCAACCTCCTTGCACCTTATGGGTTTTCTAGCCCATTGACTCACACATATGTTATAATCCTTGATTCGTGTTTCAAGATAGGTCATATAGGGAGCCCAAAGACTGAGACAGGGTGCACACAGGTGCTGAGGCATGCTGAGATGGTGCATTTTGCATTCCACAATTGGGACCCATGTGACTCATATTGCTTCACACCCTAAGCCTAGGCTTGGGCTATCATTGTGACTCATGTAGGTCTAGGGCTTGAGTCGATTGGTGGATCAGCTCTCACCATTCCACATTTGATTAATGTGCATCACCAGTCCCTATGCACTTTCCTTCAAAAAATTTCAAGCGTTCTTTGACCTCTTTTCAAAGTCCTTTTAATCTTTCCTAAACCACTCATTTCAGCCTTAGACAAAATGTACCGCTCGATTGGGGCTATATTCCTAAACCACCTAACTCACAGACCATGCCTTGTGGTGCGATAAGGTCAAGGCATAATAAGGGTCTCACCTTTTTTGATGCCCTTTTCTAGGGGACCTAGGCTGGTCTGCCAATGAAGATGCTTTTTGATACTACAATTCAGACACCATGGGCACTTGATTCTCAAGCTAAGCTCTTTCTAGTTCATTTGCCATTACTAGGGGAATCTGGGTAAGTTTCTTTTCTTCTACTTATTGATATGCTTAAACTCAGTAGGTAATCCTACCTAACCTAAGGTTGCAATGCAAGCATCGACTGGGTGATGTAAGGCATCTGATGGGGTTTGGATGGATAACGAGCATGCATCAGTGGAGACGAGGCACACTAGGAGCTTTACAATTGATGGTTATGGTGCTATCATTGTTGGGGACTCACTTTTGGGCCAACCACAATTGATGAGATAATGGGAGGCCATCTTTTAATCCCTTCACCCAAAGCCTGATTGGTAAGAGGTTGAAAGGGGCAATGATGCATGACACTTAGGCAGGCATGCCCTAAGCCTAATGGCTTGGAGTGCAACTTATGTTAAAAGATTTGGTAGTTCATGAGATTCTACAATTTACATCAATTATCTCATTTTGCTACATTCTTCATCAATGCGAGAGCTAAGATATCTATTGTTGAGAATCATTTTGCTTTTTCATGACAAAAGAAGTCACGGTGCCACCCTTGCAATCACTGTGAATAGGATGGTGATGTCACACATGATTTTTTTCATTCCAGTTCTTTGGAACGATTCACACTAGGGGTTCATTTTTAGCCATGGGTGTGATACAATTGTTTTGCCCACCCAAGAGGCAAAATAAATCGAACGTTGTACACGTCCAGGGCCAAAAGTGGTTTAGGGCATGAAAGCACCCTCACCCCTCAGTGTTTCGTTAACACATTCATGGGTCATTCATTAAATGTGCTTTGACATAATCCTTCTATAGCTTCACCGACAAAAATCTTGTTATCACTTCTCTTTCCTTTAAATGATAAGGTTTAGTGGACTTTTAGTGACATCGAGGTAGCAAACTATCCACATCATCGTAATTCGAACACTTCATTGGACCATTCAATTAGTAGGAGCAATAGGTGGTATGTACAAAGGGCAAGGACATAGGCAATGTGAGTTATGACTTGCGCTTACTAGGAATTCCTTGTTGAAGACCAACAATTGCAATGATCTATCCCCATCATAATGAAATTTCAAAGATTACCTGGGCCTATCAGCCATGACTATAGACTTGTTCAATACATCAGTGTAGCGTGCTAAGGCCCAAAACATCTAAGGGCATCAAAGACCTATTATTGCCTTCAACTTCCTTAGCCTAAGCTTCCATAGTCCCTTTAATAAGCTAGCCATGAATGATCACCTCCACATAGCTAGTTAGTAGGTTGAGGTCACATTTGTTAATGGAGTTAACTAGACAAATTGCTCTACCAACTAAGAATGTCCGTGCACCACCACCTATAGAATCAAGAAAAAGCTCTTAGTTTGTCAATCCTTACTATGTTTGGACCTGGTACGTTCCCTTGTGTTGAGTCAAATTAAGCTGCAAGCTCTATTCTTAGTGGTGCCCTTTTGTCAATTCTTTTAAGTTTCAGCCTTATGATCATACTCCCCCTAAAACCCAAAGACTTTGATTTCTAATAAGTTGTCAGTGGAGTCCTAAACGTAACATCCATTGATCCCTAGTCGGCATCATTTATGGCTGAGACTAGGATGATATCTGATCTTTTTGTAGCCTTTAATTTTTATTTTTGATTAATGAAAACATCCTTAGCAAATGCTATCACAATTGTTAATCTTTCATAAAGCTAAAAATTTCTCCTCTAACTATGAAATACGAATCCCTCGACTATCCTTGTTAATCATTACTTTGATCCTAAAGGCCAACACAATAGGACCAAAATCCTATGATGTTATCCCATGCTAACGTATACATGCATAGGCCTACTTTGAGCACTTTAATTTCTTCAAAGTAACAGCACTGAAAGAACGACTCAACTAGTTAAAGCTAGGAATACAGTGCCAGTGGTAGGGATGAGTAGGCCGGTGTTCATCGTGAAGTGGATCAAATGACCTAACCCTAGTTCTAACTATGAGCTTTTTAACTATAACCACATAAATATACACTATAGGAATTGGAATTATACTGCTGGCACCAAACTTGCCCTCCAATGGATCCTCGTTAAGGGATTTAGATTATACTCATTCCAATTACTAGACTTATAGAACCTAATATTGTCTTTTACTGTTACTACCTCCTCATGTTAGGATTAGGTAATTTGCACACCTACTACCTACCTTAGATGTGGTAGTCATTTTTCAATCTCCCTCTCTAGAATTAAACCTTAATTCTTTGTCACCCATCACCCTCATAGCATGCCACTATCCTACCATCAAAAGTTGATAAGGCAAAAATTTGAAAGATGCATTATCAACATAAAGTTCATATGATCCATCAAGCTGTCATGAATCATCAAAGAAACAAGCAAAGCCCATGTCATCTTTTTATCTAACAAATGCATTACTTCTAGCAGTCAAGGTTTGTTGCACATATTAGCTCTAGAATTACTATGGTTATCTAAGTAGCGGATACCATAAAAAAAACTATAACTGATTTAATGAGCCATTCATAGTTTCATAGTCTGAATTACTTCATACTTATACATGCATGGCTTAATCTTTGAAATAAGCATATGACTACTAGCAGGATCAACCAGGTATCATTCCTTCGAGACATTGACATCGCATGGGCCATAACACACCGAATGAGTGGTAGAGAGAGCTGACATAGAGTACAAGCATTGTGTGTGTCAAGCATGTAAAATTCATAGCATTAAATGAACAAAGGCCAAAGCCTATGCCTACAAAGTGTTTCATATCCAAAAGCATGATCAAACACTAGTGCACCAATGTGGCTACAAAGGTTTGGGTGGAACACTTGGGACACAGGGCATAATTGAGGTTTGACCTATAAGGCCTAAGGGCACAAGACGAATGAAGGATGGCAAGACATTCAGTTTCCATCATTATGCAGCACAAGATCCCAATTATGTCCCCAATGACCACATTGGGGGGAGATTGAAGAGGATCATGGGTCTATAATTCAATACATTAAGCATGGAACTTGTGAACACACACAACCATAACACCACTTATATGCTCATTACGTACAAGTGGCAGAATCCTTGCACACCGGTCCATAACCCACCCTATCGATTATTTAATAAGCGAGCATAGGAAATGATGTATGAGGACATGCCATAATTGCTTGGCATGGCAAAAACACAAGCAAAGGCCATGAGACTGCCCCTACCAGCCAACCAGCAACAATGGCACAATACTACCAATACTTGGTCTGGCTAAGATTGCATATGTAAACTTCATTATCACTGCACTAGAGGGACATTGCTCAATTCAACAACTTGTTCCTAAGGTCTTAGGTAGCATCAGCTGCATGTACAAGCTTGGCCATGCCAAGGCATTTTTGTGGTCGATGAAAAGGGACCATAAGACTGCCAAATTCTCAAGAGACTTGGCTAGACCTAGCCTACAATCGTAGCTTTTGCCTACATTACCTCAAGGAGCTATTGTCTGATTTAGGGACTTGGTATGGGGTCTAGGGTAGCATTAGCTATAGGTATGGGCTTGAGCTCAACTACCTTTTCTACATACACACCAACTGGTCAAGGCTATTGTGCCTATAGGTCACTGAAGCAACCAATCACCAAAAAACTTGGCCAGAAGGCATGCACAGCCTAGATTTTGTTCCTAGGTTGTTGCCATGGATGTACACAATCGCAGGCTTGTCACGCATACCTATTCTCCTCATAGGGGTAAGAGGGAGGGCATGAATAACCACCCTTTAAAGAGCATAAGAGATTTTACAAAAATACTAGCAGTAGACATTAAAGTGTCTGAAATGGAGACACTTTTTTCAAATATGCATATCTCGCACTAAGGGTCCATAAGTGCTGATAGTGGATGAGGCATATGCTCGCACCAAGACCTAGTGTCATGTTTAGGCTTTGGTGTGCCTTGGCCTGACTTGACTAACCCTAAGCTAAGCAGTAGATAAAGCCTTGTAATCAGGATAGTGGTCCTAGAGCTACGCACAGGCTGTGTAAGCCCTGGAACATGTCGTTAATAGTGTGGTGGACAGTGTTATCCCTAGGCCTAAAGATGCATAAACAAGTGTGAGCTAGTAGGTTGGCACCCTAAAGCTTAATAGCTAATTTGCTACTATCAGTCAAAGTCATATGTGGGTACCCTTGAGTGGGTTGGTGGAGCAATGAGTGGAATGCTAGAACTATGGTGACCAAGAAAAATTTCACTAAGCCTTGATTTGGGTGAAAAAAGGCCCTAAGATGGCTGGGGAGAAAAGTGTCCCCATTTCAGATAGCTTTATGGTTCCTAGTAGGATTGCTAAGAAATCTCTTATGGCTTTTATAGGGGACAATTGGTGTCAGCTCTCCACCGGCCTTTTAGCTAGTGGGTAGGTGGTGGCCTAGCTAGTCTAGAGTGAGCTACTCTTAGACACATATGGTGTCTAGGTGGGCAGGCATCATCAAGTCATGATTGTGGCATGATGTCTGCTTGGGTCATGGTAAACTTAGAGACAACTTGGGCTAATAAGCCTTAAATCACACTTTTGTATTGAACTATGGGATTAGGTAATAGCATTCACTATGCCCCTCAGTTTCCTCTTCTTAAGCTAAAAAGGTCATGAAATGGTATTTACGTAAGAGAGGCACCATCGAACTTGAGGGATGAGTAGACTAGTTGGCAAACATATTGCTAGGCCATTGTACCCAATCAATAGAGGTGTGTTATGGGCAGGTAGCATACCCAAGTTCCTTGAGGTAGGACGAACATGACGTTGGGTGTCCATCATCCATGCAGGCAACTAGAAAAAAGCTATGGGTTGAGGCCAGAGATATAAGTTTTATGGGATGAAATAAGCCTATTGTGGCTTTGGGCTAGTTGCTGACCAGCATTGGTGTTGTGCCTTTAAGTTTTAGGCATGAGGGATTGCATATGATGTGGGTGGGCATAGTGTTGGGTTCACACCAAGCCAGAATGAGATAACATCACAAAAACTGGGGTTATGCACCTTTATGAGCAAAGGTTGGTCAGTGTTTGAGACCTTGATGCCTGTAGGCAGATATGGGTGCTTGGGGCCACCTTGAGAATTATGGGCTAATGAGACAATGGGAGTTAGGTTTCTTCCTATTGAGTATGAGAATGTTGTTGTGACTTTACGGGATTCGAGCCAAAAATGGCTCACTAGTATGTGGCTTGAAGGATAAAAAATTATTTGTCTATGAAAAAAGTGGCCTAAGTGAAAAGCCCTCGAGTAGGTTCTTGAATGCCAAGTAAAAGGGCATAGGAGCATAACCTCACCTAGCAAAAGTGTTGGCTTGTACGGGCATACGATGCCCTTTGGATAGAAAAAACCATGTTGAGACTAAAATGTTAAAAGGGGCTACACCATGAAATGGTGTTTGAGTAGGGCCATATAGGCCAAATAAGTTTTGTCCTAAGGGACACATCATGTGCATTGAGATCAGTTACTTATGTGTGCACTTGTTATATGGTGCAGGTGCCCTAACAGAGGCAGAGGAGTTTGAATTGGCTGATGATTGAAGCCCTAAGTTTGTGACGATCAGCAGACAATGAGTTTTCATGGTCAGAGGATCATAAGAGTGTGCTGATCAGTAGACTATACTTTACGTTGGCTGAGAGAGAAGTCCTTATGAGATGTGGTCATCAACAAACCATGACAGTGTGCAATTTAGTAGAATGAGCAAATGAGAGTTAACCAGTTGACAAGGCCTCGAGTTGTGTGGGTTAGAGGACTAATTGAGTCGACCAAAGTCGATGGCTTTGGCATTCGAGTTTGCATCTAGTCAATGGACTAGATGAGTTTGAGTAGGGCAAAGAAAAGCCAATTAAGTTGAGCTAAATATAGAGTTTTTGAGTAGATACGACCAATGGGATGTCCATGGTTTGAGTAGGTCAGTGGATCTTGAGTATTGAATAGGTTAAGGAACCCTGAGTTTGAGCCAATTAGGAAACCTTGTGTTTATAGTTAGATCAATGGATCCTCAAGCATTGAGTAAGCTTTGAGATGCCCTATGAGATATGCCAAAGTCAAGGCAGATAAGTTGTGGAACCATAATGGAGATATGGTTGCCTGCATAATCAAATTAAGTTCGACTAAAAAGTAAGGGAAACTTGTGATTTTTGGTGGTACTGAGCTAAGTTAGTAAAGCCTATGAGATATTTAAGTAGTGAGTTTGAGTCTGAGATAGCAAGTGTTAAGGTGCCACCATAAGGGCAGTTAGCCAAAAGGCCAAACTTAGAGAGGTGACCTTGGAAGGGCCAAAAGGACCCAAGTTATGAGATGACCAAAGTGTTTGAATGCCACCATGCTAGGGTCTATTGTGGGTAGTGACATATGAGTGCTGTTGACCTAAACACCCCATCCAAAGGGGCACATTAAAGAGTCTATGCCATAGGTGTCATAGGCCAGAGGCTTAAGCCTAGCACCCATGCAACCTTAGGTTGGAAACTATCATCCATATGCCTAAGTCAGCTTCTTTTCTGACTCTGTGCCGAATGTTCCATTGGCTCCCTAAAAGCTTAGGAGAAAGTGAGGAAAGAGAGTTAAAGTAATTGTAACTTCTATTTACTTGATGCTATGTACAATTGCTCAATGTCCTTACAATAACTCCCATGTCTATCCTTAAGTCTCTAAGTATGGTTAAGTCTATGACTTGCTTCCTTTTCTTTTTCTCTTGTTACTTACAAATGAGGGAGAGGGCCCCTATTTATACTTGAGCCTACCCAGCATATATGACCCTTATTGATCTTGTAGACTTTCTAGACCTTTTCTTAGTCCCATGACACTTCTTAGGTCAGCTAAGGCCTTTGCAAAATCCAGCTTGTTCCAGGCTCCCTATTAAGCCTCAAGTTTAGAAGAGTCCAAGCACTCCTATTGAGTACCTATGCCTAGTAGATTCCAAAACTTTCTTCATCTAGTCACTACTTTACTTACAGCTAAGGTCTTCTAGAGCCTTCTTCGTATGGGTGTTATAGTACCTTCTACTATTCCTACACCAGGCTCTTTTAGAACCTTTGGCACTTGTACACCTAGCTGGCCTTCAAGCTTCCCCAAACTCTTTTACACCTATACACCTGGCTTGTCTCTGAGCTAATTTAGAGTCTTCTGTGCTTGTTTGCCTATGCCACTTTTTTGTGGTGTTCTAATCCTGCCAATGAGCTGTCCTTATTATCAACACTAGGCTATTCACCTTGCCAAGCTCTTGCACCTTAGCTTAAGCCTTGGTTTGCACACTTGGTCCTTGTATGTACTGTTAAGACCTTGGTCTAGATCCTTCCTAGTCTTTCCCCGCACTAACTCAAACAAGCTACGTCTCTCGATCAACTTGACCCATGAGTTGTGCATGGACTATAACATTCTCCCCCACTCATTCTAGTGATTCCCTCATTGCTAGAGGATGCCATTTCTTCACTGCAAACGCATGCCAAATGGATGTCCCACTTTCATCTTGATGGTCCTTGGCACTTAATGGTTCTTAGTATTGATAGTTCTCGGTACACCTTTATAGTCATCCCTTGCTCTAGTTACGATCCCATACAGTTCCCACGAAACCAATGCTTGTCAAAACAAGTAGTGCTTTAGATGGTGATGTGCCATTGCCCTTTCTTTGCACTTAATGGGCCCTTTAGGGTGTGCAATGCTCATGTCACATAGGCTTTCGTGATCCTAGCTTGTTGAAGCATGCAACGCCTCTAAGTTTGATATGCCATTACCCTTCCCTCTGCACCATGGGGTCTTTACCCTCTTCCCGATGCTTAATGGGGCCCTTCGGGGTGTGCATCAGACACAAGTGCAGGGCATGCAACATTCACATCTAAACCATTACCCTTTCTTTGAAAAATTATCTATCTCTAGGGTTGGTGGTTCTCTGCAACCACATCACCTTGCCCTGATTAACAGCCTGAGAAATCCCATTTTCTCTCTCAACTACTATCATGACTCTTGCCATTGAACTCTCTGTAAGTCCTCACAATGGCTTAGGGCTTGTTTTGCTATGGGCATTCCCTAGCCTTATGCGATCCTAACCATAAGAAGTTGTTAAAAGATATGGTCACCATACCTTTGTGCTAGATCAAACCCTTGGTCCTTGCCTTCTAATGCTACAGTTCTTCATTGGCCTCCTCTTCCCTTAAGAAACTACTACTCTCATATTTCCCACTGATGCCCTTATGCTTGGGCTGTGGAGACTTAATGCACTTAGCCTTAACCACTAACTTTACAAAAGCAATACTCCTACTTCAAGTCCTATACCCTATTGCTTCACTCAGCTCTTACTTATGGCTTTTACACTTATTCAAACTCCTTCTATGTGAGTCTGGCACTCGTGTATGATCTTTGGTGTATTTGAACCTACTTTCATGGCTGACAACCTCTTTTTCTAAGAAGCCTTTCTCCCATTACACATGGGTTGGTGGCCCTTATGCATATCACTTGTGCATTCAACAACAAATGCAAAGCTTGAACTAAGGATCTCCTATACATCCTTAGGAGCATTCAAGCATCCTTGTACCCTACTCTCAACACTGACAATCAACAATGACCACACTAGGAAACCCCACTACAAGTTGATAGCACAACTGGCATACTGGCATGCAAGCTACTAGAGCAACCCAAGCTGACATTAACACTAATTATAACAAAGGTTCTAATCCTCTCAAGGTTGAACATACTCTGACGCCAACTATTATGGGTAGGGGGCTTAAGTCTAGCATAGGTGCAGTTTTAGGCTAAAAACTACCATCCATGTGCCTAAGTCAGCCTCTTTTCTGACTTTGTGCCAAATGCTTGCACTATGCACTCTATTGGCTCCCTAAAAGCTTGGGAGAAAGTGATGAAGGAGAGTTAAAGCAATTGTAACTTTTATTTACTTGATGCTATGTACAATTGCTCAATGTTCTTACAATGACTTCTATGTCTATCCCCAAGTCTCTAAATATTGTTAAGTCTATGACTTGGTTCCTCTTTCTTTTCTCTTGTTGCTTAAAAATGAGAGGGAGGGCCCTTATTTATCTTAAGCCTCCCCAGCACATATGGCCCTTATTAATCCAAGTGTATAGCCCTTATAGGCCTTCTAGACCCTTCTATGATCCTTAGAAACTTCTTAGGTCGGCTAAGGCTTTTGCAAAATCTAGCTTGTTCTAGTCTCCCTATTGAACCTTGGGTTTGGAAGAGTCCAAGTGCTCCTGCTGAGTGCCTATACCTAGCAAGTTCCAAAACCTTCCCCGTCTGGTCGCTACTCTACCCACAGCTAGGGCCTTCTAAATCCTTTCTTAATTGGATGCTATGGTATCCGTTATTGTTCTCACGCTAGGCCTTTTTAGAACCTTTGGTGCCCACACACCTGAATGGCCTCTAGGCTTTTCTAGACTTTTCTATGCCCACACACCTAGCTTGTCTCTAGGCTAATCTAAAGCCTTATTGCTCATCTTCATGCTCCACTCTTCTGGGGCATTCTGGATCCTTCCAATGAGAAATCTTCATTCTTGGCACTAGGCTACTCACCTCGCCATGTTCTTGTACCTTAGCCTAGGCTTTGGTCTGCACACTCAGGCGTTATATGTGCCTTTAGGACCTTGGTCTCGATCCTTCCTAGTCTTTTGCCTGCATCAAATTAAACAAGCTACATCTTTCAACCCACTTGGCTTAGGACTTGTGCACGGACTATGACACAGGTGTGTGGTTGGTGTGATAGGTCATGTTTAGTAGGGTGCACTAATGTATGGCCAAGTAGGTGAACATTCATTTGACTGAGGGTCATGATCAATAAGGGTGCCTCGAGGTTGCAACATGATGTGATCATAGGTGAAGTAATGCAGTGGCACTTATCAGATAATAGTTTGAGTCTAATGGACAAATGTGAAGATAGCATAAAGGTGTAGTAGAGATAGGATGAGACCTATCTACATCGACAATGAATGAGTACCATGGGTAGTACCTCATTTGATGGGATTTCAACCCAATCCTTCAGGATACAAGTGAGAGACATATGAGAAAATGTCAACTATGTGCAGCAAGAGAGTTAGGTGTCATCTTGTTGTCAAAGAGGGCATCGACATAGTAAGTAGGGGTGAGTGTCACAGACAAGCCTTGGTATGCCTCGGTTTTGCCATGACTAACCCTGAGCTGAGTAGTGGATGAGACCTTGTGGTTAGGATAACAGTCTCAGAGCTATGCAAGGGTAGTGTAAGCCTTAAAACCTATTGTTGATAGTGTGTGCGGGTGGTGTGAGCCTAGGCCCCAAGATGCATAGGAAAGTGCAAGCCAGTGGAAGGGCACCCTAGAGCTTGGTAGTCAGTTGGGTGCAGTCGATTGAAGTCATGGGCAGACACCCTTGAATGGGTTGGTGGAGCAATGAATGGAATGCCAAAATTATGGTGACCAAGAGGAAAGTCACTAGGCCTTAGCTATTTTGAAGTGAGCTATTCCTAGGCACATGTGGTGTGTAGGTGGACAGGCATCTTTGAGTCATGAGAGTGGCACGGTATCTCTTTGAGTCAAGATAAAATCAAGACAATTGGGGCCAATGAGCCTTGTATCATGCCTTTACATTGAACCATAGGGTTAGGCAATAGTGTTCGCTATGCCCCTCAGTTTCCCTTCCTTGAGCTGAAAGGATCATGAGATGGTGTTTGCATAGGAGGGGCATCATCAAGCCTAAGGGATGAGCGGGCTAGCAAGTAGACAAGTGACTAGACCCTTATGGCCAATCAATTGAGGTATGTTATAGGTAGGTAGCACACCTAAGTTCCCTAAGGTGGGACGGGTGCCCATCATATGTATGGGTAGCCTACAAGGAGGCTAAGGGTGAAGCCCTTAGATATAAGTTTCATGGGATAAGATAAGCCTAGTGTGGCTTTAAGTTGGCTGCTGACCAACATTGGTGTTGTGTCTTTAGGTTCTAGGCATAAGAGATTATGTATGATACGGGCAAGCATGGTGTTGGGTTCTCACCATGCTAGAAAGACAATATCATGAGAACTAGAGCTATGTGCCTTTATAAGCAAATGTGGTTTGGTGCTCAAGACCTTTATGCCGATAGGTAGAGATAGGTACTAGGGGCCACCGAGACAATCATGGACTGATGAGATGATGTGAGTTTGGTTCCTCCCTATTGAGTTTGAGAATGTTGCGTGCAACCCTACAGGGTTCAAGGCAACAAAGGCGTACAAATATATAGCTTGAAGGATTGAAAATGATCTGTACATGGAGAAATGGACTCAAGAAAGGTTGATCTTGACTAAGAGTAGTCTTAGTGTTGCCTAAATGTGTGGTTTTGGTATAAGGAACTCCTGGCTTGTGATACCTAGCATGTGCTGATAGTGTTTGAGGCAGCCGCTAGCACTAAGAGCTATCTTGTACCGATGCTGATCAAGGCATGTGCTGGCACTAAAGGCCAGCATGTGCTGATGGTCATCGAGGCAAGTGCCGTACCAAGGGCCAACATCTGTGGATGGTGATTGAGGTAAGTGCCTATACTAAAGGTAAACTTATGCCGATGATGGTCAAGGCATGTACTTGTACCATGCACCAGCATGTACTTGTACCATGCACCAGCATGTACCTACACCACATGCTAGTATGTGCCTACACTATCATGTGCCATTGATCGTTGAGGCCATGGCCCAAGTTTAATTTTAGGTTACGGTGCACATGTTGGGCTTGAGCATTTGTTGGTGTTGCATTTTTTTGCTTAGGGCACCATCGCCAGAGCATCATTGGAGAACCTGATTGGCAGCATTAGGGTTTAAGAGATTAGAGTTAGGGGACCAAGGGGTGTGTGCACATGATGTGCAATGGTCCTGGTCTTTAGCCCTTATATTGGCCCCCTTTCCCTCAAGGAATCTTGACAACTCACACCCCCTTAAAAAGCATAAGAGCTTTTTTAGGTTTGTAGCCAGTAGCCATTCAAGTATCTAAAAAGGGGACACTTTTTTCAAATGAGCACAAAATCTTTTACACTCCAATTTTTCAATTGATTTTTTTTTGTGGATGCCAACAAAAATACAAAGATCATGTTTACCAAATTTGGGGCCAAAACTCATAAAAAATTTTCAAAAAATCCTAAACCGTGAAAAATTTTGAACATTGTGAAAATAAAAAATAAGTCATGTTGCCATGAAACTTCACATGAAGGCTTAAAGGACCATTATATGATTTACAAGCCATAAAATATCGCATTGGCATGGCAAAAATATAAAGATGTGCCTAAACCCACCTGCTACCCAATTGTGCTGCGCATGGTGCACAACCCAAGCCCAAGATACCTGTGCATGGTGTACAGCCAAGCATGTGCCGATGATGGTGTAGCATGTGTTGAGACCAAAGGCCAACATGTCACGATGGTAGTTGAGGCATGTGCATGTGTCATGGTCTGGAAGTCGATCTAGGCCCAAGGGCTCTTTCCATGTTGAGGGGCAATTCTAGTTCTAGCAGGACAAGGTCTGATAGCCAAGGGGGCCAAGCCTTGGGGCCTACTAAAGGCCCAAGTCTCAGGGAACTAGCAAAGAATAGTGGTATGGGTAGTGATCAAGATTCCAAAGGCTTAGAAATGATGTTCATGTTTGACAGAATTAAGCCAAGCCTAGGTGCGAGTACTGGTGAGCGCTTTTATGAATTTACAAGCCATGAAAATGGCATTAGGATGGCAAAATATAAAGATGTGCCTAAGCCCACCTATTTCCCAATCATGGTTTGCATGGTGTGCTGCCTAGGCCCAAGATAACTGAGCGCGGTGTGTGGCCTAGCATGTGCTGATGGTGTTCAAAGGAACTACTTGCACAAAGGGCTAGCATGTGCTGATGGTGGTCGAAGCATGTGTCAAGATCAATGGCCAACATGTCCTGATGGTGGTAAGGCATGTGTATATGATGCAGTCCATGCATAAGTCCTAAGCGAAGTAGGTCGAGAGACTCAGCTTGTTCAAGGTGGTATGGGTAAAGGACTAGGAAAAATCAAGACCAAGGTCTTAAAGGCACATACGAGGCCCGAGTATGCATACTAGGGCCTAGGCTAAGGTGCGAAAGCATGGTGACGTGAGTAGCCTAATGCCGAGAATGTGGACTACTCATTGGAAGGATCTAATGTCACAGGTTGAGACTCAAGCTTCAACTTGTGTGGCTCTAGGTCCTGGGAATGGACTCATCAGACAACCTAGATTAGCCTTCAAATGGATCAGTGCATGGACACTCAACACTTCAAGGCCAACCACTCAAGCTACTATTAGACAAGGCTACACGTAAGGTGTTTGATGGAAAGCTAAAGAGAACAACAAAGATAGGCAAGAGTAAACTTGTATTATGCAAGTTGTGGTGTGTACATCAAATAAGGGTGGGGTTGGCCCCCTATTTATATTTAAAGCCTTAATGAATCAATAGCCAAGATTGACTCAATCCAATGGCTATTATAGAGTCCAAGATTACAAAGAGATTACATGTGATATACATCAAGAGTTCAAATTGTATAATGAACTAAACTATCCTTGGGAGTCTCCAAATCTTTCTAGAAAGTTCTGTCTATTGGGTTTGTTTGGGCCTCATGCTCTATTGGGTTTGTTAGGAATTGCTGTGCCCACACCTAGGACTAGTCTACCTACACTAGGGCCTTGTCTATCGAGGCCCTTCTAGAAGTGTTAAGCTTGGTCTAGGGAGACTGTGTGGGTAGCTCAAGCAGTTCTAGTGCTTGTACATGCATTTTGCACCCTTATTGCAAGCCAAAGGCCTAAGCCCTCATCACTGGTGCCTTGGCCTTGGTTGGGTGCACACAACCCATGACACTCTCTCTTATCTAATTTTGTGACACCCTTGTCACATGTTTTGAATGATACTAATTGATCTGGTCCTTAAACTACCAAAGGTCTTCGACCAGTTCCCAACTTGCCTCATTATTGGGAAGTCCTATTCAATGCACTAAATACTCATGCCTTGGTGTGTAATTTTGCCACCTTAAAACCCTATTAGCTAAGATGCACTGGACCTCTTTGTCATATGAGGCCCTCATCCCTATAGGTGCATGTTGTGACTATGCCTGTGCTGGATCCTTCTGATCCTCATGAAATAGCTTTAACATGCTGGCATGGAAAACTAGGTGTACCTTGGGCTTCAGTGGCATTTCTAGCTTGTAGGCTACCTTGCCTACTCTTTTCAAAACTTTGAAAGGTCTTTCATATCTCTAGACTGGGCCCTTATGCACACCCCTATAGCACAAGACTAAGTGTAGCTTTACCATTACAAGTCCTTAACATGGTACTGCACATCTTGCTGCATGTGATATGCCCACTTCTTGCTCTTATTGGCTACTTTGTGTAGATAGATTCTTGCAAGGTCTACTTACTTCTGCCAAGCCTTGGCAAACTTGTAAGCCTAGATTAGGTCTAGTGTAGCCTATTACAACTACAATTTGAGTGAGTGGCTACTGGCCTATCACTAACTCAAATGGACTTTGGTTTGTCGCTTCACTTCATTGCAAGTTGTAAGAAAACTAGGCAACATCCAACAACTTGGGCTAGTCTCATTGTGCTACACTAACATAGTGCCTAAGGTAGACCTCCAATAAACCATTAACTCTCTTGGTTTGCCCATCAGTTTATGGATACATGCTAGTGGAAAAGTTTAAGTCTAACCCTAATAGCTTGAACAACTCTATCTAGAACTACCCAATAAAATGTCTATCCCAATCACTAATGATAGTTTGTGGTATGCCCTAATACTTCACCTCATTATTTAGGAATAAGTGGGTTGCCTTCTCAGTTAGGCAATCCTTGGTTGCAAGAATAAATATACCATACTTGGAAAATCTATCCACCACTACCATGATGCTCCCAAACCTATCCGACTTGGGTAGTCCGAATATAAAATCCAACGAAATGCTCTCCCATGGGTGCTCTGGTGTAGACAATGGCTCTAATAGGCCAACTCATAACTTCTGCTCCACCATGTCCTACTGGAAAACAAGATAAGTTTTGACATAGGCCTCAATGTTTTCCTGCATATGAGGCCAATAGTATCGATCTTACATCAATGTTAAGGTGTAGTGTACTATAGGGTGGCTAGCCTATCTTGAATCGTGACATTATTGCATAACCTCCTTATGGAGTTTCCCATGATATAGCACAAATATCCTATTCCCCCTAGTGAAAAAAAAAGTCATGTTGCAACCAAAAACGTCTGGTTTTACCTTGTTGGGCATACTCCCTAATCATCTTGGCTATAAGATCGTAGGCCAGTCCCTCCTCAATAGACGGCACTAGGGAACTATCAAGTTAGTTGATGGTAGCAAGCATCACCTTCCTAATAAGTGCATCAGCCATTAAGTTAGCCTTCCTAAGCTTGTACTCTATGCTAAAATCAAACTTTGCAAGGAAATCCTGCCATCTAGCCTGCTTGGAAGACAACTTCTTTTGAGTCTGAAAGTAGCTTGTGGCAACATTATCGATTCTAACCTCAAATTTGGATCCCAGTAGGTAATGTCTCCATGTGCGTAAATAGTGCACCATCGCTATCATCTCTTTCTCTTAAACCATATACTTGCACTCGATCTCATTGAGCTTTTAGCTCTGAAAGGTAACCTGATGGTTCTCCTACATCAACACCCCTTTAATGGCAAAGTCTAATGCATCTGCATGCACCTCATACAGCTTAGTGTGATTTGACAAAGCAAGAATAGGCTCCTTAGTCAGTGCACACTTTAGTTGATCAAAGGCTTATTGGCACCTTGACTCTAATCCCACACTCTCCCCTTCTTGAGCATATGTGTCATTGGTTTGGTATGGTAGAATGGCTTTTTATGAAGCACCTATAGTAGTTTACCAACCCAAAGAATGATCTTAGCTCTATAACCAGGGTTGGTGGCTTCGAATTTAGTATGGCCTGGACTTTGCTTCCATCCATTTGGATCTTGCCACTTTTAACAATATGGCCTAAGAATGGTATCTCCCTCTAATCAAAGGAACATTTCTCCTTCTTTATGAATAGCTCATTTTCTCATAATACCTAGAACACTTGCCTAAGGTGCTCCACATGCTTTTCTAATCACTGACTATAAATCACAATATTGTTAATATAAACCACAACTAAATGATCTAGGAATGGCTATAGTGCCTTGTTCATTGAGGCATAAAATATTGCCGACACATTCCATAGTGGGTAACATTGGTCAGAAAGGTATCAATAAAAACACATAAGATCCATAGTGGGTAATAAATGGTGTCTTGGGCTCATCCCTTTTAATAATTTTGACTTGGTAGTACACTGACCATAAGTCTAGCTTGGTGAACCACCTAGCATCTCCAAACTAGTCAAACAAATCTACAATGAGTGGGATTGGGTACTTGTTCAGTGTCTTGTAATCTATGCATAGTCACAAAGACCCATCATCCTTTTATTGGAACAACATTGGGGCACCAAATGTGGCTTTTGATGGTCTGATGTAACCTACATCAATAAGCTCTTTGAGCTACTTCCTTAACTCCTTCAACTCTGAGTGTGACATTTAATATAAGGCTGTAGCTAGTGGGATAGCATTCAAAACCAGCTTAATTCTATGATCCACCTCTCTCTTTATTGGTAGCCTCTTGGGCAATTAGTGGGCACCATGTCTTTGAATGACTCTAGCACCTCTTGTACTTCCAAAGGGGTGTCAACACTATTTTGCCTGGACTCTTCCATCTTCAATGCTATAAAAAAAATGTCTTCAATTCTGCTTACTTCCCTGGCCAACTTTATGGTAGACAGCTTCTTGGTCCCTGACCCCGATTCTTATCTCATTAACATGATGCATAGGTATCAATAGTCCAATATGCAAATACAATTGGCAAAAGACACCACAAGTGCACTAATATGGTCAAGGAATTCTAAACCAACAACAAGATCATAATCATCTAAAGGAATTACCTTGACTAATTCCTTGCCTTTCCACTCACCAAGTTGTAGCTCCACTTCATATGCTATGCCAATTGTTAGGACCTCTTTGGATTTTATTGTTTTGATCATACCAACCACTTTTTGTACCTTCAAGTTTAGCTTTTGGGCTGCATCTCCAAATATGAACAAATAAGATGATCTTGTGTCCACAAGTGCATTTAGTTTCTTGCCTATAATCATCATGTCTACAAACATCAGTCCTTTTTGCTTGTGGTACCCTTTGGCCTGGATGAATTCAACACTATCAAGCCAAGCTTCACGGTCTCTTTACTTGACCCCTCACCATCCTTCTTATTGATGGTAGATAGTTTGGTTTTCATGGGATAGTCTCTCAACAAGTGCAGACCTTCATAATTATAACAAGTTAGTGGCTTTCGATCCTTGTTTTTCCACTGCCTTGACTTCCACTTCCCCTTTGGTGGCTTCCCTAGACCAATCTTTGTCTGTCGACCTTTGTCCCTATCCTTGGATTATTAGTCTTTGTCTCCCTCCTTGGACTATTGGTCTCTACCATTTCCTTTTGGCTTAAATGACTTACACTTCTTTTGTAGCTAGATCTTCACCAAGGATTTAGCAGCTATTATGACTTTGGCCAGATCTTTGACACCTCTTCACTACAACTCATTCTTGGCCCATGCTTTGAGTCTATCCATGAAACAAAAAAGACCTTCCTCTTCTCCAAAGTTTGAAATCTAGAGCATCCATTCTAAAAACTCTCGAACATATTCCTGTACCTCACCTCTTTGATTAAGCCTGTGAGTTTTTGCCCTTACCTCATCATTAGCATATTCAGGGTAGAATTATTGCTTAAACTCTACTTTAAACTCCTCTTAAGTCCAAATAATAGCATCTCCATGGCTTGCATCATTACACTTGCATCTCCACCATAATAATGCAATGTCAACCAAATACTTAGAGGTTGTACTTCTCTTAGTGGCATCCTTATCAATGCCCATGGCTTAGAAGTATTGTTTCATTCCCCATAAAAAGTTGTCCACATCCTTTGTGGTCCTAGCTTCCTTATACTCCTTTAGCTTGGGAACTTCCACTTGAGCCTTAGTTATTATAGCTGACACATAATTCCTAATGGCTACCTTGCATGCTGTGAGCTTCATTTTGAGCTCATTCATCTTTTTGCACATTGCCTTAACCATGGCCTCCAAGGCTTCATTCTTCCAAATGAACATGTCTATAATTTTGTTAAGGGCACCATGAAATCTTTCCTTGATCTCCCTTTTAGTCTCTTTGAACCTCTCTCTAAGGTCTAACACTGTCACCTCCACCTTGGCTAAATGGCCATCCAAGGGCAACATCATGTCCCTCGAGGAAGTCTTCTTTCTTCTTCCATAGGCTAGCTCTTGGACCTCTTACTATTGACCACTAACATCACTTTTAAGATGCCATTTCCTTGAACACTTTGAGTGTGAACTAAACATGACCTTGAAGCAGAACCTGCTCTGATACCAACTGTCATGCACTAAGACTCAAGCTCTAACTTATATGGCTCTAGGATCTAGGAATGGACTCATTCAATATCCCAAATTAACCATCAACTAGATTGGTACATGGACACTTGGTACTTCAGGGTCACCTACCTATGCTACTACTAGATAAAGCTACATATAATGTGTTTGATGGAAAGCTAAAAAGAACAACAGAGATAGGTAAGAGTAAACTTGTATTACTCAAGTTGTGGTGTGTACATCAAATGAAGGTGAGGAGGTCTTCTATTTATAGTTGAAACACCCATGAATCAATGGCTATGATTGACTTAATTCAATGGCTATTACAGAGTCTAAGATTATAAGGGATTGCATAAGATATACATCAAGAGTTCAAATTATATAGAGAACTATACTATCCTTCAGAGTCTCTAGATCCTTCTAGAAAGTTTTATCTATTGTGTTTGCTTAGGCTAGTGCTCTATTGGGTATACTGAGGCTTGGGGTGCCCATACTAGGGCCTGGTCTACCTGTACTAGGGCCTAGTCCATCTAAGGCTCTTTTCAAAGTGTAAGGTTTAGTCTAGGGAGCTTGTGTGGGCAGTTTGAGTGGTTTTGGTGCTTGTATTTGTATTCTACACCCCTATTGCAAGCTAAGGCCTGAGCCCTCAGCACTGGTGACTCAGCCTCGATTATGCACATGCGGGCCATGACCAAGGGCCAACATGTCTCGATGGTGGTGGAGGCATATGTATGTGTCATGGTCTTTGAGCAAGTTCTAAGTCAAGTGGGTTGAGAGACATAGCTTGTTCGAGTTGGTGTGGGTGAAGGATTGAGAAAGATAGAGACCAAGGTCATCAAGGCACATATAAGGCTCAAGTGTGAGGATCAAGGCCTAGACTAAGGTATGAGAGTAATGCAAAGTGAGCAGCCTAGTATCAAGAATGCAGACTACTCAATAGAAGGATCTAGAATGCCCTAAAAGTATGGCATAGGTAGGCAGGCAAAGAAAGCTCCAAATTAACCTAGAGATAGGCCAAGTACATAGGTGCAAAAGAGTCTGGAAAAGCCTGGAGGTAGGCCAGGTGCACGAGTACTGAAGGTTCTAAAAGGGCCAAGCATGAGAATAGTAATAGGTACTATATCACCTAGACGAAAAAGGTTCTATTAGGCCCTAGCTACGGGTAGAGCAATGACCAGATGGTGAAGGTTTTGAAACTTGCTAGGCATGAACACTCAGTAAGAGTGCTTAAACTCTTTTAGACCCAAGGCTTAACAAGAAGTCTAGAACAAACTAGATTTTACGAAGCCATTAGTTGACCTAGGAAGTATCTAGGGACCATGCAATGGTCTAGAATGCCTATGATGGCCACACACTTGGATCAATAAAGGCCATATATGTTGGGGAGGCTTAAGTATAAATAAAGGCCCTCTCCCTCATTTTTAAGAAGTTAAAAGCAACAAGAGAGAAGTTAGAAGAACCACATCATAGACTTAGCCAAACTTAGAGACTTAAGGATAGATATAGGAGTCATTGTAAGGGCATTGAGCAATTGTACATAGCTTCAAGTAAATAGAAATACAATTCCTTTAACTCTCTTTCCTAGCTTTCTACCAAGTTCCTAAGGAGCCAATAGAGTGCATGGCATAAGTGTTCAACATATAGTCAAAAAGAGGCTAACTTAGGCTCATGGACAGTAGTTTCTAGCCTAAGGCCATATGGGTGCTAGGCTTAAGCCCTTGACCCATGATAGTTTGTATCATAATAGGTTTTGACTATGGTGGGATCAAAACCTTCATTGTGACTAAAGTTTATGTCGGTTCAGTGAGCACAAGTAGCTTACATGCTAGTGAGTCACCTGTGCTATTAACTTGTACGTGGGGTTGTATGCTATAGGCATTGTTGGTCATAGGTGCCAAGAGTAGGGCACAAGAAAGCTTGAGTGCTCTTAAGGACATATGGGAGATCCTTAGTTCAAGCTTTGCATTTGTGGTTGAGTGCATGGGTGATGTGCATAAAGGCCAACCACCCACATGCAAAGGGAAAAATGCTAGTTTGAAAGACAGATTGCCATCCATGAAAGCCAGTTTGAGGGCATCAAGGATCGTATATGAGTGCTAAACTCCACACAAGAGGAGTCTGAAGAAGGGTAAAAGCCATGGGTAAGGGTAAAGGCTTAAAGTAGGAGCATTGCCATTTTTAAGTTAGTGGTCAAGGCTTAATGCACTATGTCTCCATAACATAGGGGTAAGGGCTTAAGTGGGGTAGACAAAAGTAGTAGTTCTTTAAGAGAAGAGGAAGAATCGCACCATCAGAAGGTGAAGACCAACGGTTCAGTCTAAGATAAAGGTATAGTGACTATGTCCTTCAATTGCTACTTATGCTCAAGACCATAAAAGGCCAGAGACCACCCATAATGGAAGAAGCTCAAAGCCATTGCTAGGACTTAAGAAGAGTCTAATGGCAAGAGTCAAGATGGTAATTGAGCTAAGAAGAGGGGATCTCTTAGGCTCTTGATGAGGGCAAGGAAAGTGTGGCTATAAAAAGCCATCGGCCTTGGAGATGGATGGTTTGTCAAAGAAAAGGTAATGGCCTAGACATAAGCACTGCACACCCTAGAGGGCCTATTGAGCATAGGAAAGGATAAGGCCTCTATGGTGCTAAAGAAAGGGTAATGGCACATCAAACATAGAGGCATTACACATTTTGATAGGCCAAGATCATGGAAGCCTAAATGACATGAGCGTTCCACACCTTAAAAGGACCATTAAGCATGGGGAAAAGGTAATGGCATGTCATGAGCTAAGGCACTACTTGCTTTGGCTAGCATTAGTTTCATTGGAACCATATGAAAGGATGACTATGAAGGTGTATTGAGAACCATCATGTACCAATAACCATTATATGCCAAGGACCATTAAGACAAGAGTGGGACATCTATCTAGCATGCACATGCAGTGAAGGAAGGATATTCCCTAACAATGAGAGCATTACTAGAATGAGTGGGGAGAATGTTAGGTCTGAACGCAAGTCATAAGCCAAATGAGTTAAGATGTAGCTTATTCAAGTTGGTTGGGCAAAGTACTAGGAAAGATGGAGACCAAGGTCCTAAAGGCATATACGAAGCTCAAGTGTAAGGACCAAGGCCTAGGCTAAGGTGCTAGAGCATGGCAAAATGAACAGCCTAGTAATGAGATTGGGAATTGCTCATTGGAAGGATCTAAAATGCCCTAGAAGAGTGGCATGGGTAGGCAGGCATAAAAGGCTCTAAATTAGCCTAGAAATAGGCTAAGAGCACGCATGCAGAAAAGTTTAGAGAAGCTTAGAGGTAGGCTATGTGCACGAGCATCGAAGGTTCTAGAAGGGCCAGGCATGGGAACAGTAGCGGGTACTATATCACCCAAATGAAGATTCTAGCTGCAAGTCGAGCAATGATCAAATGGGGAAGGTTTTAGAACTTGCTAGGCATGGGTACTTAGCAAGAATGCTCAGACTCTTCCAGACTCGAGGCTTAGTAGGGAGTTGGAACCAATTGGATTCTACAAAGGCATTAGCTAACCTAGAATGTGTCTAGGGACCATACAATGGTCTAAAATTCCTATAATGCCACATAGTGGGATCAATAAGGGCCATATGTATTAGGGAGGCTTAAGTATAAATAAGGGTCCTCCCCTTTATTTGTAAAAAGTTAGAAGCAACAAGAGAAGGAAGTTAGAAGAACCAAGTCATAGACTTCACCATACTTAGAGACCTGGGGAAAGATGTAAGAGTCATTGTAAGGACATTGAGCAATTGTACATAGAATCAAGTAAATAGAAATACAATTGCTTTAACTCTCCTTCCTACCTTTCTACCAAGCTCTTGGGGAGCCAATGGAGTGCATGGCATAAGATTTCAACATAAAGTCAAAAAAGGCTAACTTAGGCACATGGACAGTAGCTTCCAACCTAAGGCCACACTGATGCTAGGCTTAAGCCCCCAGCCCATGACAGTTGGTATTAGAGTAGGTTTCAATTGTGGTGGGATTAGAACCTTCATTATGACTAAAATTGGTGCCAATTTAGTAAATGTAGGTAACTTACATGCTAGTGTGTTGCTTGTGCTATAAGTGCCAAGAGTAGGGCATAAGGAAGCTTGAGTGCTCCTAAGGACATGCAGGAAATCCTTAGTTCAAGTTTTGCATTTGTGGTTGAATGCACAGGTGATGTGTATGAGGGCCACCCAACCACATGAAAAGGGAGAAATACGAGTTTGAAAATGAGATTGTCATCCATGAAAGCCAGTTTAAGGGCACCAAGGATCACATATAAGTGCTAGACTTCTCACGAGAAGAGTTTGAAGAAGGGTAAAAGTCATAGGTAAGAGATGAGTAAAGTGGTAGGGTATAGGGCTTGAAGCATGAGTGTTGCCATTTTTAAGTTGGTGGTCAAAGTTGAATGCACTAAGTCTCCGCAACCCAAGGGTAAGGGCTAAGCCCAAGGTAAGGGCTTGAGGGGGGAGACGAGAATAGCAGTTCTTCAAAAGAAAAAGAGGACAATGAAGAACCATAGCATCAGAAGGCAAGGACCAAGGGTTTGGTCTAGGACAAAGGTACAATGACCATCTCTTTTAATTGTTGCTAGTGATTAACACTACATAAGGCCAGAGAATACCCACAATGGAAAAAGCTCGAAGCCATTGTTAGGACTTAGGAAAGGTCCAATGGCAAGAGTCACAATGACGGTTGAGCCAAGAGGAGGGAATCTTTCAAGCTCCTGATAAGGGCAACATAAGTGTGGCTGTAGAAAGCCACTAGCCCTAAAGATGGATGGTTTGTCGAAGAAAAGGTAATGGCTTGGACATAAGCACTACACACCCCAAAAAGCCCATTGCACATAGAAAAAGGGTAAAGTCCCCATGGTGCTAAAGAAAAGGTAATGGCATATCAAACATAGAGGCACAGCATGCTTTGATAGGCCAGGATCATGGAAGCCTAAATGACATGAGCATTGCATGCCCCAAAGGGCCCATTGACCATGGTGAAATGGTAATGGCATGTCACCAGCTAAGGCACTGCTTACTTTGGCAAGTATTGGTTTCATGGAAATTGCATGGGATCATGACTGGAAAAAGGGATGACTACGAGGTGTACCAAGAACCATCATGTGATAAGGACCATTAAGATAAGAGTGGGACATCAATATATGCATGTACAGTGAAGGAATGACATTAACTAGCAATGAAGGCATTGCTAGAACGAGTGGCGGAGAATGTCAAGTCCATGCGCAAGTCTTAAGCCAAGGTCACGATTGAGAGACATAGCTTGTTCGAGTTGGTGAGGGTGAAGGACTAGGAATGATTGAGACCAAGGTCCTAAAGGCACATACGAGGCCCGAGTGTGTAGACCATGGCCTAGGCTAAGTTGTAAAAGCATGGCAAGGTGAGCAACCTAGTGCCAAGAATGGGAAGTACTCATTGCAAAGATCTAGAACACCCCAGAAGAGTGGCATAGGCAATCAAGCATAGAAAGCTCTAGATTAGCTTGGTCCCCCTCTGCGTGTTACCGATCCCGTTGTCGATCCTGCTGCCACAACCCTTGATCCGGTTGGGGCTTAGACATGGAATGAACTCCGTATGCCTAAGCCAACCCATGAAACAAGCATGCGGGCACTCAGCCGACCGGAGAGGCAAAATGCGCAAGTCGGGGATCGACCCAGTCCCCCATACGTGTTGTCGATCCTACTACTGGTCCTGCTACCGTAACCCTCGATTCGATCCGATCTTAGACTAGGAATGAACTCCGTATGCTTAGACATGGAATGAACTCTGTATGCCTAAGCCAACCCATGAAATGAGCGTGCGGGCACTCAATCGGCCGAAGAGGCAGAATGCGTAAGCCGAGCATCGGCTCGATCCCCCTGAAGTGCTGTCGATCCTGCTATCGCAACCCTCGGTCCAGTCTGATCTTAGACTGGGAATGAACTCTGTATGCCTAAGTCAACCCACGAAATGAGTGTGCGGGCACTGAGTCGGCCAGAGAGGCATAGTGGGCAAGCCGGGGATCGACCCGATCCCCCTCTGCGTGCTATCGGTCCCACTGCCACAACCCTCGGTCCGACTGGGGCCTATACATGGAATGAACTCTCTATGCCTAAGCTGACCCATGAAACGGGCGTGCGGGCACTCAGCCGGTCGGAGAGGCAGAATGCGCAAGCCGGGGATCGACCTGGTCCCCCTTGCCTGTTGTCGATCCTACTGTCGCAACCCTTGGTCCGGTTCAATCTTAGACTGGGAATGAACTCTGTATGCTTAGATTGGGGATGAACTCCGTATGCCTAAGTCAACCCACGAAACAAGCGTGTGGATGCTCAACCGACCAAAGACGTAAGATACGTAAGCCGGGGATCGAACGGATGGTAGGTGGGTTCAAGCACATCTTCATATTTTTGCCATCCTAATGCCATTTTTATGGCTTGTAAATTCATACAATGGTCCCCTACGCCTTCATGTGAAGTTTCGTGGCAAGACGACCTGTTTTCTATTTTTCACGATTTTCAAAACCTTTTGCAGTTCGAGATTTTTTAAAAAATTTTTAGAAAGCCTTTTGTCCCCAAATTTGGTAGAGGTGATCCTTGTATTTTTATTGGCATGCACAAAAAAATTTAGCTAAAAACTCAAACTGGAGAAGATTTTGTAACCGTTTGAAAAAAGTGTCCCCATTTCAGACACTTTAATGGCTACTGGCAGCAAACCTATAAAATCTCAAATGCTCTTTAAGGGGGTGTGAGTTCTCGAGGTTTGATGAGGGATAGGGGGCCAATATAAGGGCCAAGTACCAGTACCCATCGCACATCATGTGCGCACACCCCCGGCCCCCCATCCCGGAACCCCCAATGCCACCGGTTAGGCTCTCCAATGATGGTGCCTCGAGTGAAAAAAATGTAGAATGCGCAAGCTGGGGATTGGCTCGGTCCCCCCTACGTGCTGTTGATCCTACTGCTACAACCCTTGGTTTAGTTCAATCTTAGATTAGGAATGAACTCTGTATGCTTAGACTGGGGATGAACTCCGTATGCCTAAGTCAACCCATGAAACGAGCATGCGGGTGCTCAGCCGACCGGAGAGGCCGACCGAAGAGGCATAATGCGCAAGCTGAGGATCAGCCTTGTCCCCTCTACGTGCTGCCAATCCTGCTACCGGTCTTGCTGCCACAACCCTCGATCCACTTGGGGCTTAGGCATGGAATGAACTCTGTATGCCTAAGCTAACCCACGAAATGAGCGTGCGGGCGATCAGCCGACCAAAAAGGTAAAATGCGTAGGCCGGGGATCAACCCGGTCCCCCCCTACATGCTGGCGAATCCTGCTGCTGGTCCTGCTATCGTAACCTTTGGTCTAGTCCGATCTTAGACTGGGAATGAACTCCGTATGCTTAGACACGAAATGAACTCCGTATGCCTAAGCCAACCCATGAAATGAGCGTATGGGCGCTCAGCTGGCCGGAGAGGTAGAATTCGCAAGCCGAGGATCGGCTCGATCCCCCATGCGTGCTGTCGATCCTACTGTCACAACCCTCAGTTCGGTCTAATCTTAGACTGGGAATGAACTCTGTATGCCTAAGTCAACCCATGAAACAAGCGTGCGGGCGCTGAGCCAGCTGTAGAGGCATAATGCGCAAGCCGGGGATCGGCCTGATCCCCCTCTGCGTGCTGCTGGTCCCACTACCACAACCCTCGTTTCAGCTAGGGCTTAGACATGGAATGAACTCCCTATGCCTAAGCCAACCCATGAAATGGGCGTATGGGTGCTTAGTCGACCGGAGAGGCAGAATACGCAAGCCGGGGATCGACCTGGTCCCTACTGCGTGCTGCTGATCCTGCTGTCGCAACCCTCGGTCCTGTCTGATCTTAAACTGGGAATGAACTCCATATGCTTAGACTGGGGATGAACTTCGTATGCCTAAGTCAACCCACGAAACGAGCGTGAGGACGTTCAACCGTCCAGAGAGGCAGGATACGCAAGTTGGGGATCAAATGGGTGGTAGGCGGGTTCAAGGACATCTTCATATTTCTGCCATGCCAATGCCATTTTTATGGCTTGTAAATTCATACAATGGTCCTCTACGCCTTCATGTGAAGTTTCGTGGCAAGACGACCCGTTTTCTATTTTTCACAATTTTTGAAACTTTTTACGGTTCGGGATTTTTTAAAATTTTTTTAGAAAGAGTTTTGTCCCCAAATTTGGTAGAGATGATCCTTGTATTTTTATTGGCATGCACAAAAAAATTCAGCTAAAAACTCGTAGTGGAGAAGATTTTGTGACCGTTTGAAAAAAGTGTCCCCATTTCCGACACTTTAATAGCTACTGGCAGCAAACCTATAAAATCTCAAATGCTCTTTAAGGGGGTGTGAGTTCTCAAGGTTTGATGAGGGATAGGGGGCCAATATAAGGGCCAAGTGTCACACCCTAGGTGGGCGCGCCAGGCACACCAGCAGGTGAGCCAGAGGTTGAGGCCCGCAGACCAAGCATGCTGGCAGGTATCTGCGTGCATAGCCTAGCATGCTGCCGATCCTGCTGTCGCAACCCTCGGTCTGGTCCGATCTTAGACTGGGAATGAACTCCATATGCTTAGATTGTGGATGAACTTCGTATGCCTAAGTCAACCCATGAAACGAGCGTGCAGGCGCTCAGCTAACCTGAGAGGCAAAATACGTAAGCCGAGGATCAGCCCGATCCGCCTCTGCGTGCTTCCAATCCTGATGCCGGTCCTGCTACCAAAACCCTCGATCCGACTAGGGCTTAGACATGCAATGAACTTCGTATGCCTAAGCCAACCCACGAAATGAGCTTGCAGGTGCTCAGCCGACCGGAGAGGTAGAATGCGTAAGCCGAGGACCGGCTCGATCTCCCCTGCGTGCTGTTCATCCTGCTGCCGCAACCCTCAGTCCAATCTGATCTTAGACTGGGAATGAACTTCGTATGCTTAGACATGGAATGAACTCCGTATGCCTAAGCCAACCCACGAAACGAGCGTGCGGGCGCTCAGCCGATCGGAGAGAATGAATGAGCAAGCCGGGGATCAGCTCGGTCCCCCCTGCGTGCTGTTGATCCTGCTGTTGCAACCCTCGGTCTGGTCTGATCTTAGACTAGGAATGAACTCCGTATGCCTAAGTCAACCCGTGAAACGAACGTGTGGGCATTGAGTCGGCCAGAGAGGCATAATGCGCAAGCTGGGGATCAGCCCAATCCCCCTCTACGTGCTGCCGGTCCCGCTGTCACAACCCTCGGTCCGACTAGGCTTAGACATGGAATGAACTCCCTATGCCTAAGCCAACCCACAAAATGGGCGTACAGGCACTCAGCCAACCGGAAAGGCAGAATGCGCAAGCCAGGGATCGACCCAGTCCCCCCTGCGTGCTACCAATCTTGCTACCGTAACCCTCGGTCTGATCCGATCTTAGATTGGGAATGAACTCCGTATGCTTAGTCTGGGGAAGAACTTCGTTAGCCTAAGTCAACCCACGAAATGAGCGTGCCGACTCTCAGCCGACCAGAGAGGCAAGATGCACAAGCCGAGGATCGAACGGGAGATAGGTGGGTTCAAGCACATCTTCATATTTCTGCCATGTCAATGCCAATTTTATTACTTGTAAATTCATACAATGGTCCCCTACGCCTTCATGTGAAGTTTTGTGGCAAGACGACCCGTTTTCTATTTTTCATGATTTCCAAAACCTTCTGCGGTTCGGGATTTTTTAAAATCTTTTTGGAAAGATTTTTGTCCCCAAATTTAGTAGAGGTGATCCTTGTATTTTTCTTGGCATGCACAAAAAAATTCAGCTAAAAACTCGTAGTGGAGAAGATTTTGTGACCGTTTGAAAAAAGTGTCCCCATTTCAGACACTTTAATGGCTACTGGCAGCAAACCTATAAAATCTCAACTGCTCTTTAAGGGGGTGTGAGTTCTCGAGGTTTGATGAGGGATAGGGGGCCAATATAAGGGCCAAGTACAAGCACCCATTGCACATGATGTGCGCACACCCCCCGACCCCCCAATCATCGAAACCCCTAATGTCGCCGGTTAGGCTCTCCGACGATGCTCCGAAGATGGTGCCTCAGGCGAAAAAAATACAGCACCAGCACAAGCCCGAGCCTAGCATGTGCACCGTGGCTCAAACTCTTAGATTGGGAATGAACTCTGTATGCTTAGACAAGGAATGAACTCTGTATGCCTAAGCCAAACCACGAAACGAGCGTCCGAGCGCTCAGTCGATTGGAGAGGCGAAATGCGCAGGCCGGGGAACGGCCCGGTCCCACTACAACAACCCTCGATCCGGCTGGGGCTTGGACATGGAATGTACTCCCTATGCCTAAGCCAACCCATGAAACGGACGTGCGGGCGCTCAGTCGATCGGAGAGGCAGAACGCGCAAGCTGGGGATCGGTCCGATCCTCCATGGTTTTTGTCGATCCTACTGTTGCAACCCTCAGTCCGGTTCGATCTTAGACTAGGGATGAACTCCGTATGCCTAAGTCAACCAACGAAACGAGCGTACGGGCGTTCAGCTGGCCTGAAAGGTCGGCCGCAGAGGCAGAATGCGCAAGCCGAGGATCAGTTCAATCCCCCCCTGCTTACTGTCGATCCTACTGCTGATCCTGCTACCACAACCCTTGGTTGAGTCCGATCTTAGACTGGGAATGAACTCCGTATGCTTAGACATGGAATGAACTTTGTATGCCTAAGCCAACCTACAAAATGAGTGTGCGGGTGTTAAGTCGATCGAAGAGGCAGAATGCGTAAGTCAGGGACCGGCTCGGTCCCCCTTGCATGCCATCGATCCTGCTGCCACAACCCTCGGTCTGGTCTGATCTTAGACTGGGAATCAACTCCGTATGCCTAAGTCAACCCACGAAACGAGCGGTCGAGTGCTGAGCCGACCGGAGAGGGATAATGCGAAAGTTGGGGATCGGCCCGATCCCCCTCTGCATACTGCCAGTCCCACTGCCACAACCCTCGGTCCGGTAGGGGCTTAAACATGGAATGAACTCTCTATGCCTAAGCCAACCCATGAAATCGGTGTGCGGACGTTCAACCGACCGAAGAGGCAGAATGCGTAAGCCGGGGATCAACCCGATCCCTCTGTGTGCTGTCGATCCTATTGTCGCAACCCTCGATTCGGTCCGATCTTAGACTGGGAATGAACTCTGTATGCTTAGACTGGGGAAGAACTCTGCATGCCTAAGTCAACCCACAAAACGAGTGTACGGACGCTCAGCCGGCCAAAGAGGCCGACCAGAGAGGCATAATGCACAAGCCGAAGATCAACCTGGCCCCCTTGTGCATGTTGCCGATCCTGCTACACAACCCTCGGTCTGGATGGGGCTTAGACATGGAATGAACTCCGTATGCCTAAGCCAACCCACGAAACGAGCGTGTGGGTACTCAACCGACCGGAGAGGCAGAATGCGCAAGCCAAGGATCAACTCGGTCCCCCCTGCGTGCTACCGATCCTATTGCTGGTCCTGTTGCCGTAACCCTCAGTCTGATCCAATCTTAGACTGGGAATGAACTTCATATGCTTAGACATCGAATAAACTCCGTATGCCTAAGCCAACCCATGAAACGAGCGTGCGGGCGCTCAACCGGTCGGAGAGGCAGAATGCATAAGCCGAGGACCAACCTGGTCCCCCCTACGTGCTGTCGATCCTACTGCCAGAACCCTCGGTCCGGTCTGATCTTAGACTAGGAATAAACTTCGTATGCCTAAGTCAACCCACGAAACGAGAGTGTGGGCGCTGAGCCGGCCGGAGAGGCATAATGCACAAGCTGGGGATCGACCCGATCCCCTTCTGCATGCTACCGGTCCCGCTACCACAACCCTCGATCCAGCTGGGGCTTAGACATGGAATGAACTCCCTATGCCTAAGCCAACCCACGAAACGGGCTTACGGGCACTCAGCCGGCCAGAGAGGCAGAATGCGCAAGCCGGGGATCGTTTCGGTCCCCCCTGCGTGCTATCGATCCTGTTGCTATCGGTCTAATTTTAGACTGGGAATTAACTCCGTATGCTTAGACTGGGACTGAACTCCGTATGCTTAGACTGGGGATGAACTCCGTATGCCTAAATTAACCCACGAAATGAGCGTGCGGGCACTCAGCCGGCCAGAGAGGCATAATGCACAAGTTGGGGATCAGCCTGATCCCCCTTTGTGTGCTGCCGATCCCGTTACCGGTCCTGCTGCCACAACCCTCGGTCCGACTAGGGCTTAGACATGGAATGAACTCCGTATGCCTAAGCCAACCCACGAAATGAGCGTGTGGGCGCTCAACCGGTTAGAGAGGCAGAATGCACAAGCCGGGGATTGACCCGATCCCCCCTGCGTGCTGTCAATCCTGTTACTGGTCCTGCTACCGCAACCCTCGGTCCATTTCGATCTTAGACTGGGAATGAACTCCGTATGCTTAGACATGGAATGAACTCTGTATGCTAAGCCAACCCACGAAACGAGCGTGCGGGCGCTCAACCCGACCGGAGAGGTAGAATGCACAAGTCGGGGATCGACCCGATCCCCCCTCGGTTTGGTTCAATCTTAGACTGGGAATAA
Organism: Durio zibethinus; assembly: GCF_002303985.1. Next base: position 10,121,423 of record NW_019167826.1, read on the forward strand.
ACTCCGTATGCCTAAGTCAACCCATGAAACGAGCGTGCGGGCATTGAGCCAGTCGGAGAGGCATATTGCGCAAGCCGGGGATCGGTCCAGTCCCCCACTACGTGCTGTCGATCCCGCTACCACAACTCTCAGTCCGGCAGGGGCTTAGACATGGAATGAACTCCCTATGCCTAAGCCAACCCACGAAACGGGCGTGCGGGCACTCAGCCTGCCAGAGAGGCAGAATGCACAAGCCGGGGATCGACCCGGTCCCCCCTGCGTGCTGTCGATCCTACTGCCGCAACCCTCGGTCCGGTCCGATCTTAGATTGGGAATGAACTCCGTATGCTTAGACTGGGGATGAACTCCGTATGCCTAAGTCAACCCACGAAACGAGCATGCGGGCGCTCAGCCGACCAAAGAGGCAGGATGCGCAAGCTGGGGATCGAACGGGTGGCAGGTGGGTTCAAGCACATCTTCATATTTCTTCCATGCCAATGCCGTTTTTATGGCTTGTAAATTCATACAATGGTCCCCTAAGCCTTCATGTGAAGTTTCGTGGCAAGACGGCCCGTTTTCTATTTTTCACGATTTTGAAACTTTTTACGGTTCGGGATTTTTTAAAACTTTTTTAGAAAGAGTTTTGTTCTCAAATTTGGTAGAGGTGATCTTTGAATTTTTTTTTGCATGCACAAAAAAAATTCAGCAAAAAACTCAAAGTGGAGAAGATTTTGTGACCGTTTGAAAAAAGTGTCCCCATTTCAAACACTTTAATGGCTACTGGCAGCAAACCTATAAAATCTCAAATGCTTTTTAAGGGGGTGTGAGTTCTCGAGGTTTGATGAGGGATAGGGGGCCAATATAAGGGCCAAGTACTAGCACCCATTGCACATCATGTGCGCACACCCCCCGGACCCCCAATCGCCAGAACCCCCAATGCTGCTAGTTAGGCTCTCCGGTGATGGTGCCCCAGGCAAAAAAAATATGACACCAGCACATGCTCGAGCCCAGCATGTGCACCGTGGCTCAAAATCTTAGACTGGGAATGAACTCCGTATGCTTAGACATGTAATGAACTCTGTATGCCTAAGCCAACCCATGAAACGACCGTGCGGGCGCTCAGCCGGTCGGAGAGGCAGAATGCGCAAGCCAAGGATCGGCCCAGTCCCCCACTGTTTGTTGTTGAACCTACTACCACAACCCTCGGTCCGGTCTGATCTTAGACTGGAATGAACTCTCTATGCATAAGTCAACCCATGAAAAGAGCGTACGGGTGCTGAGTCGACCAAAGAGGCATAATGCGCAAGCCGGGGATCAGCCCGGTCCCCCTCTACGTGCTGCCTGTCCCGTTCCCACATCCCTCGATCTGGCTAGGGCTTAGACATGGAATGAACTCCCTATGCCTAAGCCAACCCATGAAACGGACATGCGGGCGCTCAACTGACTGGAGAGGTAGAATGCACAAGTCAGGGATCGACCCGGTCCCCCTTGAGTGCTGTCGATCTTGCTACCGCAACCCTCGGTTCGGTCCGATCTTAGACTGGAAATGAACTCCGTATGCCTAAGTCAACTCACGAAACGTGTGTGCGGGCGCTTAGCCGGCTGAAAAGGCATAATGCGCAAGCCGGGGATCAACCCGGTTCGCCTCTGCGTGCTGCCGATCCCACTACCGATCCTGCTGCCATAACCCTCAGTCCGACTGGGGCTTAGACATGGAATGAACTCTGTATGCCTAAGCCAACCCACGAAACAAGCGTGCGGGTACTCAGTCGGTCGAAAAGGCAGAATGCGCAAGCCGACGATCGACCCGATCCCCCCTACGTGCTGTCGATCCTACTGCTGGTCCTGCTGCTGCAACCCTCGGTCCGGTCCGATCTTAGATTAGGAATGAACTTCGTATGCTTAGACATGGAATAAACTCCTTATGCCTCAGCCAACCCATGAAACGAGCGTGCGGGCGCTCAGCCAACCGGAGAGGCAGAATGCGTAAGTCGAGGACTGGCCCGATCCCCCCTGCGTGCCACCGATCCTACTATCACAACCCTTAGTCCGGTCCGATCTTAGACTGGGAATGAACTTCGTATACCTAAGTCAACCCAAGAAACGAGCGTGCGGGCGCTTAGCCGATCGGAAAGGCAGAATGCGCAAGCCAGGGATCAGCTCTGTCCACCTCTGCGTGCTGCCGATCCCACTATCGATCCTGCTGCCACAACCCTAAGTCTGACTGGGGCTTAGACATGGAATGAACTCCGTATGCCTAAGCCAACCCATGAAACAAGCGTGCGGGGCGCTCAGCCGACTGAAGAGGCAGAATGCACAAGTCGGGGATCGATCGGATCCCCCCTGCATGCTGTTGATCCTACAGTTGGTCGTGCTACCGCAACTCTCGGTCCGGTCTGATCTTAGACTGGGAATGAACTTTGTATGCTTAGACATGGAATGAACTCTGTATGCCTAAGCCAACCCACGAAACGAGCATATAGGCTCTCAACCGATCGGAGAGGCAGAATGTGTAAGCCGGGGACTGGCCCAGTCCCCCCTGTGAGCTATCGATCATGCAGCCGCAACCCTCAGTTTGGTCCGATCTTAGACTAGGAATGAACTCCGTATGCATAAGTCAACCCATGAAACGAGCGTGCGGGCACTAAGCCAGCCGAAGAGGCATAATGCGCAAGACGGGGACCGGCCCAGTCCCCCTCTGCGTGCTGTCTGTCCTGCTGCATAACCCTCGATTCGGTTGGGGCTTAGACATGGAATGAACTCCCTATGCCTAAGCCAACCCATGAAACGGGCGTGCGGGCACTCAGCCGGCCAGAGAGGCAGAATGCGTAAGCCGAGGATCGGCCTGGTCCCCCCTGCGTGTAGCCGATCCTGCTGCCGTAACCCTCGGTCCGGTCTGATCTTAGACTGGGAATGAACTCTGTATGCTTAGACTAGGAATGAACTCCGTATGCTTAGACTAGAGATGAACTCCGTATGCCTAAGTCAACCCACCCATGAAACGAGCGTGCGGGCTCTAAGCTGACCAGAGAGACAGGATGCGCAAGTCGAGGATCGAACGGGTGGTAGGTGGGTTCAAGCACATCTTCATATTTCTGCCATGCCAATGCCATTTTTATGGCTTGTAAATTCATACAATGGTCCCCTAAGCCTTCATGTGAAGTTTCGTGTCAAGACGACCCGTTTTCTATTTTTCATGATTTTTGAAACTCTTTACGGTTCGAGATTTTTTAAAAATTTTTTAGAAAGAGTTTTGTCCCCAAATTTGGTATAGGTGATCCTTGTATTTTTGTTGGCATGCACAAAAAAATTCAGCTAAACACTCGAAGTGGAGAAGATTTTGTGATCATTTGAAAAAAGTGTCCCCATTTTAGACACTTTAATGGCTACTTGCAGCAAACCTATAAAATCTCAAATGCTCTTTAAGGGGGTGTGAGTTCTCGAGGTTTGATGAGGGATAGGGGGCCAATATAAGGGCCAAGTGTCATGCCCTAAGCAGGTGCACCAGCAGGCGAGCCAGAGGTTGAGGCCCGCAGACCAAGCGTGCTGTCGGGTATCTACGCGTAAAGCCTAGCGTGCTGCCGATCCTACTGCCGCAACCCTCGATCCGATCCGATCTTAGACTAGGAATGAACTTCGTATGCTTAGATTGGGGATGAACTTTGTATGCCTAAGTCAACCCATGAAATCAGTATACGGGTGCTCAGTCGACCGGAGAGGCCGGTCGGAGAGGCATAATGCGCAAGCCGGGGATCAGCCTTGTCCCCCTCTGCATGCTGTCGATCTTGCTGTCGATCCTGCTACCTCAACCCTCGGTTTGGCTGGGGCTTAGACAGGGAATGAACTCCGTCTACCTAAGCAAACCCACGAAATGAGCATGCGGGTGCTCAGCCGATCAAAGAGGCAAAATACGTAAGTCGAAGATCGACCCGGTCCCCCCTGCATGTTGTCGATCCTACTGCTGGTCCTGCTACCGTAACCCTCGGTCCGGTCCAATCTTAGACATGGAATGAACTCCTATGCTTAGACATGGAATGAACTCCATATGCCCACGAAACGAGCGTGCGGGCGCTCAGCCGGTCGGAGAGGCAGAATGCGTAAGCCAGGGATCAACCTGGTCCCCCCCGTATGCTGTCAATCTTGCTACTGCAACCCTCGATCCGGTCCGATCTTAGACTAGGAATGAACTCCGTATGCCTAAGTCAACCCACGAAACAAGTGTTCGGGCTCTGAGCCAGCCGGAGAGGCATAATGTGCAAGTCGAGGATCGCCCAGTCCCCCTCTACGTGCTACCGGTCCCACTACCACAACCCTCTGTCCGGTTGGGGCTTAGACATGGAATGAACTCCCTATGCCTAAGCCAACTCACGAAACGGGCATGCGGGCGCTCAGCCGGTCGGAGAGGCAGAATGCACTAGCCGGGGATTGGCCCGGTCCCCCCTGTGTGCTGTCGATCCTGCTGCCGCAACCCTCGGCCCAATCCGATCTTAGACTGGGAATGAACTTTGTATGCTTAGACTGGGGATGAACTCCGTATGCCTAAGTCAACCCATGAAACGAGCGTGCGGGCGCTCAGCCGACCGAGAGGCAGGATGCATAAACCGGGGATCGAACGGGTGGTAGGTGGGTTCAAGCACATCTTCATATTTCTACCATGCCGATGCCATTTTTATGGCTTGTAAATTCATACAATGGTCCCCTAAGCCTTCATGTGAAGTTTCGTGGCAAGATGACCCATTTTCTATTTTTCATGATTTTCGAAACATTTTTTGGTTCGGGATTTTTTAAAAATTTTATAGAAAGATTTTTGTCCCCAAATTTGGTATAGGTGATCCTTTTATTTTTGTTGGCATGTACAAAAAATTTCAGCTAAAAACTCAAAGTGGAGAAGATTTTGTGACCGTTTGAAAAAGGTATCCCCATTTCAGACACTTTAATGGCTACTGGTAGCAAACCTATAAAATCTCAAATACTCTTTAAGGGGGTGTGAGTTCTTGAGGTTTGATGAGGGATAGGGGCAATATAAGGGCCAAGTGTCATGCCCTGGGTGGGCAAGCCAGGCACATCAGGCGCACCAGCAAGCGAGCTAGAGGTTGAGGCCCGCAGACCAGCCGTGCTGGTGGGTATCTGCACGCAAAGCCTAGCAAACGAGTTCAGAATGCCCGCCCAACTTGCAGGCTAGCCCGTGAGACCAAGGCCAGGCATACAAGCTGCCTGCATGACATCCAGAAGGGCCCAAGGTGCTGGACATGCAAGGGAAGCTTCTGGAAGCAAGCAGGATCAGCAGCAGCATCCTGGCAAATTTGGTTGACCCTAAAAATCAGGAGTTAGCATCCTGATTGATTGTAATCTGTATAATCCCATGATTTTAGCCTTTATTCTAGGGATATTGCCCTTAAGTGTAAGCTGGAGCCTCAACTACAAATAGAGGACTACTCCTCCCTCATTTGTACACCATCAAACACTTCTGTTTCTATGAATATAAGAGCATTTCCAGAATTCTGCCTTCTTATCCTGTTTCTCTTTAACTTGCATAATCAGCCCTTCCTGTTGTTCTAGTGCCCATATGCTTGTGTTTTAGGCTGACTTAGGCATAAAGGAGAAGATTCCAAGCCTAAGGTCGTATGGTTTCTGAGTCTAAGGTCGGAGCCCATGATAGTTGGTATCAGAGCAAGTTCGATTCTACGTGTTTGTGTTGTGCAGGTTAGAGGAGATGGCATCCCAAAGTGATGCTGCTAACCAACAACTAGAGGCCCAGGAGCATGGGCGTGGAAGAGGGAGGAAAGCTAGTTTTAGAGATATCTGGTCTACCGTGGACAATTTTACCCAGAGTATGTCGATGATGATGCACGGGCAAAGTTGCGTAGGCTGAGCCAGCAAGGGGACATAAGGGAGTATGTCTAAAAATTCTCTGAACTGATGCTACAGATCTTAGATCTAGGGGAGAAAGACACCTTATTTGCTTTCATGGATGGGCTGAAGCTGTGGGTGAAGCATGAGCTACAAAGGAAAGGAGTTCATGACTTGGCTAAAGCCATGACTACTGTCGAGGCCTTGATAGAGTTCAAGCCTCTAAACAAGTTTGAGTCTACCAAGCCCAAGGGTAAGAGCAGGGACAATAGGGACCGAAAGAAGCAGTCCAAGGGGAAAGACCGTGACCAAGAATCCAAGGATGGAGACCGAGACCGTTTAACCAAGGATGGTGAGAGGAAGCCACCAGCAGGTAAGTGGAAAGTAAAGGGGGACCGAGAGCCACTAGCATGCTACCTATGTGGACGGAGCCATAGCACGTAATTGCCCACAGAAGGGTAAGCTGGCTGCTGTAGACAAAGAGTCTGATGAGGAGCCAAAGTCAGGGGCAGCAAAGCTTGGGTCGTTGATGCTCAATGCTGTCCAGAGTAAGGGGAACCGCAAGCCAAAGGGTTGATGTTTACGGATCTGATGGTTGCAGGTAAGAACGTGGGCGCATTGGTGGACACAGGTGCCTCACATCTTTTTATTTTAGGTGATAGAGCTCAGAAGCTCAGACTAAAGGTGCAGAAAGGGACTGGTACCATCAAAACAGTGAACTCCAATGAAGTTCCAGCCATTCGAGTAACGCGGGGAGTGGAGTTATAGCTTGGACACTGGAAAGGCAAGGAGGCCATTGAGGTAATACCCCTTGATGACTATGAGTTTGTGATTAGGTTGGATTTCCTTGTTCGAATTAACGCCCTCCTTGTGCCTTTTACCGATTGTGTTTGCATCTTGGATGCACGGTGCCAATGCCTAGTGCCATTGAGGAGAGGGTCTGGAGTTGGGTCGCGGGTGGTGTCAGCCATACAATTTGCCAAGGCAGTAAGTAGACAAGAAGACACCTTCTTGGCAGCCCTAAAATATGATGAGCCAAGGGAGAAGGAGACCGAGTCACCCTTGGAGGTGCTAAAGGTGTTGAAGACTTTTAGTGATGTGATGCCCGCAAAGTTACCTAGCAAGCTACCACCTAAGAGGGAGGTGGACCACAAGATCGAGTTGGTGTCCGAGGCCAAGCCACCAGCTAGAGCCCCTTACCGAATGTCTCCACAAGAGTTGGAGGAGTTGAGGAAGCATCTCAAAGAGTTAGTTGATGCTGGCTTCATCAGGCCATCGAAGGCACCCTATGGTGCATCGGTTCTATTTCAGCACAAGCATGATGGGTCGTTATGGCTGTGCATAGACTACCAGGCTTTGAACAAGCTGACCATCAAGAACAAGTACCCCATCCCACTCATTACGGACTTGTTCGATCAACTTGGGAGCGCAAGGTGGTTCACCAAGCTGGATTTGAGGTCAGGCTACTATCAAGTCAGGATCACGGAGGGAGATGAGCCAAAGACAGCATGTGTCACTCGGTATGGTTCGTATGAGTTCTTGGTGATGCCTTTTGGACTTACGAATGCCCCAGCAACATTTTGCACCCTTATGAACAAGGTACTTCAGTCATTCCTTGATCGGTTTGTTGTGGTTTATTTGGATGACATTGTGATCTACAGCCAGACTTTGGGAGAGCATGTAGACCACTTGAGACAGGTGCTCGAGGTGTTGCGGGCGCACAAGCTGTTTGTCAAGAGGGAGAAGTGCTGATTCGCCCAGCAGGAGATCCCGTTCCTTGGCCACATAGTGGGAGGTGGCAGGATACGCATGGATGAAGGCAAGATACACGCCATCCTAGAGTGGCAACCGCCAGCCAAGGTCACTGAGTTGAGATCGTTCCTTGGGCTGGTCAACTACTACAGGCACTTTATCAAAGGTCACTCAGCAATAGCCACGCCATTGACTGACTTGCTCAAGAAAGGGAAAGCATGGGAGTGGAGCGCAGGGTGCCAGGAAGCCTTTGACAGGTTGAAACGGGCTGTGACCGAAGAGCCAGTCTTGGCCTTACCAGACCATGCCAAGCCGTATGAGGTGCATACGAATGCATCAGACTTTGCCATAGGGGGCATGTTGTTGCAGGAGGGATGTCCAGTCACGTTCGAGAGTAGGAAGCTGAACAAGACTGAGCGTAAGTACATGGTCCAAGAGAAGGAGATGACTGCAGTGGTGCACTGCTTGCACACTTGGCACCATTACCTGTTGGGGTCGAGGTTCATGGTTAGGACAGATAATGTGGCGACCAGCTACTTCCAGACGTAGAAGAAGTTGTCCCCCAAGCAGGCGAGATGGTAAGATTTTCTTACGAAATTTGATTTCCAGATGGAGTACAAGTCAGGGCAGACGCCCTGAGCAGGAAGGCTAACCTTGTTGCCATTAGCTAACCAGAGGGGTCACTGGTGTCGCACATCAAGGAGGGACTTGCACATGATCCTACAGTGAAGGATTTGATAGAGTATGCCTAGCAAGGTAAGACTAGGCAGTTTTGGTTGCAGGATGGCTTGCTATACACCAGGGGTAGTAGACTGTTTGTGCCACAGCATGGGAAGCTCTGCAAGGAAGTTTTGCAAGAATACCATGATTCAAGGTGGGCTGGACACCCCGGAGTGAGCCGTACCTTGGTGCTAATCGAGGATCGGTACTACTGGCCGTACATGAGGGACGATGTGGAGGCCTATGTGAAGACTTGTCTTGTGTGCCAATAGGACAAGGTGGAGCTCAAGAAACCAAACGGTCTCTTGGAGCCATTTCCAGTGCCAGAGCGACCATGGGAGAGTGTTTCTCTAGACTTTATAGTTGGTCTACCCAAAGCAGAAGGGTTTGGAAGCATCATGGTAGTGGTGGACAGGTTTTCCAAGTATGGAATCTTCATTCCAACAACCAAGGAGTGCCCAGCCGAGGAGGTAGCTCGATTGTTCCTGAAGAACATGGTTAAGTACTGGGGAGTGCCGAAGACCATTGTTAGTGATCAGGACGAGCGTTTCATGGGCAGGTTCTGGACTGAGTTGTTCAAGCTGTTGGGGTCAGACTTAAACTTTTCCACCAGCATGCATCCGCAGACCAATGGGCAAACAGAACGAGTGAATGGACTATTGGAGGTCCACCTCAGGCACTATGTGAGTGCCACACAAAGGAACTGGCCAAAGTTGCTAGATATTGCATAGTTTTCCTACAACTTGCAAAGGAGCGAGGCAACGAACCGGAGCCCATTTGAGGTTGTGACAAGGCAACAACCACTAACACCCGGTTCGATTGCTACAGGTTATACAGGGTCGAATCTAGCAGCATACAAGTTTGCCAAGGCATGGCAGGAGCAAACTGACTTGGCCAGAGTTTGTCTACACAAGGCGGCCAAGAGGTCGAAGAATGGGTAGACCAGAATAGGCGGGACGTGCAGTTCCAGGTTGGAGACTTGGTGTTAGTGAAGTTGCATCCCATTGTGCACCATAAGGGGCTACACAAAGGCCTAGTCCAGAGGTATGAGGGACCTTTTCGAGTAGTCAAGAGGGTAGGCAAGGTTGCCTACAAGCTGGATATGCCACCTAAGCTGAGGGTACACCCGATGTTCCATGTGAGCATGCTCAAGCCGTTCCATGAGGATGAGGGAGATCTAGGACGGGTAGAGTCAAAGCGTGTGCCATTAGGAGCAAGGGCCTCATATGAGAAGGAGGTCCACGACATCATAGCTGATCAGGAGGTGAGACAGAAGAACTATCAACCAAGACAAGAGTACTTAATGTGCTGGAAGGGACTTTCAGACAGTAAGGCGAGCTGGGAACTAGTAGATGACTTATGGTAGTTCGGGGACCAGATCAGGCAGTACCATGTAGAAGACACAACGAGGGCATTGTGCAATCAGGTGAGAGAGAATGTCACACCTTGGGCAGGAGTGCCAGGCACATCAGGCGCACCAGCAAGTGAGCCAGAGGTTGAGGCCCGTAGACCAAGCGTGCTGGCATACAAGCCTAGCAAATGAGTTCAGAATGCCCACCCAACTTGCAGGCCAGCCCGTGAGACCAAGGCTTGGCATACAAGCTGCTCACAACACATCCAGAAGGGCCCAAGGTGCTAGACAAGCAATGGAAGCTTCTGGAAGTAGGAAGGATCAGCAGCAGCATCCTGGCAGATTTGGTTGACCCTGAAAATCAGGAGTTAGCATCCTGATTGATTGTAATCTATATAATCCCATGATTTTAGCCTTTATTCTAGGGATATTGCCATTAAGTGTAAGTTAGAGCCTCAACTATAAATAGAGGGCTGCTCCTGCCTCATTTGTACACCATCAAACACTTCTGTTTCAGTGAATACAAGAGCAATTCCAAAATTCTTTCTTCTTATCCTGTTTCTCTTTAACTTGCATAATCAGCCCTTCCCGTTGTTCTAGTGCCCGTACGCTTGTGTTTTAGGCTGACTTAGGCATAAAAGAGGAGATTCCAAGCCTAAGGCCGTACAGTTTCTGAGTCTAAGGTTAGAGCCTGTGACACAAGTACCAGTACCCATCGCACATCATATGCGCACACCCTCCAACCCCTCCAATCATCAAAACCCCCAATGCCACCGGTTAGGCTCTCCGGTGATGCTCCAACGATGGTGCCCTGGGTGAAAAAAATGCGGCACCAGCACAAAACCGAGCCTAGCATGTGCATCGTGGCTCAAACTCTTAGACTGGGAATGAACTTCGTATGCTTAGACATGGAATGAACTCCATATGCCTAAGCCAACCCACGAAACGAGCGTACGGGTGCTCAGCCAGTCGGAGAGGCAGAATGTGCAAGTCGGGGATTGACCCTATCCCCCTTGCGTGCTGTCGATCTTGCTATCGCACCCTCGGTTCGGTCTGATCTTAGACATGGAATGAACTCCGTATGCCTAAGTTAACCCATGAAATAAGCGTGCGGGCGCTGAGTCGGCCGGAGAGGCAGAATGCGCAAGCCAGGGATCGTCCGGTCCCCCCTGTGTGTTGCCAATCCTGCTGCTGGTCTTGCTACCGCAACCCTCGGTCTGGTCCAATCTTAGACCGGAAATGAACTTCGTATGCTTAGAAATGGACTGAACTCCATATGCCTAAGCCAACCCATGAAATGAGCGTGTGGGCGTTCAACCGACCGGAGTGGCAGAATGTGCAAGCCCGGCATCGACCTGGTCCCCCCTGCGTGCTGTCGATCCTACTACCCCAACCCTCAGTCCGGTCCGATCTGGACTGGGAATGAACTCTGTATGTCTAAGTTAACCCATGAAACGAGCGTACGGGCGCTGAGCTGGTCGGAGAGGCGTAATGCGCAAGTCGGGGATCGGCCCGATCCCCCTCTGCGTGTTACCAGTCCCGCTGCCACAACCCTCAGTCTGACTGAAGCTTAGACATGGAATGAACTCCCTATGCCAAGCCAACCCACAAAACGGGCGTGCGGGCGCTCAGCCGATCGGAGAGGCAGAATGTACAAGCCGGGGATCGACACGGTCCCCCCTGCGTGCTATCGATCCTGCTGCCATAACCCTCAATCCGGTCCGATCTTAGATTGGGAATGAACTCCATATGCTTTGACTGGGGATGAACTCCGTATGCCTAAGTCAACCCACAAAACGAGCGTGTAGGAGCTCAACCGACCGGAGAGGCCGGCCGGAGAGGCAGAATGCACAAGCCAGGGATTGACCCGATCCCCTCTGCGTGCTGTCGATCTTGTTGTTGGTCCTGTTGTCGTAACCCTCGGTCTGGTCCGATCTTAGACTGTGAATGATCTCCGTATGCTTAGTAATGGAATGAACTCTGTATGCCTAAGCCAACCCACGAAATGAGCGTGCGGGCGCTCAGTTGATCGGAGAGACAGAATGCGTAAGCCGAGGATCGACCCGATCCCCCCTGCGTGCTGCCGATCCTAATGCAGCAACCCTGGGTCTAGTCTGATCTTAGACTGGGAATGAACTCCGTATGCATAAGTCCACCCATGAAACGAACGTGCGGGCGCTGAGCTGGTCGAAGAGGCATAATGCGCAAGCCGAGGATCGGCCTGATCCCCCTCTGCGTGCTGTCGATCCCGCTGCCACAACCCTCGGTCCGACTGGGGCTTAGACATGGAATGGACTCCCTATGCCAAAGCCAACCCACGAAACGGGCGTGTGGGTGCTCAGCCGATCGGAGAGGTAGAATGCACAAGCCGAGGATCGACCTGACCCCTCCTGTGTGTTATCGATCCTACTGCCGTAACCCTTGGTCCGGTCTGATCTTAGACTAAGAATGAACTCCGTATGCTTAGACTGGGGATGAAATCCGTATGCTTAGACTGGGGATGAACTCTGTATGCCTAAGTCAACCCATGAAACGAGCGTGCGGGCATTCAACAGGCCGAAGAGGTCGGCCGGAGAGGCATAATGCCCAAGTCGGGGATCAGCCCTGTCCCCCTCTACATGCTGCCAATCCCGTTGTCAGTCCTGCTGCCATAACCCTTGGTCCGACTGGGGCTTAGACATGGAATGAACTCCATATGCCTAAGCCAACCCATGAACCGAGCGTGTGGGTGCTCAATCGATCGGAGAGGCAGAATGCACAAGTCGGGGATCGACCTTGTCCCCCCCTGCATGCTGTCGATCCTACTGTCACAACCCTCGGTCCGATCAAATCTTAGACTGGGAATTAACTCCGTATGCCTAAGTCAACCCACGAAATGAGCATTCGGGCATTGAGTCGGTCGAAGAGGCATAATGCGCAAGCCGAGGATCAGTTCGGTCCCCATTTGCGTGCTGCCAGTCCCGCTGGCATAACCCTCGGTCTGGTTGGGGCTTAGACATGAAATGAACTCCCTATGCCTAAGCCAACCCATGAAACAGGCGTACGGGCATTCAGCCGGCCGAAGAGGCAGAATGCGTAAGCCGGGGATCGGCTCGATCCCCCCTGCGTGCTGTTGATCCTGCTTTCGCAACCCTCGATTCAGTCTGATCTTAGACTGACAATGAACTCCGTATCCTTAGACTGGGGATGAACTCTGTATGCCTAAGTCAACCCACGAAACGAGCGTGCAGACGCTCAGTCGACCAGAGAGGCAGGATGCGCACGCCGGGGATCGAATGGGTGGTAGGTGGGTTCAAACACATCTTCATATTTCTGCCATGCCAATGCCATTTTTATGGCTTTTAAATTCATACAATGTTCCCTAAGCCTTCATGTAAAGTTTCATGGCAAGACGACCCGTTTTCTATTTTTCATGATTTTCAAAACTTTTTACGGTTCGAGATTTTTTAAAATGTTTTTAGAAAACGTTTTATCCCCAAATTTGGTAGAGGTGATCCTTGTATTTTTGTTGGCATGCATAAAAAAATTCAGCTAAAAAATCGAAGTGGAGAAGATTTTGTGACCGTTTGAAAAAAGTGTCCCCATTTCAGACACTTTAATGGCTACTAGCCGCAAACCTATAAAATTTCAAATGCTCTTTAAGGGGGTGTGAGTTCTCAAGGTTTGATGAGGGATAGGGGGCCAATATAAGGGCCAAGTACCAGCACCCATCGCACATCATGTGTGCACCCCCCGGCCCCCCCAATCGTCGGAACCCCCAATGTCGCTGGTTAGTCTCTCCGACGATGCTCCGGCGATGGTACCCCGGGTGAAAAAAATGCGGCACCAGCACATGGCCAAGACCAGCATGTGTACTGTCACTCAAAATCTTAGACTGGGAATGAACTCTGTATGCTTAGACATGAAATGAACTCTGTATGCCTAAGCCAACCCACGAAACGAGGGTGCAGGTGCTTAGCCAGCCGGAGAGGCAGAATGTGTAAATCGGGGATTGGCCCAGTCCCCCCTAGCGTGCTGTCGATCCTACTACCACAACCCTCGGTCCGATCCGATCTTAGACTAGGAATGAACTCCATATACATAAGTCAACCCATGAAACGAGTGTGCGGGCGCTGAGTCGGCCGAAGAGGCAAAATGCGCAAGCCAGGGATCGGCCTGGTCCCCATTTCAGACACTTTAATGGCTACTGGCAGCAAACCTATAAAATCTCAAATGCTCTTTAAGGGGGTGTGAGTTCTCAAGGTTTGATGAGGGATAGGGGGCCAATATAATGGCCAAGTGCCAGTACCCATCACAATTCATGAGCGCACACCCCCCGACCCCCCAATCGTCGAAACCCCCAATACCGTCGGTTAGGCTCTCCGACAATGGTGCCCCGTGCGAAAAAAATACGGCACCAGTACATGCCCGAGCCCAGCATGTGCACCGTGGCTCAAAATCTTAGACTAGGAACCGTATGCTTAGACATGGAATGAACTCCGTATGCCTAAGCCAACCCATGAAACGAGCGTGCGGGTGCTAAGCCGATCGGAGAGGCAGAATGCGCAAGCTAGGGATCGGCCTGGTCCCTTCCTACGTACTATCGATCCTGCTACCGCAACCCTCGGTCTGGTCTGATCTTAGACTGGGAATGAACTTCATATGCTTAGATTGGGGATGAACTTCGTATGCCTAAGTCAACCTACAAAATGAACGTGCGGGTGCTCAGCCGGTCGGAGAGGTATAATGCGTAAATCAAGGATCAGCCTGGTCCCCCTCTGCGTGCTGTCGATCCCGTTGCCAATCCTGCTGCCACAACCCTTGGTCCGGTTAGGGCTTAGACATGGAATGAACTCCGTATGCCGAAGCCAACCCACGAAACGAGCGTCCGGGCGCTCAGTCGGCCGAAGAGGCAGAATACGCAAGCCGAAGATCAACCTGGTCCCCTCTGCGTGCTGTCGATCCTGCTGCTGGTCTTGCTGCTGTAACCCTCGGTCCGGTCTGATCTTAGACTGGGAATGAACTCCGTATGCTTAGACATGGAATGAACTCTGTATGCCTAAGCTAACCCACGAAACGAACGTGCGGACGCTCAATCGATCGAAGAGGTAGAATGCACAAGTTGGGGATCGGCCCGATCCCCCCTGCATGCTATCGATGCTGCTGCCGCAACCCTCGGTCCGATTTGATCTTAGATTGGGAATGAACTCCATATGCCTAAGTCAACCCACGTAATGAGTGTGCGGGCACTGAGCTGGTCAGAGAGGCGTAATGTGCAAGCCAGGGATTAGCCCGGTCCCCCTTTACGTGCTGTCGGTCCTTCTACCACAACCCTCGGTCTGACTAGGGCTTAGACATGAAATGAACTCCTTATGCCCAAGCCAACCCATGAAATGGGCGTGCAGGCTCTCGGTCGATCGGAGAGGCAGAATGTGCAAGGCAGGGATTGGCCCGGTCCCCCCCGCGTGCTGTTGATCCTGCTGCCGTAACCCTCGGTCCGGTCCGATCTTAGACTGGGAATGAACTCCATATGCTTAGACTGGGGATGAACTCCGTATGCCTAAGTCAACCCACGAAATGAGCGTGCAGGCGCTCAGCCGACCAGAGAGGCAAGATGCGCAAGCCGGGGATAGAACGGGTGGTAGGTGGGTTCAAGCACATCTTTATATTTCTGCCATGCCAATGCCATTTTTATGGCTTGTAAATTCATACAATTTCCCCCTAAGCCTTCATGTGAAGTTTTGGGGCAAGACGACCCGTTTTTTATTTTTCACGATTTTCAAAACTTTTTACAGTTCGGGATTTTTTAAAATTTTTTTAGAAAGCGTTTTGTCCCCAAATTTGGTAGAGGTGATCCTTGTATTTTTGTTGGCATGCACAAAACAATTCAGCTAAAAACTCGAAGTGGAGAAGATTTTGTGACCGTTTGAAAAAAGTGTCCCCATTTCAGACACTTTAATGGCTACTGGCAGTAAACCTATAAAATCTCAAATGCTCTTTAAGGGCGTGTGAGTTCTTGAAGTTTGATGAGGGATAGGGGCCAATATAAGGGCCAAGTGTCACACCCTGGGCGGGTGCACCAGGCACATCAGGCGCACCAGCAGATGAGCCAGAGGTTGAGGCACGCAGACCAGGCGTGCTGGTGGGTATCTACGCGCAAAGCCTAGCAAAAGAGTTCAGAATGCCCGCCCAACTTGTAGGCCAGCCCGTGAGACCAAGGCCTGGCATATAAGCTGCTCCCACCACATCCAGAAGGCCCAAGGTGCTGGACACATAAGGGAAGCTTCTGGAAGTAGGCAAGATCAGCAGCAGCATCCTGGCAGATTTGGTTGACCTTGAAAATCAGGAGTTAGCATCCTGATTGATTGTAATCTGTATAATCCCATGATTTTAGCCTTTATTCTAGAGATATTGCCATTAAGTGTAAGCTGTAGCCTCAACTATAAATAGAGGGCTGCTTCTCCCTCATTTGTACACCATCAAACACTTCTGTTTTAGTGAATACAAGAGCATTTCCAGAATTCTACCTTCTTATCCTGTTTCTCTTTAACTTACGTAATCAGCCCTTCCTGTTGTTCTAGTGCCCGTACGCTTGTGTTTTAGGCTGACTTAGGCATAAAGGAGGAGATTCCAAGCCTAAGGCCACACGGTTTCTGAGTCTAAGGTCGGAGCCCGTGACAGTTGGTCAAGTTCGATTCTGCGTGTTTGTGTTATGCAGGTTAGAGGAGATGGCATCCCAAAGTGACGCTGCTAACCAACAACTAGAGGCCCAAGAGCATGGGTGTGGAAGAGGGAGGAAAGCCAGTTCTAGAGATATCTAGTCTACCATGGACGGTAGGCTGGCCAAGGTGGAGGTGACCATGGACGAGATGGGGAAGAAGCTTGAGGGGGTAAAGACTCACATTGCATCGCTAGACTCCATGGGGGAGGAGATCCAAAGTGAGCTGCAAGCTGCTCTCAATAAAGGGTTGGACATGTTCACCCAAAAGAATCAGACCTTGCAGGCTGAAGTGCTGACCTTGCGCGATGGCATGGAGGCCATACGCTAGCAGATGGAGGAGCTTACCAGTGAGCTCGTTGCTTGCAAGACTGCCATTGGGAATGGCATGTTTGTTGGAGTGTCCAAGTCCAGATTGGATGTCCCCAAGCCTAAGGAGTTCAAGGGGACTAGGGCGGCCAAGGAAGTAGATAACTACCTTTGGGGTATGGAGCAGTACTTCCAAGCCATGGGCATGCAAGACCAGGCGATAAAGGTAAGCACCGCTGCTATGTATCTCACTGATGTAGCCTTATTGTGGTAGAGGCACAGGTGTGATGATGTCAGGTGTGGGAGCACCAAGATTGGAACCTGGGCAGAGTTCCAAAAGGAGTTCAAGGAACAATTTTACCCGGAGTATACCGATGATGAGGCATGGGCAAAGTTGCGCAGGCTGAGCCAGCAAGGGGACATAAGGGAGTATGTCCAAAAATTCTCTGAACTGATGCTACAAATCTCGGATCTAGGCAAGAAGGATGCCTTATTTGCTTTCATGGATGGGCTGAAGCCATGGGTGAAGCATGAGCTACAAAGGAAAGGAGTTCATGACTTGGCTAAAGCCATGACTACTGCTGAGGCCTTGATAGAGTTCAAGCCTCTGAACAAGTTCGAGTCTACCAAGCCTAAGGGTAAGGGCAAAGATGATAGGGACCAAAAGAAGCAGTCCAAGGGGAAGAACCATGACCAGGAGTCCAAGGATGGAGACCGAGACCATTCAACTAAGGATGGCGACAGGAAGCCACCAGCAGGCAAATGGAAAGCAAAGGGGTACCGAGAGCCACTAGCATGCTACTTATGTGGAGGGAGCCACATAGCGCGTAATTACCTGCAGAAGGGCAAGCTGGCTGCTGTAGACAAGGAGTCTGATGAGAAGCCAGAGTCAGGGGCAGCAATGCTTAGGTCGTTGGTGCTCAATGTTGTCCAGAGTAAGGGGAGCCGCAAGCTAAAGGGCTTGATGTTTATGGATCTGATGGTTGTGGGTCAGAAGGTGAGCACACTGGTGGACACAGGTACCTCACATCTTTTTATTTCAGGTGATAGAGCCTAGAAGCTCGGACTAAAGGTGCAGAAAGGGACTAGTACCATCAAAACGGTGAACTCCAAGGAAGTTCCAGCCATTGGAGTAGCACGGGGAGTGGAGTTGCAGCTTGGAGACTGGAAAGGCAAGGAGACCATTGAGGTAATACCCTTTGACAACTATGAGTTTGTGATTGGGTTGGATTTCCTTGTTCGGATTAACGCCCTCCTTGTGCCTTTTACCAATTGTGTGTTGTATCTTAGATGCACGGTGCCAATGCCTAGTGCCATTGAAGAGAGGGTCTGGAGTTGGGTCGCGGGTGGTTCAGCCATCCAATTTGCCAAGGCGGTAAGCAGACAAGAAGAAACCTTCTTGGTAGCCCTAAAATATGATGAGCCAAGGGAGAAGGAGACCGAGTCACCCTTGGAGGTGCTAAAGGTGCTGAAAACCTTTAGTGATGTGATGCCCGTAAAGCTACCTAGCAAGCTACCACCTAAGAGAGAGGTAGACCACAAGATCAGGCCGGTGTCCAAGGCCAAGCCACCAGCTAAAGCCCTTTATCGAATGTCTCCACCAGAGTTGGAAGAGTTGAGGAAGTAGCTTAAAGAGTTAGTTGATGCTGGCTTCATTAGGCCATCGAAGGCACCCTATGGTGCACCGATTCTATTTCAACGCAAGCATGATGGGTTGTTACGGCTGTGCATAGACTATCGGGCTTTGAACAAGCTAACCATCAAGAACAAGTACCCCATCCCACTCATTACAGACCTGTTCGATCAACTTGGGAGTGCAAGGTGGTTCACCAAGCTGGATTTGAGGTCAGGCTACTATCAAGTCAGGATCACGGATGGAGATGAGCCAAAGACAGCATGTGTCCCTCGATATGGTTCGTATGAGTTCTTCGTGATGCCTTTCAGACTCACGAACACCCCAGCAACATTCTGCACCCTTATGAACAAGGTACTTCAATCATTCCTTGATCGATTTGTTATGGTTTATTTGGATGACATTGTGATCTACAGCCAGACTTTGGAAGAGCATGTAGACCACTTGAGATAGGTGTTCGAGGTGTTGCGGGTGCACAAGCTGTTTGTCAAGAGGGAGAAGTGCTCATTCGCCCAGCAGAAGATCCTGTTCCTTGGCCACATAGTGGAAGGTGACAGGATACGCATGGATGAAGACAAGATACACGCCATCCTGGAGTGGCAACCGCCAGCCAAGGTCACTGAGTTGAGATCATTCCTTGGGCTGGTCAACTACTACAGGCACTTCATCAAAGGTCACTCAACAATAGCCACACCATTGACTGACTTGCTCAAGAAAGGGAAACCATGGGAGTGAAGCGCAGGATGCTAGGAAGCCTTTGACAGGTTGATGCAGGCTGTGATCGAGGAGCCAGTCTTGGCCTTGCCAGACCATGCCAAGCCATATGAGGTGCATACGGATGCATCAGACTTTGCCATAGGGGGTGTGTTGATGCAGGAGGGACATCCAGTCGCGTTTGAGAGCAGGAAGTTGAACGAGACTGAGTGTAAGTACATGGTCCAAGAAAAGGAGATGACTGCAGGGGTGCACTGCTTGTGCACTTGGCACCATTACCTGTTGGGGTCGAGGTTCATGGTTAGGACGGACAATGTGGTGACCAGCTACTTCCAGACATAGAAGAAGCTGTCCGCCAAGCAGGCGAGATGGTAAGATTTTCTTACGGAATTTGATTTCCAGATGGAGTACAAGCTGGGGTGGGTGAACCTAGTGGCAGAAGCCTTAAGCAGGAAGGCTAACCTTGCTGCCATTAGCCAACCAGAGGGGTCACTAGTGCCATACATCAAGGAGGGACTTGTGCATGATCCTACAGCCAAAGCTTTGATGGAATACGCCCAGCAAGGTAAGACTAGGCAGTTTTGGTTGCAGGATGGCTTGCTCTACACCAAGGGAAGTAGACTATTTGTGTCGCAGCACGGGAAGCTCC
Source organism: Durio zibethinus (assembly GCF_002303985.1). The sequence goes on from NW_019167826.1 coordinate 10,141,077, forward strand.
GCAAGGAAGTTTTACAAGAATGCCATGATTCAAGGTGGGTTGGACACCTCGGAGTGAGCCGTACCTTGGCGTTGATCGAAGACCAGTACTACTGGTCGCACATAAGGGACGATGTGGAGGCCTATGTGAAGACTTGTCTTGTGTGCCAATAGGACAAGGTGGAGCTCAAGAAACCAGGCGATCTCTTGGAGCCATTGCCAGTGCCAGAGCGACCATGGGAGAGTGTTTCTCTGGACTTTATAGTCGGTCTACCCAAAGCAGAAGGGTTTGGAAGCATCATGGTAGTGGTGGACAGGTTTTCCAAGTATAGAATCTTCATTCCAGCAACCAAGGAGTGCCCAGCCGAGGAGGCAGCTCGATTGTTCCTGAAGAACATGGTTAAGTACTGGGAGTGTCGAGGACCATTGTTAGTGATCGGGACGGGCATTTCACGAGCAGGTTTTGGACTGAGTTCTTCAAGCTGTTGGGGTCAAACTTGAACTTTTCCACCAGCATGCATCAGCAGACCGATGGGCAGACTAAATGAGTGAATGGACTATTAGAGGTCTACCTCAAGCATTATGTGAGTGCCACACAAAGGGACTGGCCAAAGCTGCTAGATATTGCGCAGTTTTCCTATAACTTGCAAAGGAGCAAGGCAACAAACTAGAGCCCATTCGAGGTTGTGACAGGGCAACAACCACTAACACTCGGTTCGATTGCTACAGGTTGTACAGGGTCGAATCCAGCAACATACAAGTTTGCCAAGGCATGGTAGGAGCAAACTGACTTGGCCAGAGTTTGTCTACTCAAGGCGGCCAAGAGGTCGAAGAAGTGGGCAGACCAGAATAGGCGAGACGTGCAGTTCCAGGTTGGAGACTTGGTATTGGTGAAGCTGTATCCCATTGTGCACCATAGGGGGCTGCACAAAGGCCTAGTTCGAAGGTATGAGGGACCTTTTCGAGTAGTCAAGAGGGTAGGCAAGGTTACCTACAAGCTGGATATGCCACCCAAGCTGAGGGTACACCCGGTGTTCCATGTGAGCATGCTCAAGTCGTTCCATGAGGATGAGGGAGATCCAAGATGGGCAGAGTCAAAGCGTGCGCCATTGGGAGCAAGGGCCTCATATGAGAAAGAGGTCCACAGCATCATAGCTGATCGAGAGGTGAGACGAAAGAACTATCAGCCAAGACAAGAGTACTTGGTGCGCTATAAGGGACTTCCAAACAATGAGGCAAGTTGGGAACCAGCAGATGACTTATGGTAGTTCGAGGACCAGATCAGGCAGTACCATACAGAAGATGCAATGAGGGCATTACGAAATCAGGTGAGGGAGAATGTCACGCCCTGGGTGGGCACGCCAGGCACATCAGGCGCACCAGCAGGTGAGCCAGAGGTTGAGGCCCGCAGACCAGGCGTGCTGGCGGGTATCTACACACAAAACCTAGCAAATGAGTTCAGAATGCCCGCCCAGCTTGCAGGCCAGCCTGTGAGACCAAGGCCTGGCATACAAGCTGCCCGCACCACATCCAAAAGGGCCCAAGGTGTTGGACACACAAGCAAAGCTTCTAGAAGCAGGCAGGATCAGCAGCAGCATCCTGGCAGATTTGGTTGACCCTAAAAATCAGGAGTTAGCATCCTGATTGATTTTAATCTGTATAGTCCCATGATTTTAGCCATTATTCTAGGGATATTGCCATTAATTGTAAGCTGGAGCCTCAACTACAAATAGAGGGCTGCTCTTCTCTCATTTGTACACCATCAAACACTTCCGTTTCAGTGAATACAAGAGCATTTCCAGAATTCTACCTTCTTATCCTGTTTTTCTTTAACTTGTGTAATCAGTCCTTCCCGTTGTTCTAGTGCCCGTACGCTTGTGTTTTAGGCTGACTTAGGCATAAAGGAAGAGATTCCAAGCCTAAGGTCACACGGTTTCTGAGTCAAAGGTCGGAGCTCGTGACACAAGTACCAACACCCATCGCACATCATGTGCGCACACCCCCCCGACCCCCCCAATGCCGTCGGTTAGGATCTCCGGCGATGCTCCGATGATGGTGCCCCGAGCGAAAAAAATGTGGCACCAGCACATGCCCGAGCCCAGCATGTGCACCGTGGCTTAAAATCTTAGACTGGGAATGTACTCCGTATGCGTAGACATGGAATAAACTCCGTATGCCTAAGCCAACCCATGAAATGAGCGTGCGGGTGCTCAGCCGATCGAAGAGGCAGAATGCGTAAGCCAGGGATCGACCCGGTCCCCCCTGCGTGCTACTGATCCTACTGTCGTAACCCTCAGTCGGTCCGATCTTAGCCTGGGAATGAACTCCGTTTGCATAGGTCAACCCACGAAACGAGCGTACGGGCGCTGAACCGACCGAAGAGGCATAATGCGCAATCGGGGATCGGCTCAGTCCCCTTCTGGTGCTGCTAGTCCCGTTGCCACAACCCTCAGTTCGGCTGGGGCTTAGACATGGAATGAACTCACTAAGCCTAAGCCAACCCACGAAACGGGCGTACGGGCTATCAACCGACCGGAGAGGCAAAATGCGTAAGCCGGGGATCAGCCCGGTCCCCCCTGCATGCTATCGATCCTACTGCCGCATCCCTCGGTTCGGTCTGATCTTAGACTGGGAATGAACTCTGTATGCTTAGATTGGGGATGAACTTCGTATGCCTAAGTCAACCCACGAAACGAGCGTACGGGCGCTCAGCCGACCAGAAAGGCAGGATGCGTAAGCCGAGGATCGAACGGATGGTAGGTGGGTTCAAGCACATCTTCATATTTTTGCCTTGCCAATGCCATCTTTATGGCTTGTTAATTCATACAATGGTCCCGTAAGCCTTCATGTGAAGTTTCATGGCAAGACAACCCGTTTTATATTTCTCATGATTTTTGAAACTTTTTGAGGTTCGGGATTTTTTAAAATATTTTTAGAAAGCGTTTTGTCCCTACATTTTGTAGAGGTGATCCTTGTATTTTTGTTGGCATGCACAAAAAATTTCAGCTAAAAACTTGAAGTGGAGAAAATTTTGTGACCGTTTGAAAAAAGTGTCCCTATTACGGACAATTTAAAGGCTACTGGCAGCAAACCTATAAAATCTCAAATGCTCTTTAAGGGGGTGTGAGTTCTTGAGGTTTGATGAGGGATAGGGGGCCAATATAAGGGCCAAGTACCAGCACCCATCGCACATCATGTGCGCACACCCCCCAGCCCCCCCAATCGCCGGAACCCCAATACCACCGGTTAGGCTCTTCGGTGATGCTCTGGCGATGCTACGACGATGGTGCCCCGAGCGAAAAAAAAATGTGGCACCAACACATGCCCGAGCCCAGCATGTGCACCGTGGCTCAAAATCATAGACTGGGAATGAACTCCGTATGCATAGACATGGAATGAACTCCGTATGCCTAAGCCAATCCACGAAACGAGCGTGCGGGCGTTCAGCCGGCCGGAGAGACAGAATGCACAAGCTGAGGATCAACCCAGTCCCCCCCTGCATGCTGTTGATCCTGCTACTGCAACCCTCGGTTCAGTCTAATCTTAGACTGGGAATGAACTCCGTATGCATAAGTCAACCCATGAAACGAGCGTGCGGGTGCTGAGCCGACCGAAGAGGCATAATGCGCAAGCCAGAGATTGGCCCAGTCCCCCTCTGTGTGCTATCGATCCCGCTGCCACAACCCTCGATCCGGCTGGGGCTTAGACATCGAATGAACTCCCTCCGCCTAAGCCAACCCATGAAACGGGCGTACGAGCGCTCAACCGACCGGAGAGGCAGAATGCACAAGCCGGGGATCGACTCGATCCCCCTACGTGCTGTTGATCCTATTACCGCAACCCTCGGTCTGGTCTGATTTAGACTGGGAATGAACTCCGTTTGGTTAGACTGGGGATGAACTCCGTATGCCTAAGTCAACCCACAAAACGAGCGTGTAAGCGTTCAGCCGATCGGAGAGGCATAATGCGCAAGCCAGGGATCAGCCCGGTCCCCTTCTACGTGCTGAAGATCCCGCTACCGGTCCTGCTACCACAACCTTCAGTCCAGCTAGGGCTTAGACATGGAATGAACTCCGTATACCTAAGCCAACCCACGAAACCAGCGTGCGGGTGCTTAGTCGACCGGAGAGGTAGAATGTGCAAGCTGGGGATCGGCACGGTCCCCCCTGCGTGCTGTCGATCTTGATGCTGTAACCCTTGATCCAGTCCAATCTTAGATTGGGAATGAACTCCGTATGCTTGGACATGGAATGAACTCCGTATGCCTAAGCCAACCCACGAAACGAGCGTGCGGGTGCTCCGTCGACCGGAGAGGCAGAATGCGCAAGCCAGGGATCGTCCCGATCCCTCCATGCGTGCTGTCGATCCTGTAGCCACAACCCTTGGTCTGGTCCGATCTTAGACTGGCAATGAACTTCGTATGCCTAAGTCAACCCACGAAACGAGGTTGCGGGTGTTGAGCCGACCGCAGAGGCATAATGTGCAAGTCGGGGACTGGTCCGATCCCCCTCTGCGTGCTACCAGTCCCGCTGCCACAACCCTCGGTCCGGCTGGGGCTTAGACATGGAATGAACTCCCTATGCCTAAGCCAACCCACAAAACGGGCATGCGGGCACTCAGTCGACCGGAGAGGCAGATTACGCAAGTCGGGGATCAGCCCGGTCCCCCTGCATGTTGTCGATCCTACTGTCGCATCCCTCGGTCTGGTCTGATCTTAGACTGGGAATGAACTCTGTATGCTTAGATTGGGGATGAACTCGGTATGCCTAAGTCAACCCACGAAACGAGCGTGCGGGCGCTCAGCCAACCAGAGAGGCAGGATGCGCAAGCCGTGGATCGAACGGGTGGTAGGTGGGTTCAAGCACATCTTCATATTTCTGCCATGCCAATGCCATTTTTATGGCTTGTAAATTCATACAATGGTCCCTTAAGCCTTCATGTGAAGTTTCAGGGCAAGACGACCAGTTTTATATTTTCATGATTTTTGAAACTTTTAAGGTTCGGGATTTTTTAAAATTTTTTTAGAAATATTTTTGTCCCCAAATTTGGTAGAGGTGATCCTTGTATTTTTTTTGGCATGCACAAAAAAATTCAGCTAAAAACTCGAAGTGGAAAAGATTTTGTGGCCGTTTGAAAAAAGTGTCCCCATTTCAGACACTTTAATGGCTACTGGCAGCAAACCTATAAAATCTCAAATGCTCTTTAAGGAGGTGTGAGTTCTCGAGGTTTGATGAGGGATAGGGGGCCAATATAAGGGCCAAGTACCAGCACCCATCGCACATCATGCTCGCACACCCCTTGGGCCCCCCAATCGTCGGAACCCCCAATGCCGCCAATTAGGCTCTTCGACGATGCTCCGGCCATGGTGCCCGACCGAAAAAAATGCGGCACCAGCACATGCCCGAGCCCAGCATGTGCACTGTGGCTCAAAATCTTAGACTAGGAATGAACTCCGTATGGTTAGACATGGAATGAACTTCGTATGCCTAAGCCAACCCACGAAACGAGCGTGCGGGCGCTCAGCCAGTCAGAGAGGCAAAATGAGCAAGCTGGGGATCGACCCGGTCCCCCTTGCGTGCTATCGATCCTGCTACCATAACCCTCGGTCTGGTCTGATCTTAGACTGGGAATGAACTCCATATGCATAAGTCAACCCATGAAACGAGCGTGTGGGCGCTGAGCCGGTCGAAGAGGCATAATGCGCAAGCCGGGGATCGGCCCGATCCCCCTCTGCGTGCTATCGGTCCCGCTACCACAACCCTCAGTCCGACTAGGGTTTAGACATGGAATGAACTCCCTATGCCTAAGCCAACCCACGAAACGGGCGTGCGGGCACTGAGCCGACCGAAGAGGCATAATGCGCAAGCCGGGGATCGGCCCTGTACCCCTCCGCGTGCTACAGGTCCCACTGCCACAACCCTCAGTCCGGCTGGGGTTTAGACATGGAATCAACTCCCTATGCCTAAGCCAACCCACGAATCGAGCGTGCGGGCACTCAGCCGGCCAGAGAGGCAGAATGCGCAAGCCGGGGATCGGCCTGGTCCCCCCTACGTGCTACCAATCCTGCTACCGCAACCCTCAGTCCGGTCCGATCTGAGACTAGGAATGAACTTCGTATGCTTAGACTGGGGATGAACTTCGTATGCCTAAGTCAACCCATGAAACGAGCGTGCGGGTGCTCAGTCGGTCGAAGAGGCCGACCGAAGAGGCATAATGCACAGGCCGAGGATCAGCCTGATCCCACTCTGCGTGCTGTCGATCCTGCTGTCAGTCTTGCTTTCGGTCCTGCTGCCACAACCCTCGGTCAGGTTGGGGCTTAGACATGGAATGAACTCCGTATGCCTAAGTCCCACGAAATGAGCGTTCGAGCACTGAGCCGACCAGAGAGGCATAACGCGCAAGCTGGGGATCAACCCGGTCCCCCTTTACGTGCTGCCCGGTCTCGTTGCCATAACCCTCGGTCTGGTTGGGGCTTAGACATGGAATGAACTCCCTATGCCTAAGCTAACCCACGAAACAGACGTACGGGCGCTCAACCTACCAGAGAGGCAGAATGCGCAAGCCAAGGATCGGTTCGGTCCCTCCTACATGCTGTTGATCCTACTGCCGCAACCCTCGGTCCGGTTCGATCTTAGACTGGGAATGAACTCCGTATGCTTAGACTTGGAATGAACTCCGTATGCCTAAGCCAACCCATGAAACGAGCGTGCGGGTGCACAACCGGCCGGAGAGACAGAATGCACAAGCTAGGGACCAACACGGTCCCCTCTTGCGTGCTGTTGATCCTACTACCGCAACCCTCAGTTCGGTCCGATCTTAGACCAGAAATGAACTTCGTATGCCTAAGTCAACCAACGAAATGAGCGTGCGGCGCTGAACCGACCGGAGAGGCACAATGCGTAAGCTGAGGATCGGTCCGGTCCCCCTCTGCATGCTGTCGTCCCACTGCCACAACCCTCGGTCCGATTGGGGCTTAGACATGGAATGAACTCCCTATGCCTAAGCCAATCCATGAAACGGGTGTCGGGCGCTCAGCCGGCCGAAGAGGCAGAATGCGCAAGCTGGGGATCAACCCGATCCCCCTTACGTGCTATTGATCCTGCTGCTGTAACCCTCGATTCGATCTGATCTTAGACTGGGAATGAACTCCATATGCTTGGACTGGGGATGAAGTTCGTATGCCTCAGTCAACCCATGAAACGAGCGTGCGGATGCTCAGCCGACCAAACAGGCAGGATAAGCAAGCCGGGGATCAAACGGGTGGTAGGTGGGTTCAAGCACATCTTCATATTTTTGCCGTGCCAATGCCATTTTTATGGCTTGTAAATTCACACAATGGTCCCCTAAGCCTTCATGTGAAGTTTCGTGGCAAGATGACCTGGTCCCCCTCTGCGTGCTGTTGGTCCCGCTGCTACAACCCTCGGTCTGGCTGGGGCTTAGACATGGAATGAACTCACTATACCTAAGCCAACCCATGAAACGGACGTGCGGGCACTCAGCCGATCGGAGAGGCAAAATACACAAGCCAGGGATCAACCCAGTCCCTCTTGCATGCTGTCGATCCTGCTGCCACAACCCTCTGTCTGATCTGATCTTAGACTGGGAATGAACTCTGTATGCTTAGACTGGGGATGGGCTTCGTATGCCTAAGTCAACCCACGAAACGAGCGTGTGGGTGATTAGCCGACCAGAGAGGTAGGATGCGTAAGCCGAGGATCGAACGGGTGGTAGGTGGGTTCAAGCACATCTTTATATTTCTGCCATGCCAATGCCATTTTTATGGCTTGTAAATTCATACAATGGTCCCCTAAGCCTTCTTGTGAAGTTTCGTGGCAAGACAACCCGTTTTATATTTTTCATGATTTTTGAAACTTTTTGAGGTTTGGGATTTTTAAAAAAATTTTTAGACAGATTTTTGTCCCCAAATTTGGTAGAGGTGATCCTTGTATTTTTGTTGGCATGCACAAAAACATTTAGCTAAAAACTCGAAGTGGAGAAGATTTTGTGACCGTTTGAAAAAAGTGTCCCCATTTCAGACACTTTAATGGCTACTGGTAGCAAACCTATAAAATCTCAAATGCTCTTTAAGGGGGTTTGAGTTCTCGAGGTTTGATGAGGGATAGGGGGCCAACATAAGGGCCAAGTATCAGCACCCATCGCACATCATGTGCGCATACCCCCCGGCCCCCCAATCATCGGAACCCCCAATGCCGTCGGTTAGGCTCTCCGACAATGCTCCAATGATGCTCCGGTGATGGTGCCTAGGCAAAAAAAATGCGGCACCAGCACATACCCGAGCCCAGCATGTGCACCATGGCTCAAACTCTTAGACTGGGAAGGAACTCCGTATGCTTTGACATGGAATGAACTCCGTATGCCTCAGCCAATCCACGAAACGAGCGTGCAGGTGCGCAACCGGCTGGAGAGGCAGAATGTGTAAGTCGAGGATCGGCTCAATTCCCATCTTCGTGCTATCGGTCCCGCTGCCACAACCCTCGGTCCGGTTGGGGCTTAGACATGGAATGAACTCCTTATGCCTAAGCCAACACACGAAACGGGCGTGCGGGCGCTTAGTCGACCGGAGAGGCAGAATACGCAAGCCGAGGATCGGCCCGGTCCCCCCTACGTGCTGTCGATCCTGCTACTGAAACCCTCGATCTGGTTCGATCTTAGAGTGGGAATCAACTCCGTATGCCTAAGTCAACCCACGAAACGAGCGTGCGGGCGCTCAACCGGCCAGAGAGGTAAGCCAGAGAGGCATAATGCGTAAGTCGCGGATCAGCCCGGTCCCGCTGCCGATCCTGCTACCACAGCCCTCGATCCGACTGGGGCTTAGACGTGGAACAAACTCCGTATGCCTAAGCCAACCCACGAAATGAGCGTGCGGGCGCTCAGCCGGCTAGAGAGGCAGAATGCACAAGCTGGGGATCAGCCCGATCCCCCCTACGTGCTGTCGATCCCCGCATGGTCCCTACGATCGTAACCCATTATGCCGATCCGATCTTAGATGGGAATAACGCCGTATGCTTGGACATGAAGAAATCTATAGCCTAAGCAACCACTAAGCCCGAGCCGTGAGGGGCTCAGCTAAGCCGAAGAGCACATGCATCGGGAATCGCCCGATTCGCCTACCTCTTTCGATCTGGCTATGCACCCTCAATCCGATTCTGTCTTAGATTGGATTATTCCTATGTCTAAGTCAACCGGAAAACGAGGTGCGGTAGCTGATCGAAGAGGCGGAAGCGGGATCCGGCCCATTCTCCCCTTACTGGTCGATCCCTGAGCCACAACCCGTCGTGGTTGGGTTAGGCATGGAATTATCCCTATGCTAAGCCCCAACAAACAGCGCAGCGCTCAGCGCCGGAGGGTAGAATGCGTAAGCCAAGGATCGGCCTGGTCCACACCTGCATGCTATCGATCTTGCTATCGCAACCCTCGGTCCGGTCCGATCTTAGACTAGGAATGAACTCCGTATGCCTAAGTCAACCCACGAAATGAGCGTGCGGGCGCTGAGCTGACTGGAAAGGCAAAATGTGCAAGCCGGGGATCGGCTCGGTCCCCCTCTGTGTGCTGCCAGTCCTGCTACCACAACCCTCGGCCCAGCTAGGGCTTAAACATGGAATGAACTCCCTATGCCTAAGCCAACCCATGAAACGGGTGTACGGGAGGTCAGCCAACTGGAGAGGCAGAATGCACAAGCTGGCGATCGGCCCGGTCCCCCTTACGTGCTGTCGATCCTGCTGCTACAACCCTCAGTCTAGTCCGATCTTAGATTGGGAATGAACTCCATATGCTTAGGCATGGAATGAACTCTGTATGCCAAAGCCAACCCACGAAACGAGCATGCGGCCGCTCAGTCGGTCGAACAGGTAGAATGCGCAAGTCGGGGACCGATCTGGTCCCAGCCTACATGCTGTCAATCCTGCTGCCACAACCCTTGGTCTGGTCCGATCTTAGACTGGGAATGAACTCCGTATGCCTAAGCCAACCCATGAAATGAGCGTGCGGGCACTGAGCTGGCCAGAGAGGCATAATGTGCAAGCCGGGGATCGGCCCATCCCCCTCTACGTGTTGTCGGTCTCGCTGCCACAACCATCGGTCCGGCTAGGGCTTAGACGTGGAATGAACTCCGTATGCCTAAGCCAACCCATGAAACGAGCGTGCAGGTGCTCAGCCGGTCGGAGAGGTAGAATACGCAAGCCGAGGATCGGCATGGTCCCCTTCTACGTGCTGCCGATCTCGCTATCACAACCCTCGGTCCGGTTGGGGCTTAGACATGGAATGAACTCCATATGCCTACGCCAACCCATGAAATGGGTGTACGGGTGCTCAGCTGACTGGAGAGGTAGAATGCGCAAGCCAGGGATCAATCCGGTCCCCCCTGCGTGCTATCGATCCTACTGTCGCAACCCCCGGTCCGATCCGATCTTAGACTGGGAATGAATTCCGTATGCTTGGACTGGGGATGAACTCCGTATGCCTAAGTCAACCCACGAAACAAGCGTGCGGGTGCTCAACCGACCGGAGAGGCCGGTCAGAGAGGTAAAATGTGCAAGTCAGGGATTAACCCGATCCCCCCTACATGCTGTCGATCCTGCTGCCACAACCCTCGGTCCGGTCTGATCTTAGACTGGGAATGAACTCAGTATGCTTAGACATGGAATGAACTCCCTATGCCTAAGCCAACCCATAAAATAGGCGTGCGAGTGCTCAGCCGACTGGAGAGATAGAATGTGCAAGTCGGGGATCAACCCGGTCCCTCTTGTGTGCTACTGATCCTGCTGCCGCAACCCCTGGTCTGATCCGATCTTAGACTGGGGATGAACTTCGTATGCCTAAGTCAACCCACGAAACGAGCGTGTGGATGCTCAGTCGACCGGAGAGGCCGATCGGAGAGGCATAATGTGCAAGCCGAGGATCAGCCCGGTCCCCCTCTACGTGCTGTCGATCCCGCTACCTGTCCTGCTACCACAACCTTCGGTCCGGCTGGGGCTTAGTCATTGAATGAACTCTGTATGCCTAAGCCAACCCATGAAACAAGCATGCGGGCGCTCAGTCGATCGAAGAGGTAGAATGAGCAAGCCGGGGATTGACCCGGTCCCCCCTGCGTGCTGTCGATCTTGCTGCTGGTCCTACTGCCGCAACCCTTGGTCTGGTCTGATCTTAGACTGGGAACTCCGTATGCTTAGACATGAAATGAACTTCGTATGCCTAAGCCAACCCATGAAACAAGCGTGCGGGCGCTCAACCGACCATAGAGGTAAAATGCACAAGCCGGAGAACAGCCCGGTCCCTCCTGCGTGCTATCGATCTTGCTACCTCAACCCTTGGTTCGGTCCGATCTTAGACTGGGAATGAACTCCGTATGCCTAAGTCAACCCACGAAACGAGCGTGCGGGCACTGAACCGGCCGGAGAGGCAAATGTCCAAGTCGGGGACCGGCTCGGTCCCCCTCTGCATGCTGCCAGTCCCGCTGCCACAACCCTCGGTCCGACTGGGGCTTAGACATGGAATGAACTCCCTATGCCTAAGCCATCCCATGAAACGGGTGCACGGGCGCTCAGTCGATCGGAAAGGCAGAATGAGCAAGTCGAGTATCGGCCTAGTCCCCCCTGCGTGCTGTCGATCCTGCTGCCACAACCCTCATTCTGATCCAATCTTATACTGGGAATGAACACCGTATGCTTAGACTGGGAATGAACTCTGTATGCCCTAAGTTAACCCATGAAACGAGCATGCAGACGCTCAGCCGACTAGAGAGGTAGGATGCGTAAGTCGGGGATCGAACGGGTGGTAGGTGGGTTCAAACATCTTCATATTTCTGCCATGCCAATGCCATTTTTATGGCTTGTAAATTCATACAATGGTCCTTTAGGCCTTCATGTGATGTTTCGTGGCAATACGACCCATTTTCTATTTTTCACGATTTTTAAAACTTTTTTCGGTTTGGGATTTTTTAAAATTCTTTTAGAAAGAGTTTTGTCCCCAAATTTGGTAGAGGTGATCCCTATATTTTTTTTGGCTTGCAAAAAAAAATTCAGCCAAAAACTCGAAGTGGAGAAGATTTTGTGACCATTTGAAAAAAGTGTCCCTATTTTAGATACTTTAATGGCTACTGGCAGCAAACCTATAAAATCTGAAATACTCTTTAAGGGGGTGTGAGTTCTCAAGGATTGATGAGGGATAGGGGGCCAATATAAGGGCAAAGTACCAGCACCCATCGCACATCATGTGCGCACACCCCCCGGTCCCCTTAATCATCGGAACCCCCAATGCCGTCGGTTAGGCTCTCCGACGATGCTCCGACGATGGTGCCCCAGGCGAAACAAATGTGGCACCAGCAAATGCCCGAGCCCAGCATGTGCACCATGGCTCAAACTCTTAGACTGGGAATGAACTCCGTATGCTTAGACATTGAATGAACTCCGTATGCCTAAGCCAACCCATGAAACGAGCGTACGGGCGCTCAACCAGCCGGAGACGTAGAATGTGCAAGCCGGGGATTGACCCGATCCCCCTCTATGTGCTGTCGATCCCACTGTCACAACCCTCAGTCCGGCTAAGGCTTAGACATGGAATGAACTCCCTATGCCTAAGCCAACCCATGAAACGGTGTGCGGGCGCTCAGCGACTGGAGAGGTAGAATGCACAAGCCCGGGACCGACCCGGTCCCCTCGCGAGCTATCGATCCTGCTATCGTAACCCTCGGTCCGATCTGATCTTAGACTGGGAATGAACTCCATATGCTTAGAGTGGGGATGAACTCCGTATGCCTAAGTCAACCCACGAAACGAGCGTGCGGGCGCTCAGCCTACCGGAGAGGCAGAATGCGTAAGCCAGGGATCTACCCAGTCCCCCTTGCGTGCTGTCGATCCTGCTACTGGTCTTACTGCCGCAACCCTCAGTCCGGTCCAAAATTAGATGGGGAATGAACTCCGTATGGTTAGACATGGAATGAGCTCTGTATGCCTAAGCCAACCCACGAAACGAGCGTGCGGGTGCTTAGTCGGCCGGAGAGGTAGAATGCACAAGCCGAGGACCAGCCCGATCCCCCTTACGTACTGTCGATCTTGCTATCGGAACCCTTGGTCTGGTCCGATCTTAGACTGGGAATGAACTCCGTATGCCTAAGTCAACCCACGAAACGAGCGTACGTGCGCTCAGTCGACCGAAAAGGCATAATACGCAAACCGGGGATCAGCTAGGTTCCCCTCTACGTGCTGCCGATCCAACTGCCGGTCCTGCTGCCACAACCCTCGATCCGGCTGGGGCTTAGACATGGAATAAACTCCGTATGCCTAAGCCAACCGACGAAACGAGCGTGCGGGCGCTCAGTCGGCCGGAGAGGCAGAATGCACAAGCCGAGGATCGGCCCGATCCCTCCTGCGTGCTGCTAATCCTGCTATTGGTCCTACTGTCACAACCCTCAGCCTGGTCTGATCTTAGACTGGGAATGAACTTCGTATGCTTAGACATGGAATGAACTCTGTTTGCCTAAGCCAACCCACGACACGAGCGTACGGCATTCAGTCGGTCGGAGAGGCAGAATGCTTAAGTCAGGGATTGATGCGGTCCCCCCGGTGTGCTATCGATCCTACTACCGTAACCCTCGATCCGGTTCGATCTTAGCCTGGGAATGAACTCCGTATGCCTAAGTCAACCCACAAAACGAGCGTGCGAGCATAATGCGCAAGCCAGGGATTAGCCCAGTCCCCCTGTACGTGCTGTCGGTCCCGTTGCCATAACCCTCGGTCTGGCTGGGGCTTAGACATGGAATGAACTCCCTATGCCTAAGCCAACCCATGAAACGGGCGTGCGGGTGCTCACCCGACCGGAGAGGCAAAATGTGCAAGCGGGGGATCAATCTGGTCTCCCCTGCGTGCTATCGATCCTGCTGGCGCAACCCTCGATCCTGTCTGATCTTAGACTAGGAATGAACTTCGTATGCTTAGACTGGCAATGAACTCCATATGCCTAAGTCAACCCATGAAACGAGCGTACAGACGTTCAGCCGAATAGAGAGGCAGGATGTGCAAGTCGAGGATCAAACGGGTGGTAGGTGGGTTCAAGCACATCTTCATATTTCTCTCATGCCAATGCCATTTTTATGGCTTCTAAATTCATACAATGGTCCCCTAACCCTTCATGTGAAGTTTCATGGCAAAACAACCCGTTTTCTATTTTTCATGATTTTTGTAACTTTTTACGGTTTGAGATTTTTTAAGATTTTTTTAGAAAGAGTTTTGTCCCCAAATTCGGTAGAGGTGATCCTTTTATTTTTTTTGGCATGCGTAAAAAAATTTAGCTAAAAACTCAAAGTGGAGAAGATTTTGTGACCGTTTGAAAAAAGTGTCCCCATTTCAGACACTTTAATGGCTACTGGGAGCAAACCTATAAAATCTCAAATGCTCTTTAAGGCGGTGTGAGTTCTTGAGGTTTGATGAGGGATACGGGGCCAATATAAGGGCCAAGTACCAGCACCCATCGCACATCATGTGCGCACACCCCCCGACCCCCCAATCATTGAACCCTCAATGTCGTCGGTTAGGCTATCCGGCGATGCTCCGACGACGGTGCCCCAGGCAAAAAAAATGTGGCACCAGCACATGCCCGAGCCCAGCATGTGCACCGTGGCTCAAACTCTTAGATTGGGAATGAACTCCGTATGCTTAGGCATGGAATGAACTCCGTATGCCTAATCCAACCCGCGAAATGAGCATACGGACTCTCAGCCGGCCGGAGAGGCAGAATGCGCAAGTCGGGGATTGACCCAGTCTCCCTCTACGTGCTGCCAGTCCAGCTGCCCCAACCCTCGGTCCGACTAGGGCTTAGACATGGAATGAACTCCCTATGCCTAAGCCAACCCATGAAACGGGTGTATGGGCTCTCAACCGGTCGGAGAGGTAGAATGCGCAAGCCGAGGATCAGCCCGATCCCCCCTGCGTGCTGCCTATCCTGCTACTGGTCTTGCTGTTGAAACCCTCGGTCCGATCCGATCTTAGACTGGAAATAAACTCCGTATGCTTAGACATGGAATGAACTCTGTATGCCTAAGCCAACCCACGAAACGAGCGGGCGGGCACTCAGTAGGCTGGAGAGGTAGAATGCGTAAGCTGAGGATCGACCCGATCCCCACCTGTGTGCTGTCGATCCTGCTACCGTAACCTTCGGTTTGGTCCGATCTTAGATTGGGAATGAACTCTGTATGCCTAAGTCAACCCATGAAACGAGCGTTCGGGTGTTGAACCGACCAGAGAGGTATAATGCGTAAGCCGGGGATCCGTCCAGTCCCCCTCTACGTGCTACCAATCCCACTGCCACAACCCTCAGTCTAGCTGGGGCTTAGACATGGAATGAACTCCCTATGCCTAAGCCAACCCATTAAACGGGCGTACGAGCACTCAGCCGACTAAAGAGGCAAAATGCGTAAGCCGAGGATCAGACCGGTCCCCCCTATGTGCTACCGATCCTGCTGTCACAAGCCTTGGTCCGGTCCAATCTTAGACTGGGAATAAACTCCGTATGCTTAGACTGGGGATGAACTCCGTATGCCTAAGTCAACTGACGAAACGAGTGTGCAGGTACTCAACCGATCGAAAAGGCAGAATGTGCAAGCTGGGGACTGACCCGGTCCCCCTCTGCGTGCTACCGATCCCACTGCCACAACCATCGGTCTGGCTGGGGCTTAGATATAGAATGAACTCCCTATGCCTAAGCCAACCCATGAAACGGGCATACGGGCGCTCAGCTGACCGGAGAGGCAGAATGTGTAAGCCGAGGATCGACCTGATCCCCCCTGAGTGCTGTCGATCCAGCCTCCGCAACCTTTGGTCCAGTCCAATCTTAGACAGGGAATGAACTCTGTATGCTTATACTGGGGATGTACTCTGTATGCCTAAGTCAACCCACGAAACGAGCGTGCGGATGCTCAGCCGACCGGAGAGGCAGGATGTGCAAGCCGAGGATCAGCTCGATCCCCTCATGCGTGCTACTGATCCTGCTGTTGGTCCTGCTGTCGCAACCCTCGGTCCGATCCGATCTTAGACTGGAATGAAGTCCGTATGCTTAGACATGGAATGAACTCCGTATGCCTAAGCCAACCCACGAAATGAGCGTGCGGGTGCTCAGCTGGTCGATCCCCCCCTGCGTGCTGCGAATCTTGCTTCCGTAACCCTCGATCCGGTCTGATCTTAGACAGAGAATAAACTCCGTATGCCTAAGTCAACATACGAAACGAGCGTACGGGCGCTGAACCGGCCGGAGAGGCATAATGCGTAAGTCGAGGATCGACCTGATCCCTCTCTGTGTGCTACCGATCCAGCTGCCACAAGCCTCGGTTCGGTTGGGGCTTAGACATGGAATGAACTCCTTATGCCTAAGCGAACCCACGAAACGGGTGTGCGGGCGCTCAGTTGGTCGAAGAGGCAGAATGCGCAAGCTGGGGATCGGCCCGATCCCTCCTGCGTGCTACCGATCCTACTGTCGTAACCCTCGATCCGGTCCGATCTTAGACTGGGAATGAACTCCGTATGCTTAGACTGGGGTTGAACTCCGTATGCCTAAGCCAACCCATGAAACGAGCGTTCGGGTGCTGAGCCGGTCGGAGAGGTATAATGCGTAAGCCGGGGATCCGCCCGATCCCCCTCTACGTGCTACCGGTCCCACTGCCACAACCCTCAGTCTGGCTGGGGCTTAGACATGGAATGAACTCCGTATGCCTAAGCCAACCCATGAAACAAGCGTGCCGGCACTCAACCGATCGGGGAGGCAGAATGCGCAAGCCTACGATCGACCCGGTCCCGGTCCCCCCTGCGTGTTGTCGATCCTGCTACCGTAACCTTCAGTTCGGTCTGATCTTAGACTGGGAATGAACTTTGTATGCCTAAGTCAACCCATGAAACGAGCGTTCGGGTACTGAGCCGGTCGGAGAGGTATAATGCGTAAGCCGGGGATCCGCCCGATCCCCCTCTACGTGCTACCGGTCCCACTGCCACAACCCTCAGTCTGGCTGGGGCTTAGACATGGAATGAACTCCGTATGCCTAAGCCAACCCATGAAACGAGCGTGCCGGCACTCAACCGGTCGGGGAGGCAGAATGCACAAGCCGACGACCGACCCGGTCCCGGTCCCTCCTGCGTGTTGTCGATCCTGCTACCGCAACCCTCGATCTGGTCCGATCTTAAACTGGGAATGAACTTCGTACGCCTAAGTCAACCCACGAAATGAGCGTACGGGCGCTGAGTCGACCGGAGAGGCATAATGTGCAAGCCGGGGATCAGCCCGATCCCCCTCTGCGTGCTGTCAGTCCTGCTGCCACAACCCTCGGTACGGCTGGGGCTTCGACATGGAATGAACTCCCTATGCCTAAGCCAACCTACGAAACAGGCGTGCGAGCGCTTAGCCGACCGGAGAGGTAGAATGCGCAAGCCAAGGATCGGCCCGATCCCCCCATGCGTGCTGTCGATCCTACTGTCGCAACCCTCGATCCAGTCCGATCTTACACTGGAAATAAACTCCGTATGCTTAGACATGGAATGAACTCCGTATGCCTAAGCCAACCCATGAAACGAGTGTGTGGGCACTCAACCGACCGGAGATGCACAATGCGCAAGCCGGGGATTGGCCTGGTCCCCCTATGTGTTGTCCATCCTACTACCGCAACCCTCGGTTCAGTCCGATCTTAGACTGGGAATGAACTCCGTATGCCTAAGTCAACCCACAAAACTAGCGTTCGGGCATTGAGCTGATCTGAGAGGGATAATGCACAAGCCGAGGATCGACCCGATCCCCCTCTGCGTGCTATCGGTCCCACTACCACAACCCTCAGTTCGTTGGGGCTTTGACATGGAATGAACTCCCTATCCCTAAGCCAACCCATGAAATGGGCATACAAGCGCTCAGCCAGCCGGAGAGGTAGAATGCGCAAGCCAGGGATCGGTCTGGTTCCCCTTGTATGCTACCGATTCTGCTGCTGCAACCCTCAATCCGATTCGATCTTAGACTGGGAATGAACTTCGTATGCTTAGACTGGGGATGAACTTCGTATGCCTAAGTCAACCCATAAAATGAGCGTATGGGCGCTCAATTGGTCGAAGAGGTCGGTCGGAGAGGCATAATGCACAAGTCGGGGATCAGCCCCGTCCCCTTTTGCATGCTGTCGATCCCCATGTTGATCCTGCTGCTACTACCCTCGGTCTGGTTGGAGCTTAGACATGGAATGAACTCTGTATGCCTAAGCCAACCCATGAAACGAGCGTGCGGACGCTCAGTCGACCAGAGAGGCAGGATGTGCAAGCCGGGGATCGAACGGGTGGTAGGTGGGTTCAAGCACATCTTCATATTTTTGTCGTGCCAATGCCATTTTTATGGCTTGTGAATTCATACAACGGTCCCCTACGCCTTCATGTGAAGTTTCATGGCAAGACGACCCGTTTTCTATTTTTCATGATTTTTAAAACTTTTTACGGTTCAAGATTTTTTAAAATTTTTTTACAAAGGGTTTTGTCCCCAAATTTGGTAAAGGTGATCCTTTTATTTTTGTTGGCATGCATAAAAAACTTCAACTAAAAACTCGAAGTGGAGAAGATTTTGTGACCGTTTGAAAAAGATGTCCCCATTTCAGACACTTTAACGGCTACTGGCAGCAAACCTATAAAATCTCAAATGCTCTTTAAGGGGTGTGAGTTCTCGAGGTTTGATGAGGGATAGGGGGCCAATATAAGGGCCAAATACCAGCACCCATCACACATCATATGCGCACACCCCCCGACCCCCTAATCGTCGGAACCCCCAATGCCGTCGGTTAGGCTTTCCAACGATGCTCCGACGATGGTGCCCCGGGCAAAAAAAATATGACACCAGCACATGCCCGAGCCCTGCATGTGCACCGTGGCTCAAACTCTTAGACTTGGGAATGAACTCCGTATGCTTAGACATTGAATGAACTCCGTATGCCTAAGCCAACCCACTAAATGAGCGTACGGGTGCTCAACCGACCGGAGAGGTAGAATGCACAAGCTGGGGATCAGCCCAGTCCCCCTCTGCGTACTGTCAATCCTGTTGCTGCAAACCTTAGTCCGGTTCGATCTTAGACTAGGAATGAACTCTGTATGCTTAGACTGGGGATGAACTCCGTATGCCTAATCAACCCATGAAACTAGCGTACGGGCACTCGGTCGGTCGGAGAGGCAAAATGCGCAAGCTGGGGATCGGCCCGATCCCACCCTACATGCTGCCGATCCTGCTACCGCAAGCCTCGATCCGATCTGATCTTAGACTGGGAATTAACTTCGTATGCTTAGACAAGGAATAAACTCCGTATGCCTAAGCCAACCCACGAAACAAGCGTACGGGCGCTCAGCTAGTCGGAGAGGTAGAATGCACAAAGGGGGATCGACCCGATCCCCCCCTGCGTGCTACCGATCCTGCTACTGGTCTTACTGCTGTAACACTCGGTTCGGTCTGATCTTAGACTGGGAATGAACCCGTATGCTTAGACATGGAATGAACTCCGTGTGCCTAAGCCAACCTACGAAACAAGCGTGCAGGTGCTCAACCGATCAGAGAGACAGAATGTGCAAGCCGAGCACCGTCTCAATCCCCCCTACGTGCTATCAATCTTGCTACCGCAACCCTCGGTCTGGTCTGATCTTAGATTGGGAATGAACTCCGTATGCCTAAGTCAACCCACGAAATGAGCGTGCGGGTGCTGAGCCGACCGGAGAGGCATAATGCGCAAGCTAGGGATCGGCTCGATCCCCCTCTGTGTGCTGTCGGTTCGACTGCCACAACCCTCGGTCCAGCTGGGGCTTAGACATGGAATGAACTCTTTATGCCTAAGCCAACCCACGAAATGGGCGTGCGGGCGCTCAGTCGATCGGAGAGGCAGAATGCGTAAGCCGAGGATCGGCCTGGTCCCCCCTGCGTGCTGCCAATCCTCCTTCCGCAACCCTCAGTCCGATCTGATCTTAGACTGGGAATGAACTCCGTATGCTTAGACATGGAATGAATTCCATATGCCTAAGCCAACCCAAGAAATGAGCGTCTGGGTGCTCAGCCGACCGGAGAGTAAGAATGCGCTAGCCAAGGACTGGCCCAATCCCCCCCTGCATGCTGTCGATCCTGTTGTCGCAACCCTCGGTCTGATCTGATCTTAGACTGAGAATGAACTCCGTATGCCTAAGTCAACCCACGAAACGAGCATTCAGGAGCTGAGCCGGCTGGAGAGGCATAATGCGCAAGCCAGGGATCGGTCCGATCCCCCTCTGCGTCCTGTCGGTCCTGCCACCATAACCCTCGGTCCGGCTGGGGCTTAGACATGGAATGAACTCCCTATGCCTAAGCCAACCCACGAACGGGCGTGCGGGCGCTCAGCTGGCCGGAGAGGCTGAATGCACAAGCCGGGGATCGACTTGATCCCCCCTGCGTGCTACCGAACCTTCTGCCACAACCCTCGGTTCGGTTCGATCTTAGACTGGGAATGAACTCCATATGCTTAGACTGGGGATGAACTCCGTATGCCTAAGTCAACCCACAAAACGAGCGTGCGGGTGCTCAACCGGTCGAAGAGACAGGTCGGAGAGGCATAATGCACAAGCCGGGGATCAGCCCGATCCTGCTGCCACAACGCTCGGTCCGGCTAGGGCTTAGACATGGAATGAACTCCGTATGCCTAAGTCAACCCACGAAATGAGCTTTCGGGTGCTGAGCCGACCAGAGAGGCATAATGCATAAGCCGGGGATGGACCCAATCCCCCTTTGTGTGCTGCCAGTCCCACTGCCACAACCCTCAGTCCGGCTGGGGCTTAGACATGGAATGAACACCCTATGCCTAAGCCAACCCACGAAACGGGCTTGCAAGTGCTCAGCTGACCAGAGAGGCAGAATGCGTAACCCGAAGACCGACCCAATCCCCCCTGCGTGCTATCGATCCTGCTACCACAACCCTCAGTCTGGTCCGATCTTAGACTGGGAATGAACTATGTATGCCTAAGTTAACCCACGAAATGAGCGTGCGGGCACTGAGCCGACCGGAGAGGCATAATACGCAAGCCAGGGATCAGCCTGATCCCCCTCTGCATGCTGTCAATCCCTCTGCCGATCCTACTACCACAACGCTCGATCCGACTGGGGCTTAGACCTGGAATAACTCTGTACGCCTAAGCCAACCCATGAAACGAGCATGCAGGCACTCAATCGGTCGGAGAGGCAGAATACGCAAGTCAAGGATCGACCCGATCCCCCATGCATGTTGTCGATCCTGCTGTTGGTCCTACTGTTGGTCCTGCTGTCGCAACCCTTGGTCTGGTATGATTTTAGACCGGGAATGAACTCCGTATGGTTAGACATGGAATGAACTCGTATGCCTAAGCCAACCCACGAAACGAGCGTGCGGCCGCTCAGTCGGTCTGAGAAGCAGAATACATAAGTCGGGGATCGACCTAGTCCCCCCTGCGTGCTGTCAATCCTGCTACCGCAACCCTCGGTCCGGTCCGATCTTAGACTGGGAATGAACTCCATATGCCTAAGTCAACCCACGAAACGAGCATTCGAGCGCTGAGCCGATCGGAGAGGCATAATGCGCAAGCCGAGGATCGACCTGGTCCCCTTCTGGGTGCTGTCGGTCCCGCTACCACAACCCTCGGTCCAGCTGGGGCTTAGACAAGGAATAAACTCCCTATGCCTAAGCCAACCACGAAACGGGCATGCGGGCGCTCAGTCGACCAGAGGGCAGAATGCACAAGCTGGGGATCGGCCCGGCCCCCTCCGCGTACTATTGATCCTACTACCGTAACCCTCGATCCGGTCTGATCTTAGACTGGGAATGAACTCCGTATGCCTAAGCCAACCCACGAACGAGCGTACGGGTGCTCAACCGATCGAAAAGGCAGAATGCGTAAGCCAGGGATCAACTCGATCCCTCTCTACGTGCTGTCAGTCTCGCTGCCACAACCCTCAGTCTGGCTAGGGCTTAGACATGGAATGAACTCCCTATGCCTAAGCCAACCCACAAAACGGGCGTGCGGGCACTCAGCTGACCGGAAAGGCAGAATGCGCAAGCTAGGGATCGGCCCGGTCCCCCCTGCGTGTTGTCGATCCTACTGTCACACCCTCGGTTCAGGCTGATCCTAGACTGGGAATGAACTCCGTATGCTTAGACTGGGGATGAACTCCGTATGTCTAAGTCAACCCACAAAATGAGCGTGCGGGCGCTCAGCCAATCGGAGAGGTCAACTGGAAAGGCATGATCCATAAGTCAAGGATCAGCCTGGTCCCCCTCTGCGTTCTGTCGATCCCGCTGCCGGTCCTGCTGCCACAACCCTCGATCCAGCTGGGGTTTAGACATGGAATGAACTCCGTATGCCTAAGCCAACCCACGAAACAAGCCTGCGGGTGCTCAGCCAACCAAAGAGGAAGAATGCACAAGCCGTGGATCGGCCCGATCCCTCCTGCGTGCTATCGATCCTATTGCTGGTCCTACTATCGCAACCCTCGGTCTGGTCCGATCTTAGACTGAGAATGAACTTCGTATGCTTAGACATGAAATGAACTCCGTATGCCAAAGCCAACTCACGAAATGAGCGTACGGGCAGTCAGCCGACCGGAGAGGTAGAATGCGCAAGTCGGGGACCGTCCTGGTCCCCCCTGCGTGCTGTCGATCCTGTTGCTGTAAGCCTCGGTCTGGTCCGATCTTAGACTGGGAATAAACACCGTTTGCCTAAGTCAGCCCATGAAACGAGCGTTCGGGCACTGAGCAGGCCGAAGAGGAATAATGCGCAAGTCAGAGAGTGGCTCGGTCCCCCTCTGCATGCTGCCGGTCCCGCTATCACCACCCTCGGTCTGACTGGGGCTTAGACATGGAATGAACTCCCTATGCCTAACCAACCCATGAAACGGGCATGTGGGCACTCAGCCAGTAGAGGCAGAATGGACAAGCCGGGGATCAGCTCGGTCCCCCCTGCGTGCTATCGATCCGATCCGGTCCGATCTTAGATTGGGAATAAACTCCGTATGCTCAGACTGGGGATGAACTCCATAAGCTTAAGTCAACCCACGAAACGAGCGTACGGGCGCTCAGCCAGTCGGAGAGTCGATCGGAGAGGAATAAAGCGCAAGCCAGGGATTAGCCCGATCCCCCACTACGTGCTGCTGATCCCACTGCCGGTCCTGCTACCACAACCCTCGGTCCTACTGGGGCTTAGACATGGAATGAACTCCGTATGCTTAAGCCAACCCATGAAACGAGCGTACGGGCACTCAGCCGACCGAAGAGGTAGAATGCGTAAGTCGGGGATCGACCCAGTCCCTCCTGTGTGCTGTCGATCCTGCTGGTGGTCCTGCTACTGTAACTCTCGGTCTGGTCTGATCTTAGACTGGGAATGAACTCTATACGCTTAGACAAGGAATGAACTCTGTATGCCTAAGCCAACCCATAAAACGAGCGTACGGGCGTTCAATCGATCGGAGAGGCAGAATGCGCAAGCTGGGGATCGACCCAGTCCCCCCTGCGTGCTGTCGATCCTACTGCCGCAACCCTCGGTCTGGTTCGATCTTAGACTGGGAATAAACTCCATATGCCTAAGTCAACCCACGAAACGAGTGTGCAGGCACTCTGCATGGAATGAACTCCCTATGCCTAAGCCAACCCATGAAACGGGCATGCGGGCGCTCAACCGATCGGAGAGCCAGAATGCGCAAGTCGAAGATCGGCCCGATCCCCCCTACGAGCTATCGATCCTGCTGCCGCAACCCTCGATTTGGTCCGATCTTAGACTGGAAATGAACTCTGTATGCTTAGGCTGGGGATGAACTCTGTATGCCTAAGTCAACCCACGAAACGAGCGCGCAGGCGCTCAGTCGATCGGAGTGGCCGGCCAGAGAGGTGTAATGCGCAAGTCAGAGATCGACCTAGTCCCCCTCTGCATGCTGTAGGTCCTGCTACCACAACCCTCGATCCGGCTGAGGCTTAGACATGGAATGAACTCCGTATGCCTAAGCCAACCCACGAAATGAGCGTACAGGCACTCAACCGGTTGGAGAGGCAGAATGCGTAAGTCGGGGATCGGCTAGATCCCCCCTACGTTTTGTCGATCCTATTGGTGGTCCTGCTATCGTAACCCTCAGTCTGGTCTGATGTTAGACTGTGAATGAACTTCGTATGCCTAAGTCAACCCACGAAATGAGCGTGCGGGCACTGAGCCGGTCGGCGAGGCATAATGGGCAAACCGGGAATCGGCCCGGTCCCCCTCTGCGTGCTGCCAGTCCTGTTGCCACAACCCTCGTCTGGCTGGGGCTTAGACATGGAATGAACTCCCTATGCCTAAGCCAACCCACGAAACAGGCTTGCTGGTGCTCAACTGGCCAGAGAGGCAGAATGCGCAAGTCGAGGATCGACCTGATGCCCCCTTGCGTGCTGTCGATCCTGCTACCGCAACCCTCGATCTGGTCCGATCTTAGACTAGGAATGAACTCTGTAAGCTTAGACTCGAGATGAACTCCGTATGCCTAAGTCAACCCATAAAATGAACGCGCGAGCCCTCAGCCGACCAGAGAGGCAGGATGCGCAAACGGGGGATCGAATGGGTGAAAGGTTGGTTCAAGCACATCTTCATATTTATGCCATGCCAATGCCATTTTTATGGCTTGTAAATTCATACAATGGTCCCTTAAGCCTTCATATGAAGTTTCGTGGCAAGACGACCCATTTTCTATTTTTCATGATTTTCAAAACTTTTTGCATTTCGGGATTTTTTAAATTTTTTTTAGAAAGAGTTTTGTTCCCAAATTTGGTAGGGGTGATCCCTGTATTTTTTTTGGCATGCACAAAAAAATTCAGCTAAAACCTCGAAGTGGAGAAGATTTTGTGACCGTTTGAAAAAAGTGTCCCCATTTCAGACACTTTAATGGCTACTGGTAGCAAACCTATAAAATCTCAAATGCTCTTGAAGGGGGTGTGAGTTCTTGAGGTTTTATGAGGTTTAGGGGACCAATATAAGGGCCAAGGACCAGCACCCATCGCACATCATGTGCGCACACCCCCCCCGGCCGCCCAATCGTTGGAACCCCCAATGCCACCTATTAGGCTCTCCGACGATGCTCCGGCGATGCTCTGGCGATGGTGCCCCGGGCAAACAAAATGTGGCAACAGCACATGATCGAGCCCAGCATGTGGACCATGGCTCAAAATCTTAGACTGGGAATGAACTCCGTATGCTTAGATAAGGAATGAACTCCGTATGCCTAAGCCAACCCACAAAACGAGCGTACAGGTGCTCAATCGGCCAGAGAGGCAGAATGCACAAGTCAGGGAACGGTCTGGTCCCCCCTACATGCTGTTGATCTTACTACCACAACCCTTGGTTCGGTCTGATCTTAGACTGGGAATGAACTCCATATGCATAAGTCAACCCACGAAACGAGCGTGCGGGTGCTGAGCCAGCCGAAGAGGCATAATGCACAAGCCGACGATCGGCCCGATCCCCCTCTGCGTGCTGTCGGTCCCGCTACCACAACACTCGGTCCAACTGGGGCTTAGACATGGAATGAACTCCCTATGCCTAAGCCAACCCACGAAACAGGCGTGTAGGCGCTCAACCGATCGGAGAGGCAGAATGCGTAAGCCAGGGATCGACTCGGTCCCCCCTACGTGCTACTGATCCTGCTACCGCAACCCTTGGTCCGGTTCGATCTTAGACTGGGAATGAACTCTGTATGCTTAGATTGGGGATGAACTCCGTATGCCTAAGTCAACCCACGAAACGAGCGTGCGGGCGCTCAGCCGACCGGAGAGGCCGGTCGGAGTGGCATAATACGCAAGCCGGGGATCAGCCCAGTTCGCCTCTGCGTGCTGCCAATCCAGTTGCCGGTCCTGCTGCCACAACCCTCGGTCTGACTAGGGTTAGACATGGAATGAACTTCGTATGCCTAAGCCAACCCATAAAACGAACGTGCGGGCGCTCAATCGATCGGAATGAACTTCGTATGCTTGGACTGGAGATGAACTCCGTATGCCTAAGTCAACCCACAAAACGAGCGTGCAGGCGCTTAGCCGACCAGAGAGACAGGATGCGCGAGCCGGGAATCGAACGGGTGGTAGCTGGGTTCAAGCACATCTTCATATTTCTGCCATGCCAATGCCATTTTTATGGCTTTTTAAATTCATATGATGGTCCCCTAAGCCTTCATGTGAAGTTTCATGGCAAGACGACCCGTTTTCTATTTTTCACTATTTTTGAAACTTTCTGCGGTTCAAGATTTTTTAAAATTGTTTTAGAAAGAGTTTTGTCCCCAAATTTGGTAGAGGTGATCCTTGTATTTTTTTGGCATGCACAAAAAAATTCAGCTAAAAGCTCGAAGTGGAGAAGATTTTGCGACCGTTTGAAAAAAGTGTCTCCATTTCAGACACTTTAATGGCTACTGGCAGCAAACCTATAAAATCTCAAATGCTCTTTAAGGGGGTGTGAGTTCTCGAGGTTTGATGAGGGATAGGGGGCCAATATAAGGGCCAAGTACCAGCACCCATCACACATCATGTGCGCACACCCCCTCGACCCCCCTGATCGTCGGAACCCCCAATGCCGTCGGTTAGGCTTTCCGACGATGCTCCGACGATCATGCCACGGGCAAAAAAAATGCGGCACCAGCACATGCTCGAGCCCAGCATGTGCACTATGGCTCAAAATCTTAGATTGGGAATGAACTCCGTATGCTTAGACATGGAATGAACTCCGTATGCCTAAGCCAACCAATGAAACGAGCGTGCAGGCGCTCAGCCGGCTGGAGAGACAGAATGTGTAAGCTGAGGATCGGCCCAATCCCCCTTGCGTGCTGTCAATCTTGCTGCCGCAACCCTCGGTCTGGTCCGATCTTAGACTGGGAATGAACTCCGTATGCTTAAGTCAACCCACGAAACAAGCGTGCGGGCATTGAGTCGACCGAAGAGGCCTAATGCGCAAGCCTAGGATCGGCCCGGTACCCCTCTGCGTGCTGCCGGTCCCACTGCCACAACCCTCAGTTAGGCTAGGGCTTAGACATGGAATGAACTTCCTATGCCTAAGCCAACCCACGAAACGGGCGTGCGGGTGCTCAGCCGGCCGAAGAGGCAGAATGCACAAGCCGGGGATCGGCCCGATCCCTCTTGCGTGCTGTCGATCCTGCTGCTGCAACCCTCGATCCGGTTCGATCTTAGACTGGGAATGAACTCTGTATGCTTAGACTGGGGATGAACTCTGTATGCCTAAGTCAACCCACGAAACGAGCGTGGGGGCGCTCAGTCGGTCGGAGAGGTTGGTTGAAGAGGCATAATGCGTAAGTCGGGGATCAGCCCGGTCCCCCTCTGCGTGCTGTCGATCCCGCTACCGGTCTTGCTGCCACAACCCTCGGTTTGGCTAGGGCTGAGACATGGAATGAACTCCGTATGCCTAAGCCAACCCACGAAACAAGTGTGCAGGCGCTTAACCGGTCGGAGGGGCAGAATGCGTAAGCCAGGGATCAGCCCAGTCCCCCCTACGTGCTACCGATCCTGCTCCTGGTCCTGCTGCAGCAACCCTTGATCCAGTCCAATCATAGACTGGGAATGAACTCCGTATGCTTAGACATGGAATGAACTCCGTATGCCTAAGCCAACCCACGAAACGAGCCTGCGGGCGCTCAGCCGATCGGAGGGGCAGAATGCGTAAGTCGGGGATCGACCCAGTCCCCCCTACGTGCTGTCTATCCTACTGCTGCAACCCTTGTTCCAGTCTGATCTTAGACTGGGAATGAACTCCGTATGCCTAAGTCAACCCATGAAACGAGCGTGTGGGCGTTGAGCCGACCGAAGAGGCAAATGCGCAAGCTGGGTGTAATGAGCCAACCTTGTATAGGGCCATGACCAGGACTTAGGTTGCCATAAGCCACCCATGTATAGGGCCATGGCCAGGTAGATCCCTTGTGCTAGGAAAAGTGTCCCCATTTCAAACATTATAATGGTTACTGGTAGCATAGCTCTAAAATCTCTAAGGCTCTTTAGGGGGTGAGCCGACAGCGTAGTGTTGGGTTGTCTCACCGGTTGCTATGCGAGCCTAGGCCACCCACTAAGGGCTACCCCCTGGCCCTAGTGATGGTGGGAGGTCCCGATGTATGATTTCCAATTATAATAAAACTCACCCCGATTGAATGTCTCGATTGTTGCCTCGATGTGTTTTTCTTTTTCTCGATGCGAATATGCCTTCTTATGTGTGTGCTTGAGATCGATCTCGATATATTGTGTCTTATTGTGAATGCTTGGGACTAACAATGGCTTATGGTTATTTGTTCAGATATCGATCTATTAAAGGCTGACTTGTTTGGGAGCACCTATTCAAGTGCTGCACGATCTATTGCTTACTAAGAGAAAGCTTAGTTCGTGACACGTGGTATCAGAGCATGGTTGAGAAGTGCTAGAAAAATGGATGAGATGGCCACAAGTGGTGGACCCAATCATCAACAGAGAATTGAGGAACTTGAGGCCGCAGTGGTCGTAATGAAAACTCATATGGCGATTAAAGATCGAATGAGGGAGATTGAGACAACCCAACGAGAATTGTCCGATACTCTCCACAACGTGAGTGAAGAGGCTAAAGATGCCTTGAACATTCTCCAAAAGGAGTTTGAGGAGCTCAGAGCATAGGTGAGCATCCTACAAATGGCTGTGGCCAAATCCGGTTTGAGGTCGATGAAAAGGGGAAAAAGGCCCAAGGTGCCGGAGCCTCGATGTTATGAGGGGGCAAGGGATGCTAAGGAACTTGAAAATTTCTTGTTTGACATGGAGCAGTACTTTCAAGCTGTACACATGGTTTCAGAGGAAGACAAGGTAGCAATGGCATCGATGTACCTCGCAGGGGATGCCAAGCTGTGGTGGTGCTCCAAGTTTGTCGATGACGAGTGCTCGATTAAGACTTGGACAGATCTGAAGCGAGAATTGAAAAACCAGTTTTTCCCTGAGAATGTGGAGTATATGGCTTGAAGGAGACTTCAAGAATTGGTGCAAACAGGAACGGTGTGAGAGTTTGTAAGGAGCTTTTTTACCTTGATGTTGGATATTCGGGACATGTCCAAAAAGGACAAGATGTTCTATTTTCTTGAGGGCCTCAAGCCTTGGGTGAGGACAGAACTACAAAGGCAGAAGTGCAAGATGTGGCCACGGCCATGGTTGCAGCTGAACATCTCCACGATTACAATGATGGCTCTTCAAAACGGAAAAATCCTCCATCAGCTGGTAGTAGCTTCAACTTTGGGAGTGGGGGAAAGATGACCAGATTGGATCGGCCCTTTAGTGGGGGATCAGACAGGAGGTCCTTTGGTCGAGATAACACCCAACCCAAGACAAGCAACGCAGGGATTTTCAAGCCTAGGCAACCACTAGCTTGCTTTTTTTGCAAGGGGCCGTATCGGGTGGCTGAATGCCCGTATAGGGGAGCCCTTAATGCCTTAAGGACCTCATCTCAAGAGTCCGCAAAAATGCCAGAAAGCGTTGAAGAAGTTGAAGAGGAGCCAGCCAGGATGGGTTCAATAAGGTTCCTCAATGCCCTCCGTACCCAATTGAACACTATAAAGAAAAAGTAGAGTAGAGGCTTGATGTATGTGAACTTGACGATCAATGAGAAAGCCACTAAGGCTATGGTGGATACGGGTGCAACCGACACTTTCATCACACCAGAAAAAGCAAAAAGGTGTGGTCTTCAGATTGGTAAAGACTGTGGATGAATGAAGGCGATCAACTCGCCAGCCTTTATGATCAGTGAAAGCTCTAAAAGTGTGACAACCCGATTGGGGCCATGGGAAGGGAAGGTAGACTTTACAGTTTCCCCCATGGATGACTTTGATGTTGTTCTCGGATTGGACTTCATGATGTTAGCTCAGGTCATCCCTATCCCCGCTGCTAGCTGCTTGTTGTTCTTAGGGGAAAACCCATGTGTGGTGCCAGCCAACATCTTACCAAAGAGTGGAAAGAAAATGATTTCAGCTTTGTAGTTCAAGAAAGGGGTAAAGAGAGGGGAACTCTTCTTTGTGGCTGTGCCGATCTACAAAGAAGGGTTGAAAGTAGAACCAATACCTGATTGTGTGGGAAAAGTGTTGGAAGAATTCAAAGAGGTGATGCTAAAGATGTTACCTAAGGTTTTACCCCCTCGATGAGCAGTGGACTATGAAATTGAGCTCTTCCCAGGAGCGAAACCCCCTGCTAGAGTTCCTTACCGCATGGCTCCGCCAGAGTTGGCTGAACTAAGAAAACAGTTAGATGAGTTGCTAAAAGCCGGGTTCATCAGACCATCAAAGGCTTCTTTCGGAGCGTCAGTGCTATTTTAGAAGAAACATGATGGAAGTTTACGATTATGTGTTGACTATAGGGCCCTGAACAAAGTCATCATAAGAAACAAATATCCCATCCCCTTTATAGCATACTTGTTTGATTAATTGAGCCGGGCCAAGTACTTCTCCAAATTAGACCTGAGATCTGGCTACCATCAGGTTAGAATCATTGAGGGAGATGAGCCAAAGGCCACTTGTGTGACACGGTATGGTGCATTTGAATTTCTTGTTATGCCCTTTGGACTGACCAATGCTCCTGCCACATTTTGTACATTGATGAATCAGGTATTCCATGACTACCTAGACAAATTTGTAGTCATCTATTTAGACGATATAGTGGTATATAGCTCCACCTTGGAAGAACATCAAGAACACCTGTGCCAGGTACTTCAAAGATTACAGGACCACCAGTTATAAGTAAAAAGGGAGAAGTGTGCATTTACCCAGACCCAAATCCATTTTCTCAGTCACATTATCGAACGTGGCCACATTCGAATGGACATGGAAAAGGTTAAGGCCATCAAGGAGTGGACAACACCGAAGAACGTTAGTGAGCTCCGCTCATTTTTGGGACTAGCCAACTATTATAGAAGGTTTGTGGAAAGATACTATCGCAAGACCACGACCCTCACAGAGCTATTGAAGAAGGAGCATAAATGGTGTTGGACGAGTGAGTGCTAAAAGGCCTTCGAGGGATTGAAAAATGCTATTATGAAGGATCCCATCTTAGCTCTCCCTAATATTGAAAAGCCTTTCGAAGTTCAAACGGATGCATCTGATTTTGCTATTGGAGGAGTGCTTTTGCAACAACATCAACCGGCAGCATTTGAAAGTAGAAAGCTAAGTGAAGCTAAAAGGAAATATATGGCCCAAGAAAAAGAACTCCTGGCGGTGGTTCACTACTTGAGGGCTTGGTGACATTATTTGTTGGGTTCACACTTTGTTGTGAAGACAGACAATGCGGCCGTTAGCCATTTTCTCACCCAACCAAGGCTTACGGCAAAACAAGCTAGGTGGCAGGAATTTTTAGCGGAGTTCGACTTTTGTTTTGAGCACACCGCTAGAAAGACCAATCAAGTGGCTGATGCATTGAGCAGGCGAGTAGATTTAGTGGCCCTTAGAAGAATTGCCCCAATGGTGACTAGCAGAGCCACTATAGACATTCACAAGTTGATTGGAGATCACTTAGGAAAGGACTCGTAAGCTTGTGCCATCCTGAAGCTAGTGGAAGAAGGGAAGTCCAAGTACTTCTGGCAAGAAAATGGGATCTTATAGACCAAGGGTCCTCGAGTGTTTGTGCTAAGAGCAAAAGGTCTAAGACAGATGCTGATGAGGGAATGTCATGACACACCATGGACGGGACACCTGGGTTAGCAACGCACTTTGGCGTTATTGAAACAGGGATACTATTGGTCTCACATGCGATAAGATGTGATGGACTATACGAAAACTTGCCTCATTTGCCAACAAGACAAGGTTGAAAGAAGGAAACCTGCAAGCATGCTTGAACCACTACCAGTACCCGCCAAATCGTGGGAAAGCATCTCTCTTAATTTAATTTTGAGCCTACCCAAGGTTGGTGACCTTGGAGCTATTTTGGTGGTGATTGACCGATTCTCTAAGTACACCACATTCATTCCCGCTCACAAGTATTGCACAACGGAAGACACAGCTCGACTATTATTCAAACATGTGGTCAAATACTAGGGCCTCCCTCAAAACATTGTCAGCGATTGAGATCCAAGATTCACGGGGTCCTTCTGGAGAGAACTTTTCAAGATATTGGGGTCCCAACTCAACATCTCCTCAAGCTATCACCCTCAAACCGATGGTCAAATGAAACGGTTCAATGGATTATTAGAGGAATACTTGAGGCACTTTGTTCAAGCCAATCAAAAAGACTGGCCTTCATTATTGGACATCCCTCAACTCTGCTTTAATTCCAACAAAAGCTCTTCCACCAATAAGAGCCCATTTGAGGTGGTCACCAGACAATTACCAAGGCTACCCCACACTTCTTTGGAATAATATGAAGGAAAAAATCTGAGAGCCTTCAATCTCAGCAAGGAGTGGAAACAAAACACAGAGATTGCACAAGCCTACCTGGAAAAAGCATCAAAACGGATGAAGAAATAGGCAGACAAGGGTCGTAGGGCTCAACAATTTCAAGTTGGTGATTTGGTTCTTGTCTGACTAGTTCCTGAACAAACCAGGTTTGTGAGAAAGAGATATCGTAGACTAGTGCACAAATATGAAGGTCCAGTAAAGGTTCTTTCTAATGTGGGGAATGCTTTTTACAAAATCGACCCATTAAAGTGGATGAAAGTGCACCCAGTATTTCATATGAGCAACCTGAAACCTTTCCATACAGATTCTATAGATGCTAGCCAAAAGGAGCCAACCAGAGCTGCCATCACCATGAAGCCACCCTCAGAGCATCGAGTCGAAGAAATCTTAGCTGACTGGGAAACCAAGATATCTCGAAGACTAGTTCGAGAGTACTTAGTGAAATGGGAGGGATTAGGACTAGAAGAAACCAGCTGGGAGAGAGAACACAACCTCCAGAGATTTCAAAGAAAGATTAAAGAATTTCAAGCCAGCAAGTCGACGAGGACGTCGATAGAATAGGTGGGGGAGGATGTCATGAGCCAACCTTGTATAGGGCCATGACCGGGACTTAGGTTGCCATAAGCCACCCATGTATAGGGCCATGGTCGGGTAGATCCCTTGTGCTAGGAAAAGTGTCCTCATTTCAAACATTGTAATGGTTACTGGTAGCATAGCTCTAAAATCTCTAAGGCTCTTTAGCGGGGTGAGCCGACAGCATAGTATTGGGCTATCTCACCAGTTGCTAAGCGAGCCTAGGCCACCAACAAAGGGTTGCCCCCTGGCCCTAGTGATGGTGGGAGGTCCCGATGTATGATTCCCGACTATAATAAAACTCACGCCGATTAAATGTCCCGATTGTTGCCTGGATGTGTTTTTCTTTTTCTCGATGTGAATATGCCTTCTTGTGTGTGTGCTTGAGATCGATCTCGATATATTGTGTCTTACTGTGAATGCTTGGGACTAACCATGGTTTATGGTTATTTGTTCAGATATCGATCTATTGAAGGCTGACTTGGTTGGGAGCACCTATTCAAGTGCTGCACGGTCTATTGCTTGCTGAGAGAAAGCTTAGTCCGTGACATCGGAGACCGACACGGTCCACCTCTGCGTGCTACCGATCCCGCTGCCACAACCCTCGGTCCGACTGGGGCTTAGACATGGAATGAACTCCATATGCCTAAGCCAACCCATGAAACGGGTGTGCGGGCGCTCAACCGACCGGAGAGATAGAATGCGCAAGCCGAGGATTAGCCCGGTCCACCCTGCGTGCTGCAGATCCTGTTGCCGCAACCCTTGGTCCAGTTCGATCTTAGACTGGGAATGATCTCCATATGCTTAGACTGGGGATGAACTCCGTATGCCTAAGTCAACCCACGAAACGAGCGTGCGGGTGCTCAGCTGATCGGAGAGGCAGGATGCACAAGCCGATGATGGAACGGGTGGTAGGTGGGTTCAAGCACATCCTCATATTTCTACCGTGCCAATGCCAATTTGATGGCTTCTAAATTCATACAATGGTCTCTAAGCCTTCATGTGAAGTTTCATAGCAAGACGACCCGTTTTCTATTTTTCATGATTTTTGAAACTTTTTGCGGTTCGGGATTTTTAAAATTTTTTCAGAAAGAGTTTTGTCCCCAAATTTGGTAGAGGTGATCCTTGTATTTTTGTTGCATGCACAAAAAAATTCAGCTAAAAACTCAAAGTGGAGAAGATTTTGTGATCGTTTGGAAAAAGTGTCCCCATTTCAGACACTTTTAATGGCTATTGGCAGCAAACTTATAAAATCTCAAATGCTCTTTAAGGGGGTGTGAGTTCTTGAGGTTTGATGAAGGATAGGGGGGGCCAATATAAGGGCCAAGTACCAGCACCCATCGCACATCATGTGCGCACACCCCCCGGCCCCCCAATCGTCGGAACACCCAATGCCCCCAATTAGGCTCTCCGGCGATGCTCCGACGATGGTGCCCCAGGCAAAAAAAATGCGGCACCAGTACATGCCCCGAGCCCAGCATGTGCACCGTGGCTCAAAATCTTAGACTAGGAATGAACTCCGTATGCCTAAGCTAACCGACGAAATGAGCGTGCGGGCCCTCAACCGGTCGGAGAGGCAGAATGCGTAAGCCAGGGATCGGCCCAGTCCCCCCCAGTGTGTTGTCGATCCTGCTACTGCAACCTTTGATCCGATCTGATCTTAGACTGGGAATGAACTCCGTATGCATAAGTCAACCAACGAAACGAGCATACGAGCGCTGAGCCGGTCGAAGAGGCATAATGCGCAAGTCAGGGATTGACCCGATCCCCCTCTGCATACTGCCCGTCCCGCTACCACAACCCCCAGTCCGGCTTGGGTTTAGACATGGAATGAACTCCCTATGCCTAAGCCAACCCATGAAATGGGCGTGCGGGTGCTTAGCCGGCCGAAAAGGTAGAATACGTAAGCCAGGGATCGACTCGGTCCCCCCTGCATGCTGTCGATCCTGCTGCCCCAACCCTCGATCCGGTCTGATCTTATACTGGGAATGAACTCCGTATGCTTGGACTGGGGATGAACTCCGTATGCCTAAGTCAACCCATGAAATGAGTGTGCGTGCACTCAACCAGTCGGAGAGGTCGGTTGGAAAGGCATAATGTGCAAGCCGGGGATCAGCCTGGTCCCCCTCTGCATGCTATCGATCCCGCTGTCGGTCCTGCTGCCACAACGCTTGGTTCGGCTGGGGCTTAGACATGGAACGAACTCCATATGCCTAAGCCAACCCACGAAATGAGCGTACGGGTGCTCAGTCGGCCAGAGAGGCAGAATGCACAAGCCAAGGATCGGATCGATCCCCCCTGCGTGCTGCCGATCCTGCTACTGCTCCTACTACCGTAAGCTTCGATCTGGTCCGATCTTAGACTGGGAATGAACTCCATATGCTTAGACGTGGAATAAACTCCGTATGCCTAAGCCAACCCACAAAACGAGCGTGCGGGCATTCAGCCAACCGGAGAGGCCGATCAGAAAGGCATAATACGCAAGCCGGGGATCAGTCTGCTCTGCCTCTATGCGCTGCCGATCCCGTTGCCGATCCTGCTGCCATAACCCCCGATCCGGCTTGCGTTTAGACTTGGAATAAACTCCATATGCCTAAGCCAACCCACAAAACGAGCGTCCAAGCTCTCAGCCGGTTGGAGAGGCAGAATGCGCATGCCAGGGATTGACCCGATCCTCTTTGTGTGCTATCGCTCCTGTTGCTGGTCTTGCTACCGCAACCCTCAATCCGGTCTGATCTTAGATTGGGAATGAACTCCGTATGCTTAGACATTGAATGAACTCCGTATGCCTAAGCCAACCCATGAAACGAGCATGCGGGCACTCAGCTGATCGGAGAGGCAGAATGCGCAAGCTGGGGACTAACCCGAGCCCCTCTACGTGCTGTCGATCCTGCTGTCACAACCTTTAGTCCAGTCCGATCTTAGACTGGGAATTAACTCCGTATGCCTAAGTCAACCCATGAAACGAGCGTACAGGCGCTGAACGGGTCGACGAGGCATAATTCGCAAGCTGAGGATCGGTTTCGATCCCCATCTGCGTGCTACCAATCCCGCTACCACAACCCTCGGTCTAGCTGGGGCTTAGACATGGAATGAACTCCCTATGCCTACTACAACCCACGAAACGGGCGTATGGGTACTCAGCCGGTCAGAGAGCAGAATGAACAGGCTAGGGATCGGCCCGGTTCCCTCTGCGTGCTGCCAATCCTGTTGCCACAACCCTCGGTCCGATCTGATCTTAGACTGGGAATGAACTTCGTATGCTTAGACTGGGGATGAACATCGTATGCCTAAGTTAACCCATGAAACGAACGTGCGGACGCTCAGCCGACCAGAGAGGCAGGATGCGTAAGCCGGGGATCGAACGGGTGGTAGGTGGGTTCAAGTACATTTTCCTATTTCTGCCGTGCCAATGCCATTTTATGGCTTGTAAATTCATGCAATGGTCCCCAAAGCCTTCGTGTGAAGTTTCGTGGCAAGATGACCCATTTTCTATTTTCCACGATTTTTGAAACTTTTTGTGGTTCGAGATTTTTTAAAATTTTTTTAGAAAGAGTTTTGTCCCCAAATTTGGTAGAGGTGATCCTTGTATTTTTGTTGGCATGCACAAAAACATCCAGCTAAAAACTCAAAGTGGAGAAGATTTTGTGACTGTTTGAAAAAAGTGTCCCCATTTCAGACACTTTAATGGCTACTGGTAGCAAACCTATAAAATCTCAAATGCTCTTTAAGGGGGTGTGAGTTCTTAAGGTTTGACTAGGGATAGGGGCCAATATAAGGGCCAAGTACCAGCACCCATCGTACATCATGTGCGCACACACCCCTGGCCCCCCCAATCACCGGAACCCCCAATGCCGCCGGTTAGGCTCTCCGACGATGATCCGACGATGGTGCCCTGGGTGAAAAAAATGCGGCACCAGCACATGTTCGAGCCCAACATGTGCACCGTGGCTCAAACTCTTAGACTGCGAATGAACTCTGTATGCTTAGACATGGAATGAACTCTGTATGCCTAAGCTAACCCACCAAAATGAGTGTGCGGGTGCTCAGCAGGCCGGAGAGGTAGAATGCGCAAGCCAGGGATCGACCCGGTCCCCCTCTACATGCTTCAGTCCCGCTGCCACAACCCTCAGTCTGACTAGGGCTAAGACATGGAATGAACTCCCTATGCCTAAGCCAACCCACGAAACGGGCGTGCGGGCGCTCAGTCGGCCGGAGAGGTAGAATGCTCAAGCTGGGGATCGACCCGATCCACCCTGCATGCTGTCGATCCTACTATCGTAACCCTCGATCCAGTCTGATCTTAGACTAGGAATGAACTCTGTATGCTTAGACTGGGGATGAACTCTATATGCCTAAGTCAACCCACGAAACGAGCGTGCGGGAGCTCAGCTGGCCGGAGAGGCCAATCGGAGAGGCATAATGCGCAAGCTGAAGATCAACTCGATCCCCCTCTGCGTGCTGTCGATCCCGCTGCCGATCCCGTTGCTGGCCCTACTGCCACAACCTTCAGTCTGACTGGGACTTAGACCAACCCATGAAACGAGCGTGTGGGAGCTCAGCCAATCGGAGAGGCAGAATGCGGAAGTCGAGGATCAGCCCGATCTACCCCTGTGTGCTATCGATCCTGCTGTTGGTCCTGCTCTCGCAAACCCTCGGTCTAATCTGATCTTAGACTGGGAATGAACTCCGTATGCTTAGACATGAAATAAACTCCATATGCCTAAGCCAACCCACGAAACGAGCGTACGGGCGCTCTACCGACCAGAGAGGCAGAATGCGTAAGCCGGGGACCAATTCGATCCCCCCTGCGTGCTGTCGATCCTGCTACCGCAACCCTCGATCTGGTCCGATCTTAGATTAGGAATGAACTCTGTATGCTTAGACTGGGGATGAACTCCGTATGCCTAAGTCAACCCACAAAATGAGTGTTCGGGTGCTCAACCGATCGGAGAGGCAGAATGCGTAAGCTGGGGATCGGTCCGATCCCCCTTTACGTGCTATCGATCCCGCTGCCACAACCCTTGGTCCGACTAGGGCTTAGACATGGAATGAACTCCCTATGCCTAAGCCAACCCACGAAACGGGCATACGGGCGCTCAGCCGACTGGAGAGGTAGAATGCGTAAGTCGAGGATCGACCTGATCCCCCCTGTGTGCTGTCGATCCTACTGCCATAACCCTCGGTCCAGTCTGATCTTAGACTGGGAATGAACTCCGTATGCCTAAGTCAACCCACGAAACGAGCGTGCGGACGCTCAGCCGACCAGAGAGGCAAGATGTACAAGCCGGGGATCGAATGGGTGGTAGGTGAGTTGAAGCACATCTTCATATTTCTACCATACCAATGCCATTTTTATGGCTTGTAAACTCATACAATGGTCCCCTAAGCCTTCAAGTGAAGTTTCGTGGCAAGACGACCCGTTTTCTATTTTTCACGATTTTTGAAACTTTTTACGGTTCGGAATTTTTTAAAATCTTTTTAGAAAGAGTTTTGTCCCCATATTTGGTAGAGGTGATCCTTGTATTTTTGTTGGCATGCATAAAAAAATTCAGCTAGAACCTAGAAGTGGAGAAGATTTTGTGACCGTTTGAAAAAAATGTCCCCATTTCAGACACTTTAATGGCTGCTGGCAGCAAACCTATAAAATCTCAAATGCTCTTTAAGGGGGTGTGAGTTCTCGAGGTTTGATGAGGGATAGGGGGCCAATATAAGGGCCAAGTACCAGCAACCATCACACATCATGTGCGCACACCCCCCGGCCCCCCCAATCGTCGAAAACCCCAATGCCACCGATTAAGCTCTCCAACGATGCTTCGATCGGAGAGGTAGAAAGCGCAAGCTGGGGATCGGCCTGATCCGCCCTGCGTGCTGTCAATCCTGCTACCGCAACCGATGGTCCAATCTGATCTTAGACTGGGAATGAACTCTGTATGCTTAGACTTGGGATGAACTCTGCATGCCTTAGTCAACCCATGAATCGAGCGTGCGGATGCTCAACCGACCGGAGAGGCCGACTAGAGAGGCCGACCGGAGAGGCATAATGCGCAAGTCGGGAATCAGCCCGATCCCCCTCTGTGTGCTGCTAATCCCGCTACCGGTCCTGCTACCATGACCCTCGGTCCGGCTAGGGCTTAGACATGGAATGAACTCTGTATGCCTAAGCCAAACCACGAAACGAGCGTGCGGGTGCTCAGTCAGTCGGAGAGGCAGAATGCGTAAGTCGGGGATCGGATCGGTCCCCCCTACGTGCTGTCGATCCTGCTGTCGTAACCCTCAGTCCGGTCTGATCTTAGATTGGGAATGAACTTCGTATGCTTAGACATGGAATGAACTCCGTATTTCTAAGCCTACCCAAGAAAAACGAGCGTGCGGGCACTCAGTCGACCTGAGAGGCAAAATGCGTAATCTGGGGACCGGCCTGGTCCCCCCTGCGTGCTGTCGATCTTACTATTGCAACCCTCGGTCCGGTCCAATCTTAGACTGGGAATGAACTTCGTATGCCTAAGTCAACCCATGAAATGAGTGTGCGGTCGCTAAGCTGATCGGAGAGGCATAATACGCAAGCCGGGGATCGACTCGATCCCCTTCTCCATGCTGCCGGTCCGGCTGCCACAACCCTCGGTCTGGCTGGGGCTTAGACATGGAATGAACTTCGTATTCTTAGACTGGGGATGAACTCGATATGCCTAAGTCAACCCATGAAACAAGCGTGCGAACGCTCAGTCGACCAGAGAGGCAGGATGCGCAAGCCAGGGATCGAACGAGTGGTAGGTGGGTTCAAGCACATCTTCATATTTCTACCATGCCAATGCCATTTTTATGGCTTGCCAATTCATACAATGGTCCCCTACGCCTTCATGTGAAGTTTCGTTGCAAGACGACCCGTTTTCTATTTTTCATGATTTTTGAAACTTTTTATGGTTCGGGATTTTTTAAAAATTTTTTTAGAAAGAGTTTTGGCCCCAAATTTGGTAGAGGTGATCCTTGTATTTTTGTTGGCATGCACAAAACAATTCAACTAAAAACTCGAAGTGGAGAAGATTTTGTGACCATTTGAAAAAAGTGTCCCCATTTCAGACACTTTAATGGCTACTGGCAGCAAACCTATAAAATCTCAAATGCTCTTTAAGGGGGTGTGAGTTCTTAAGGCTTGATGAGGGATAGGGGGCCAATATAAGGGCCAAGTACCAGCACCCATCGCACATCATGTGCGCACACCCCCCCGCCTCCCCAATCATCGAAACCCCCAATGCCGTCGGTTAGGCTCTCCGATGATGCTCTAGCAATGGTGCCCCGGGTGAAAACAATGCGGCACCAGCACAAGCCCGAGCCCAGCATGTGCACCATGGCTCAAAATCTTAGACTGCGAATGAACTCCGTATGCTTAGACATGGAATGAACTTCGTATGCCTAAGCCAACCCACGAAATGAGCGTGCGGGCGCTCAGTCGACCAGAGAGGCAGAATGCGCAAGCCGAGGATCGGTCCGGTCCCCCTATGCGTGCTGCCAGTCCCGCTACCACAACCCTCGTATGCTTAGACTAGGGATGAACTCTGCGTGCTACGTGCTGCGTACTGCCAGTTCGTATGCTTAGACTCGGGATGAACTCCGTATGCCTAAGATAACCCACGAAACGAGCGTACAGGTGCTCAACCGATCGGAAAGGTAGAATGGGCAAGTCGGGGACCGGCCCAATCCTTCCTGTGTGCTGTCGATCTTATTGCCGCAGCCCTCGGTCTGGTCTGATCTTAGACATGGAATGAACTCCGTATGCCTAAGCCAACCCACGAAACGAGGGTGCGGGCGCTCAGCCGATCGGAGAGGTAGAATGCGTAAGCCGGGGATCGGCCCAGTCCCCCTCTACGTGCCACCGATCCCACTGTCACAACCCTCGGTCCGACTAGGTCTTAGACGTGGAATGAACTCCCTATGTCTAAGACAACCCATGAAATGGGCATGCGGGTGCTCAGCCGATCGGAGAGGCAGAATGCGCAAGCCGTGGATCGACCCGGTCCCCCCTGCGTGTTGTCGATCCTGCTACCGCAACCCTCGGTCTGGTCCGATCTTAGACTGGGAATGAACTCCATATGCTTAGATTGGGGATGAACTCCGTATGCCTAAGTCAACCCATGAAATGAACGTGCGGACGCTCAGCAGACCAGAGAGGTAGGATGCGCAAGCCGGGGATCGAACGGGTGGTAGGTGGGTTCAAGCACATCATCATATTTCTGCCATGCCAACGCCATTTTTATGGCTTGTAAATTCATACAATGGTCCCCTAAGCCTTCTTGTGAAGTTTCGTGGCAAGACGACCAGTTTTCTATTTTTAACGATTTTCAAAACTTTTTATGGTTCGGGATTTTTTAAAATTTTTTTAGAAAGATTTTTGTCCCCAAATTTGGTAGAGGTGATCCTTGTATTTTTTTTTGGCATGCACAAAAATATTCAGCTAAAAACTTGAAGTGGAGAAGATTTTGTGACTGTTTGAAAAAAGTGTCCCCATTTTAGACACTTTAATGGCTACTGGCAGCAAACCTAAAAAATCTCAAATGCTCTTTAAAGAGGTGTGAGTTCTCGAGGTTTGATGAGGGATAGGGGGCCAATATAAGGGCCAAGTACCAGCACCCATCGCACATCATGTGCGCAGACCCCCCGGCCCCCCAATCGCCGAAACCCCCAATGCCGCCGGTTAAGCTATCCGGTGATGCTCCGACGATGCTCCTGCGATGGTGCCCCAAGCAAAAAAAATGCGGCACCAGTACATGCCCGAGCCCAGCATTTGCACCGTGGCTCAAACTCTTAGACTGGGAATGAACTCCGTATGCCTAAGCCAACCCATGAAACAAGCATGTGGGCACTCAGCCGATTGAAGAGGCAGAATGCGCAAGTCGGGGATTGGCCCGGTCCCCTTTTGTGTGCTGCCGATCTTGCTACCAGAACCTTCGGTCCGACTGGGGCTTAGACATGGAATGAACTCCCTATGCCTAAGCCAACCCATGAAACGGGCGTGCGGGCGCTCAGTCGACCGGAGAGGCAGAATGCGCAAGCTGGTGATCGGCCCAATCCCCCCTACGTGATGTCGATCCTGCTTCCGTAACCCTCGGTCCGGTCCAATCTTAGACTGGGAATGAACTCCGTATGCTTAGACTGGGGATGAACTCCGTATGCCTAAGTCATCCCATGGAACGAGCATACGGGCGCTCAGTGGGTAGGAGAGGCCGATCGAAAAAGTAGAATGCACAAGCCGGGGATCGGCCCGATCCTCCTCTATGTGCTGCTAGTCCCACTGCCAGAACCTTCGATTCGACTGGGGCTTAGACATGGAATGAACTCTCTATGCCTAAGCCAACCCATGAAACGGGCGTGCGGGCGCTCAGCCGACCGAAGAGGCAGAATGCGCAAGCTGGTGATTGGCTCGGTCCCCCCTGCGTGCTGCCGATCCTGCTTCCGTAACCCTCGGTCTGGTCCAATCTTAGACTGGGAATGAACTCCGTATCCTTAGATTGGGGATGAACTCAGTATGCCTAAGTCAACCCACGAAACGAGCATGTGGGCGCTCAGTCGACCGAAGAGGCAGAATGCACAAGCCAGGGATCGGCCCGGTCCCCTCTTACCTGTTGCTGATGCTACGACTGGTCCTACTACCGCAACCCTCGATATGGTTCGATCTTAGACTAGGAACGAACTCTGTATGCTTAGACATCGAATGAACTCCATATGCCAAAACCAACCCACGAAACGAGCATGCGGCCGCCCAGCCGACCGAAGAGGCAGAATGTGCAAGTCGGGGATCAGCTTGATCCCCCCTACGTGCTGTCGATCCTGCTAGCGCAACCCTTGGTCTGGTTTGACCTTAGACTGGGAATTAACTCCGTATGCCTAAGCCAACCCACGAAACGGGCGTGCGGGCGCTCAACCGACCGGAGAGGTGCAAGCTAGGGATCGGCCCGGTCCCCCCTGCGTGCTGTTGATCCTGCTGTCACAACCCTCAGTTCAGGTCGATCCTAGACTGGGAATGAACTCCGTATGCTTAGACTGAGGATGAACTCCGTATGCCTAAGTCAACCCACAAAACGAGCGTGCGGGCGCTCAGCCGATCGGAGAGGCCAACTGGAGAGGCATAATCCATAAGTCAGGGATCAGCCTGGTCCCCCTCTGCGTTTTGCTGATCCCGCTGTCCCAACCCTCGATCCAGCTGGGGCTTAGACATGGAATGAACTCCGTATGCCTAAGCCAACCCATGAAACGAGCCTGCGGGTGCTCAGCCAACCAAAGAGGAAGAATACGCAAGCCGTGGATCGACCCGATCCCCTCTTGCGTGCTGTCGATCCTGTTGTTGGTCCTGCTACCGCAACCCTCGGTCCGGTCTGATCTTAGACTGGGAATGAACTCCGTATGCTTAGACATGGAATGAACTCCGTATGCCTAAGCCAACCCATGAAATGAGCATGTGGGCGCTCAACCGATCGGAGAGGCAGAATGCGTAAG
Organism: Durio zibethinus; assembly: GCF_002303985.1. The sequence goes on from NW_019167826.1 coordinate 10,184,513, forward strand.
CCGGGGATCGACCCGATCCCCCCTGTGTGCTGTCGATGCTGCTACCTCAACCCTCGGTCTGATCTGATCTTAGACTGGGAATGAACTCCGTATGCCTAAGTCAACCCATGAAACGAGCGTTCGGGCGCTGAATCGGTCGGAGAGGCATAATGCGCAAGTCGGGGATCGATCTGGTCCCCTTTTGTGTGCTGTCGGTCTCGCTGCCACAACCCCCGATCTGGCTGGGGCTTAGACATGGAATGAACTCCCTATGCCTAAGCCAACCCACGAAACAGGCTTACGGGCGCTCAGCCAGCCGAAGAGGCAGAATGCGCAAGCCAAGGATCGGTCCGGTCCCCCTTATGTGTTGCCGATCCTGCTGTCCTCACCTTCGGTCCGATCTGATCTTAGACTGGGAATAAACTCTGTATGCTTAGACTGGGGATGAACTCCGTATGCCTAAGTCAACCCATGAAACAAGCGTGTGGGCACTCAGACGGTCGATGAGGCCAATCGAAGAGGCATAATGTGCAAGTCGAGTATCAACCCGATCCCCCTCTATGTGCTGTCGGTCTCGCTGTCGATCCTCCTACCACAACCCTCGGTCCGGATAGGGCTTAGACATGGAATGAAGTCTGTATGCCTAAGCCAACCCACAAAACGAGCTTATGGGTGCTCAACCACCAGAAGAGGCAGAATGCGCAAGTCGGGGACCAGCCCGATCCCCCCGCGTGCTGTCGATCCTGCTGTTACAACCCTCGATCTGATCCGATCTTAGACTGGGAATGAACTCCGTATGCCTAAGTTAACCCACGAAACGAGCGTGTGGGCGCTGAGCTAGTCGGAGAGGCATAATGCGCAAGTCAGGGATCGGCTCGATCCCCCTCTATGTGCTACCGATCCCGCTGCCACAACCCTTAGTCCGACTGGGGCTTAGACATGGAATGAACTCCCTATGCTTAAGCCAACCCATGAAACAGGCATGCAGGCACTGAGCCGACTGGAAAGGCAGAATGCGTAAGCCGAAGATCGGTCTGATCCCCCCTGCGTGCTATCGATCTTACTGTCGTAACCCTTGGTCCGATCCGATCTTAGATTGGGAATGAACTCTGTATGTTTAGAATGGGGATGAACTCCGTATACCTAAGTCAACCCATGAAACGAGTGTGCAGACGCTCGGCCGACCAGAGAGGCAGGATGCGTAACCTGGGGATCGAACGGGTGGTAGGTGGGTTCAAGCACATCTTCATATTTCTGCCATGCCAGTGCCATTTTTATGGCTTGTAAATTCATACAATGGTCCCCTATGCCTTCATGTGATGTTTCGTGGCAAGATGACCCATTTTTCATTTATCATGATCTTTAAAACTTTTTGTGGTTCAAGATTTTTTAAAAATTTTTTAGAAAGAGTTTTGTCCCCAAATTTGCTAGAGGTGATCCTTGTAATTTTCTTGGCATGCACAAAAAAATTCAGCTAAAAACTCAAAGTGGAGAAGATTTTGTGACCGTTTGAAAAAAGTGTCCCCATTTTAGACACTTTAATGGCTACTGGCAGCAAACCTATAAAATCTCAAATGCTCTTTAAGGGGGTGTGAGTTCTCGAGGTTTGATGAGGGATAGGGGGCCAATATAAGGGCTAAGTACCAGCACCCATCGCACATCATGTGCGCACACCCCCTGGCCCCCCGAATCGCTGGAACCCCCAATGCCGTCAGTTAGGCTTTCTGACGATGCTCCGACGATGCTGCCCCGGTGAAAAAAATATGGCACCAGCACATGCCAGAGCCCAGCATGTGCACCGTGGCTCTGTATGCTTAGACATGGAATGAACTTTGTATGCCTAAGCCAACCCACGAAACGAGCGTACGGGCGCTCAGCCGATCGGAAGGGCAGAATGCACAAGCCGGGGATCAGCCCGGTCCCCCTCTACGTGCTCCAGGTCCCGTTGCCACAACCCTCGATCTGGCTGTGGCTTAGACATGGAATGAACTCCTTATACCTAAGCCAACCCATGAAACGGGCATGCGGGCGCTCAACCGACCGGAGAGGCAGAATGCGTAAGCCAGGGATCAACTCGATTCCCCCTGCGTGCTGCCGATCCTACTATCGGAACCCCCGATCTGGTTCGATCTTAGACTGAGAATGAACTCTATATGCTTAAACTGGGGATCAACTCCATATGCCTAAGTCAACCCACGAAACGAGCATGCGGGCATTCAGCCGGCTGCAGAAGCAGAATGCGTAAGCTGGGGATCGGCTCGATCCCCCCTGCATGCTGTCGATCTTGCTACTGGTCCTGCTACCGTAAGCGTCTGTCCGGTCTGATCTTAGACTGGGAATGAATATCGTATGCTTAGACATGGAATGAACTCTGTATGCCTAAGCCAACCCACGAAATGAGCGTGTGGGCGCGCAGCCTGTCGGAGAGACAGAATGTGCAAGCCGTGGATCAACCCGATCCCCTTACGTGCTGTCAATCCTGCTACCGTAATCCTCGGTCCAGTTCGATCTTAGACTGGGAATGAACTCCGTATGCCTAAGTCAACCGACAAAACGAGCGTTCAGGCACTGAGCCGATCGGAGAGGCATAATGTGCAAGCCGGGGATCGACACGATCCCCCTCCGCATGCTGCCAGTCCCGCTGCCACAACCTCGGTCCGATTGGGGCTTAGACATGGAATGAACTCCCTATGCCTAAGACAACCCACAAAACGGGCGTGCGAGCATCGAGCCGGCCGGAGAGGCAGAATACGCAAGTCTAGGATCGGCCCGATCCCCCTGCATGCTATCGATCCTGCTGTCGCAACCCTCGGTCCAGTCCGATCTTAGACTGAGAATGAACTCCGTATACTTAGACTAGGGATGAACTCATATGCCTAAGTCAACCCACGAAACGAGCGTGCGGGTGTTCAATCAGCCGGAGAGGTCGGTGAGAGAGGCATAATGCACAAGTTGGGGGTCAGCCCAGTCCCCCTCTGCGTGCTGTCAATCCCGCTATCGGTCCTACTGCCACAACCCTTGGTCCGACTCAAGCTTAGACATGGAATGAACTTCGTATGCCTAAGCCAACCTACGAAACGAGCGTGCGGGCGCTCAGCCTACCGAAGAGGCAAATGTGTAAGCCAGGGATCGACCTGGTCTCTCACTGCATACTGTCGATCCTGCTACTGGTCCTACTACCGTAACCTTCGGTCCGGTCCAATCTTGGATTGGGAATGAACTCCGTATGCTTAGACATGGAATGAACTCTGTATGCCTAAGCCAACCCATGAAACGAACGTGCGGGCGCTCAGCCTACCGGAGAGGCAAAATGCGCAAGCCAGGGACTGACCCAATCTACCCTGTGTGTTGTTGATCCTACTCCCGTAACCCTCGGTTTAGTCTGATCTTAGACTAGGAATGAACTCCGTATGCCTAAGTTAACCCAAAAAACTAGCGTGTGGGCGCTGAACCGGCTGGAGAGGCATAATGCGCAAGCCGAGGATCGGCCTGATCCCCTTCTGCGTGCTACCGGTCCCGCTACCACAACCCTCAGTTCAGTTGGGGCTTAGACATGGAATGAACTCCTTATGCCTAAGCCAACCCACGAAACGGGCGTGCGAGCTCTCAATCGGTCGGAGAGGCAGAATGCGTAAGCCGAAGATCAGTCCGGTCCCCCCTGCGTGCTGTCGATCCTATCGCCATAACCCTCGGTCTGATCCGATCTTAGATTGGGAATGAACTCCATATGTTTAGACTGGGGATGAACTCCGTATGCCTAAGTCAACCCACGAAACGAGCATGCGGACGCTCAACCGACCAGAGAGGCAGGATGCACAAGCTAGGGATCGAACGGGTGGTATGTGGGTTCAAGCACATCTTCATACTTCTGCCATGCCAATGCCATTTTTATGGCTTGTAAATTCATACAATGGTCCCCTATGCCTTCATGTGAAGTTTCGTGGCAAGACGACCCGTTTTCTATTTTTCATGATTTTCGAAACATTTTGTGATTCGAGATTTTTTAAAATTTTTTTAGAAAGAGTATTGTCCCCAAATTTGGTAGAGGTGATCCTCGTATTTCTGTTGGCATGCACAAACAAAATTCAGCTAAAAACTTGAAATGGAGAAGATTTTGTGATCGTTTGAAAAAAGTGTCCCCATTTCAGACACTTTAATGGCTACTGGCAGCAAACCTATAAAATCTCAAATGCTCTTTACAGAGGTGTGAGTTCTTAAGGTTTCATGAGGGATAGGGGGCCAATATAAGGGCCAAGTACGAGCACCCATCACACATCATGTGCGTACACCCCTCGGGCCCCCCCAATCGTCGGAACTCCCAATGCCGCAAGTTAGGCTCTCCGACGATGCTCCGACGATGGTGCCCCAGGTGAAAAAATGTGATACCAGCACATGCTCGAGCCCAGCATGTGCACTGTGGCTCAAAATCTTGGACTGGGAATGAACTCCGTATGCCTAAGTCAACCCACGAAACGAGCATGCGGGCGTTCAGCTGATCGAAGAGGCAAAATGCACAAGTCGGGATGGGCTCGGTCCCTCCCTTCGTACTGTTGATCCTGCTACCATAACCCTCACTCTGGTCTGATCTTAGACTGGGAATCAACTCCGTATGCATAAGTCAACCCATGATACGAGCGTGCAGGCGTTGAGCCGACCGAAGAGGCATAATGCGCAAGTCGAGGATCGGCCCGGTCCCCCTCTGCGTGCTATCGATCTCACTGCCACAACCCTCAGTCTGACTGGGGCATAGACATGGAGTGAACTCCCTATGCCTAAGCCAACCCACGAAATGGGCGTACGGGCACTCAGTCGGTCGGAGAGGTAGAATGCGTAAACGGGGATTGGCCCAGTCCCTCCGACGTGCTGCCGATCCTGCTGCCATGACCCTCGGTCCGATCTGATCACAGACTGGTAATGAACTCTGTAAGCCTAAGTCAACCCACGAAACGAGCGTACGGGTGCTGAGCCGATCAGAAAGGCATAATGTGCAAGCTAGGGATCAGCCCGATCCCTCCTACGCGCTGCCATCCTGATGCCACAACCATCAGTCTGGCTGGGGCTTAGACATGGAATGAACTCCTCATGTCGAAGCCAACCCATGAAACGGGCGTGTGGGCGGTCAATCGACCGGAGAGGCAGAATGCGCAAGCTGGGGATCGGCCCGATCCCCCTTGCGTGCTGTCGATCCTGCTGTCACAACCCTCGGTCTGGTCTGATCTTAGACTGGGAATGAACTCCGTATGCTTAGATTAGGGATGAACTCCGTATGCCTAAGTCAACCCACGAAATGAGCGTGCGAGCGCTCAGCCGACCAGAGAGGCAGGATGCGCAAGCCGGGGATCGAACGGGTGGTAGGTGGGTTGAAGCACATCTTCATATTTCTGCCATGCCAATGCCATTTTTATGGCTTGTAAATACATACAATGCTCCCCTAAGCCTTCATGTGAAGTTTCATGGCAAGACGACCCATTTTCTATTTTTCACGATTTTTGAATCTTTTTGGGGTTCGAGATTTTTTAAAATTTTTCTAGAAAGAGTTTTGCCCCCAAATTTGGTAGAGGTGATCCTTGTATTTTTGTTGGCATGTACAAAAAACTTCACCTAAAAACTCGAAGTGGAGGAGATTTTGTGACCGTTTGAAAAAAGTGTCCCCATTTCAGACACTTTAATGGCTACTGGCAGCAAACCTATAAAATCTCAAATGCTCTTTAAGGGGGTGTGAGTTCTTGAGGTTTGATGAGGGATAGGGGGCCAATATAAGGGCCAAGTGACAGCACCCATCGCACATCATGTGCGCACACCCCCGGCCCCCCCAATCGTCGGAACCTCCAATGCCGTCGATTAGGCTCTTCGATAATGCTCCAACGATGCTCCGATGATGGTGCACCGGGTGAAAAAAATACAGTACCAGCACATGCCCGAGCCCAACATGTGCACCGTGGCTCAAAATCCTAGACTGGGAATGAACTCCATATGCTTAGACATGGAATGAACTCTTTATGCCTAAGCTAACCCACGAAACGAGCGTGCGGGCGCTCAGCAGACCGGAGAGGTAGAATGAGCAAGCCGAGGTTTAGCTCGGTACCCTTCTATGTGCTATCGATCCTGCTATTGTAACCCTCGGTCCGGTCCGATCATAGATTGGAAAAGAACTCCGTATGCATAAGTCAACCCACGAACGAACGTGCGGTCGCTGAGCCAGCCGAAGAAGCATAATGCGTAAGTCGGGGATCGGCCCGATCCCCCTCTGCATGCTGTCGGTCTCACTGCCACAACCCTTAGTCCGACTGGGGCTTAGACATGGAATGAACTCCCTATGCCTAAGCCAACCCATGAAACGGGCGTGCGGGCACTGAGCCGACCGGAGAGGCAGAATACGTAAGTCGAAGATCGGCCTGATCCTTCCTGCGTGTAGTCGATCCTGCTGTCGTAACCCTCGGTCCGGTCTGATCTTAGACTGGGAATGAACTCTGTATGCTTATACTGGGGATGAACTCTGTATGCCTAAGTCAACCCATGAAACGAGCGTGCGGGCACTCAGCTAGTCGGAGAGGCCGATCAAAGCAACATAATGCGCAAGTCGAAGATCAGCCCGGTCCCCCTCTGCATGCTACCGATCTCACTGTCGGACCTGCTGCCACAACCCTCAGTCCGGCTGGGGCTTAGACAACCCACGAAATGATGGTACGGGCACTCAGCCAACCGAAGAGACAGAATGCACAAGCTCGGGATCGGTCCAGTCCCCCCATACGTGCTACTGATCCTGCTGCCGTAACCCTCTGTCCGGTCTGATCTTACACTGAGAATGAACTTCATATGCTTAGACATGGAATGAACTCCAAATGACTAAGCCAACCCACGAAACGAGCGTGCTGGTGCTCAGTCGGCCTAAAAGGCAAAATGCGCAAGCCGAGGACCGGCCCGGTCCCCTCTTGTGTGCTGTCGATCCTAATGCCGCAACCCTCGACCGGTCAGATCTTAGACTGGGAATGAAGTTCGTATGCTTAGATTGGGGATGAACTCCGTATGCCTAAGTCAACCCACAAAACAAGCATACGGGGGCTGAGCCGACTGGAGAGGCATCATGCGTAAGCTGGGGATCGACCCGGTCCCCCTCTGCGTGCTGTCGATCTCACTGCCACAACCCTCAGTCCGGCTGGGGCTTAGACATGGAATGAACTCCCTATGCCTAAGCCAACCCACGAAACGGGCGTGCGGGCGCTCAGTCGGCTGGGGAGGCAGAATGGGTAAGTCGAGGTCGGCCCGGTCCCCCCTGCGTGCTGCTAATCTTGCTGTCGTAACCCTCGGCCCAGTCTGATCATAGACTGGGAATGAACTCCGTAAGCTTAGACTAGAAATGAACTCCGTATGCCTAAGTGAACCCACAAAACGAGCGTGTGGGGGCTGAGCCGATCGAAGAGGCATAATGCGTAAGTCGAGCATCGACCCGATCCCCCTCTGCGTGCTGCCGGTCTCGCTACTACAACCCTCGGTCCAGCTAGGGCTTAGACATGGAATGAACTCCCTAAGCCTAAGCTAACCCACGAAATGGGCGTGCGGGCGCTCAGCCGGTCGGAGAGGCAGAATGCGCAAGCCGGGGATCGATCCGGTCCCCCCTGCGTGCTGCCGATCCTGCTGCCGTAACCCTCGACCTAGTCCGATCTTAGACTGAGAATGAACTTCGTATGCTTAGATTAGGGATGAACTCCGCATGCCTAAGTCAACCCACAAAACGAGCGTGCGGGCGCTCAGCCGACCAGAGAGGCAGGATGCGCAAGCCGGGGATCGAATGGTGGTCGGTGGGTTCAAGCACATCTTCATATTTCTGCCATGCCAATGCCATTTTTATGGCTTGTAAATTCATGCAATGGTCCGTTAAGCCTTCATGTGAAGTTTCGTGGCAAGACGACCCGTTTTCTATTTTTCATAATTTTTGAAACTTTTTACGGATCGGGATTTTTTAAAATTTTTTTAGAAAGAGTTTTGTCCCCAAATTAGGTAGAGGTGATCCTTGTATTTTTGTTGGCATGCACAAAAAAATTCAGCTAAAAACACAAAGTGGAGAAGATTTTGTGACCATTTGAAAAAAGTGTCCCCATTTCAGACACTTTAATGGCTACTGGCAACAAAGCTATAAAATCTCAAATGCTCTTTAAGGGGGTGTGAGTTCTCGAGGTTTGATGAGGGATAGGGGGTCAAAATAAGGGCCAAGTACCAGCACCCATCGCACATCATGTGCGCACACCCCCCGGCCCCCCAATCGTCGGAACCCCCAATGTCGTCGGTTAGGCTCTCGGCGATGCTCCGACAATGGTGCCCCGGGCGAAAAAAATGCGGCACCAGCACATGCTCGAGCCCAGCATGTGCACTGTGGCTCAAAATCTTAGACTGGGAATGAACTCCGTATGCTTAGACATGGAATGAACTCCGTATGCTTAAGCCAACCCATGAAACGAGCGTGCGGGCGCTCAGTCGGTCGAAGAGGCAAAATGCACAAGTCGGGGATGGGCTCGGTCCCCCCATTCGTACTGTTGATCCTGCTACCATAACCCTCACTCCGGTCTGATCTTAGACTGGGAATCAACTCCGTATGCATAAGTCAACCCATGATACGAGCGTGCGGGCGCTGAGCCAGTCGAAAGGGCAGAATGCGTAAGCGGGGATCGGCCCAGTCCCCCCTGCGTGCTGCCGATCCTGCTGTCGTGACCCTCGGTCTGGTCCAATCATAGACTAGGAATAAACTCCGTATGCCTAAGTCAACCCGCGAAATGAGCATGCAGGCGCTCAGCCGACCATAGAGGCAGGATGCGCAAGCCGGGCATCGAACGAATGGTTGGTGGGTTCAAGCACATCTTCATATTTCTGCCATGCCAATGCCATTTTTATGGCTTGTAAATTCATACAATGGTCCCCTAAGCCTTCATGTGAAGTTTCGTGGCAAGACGACCCGTTTTCTATTTTTCACGATTTTGGATACTTTTTACGGTTCAGGATTTTTTTTAATTTTTTTAGAAAGAGTTTTGATCCCAAATTTGGTAGAGGTGATCCTTGTATATTTTTTGGTATGCACAAAAAAATTCAGCTAAAAACTCGAAGTGGAGAAGATTTTTTGACCGTTTGAAAAAAGTGTCCCCATTTCAGACACTTTAATGGCTACTGGCAGCAAACCTACAAAATTTCAAATGCTCTTTAAGGGGCTGTGAGTTCTCGAGGTTTGATGAGGGATAAGGGGCAAATATAAGGGCCAAGTACCAGCACCCATCGCACATCATTTGCGCACACCCCCCGGCCCCCCCAATCGTCAGAACCCCCAATGTCGCTGGTTAGGCTCTCCGGTGATGCTCCAACGATGGTGCCCCGGGCGAAAAAAATGTGGCACCAGCACATGCCCGAGCCCAGCATGTGCACCGTGGCTCAAAATCCTAGATTGGGAATGAACTCCGTATGCTTAGACGTGGAATGAACTCCGTATGCCTAAGCTAACCCACGAAATGAGCGTGCGGGTATTTAGTCAGTCGGAGATGTAGAATACGCAAGCAGAGGATCAACCCGGTACCCCCTACGTGCTATCGATCCTGCTATCGTAACCCTCGATTCGGTCTGATCTTAGATTGGAAAAGAACTCCATATGCATAAGTCAACCCACGAACGAACGTGCGGGCGCTGAGCCGGCCGAAGAGGCATAATGCGCAAGTCGGGGATCGACCCAATCCCCCTCCGCGTTCTGCCGGTTTCACTGGCACAACCCTCAGTCCGACTGGGGCTTAGATGTGGAATGAAATCCCTATGCCTAAGCTGACCCATGAAATTGGCGTGCGGACGCTCAGTCGGTCGGATAGGCAGTATGCTCAAGCTAGGGATCGGCCCAGTCCCTCTTGCTTGCTGCCAATCCTACTGTTGCAACCCTCGATCCGGTTTGATCTTAGACTGGGAATGAACTCCGTATACTTAGACTGGGGATGAACTCTGTATGCCTAAGTGAACCTACAAAACGAGCGTACGAGTGCTCAGCCAGTCGGAGAGGTCGGTCAGAGCGACATAATACGCAAGTCGAGGATCAACCCGATCCCCTTTTATGTGCTATCGATCTCACTATCAGACCTGCTACCACAACCCTCGATCCGGCTAGGGCTTAGACATGGAGTGAACTCCGTATGCCTAAGCCAACTCACGAAAAGAGGGTGCGGGCGCTCAGCCAGGCGGAGAGACAGAATGAGCAAGTCGGGGATCGGCCCGGTCCCCCCATGCGTACTGTCGATCCTGCTACTGGTCCTGCTGCCACAACCCTCGATCCGATTTGATCTTAGACTGGGAACGAACTTCGTATGCTTAGACATGGAATGAACTCTAAATGCCTAAGCCAACCCATGAAACAAGCATGCTGGCACTCAGTCGGCTGGAGAGGCAGAATGCGTAAGCTAGGGATCAGCCCGATCCCCCCTGCGTACTGTCGATCCTGCTGTCGTAACCCTCGACTCGGCCGATCTTAGATTGGGAATGAAGTTCGTAAGCTTAGACTGGGGATGAACTCCATAAGCCTAAGTCAACCCACGAAATGAGCGTACAGGGGCTGAGCCGGTCAGAGAGGCATCATGCGTAAATCAAGGATCAACCCGGTCCCCCTCTGTTTACTGTCGGTCCCGCTGCCACAATGCTCAGTTCGGCTGGGGCTTAGACATGGAATGAACTCCCTATGCCTAAGCCAACCCATGAAACGGGCGTACGGACGCTCAGCCGGTCGGGGAGGCAGAATGCGTAAGCCGGGGATCAGCCCGATCCCCTCTGTGTGCTACCGATCCTACTACCGTAACCTCGACCCGATCTGATCTTAGACTAGGAATGACATCCGTATGCTTAGACTGGGAATGAACTCCGTATGCTTAGACTGGGAATGAACTCTGTATGCCTAAGTCAACCCACAAAATGAGCGTGCGGGGGTTGAGCCAACTGGAGAGGCATAATGCGCAAGTCAGGGATCGACTCAGTCCTCCTCTGCGTGCCCTCGGTCCCGCCGCCACAACCCTCGGTCCGGCTAGGGCTTAGACATGGAATGAACTCCCCCATGCCTAAGCCAACCTATGAAATGGGCGTGCGGGCGCTCAGCCGACCGGGGAGGCAGAATGCGCAAGCCGGGTGTCATGAGCCAACCTTGTATAGGGCCATGACCGGGACTTAGGTTGCCATGAGCCACCCATGTATAGGCCATGGTCGGGTAGATCCCTTGTGCTAGGAAAAGTGTCCCCATTTCAAACATTGTAACGGTTACTGGTAGCATAGCTCTAAAATCTCTAAGGCTCTTTAGGGGGGTGAGCCGACAGCGTAGTGTTGGACTGTCTCACCGGGTGCTATGCGAGCTTAGGCCACCCACCAAGGGCTGCCCCCTGGCCCTGGTGATGGTGGGAGGTCTCGATGTATGATTCTCGATTTTAATGAAATTCACCCTGATTGAATGCCTGAATGTTGCCTCGATGTGTTTCTTTCTTTTCTCGATGTGAATGTGCCTTGTTGTGTGTGAATGCTTGAGATTGACCTCGATATATTGTGCCTTATTGTGAATGTTTGAGACTAACCATGGTTTATGGTTATTTGTTCAGATATCGATCTATTGAAGGCTGACTTGGGTAGAAGCATCCATTCAAGTGCCGCACGATCTATTGCTTGTTGAGAGAAAGCTTAGTCCGTGACACGTGGTATCAGAGCACGGTTGAGAAGTGCTAGAAAATGGATGAGATGGCCACAAGTGATGGACCTGATGATCAACAGAGAATTGAGGAACTTGAGGCCACGGTGGCCGTAATGAAAACTCACATGGCAACTAAAGACCGAGTGAGGGAGATCGAGACAACCCAGCAGGAGTTGTTCGATCTCTTCACAACGTGAGCGAGGAGGCTAGAGATGCCTTGAATATTCTCCAAAAGGAGTTTGAGGAGCTCAGAGCACAGATGAGCATCTTACAAATGGCTGTGGCCAGGTCAGGTTCGAGCTCGATGGAAAGAGGGAAAAGACCCAAGGTGCCGGAGCCTCGACGTTATGAAGGGGCAAGGGATGCTAAGGAACTTGAAAATTTCTTATTTGACATGGAGCAGTACTTTCGGGCTGTTCACACGGACTCAGAGGAAGACAAGGTGGCAATGGCATCGATGTACCTCGCAGGGGATGCCAAGCTATGGTGGCGCTCCAAGTTTGTCAATGACGAGTGCCCGATTAAGACTTGGACAGACCTAAAGCAGGAATTGAAAAACCAATTTTTCCTTGAGAATGTGGAGTACATGGCTCAAAGGAGACTCCGAGAATTGGTGCAAACAGGGACAGTGCGAGAGTTTGTAAAGAGCTTTTCTACCTTGATGTCCGAAAAAGACAAGATGTTCTATTTTCTTGAGGGCCTCAAGTGTGGGCCAGAACAAAACTACAAAGACAAAAAGTGCAAGATGTGGCCACGGCCATGGCTGCAGTTAAACGTCTCCATGACTATAATGATGGCTCCTTAAAACGGAAAAATCTTCCATTAGCTGGCAGTAGCTTCAACTTTGGGAGTGGAAGAAAGATGACTAGGCTGGATCGGCCCTCTAGTGAGGGATCAGATAGGAGGCCCTTCAATCGAGATAGCACCCAACCAAGAACAAACAGTGCGGTGACTTTCAATCCTAGACAACCGCTAGCTTGCTTTCTTTGCAAGGGGCCGCATCGAGTGGTTGAATGCTCGCACAAAGGAGCCCTTAATGACTTGAGAACCTCATCCTAAGAGTCTACAAAAGTGCCAGAGAGCGTTGAAGAGATTGAAGAGGAGCCAGCCAGGATGGGCTCAATAAAGTTCCTCAATGCCTTCCACACCCAACTGAACACTATAAGGAAAAAGCAAAGTAGAGGCTTGATGTATGTGAGCCTAATATCAATGAGAAGGCCAGCAAGGCCATGGTGGATACGGGTGCAACCGATACTTTCATCACACCCGAAGAAGCAAAGAGGTGTGGTTTTCAGGTTAACAAAGACTGTGGATGAATGAAGGCGGTCAATTCACCAGCCTTTGCGATCAGTGGAAGCTCCAAGGGTGTGACAACCAAATTGGGGCCATGGAAAGGGAAGGTAGACTTTACTGTCTCCCCTATGGATGACTTTGATGTCGTTCTTGGGTTGGACTTCATGATGTTGGCTCAAGCGATCCCTATCCTCGCTGCTAGCTGCTTGTTGTTCTTAGGGGAACACCCATGTGTGGTGCCAGCCAATATCTTGCCAAAGAGTGGGAAGAAAATGATTTCAGCTTTGCAGTTCAAGAAAGGGATAAAAAGAGGGGAACCTTCTTTCTTGGCCATGCCGATCTACAAGGAAGGGTCAAAAGTAGAACCAATACCCGATGGCGTGAAGAAGGTGTTGGAAGAATTCGAAGAGGTAATGCCAGAGATATTGCCTAAGGTTCTACCCCCTCGACGAACAGTGAACCATGAAATTGAACTCATCCCAGGAGCAAAACCCCCTACTAGAACTCTTTACCGCATGGCCCCGCCAGAGTTGGCTGAGCTAAGAAAATAGTTAGATGAGCTTTTACAAGCCAGATTCATTAAACCATCAAGGGCTCCTTTCGGAACGCCTGTGCTATTCCAGATTTTTGGTAGAGGTGATCCCTACCAAAAATCTTTGAAACTTTTTATATTACAACCCGTTTTCTATTTTTCACGATTTTTGAAACTTTTTACGGTTCGAGATTTTTTAAAACTTTTTTAGAGAGAGTTTTGCCCCCAAATTTGGTAGAGGTGATCCCTGTATTTTTGTTGGCATGCACAAAAAAATTCAGCTGAAAACTCGAAGTGGAGAAGATTTTGTGATCGTTTGAAAAAAGTATCCCCATTTCAGACACTTTAATGGCTACTGGTAGTAAACCTATAAAATCTCAAATGCTCTTTAAGAGGGTGTGAGTTCTCGAGGTTTGATGAGGGATAGGGGGCTAATATAAGGGCCAAGTACCAGCACCCATTGCACATCATGTGTGCACACCCCCTGGCCCCCCAATCGTCAGAACCTCAATGCCGTCGGTTAGGCTCTCCGAACGATGCTTCGGCGATGGTGCCCCAGGCAAAAAAAATACGGCACCAACACATGCCCGAGCCCAGCATGTGCATCATGGCTCAAAATCTTAGACTGGGAATGAACTCTATATGCTTAGACATGGAATGAACTCCGTATGGCAAAGCCAACCCACGAAACGAGCGTGCGGGCGCTCAGTCGACTGGAGAGGTAGAATGCGCAAGCCGGGGATCGGCCCGGTCCCCCCCACGAGCTGTTGATCCTGCTACTGCAACCCTCGGTCTGGTCTGATCATAGACTGGGAATGAACTCCGTATGGATAAGTCAACCCACGAAACGAGCGTGCAAACGGTGAGCCGATCGAAGAGGCATAATGCGCAAGCTGGGGATCGGCCAGGTACCCCTCTACGTGCTGTCGGTCCCGCTGCCACAACTCTCGGTCCAGTTAGGGCTTAGACATGGAATGAACTCCCTATGCCTAAGCCAACCCAAGAAACAAACGTGCGGGCGCTCAGCCGGCTGGAGGGCAGAATGAGCAACCGGGGATCGGCCCGATCCTCCATGCGTGCTGTCGATCCTACTGTCGCAACCCTCGATCCGATACGATCTTAGACTGGGAATGAACTTCGTATGCTTAGACTATGGATGAACTCTGTATGCCTAAGTCAACACACGAAACGAGCGTACGGGCGCTCAGCCGATCGGAGAGGCCGGCCGGAGAGGCATAATGTGCAAGTAGGGGATTAGCCCAGTCCCCCTCTATGTGCTGCCAATCCCGCTGTTGGTCCTGCTGCCATAGCCTTCGGTCCGACTGGGGCTTAGACATGGGAATGAACTCTGTATGCCTAAGTCAACCCACGACATGAGCGTGCAGGCGCTGAGCAGACGGGAGAGGCATAATGCACAAGCCGGGGATTGGCCCGGTCCCTCTCTACGTGCTATCGGTCCCGCTGCCACAACCCTCGGTCCGGTTGGGGCTTAGACATGGAATGAACTCCCTATGCCTAAGCCAACCCATGAAATGGGCATGCGGCACTCAACCGGTCGGAGAGGCAAAATGCGCAAGCCGGGGATCGACCTGGTCCCCCCTACATGCTACCGATCCTGCTGTCGTAACCCTCGGTCCGGTCTGATCTTAGACTAGGAATGAACTTCGTATGCTTAGACTGGGGATGAACTTCGTATGCCTAAGTGAACCCACAAAATGAGCGTACGGGCGCTCAGTCGACCAGAGAGGTAGGATGCGTAAGGCGAGGATCGAACGAGTGGTAGGTGGGTTCAAGCACATCTTCATATTTCTGCCGTGCCAATGCCATTTTTATGGCTTGTAAATTCATACAATGGTCCCCTAAGCCTTCATGTGAAGTTTCGTGGCAAGACGACCTATTTTCTATTTTTCATGATTTTTGAAACTTTTTGCTGTTCGAGATTTTTTAAAAATTTTCTAGAAAGAGTTTTGCCCCCAAATTTGGTAGAGGTGATCCTTGTATTTTTGTTGGCATGCAAAAAAATAGTCAGCTAAAAACTCGAAGTGGAGAAGATTTTGTGATCGTTTGAAAAAAGTGTCCCCATTTCAAACACTTTAATGGCTACTGGCAGCAAACCTATAAAATCTCAAATGCTCTTTAAGGGGGTGTGAGTTCTTGAGGTTTGATGGGGGATAGGGGGCCAATATAAGGGCCAAGTACCAGCACCCATCGCACATCATGTGTGCACACTCCCCCGGCCCCCCAATCGTCGAAACCCCCAATGCCGTCGGTTAGGCTCTCCGATGATGCTCCGGTGATGGTGCCTCAGGGGAAAAAAATGCTGCACCAGCACAGGCCCAAGCCCAGCATGTGCACCGTGGCTCAAAATCTTAGACTGGCAATGAACTCTGTATGCTTAGATATGGAATGAACTCCGTATGCCTAAG
>NW_019167826.1:10201425-10249542 GCF_002303985.1 Durio zibethinus
GATCTGGTCCGATCTTAGACTGGGAATGAACTCCATATGCTTAGACGTGGAATAAACTCCGTCTGCCTAAGCCAACCACAAAACGAGCGTGCGGGCATTCAGCCAACCGGAGAGGCCGATCAGAAAGGCATAATACGCAAGCCGGGGATCAGTCTGCTCTGCCTCTATGCGCTGCCGATCCCGTTGCCGATCCTGCTGCCATAACCCCCGATCCGGCTTGCGTTTAGACTTGGAATAAACTCCATATGCCTAAGCCAACCCACAAAACGAGCGTCCAGCTCTCAGCCGGTTGGAGAGGCAGAATGCGCATGCCAGGGATTGACCCGATCCTCTTTGTGTGCTATCGCTCCTGTTGCTGGTCTTGCTACCGCAACCCTCAATCCGGTCCGATCTTAGATTGGGAATGAACTCCGTATGCTTAGACATTGAATGAACTCCGTATGCCTAAGCCAACCCACGAAACGAGCATGCGGGCACTCAGCTGATCGGAGAGGCAGAATGCGCAAGCTGGGGACTAACCCGAGCCCCTCTACGTGCTGTCGATCCTGCTGTCACAACTTTTAGTCCAGTCCAATCTTAGACTGAGAATGAACTCCGTATGCCTAAGTCAACCCATGAAACGAGCGTACAGGCGCTGAACGGGTCGACGAGGCATAATTCGCAAGCTGAGGATCGGCTCGATCCCCATCTGCGTGCTACCGATCCCGCTACCACAACCCTCGGTCTAGCTGGGGCTTAGACATGGAATGAACTCCCTATGCCTACTACAACCCACGAAACGGGCGTATGGGTACTCAGCCGGTCAGAGAGCAGAATGAACAGGCTAGGGATCGGCCCGGTTCCCCCTGCGTGCTGCCAATCCTGTTGCCACAACCCTCGGTCCGATCTGATCTTAGACTGGGAATGAACTTCGTATGCTTAGACTGGGGATGAACATCGTATGCCTAAGTTAACCCATGAAACGAACGTGCGGACGCTCAGCCGACCAGAGAGGCAGGATGCGTAAGCCGGGGATCGAACGGGTGGTAGGTGGGTTCAAGTACATCTTCCTATTTCTGCCGTGCCAATGCCATTTTATGGCTTGTAAATTCATGCAATGGTCCCCAAAGCCTTCGTGTGAAGTTTCGTGGCAAGATGACCCATTTTCTATTTTCCACGATTTTTGAAACTTTTTGTGGTTCGAGATTTTTTAAAATTTTTTTAGAAAGAGTTTTGTCCCCAAATTTGGTAGAGGTGATCCTTGTATTTTTGTTGGCATGCACAAAAACATTCAGCTAAAAACTCAAAGTGGAGAAGATTTTGTGACTGTTTGAAAAAAGTGTCCCCATTTCAGACACTTTAATGGCTACTGGTAGCAAACCTATAAAATCTCAAATGCTCTTTAAGGGGGTGTGAGTTCTTAAGGTTTGACTAGGGATAGGGGGCCAATATAAGGGCCAAGTACCAGCACCCATCGTACATCATGTGCGCACACACCCCTGGCCCCCCCAATCACCGGAACCCCCAATGCCGTCGGTTAGGCTCTCCGACGATGATCCGACGATGGTGCCCTGGGTGAAAAAAATGCGGCACCAGCACATGTTCGAGCCCAACATGTGCACCGTGGCTCAAACTCTTAGACTGCGAATGAACTCTGTATGCTTAGACATGGAATGAACTCTGTATGCCTAAGCTAACCCACCAAAATGAGTGTACGGGTGCTCAGCAGGCCGGAGAGGTAGAATGCGCAAGCCAGGGATCGACCCGGTCCCCCTCTACATGCTTCATTCCCGCTGCCACAACCCTCAGTCCGACTAGGGCTAAGACATGGAATGAACTCCCTATGCCTAAGCCAACCCACGAAACGGGCGTGCGGGCGCTCAGTCGGCCGGAGAGCTAGAATGCTCAAGCTGGGGATCGACCCGATCCCCCCTGCATGCTGTCGATCCTACTATCGTAACCCTCGATCCAGTCTGATCTTAGACTAGGAATGAACTCTGTATGCTTAGACTGGGGATGAACTCTATATGCCTAAGTCAACCCACGAAACGAGCGTGCGGGAGCTCAGCTGGCCGGAGAGGCCAATCGGAGAGGCATAATGCGCAAGCTGAAGATCAACTCGATCCCCCTCTGCGTGCTGTCGATCCCGCTGTCGATCCCGTTGCTGGCCCTACTGCCACAACCTTCAGTCTGACTGGGACTTAGACCAACCCATGAAACGAGCGTGTGGGAGCTCAGCCAATCGGAGAGGCAGAATGCGGAAGTCGAGGATCAGCCCGATCTACCCCTGTGTGCTATCGATCCTGCTGTTGGTCCTGCTCTCGCAACCCTCGGTCAAATCTGATCTTAGACTGGGAATGAACTCCGTATGCTTAGACATGAAATAAACTCCATATGCCTAAGCCAACCCACGAAACGAGCGTACGGGCGCTCTACCGACCAGAGAGGCAGAATGCGCAAGCCGGGGACCAATTCGATCCCCCCTGCGTGCTGTCGATCCTGCTACCGCAACCCTCGATCTGGTCCGATCTTAGATTAGGAATGAACTCTGTATGCTTAGACTGGGGATGAACTCCGTATGCCTAAGTCAACCCACAAAATCAGTGTGCGGGTGCTCAATCGATCGGAGAGGTAGAATGCGTAAGCTGGGGATCGGTCCGGTCCCCCTTTACGTGCTATCGATCCCGCTGCCACAACCCTCGGTCCGACTAGGGCTTAGACATGGAATGAACTCCCTATGCCTAAGCCAACCCACGAAACGGGCATACGGGCGCTCAGCCGACTGGAGAGGTAGAATGCGCAAGTCGAGGATCGACCTGATCCCCCCTGTGTGCTGTCGATCCTACTGCCGTAACCCTCGGTCCGGTCTGATCTTAGACTGGGAATGAACTCCGTATGCCTAAGTCAACCCACGAAACGAGCGTGCGGACGCTCAGCCGACCAGAGAGGCAAGATGCACAAGCCGGGGATCGAATGGGTGGTAGGTGAGTTGAAGCACATCTTCATATTTCTACCATACCAATGCCATTTTTATGGCTTGTAAACTCATACAATGGTCCCCTAAGCCTTCAAGTGAAGTTTCGTGGCAAGACGACCCGTTTTCTATTTTTCACGATTTTTGAAACTTTTTACGGTTCGGAATTTTTTAAAATCTTTTTAGAAAGAGTTTTGTCCCCATATTTGGTAGAGGTGATCCTTGTATTTTTGTTGGCATGCATAAAAAAATTCAGCTAGAACCTAGAAGTGGAGAAGATTTTGTGACCGTTTGAAAAAAATGTCCCCATTTCAGACACTTTAATGGCTGCTGGCAGCAAACCTATAAAATCTCAAATGCTCTTTAAGGGGGTGTGAGTTCTCGAGGTTTGATGAGGATAGGGGGCCAATATAAGGGCCAAGTACCAGCAACCATCACACATCATGTGCGCACACCCCCCGGCCCCCCAATCGTCGAAAACCCCAATGCCACCGATTAAGCTCTCCAACGATGCTTCGATCGAAGAGGTAGAAAGCGCAAGCCGGGGATCGGCCTGATCCCCCCTGCGTGCTGTCAATCCTGCTACCGCAACCGTTGGTCCAATCTGATCTTAGACTGGGAATGAACTCTGTATGCTTAGACTTGGGATGAACTCTGCATGCCTTAGTCAACCCATGAATCGAGCGTGCGGATGCTCAACCGACCGGAGAGGCCGACTAGAGAGGTCGACCGGAGAGGCATAATGCGCAAGTCGGAATCAGCCCGATCCCCCTCTGTGTGCTGCTAATCCCGCTACCGGTCCTGCTACCATGACCCTCGTCCGGCTAGGGCTTAGACATGGAATGAACTCTGTATGCCTAAGCCAAACCACGAAACGAGCGTGCGGGTGCTCAGTCAGTCGGAGAGGCAGAATGCGTAAGTCGGGGATCGGATCGGTCCCCCTACGTGCTGTCGATCCTGCTGTCGTAACCCTCAGTCCGGTCTGATCTTAGATTGGGAATGAACTTCGTATGCTTAGACATGGAATGAACTCCGTATTTCTAAGCCTACCCAAGAAAAACGAGCGTGCGGGCACTCAGTCGACCTGAGAGGCAAAATGCGTAATCTGGGGACCGGCCTGGTCCCCCTGCGTGCTGTCGATCTTACTATTGCAACCCTCGGTCCGGTCCAATCTTAGACTGGGAATGAACTTCGTATGCCTAAGTCAACCCATGAAATGAGTGTGCGGTCGCTAAGCTGATCGGAGAGGCATAATACGCAAGCCGGGGATCGACTCGATCCCCTTCTCCATGCTGCCGGTCCGGCTGCCACAACCCTCGGTCTGGCTGGGGCTTAGACATGGAATGAACTTCGTATTCTTAGACTGGGGATGAACTCGATATGCCTAAGTCAACCCATGAAACGAGCGTGCGAACGCTCAGTCGACCAGAGAGGCAGGATGCGCAA
Source organism: Durio zibethinus (assembly GCF_002303985.1). The sequence goes on from NW_019167826.1 coordinate 10,205,825, forward strand.
GCCAGGGATCGAACGAGTGGTAGGTGGGTTCAAGCACATCTTCATATTTCTACCATGCCAATGCCATTTTTATGGCTTTTGCAATTCATACAATGGTCCCCTACGCCTTCATGTGAAGTTTCGTTGCAAGACGACCCGTTTTTTTATTTTTCATGATTTTTGAAACTTTTTTATGGTTCGGGATTTTTTAAAAATTTTTTTAGAAAGAGTTTTGGCCCAAATTTGGTAGAGGTGATCCTTGTATTTTTGTTGGCATGCACAAAACAATTCAATAAAAACTCGAAGTGGAGAAGATTTTGTAACCATTGAAAAAAGTGTCCCCATTTCAGACACTTTAATGGCTACTGCAGCAAACCTATAAAATCTCAAATGCTCTTTTAACGGGTGTGAGTTCTTAAGGCTTGATGAGGGATAGGGGGCCAATATAAGGGCCAAGTACCAGCACCCATCGCACATCATGTGCGCACACCCCCCCGCCTCCCCAATCATCGAAACCCCCAATGCCGTCGGTTAGGCTCTCCGATGATGCTCTAGCAATGGTGCCCCGGTGTGAAAACAATGCGGCACCAGCACAAGCCCCGAGCCCAGCATGTGCACCATGGCTCAAAATCTTAGACTGCGAATGAACTCCGTATGCTTAGACATGGAATGAACTTCGTATGCCTAAGCCAACCCACGAAATGAGCATGCGGGGCGCTCAGTCGACCAGAGAGGCAGAATGCGCAAGCCGAGGATCGGTCCGGTCCCCCTATGCGTGCTTGCCAGTCCCGCTACCACAACCCTCGTATGCTTAGACTAGGGATGAACTCTGCGTGCTACGTGCTGCGTACTGCCAGTTCGTATGCTTAGACTCGGGATGAACTCCGTATGCCTAAGATAACCCACGAAACGAGCGTACAGGTGCTCAACCGATCGGAAAGGTAGAATGGGCAAGTCGGGGATCGGCCCAATCCTTCCTGTGTGCTGTCGATCTTATTGCCGCAGCCCTCGGTCTGGTCTGATCTTAGACATGGAATGAACTCCGTATGCCTAAGCCAACCCACGAAACGAGCGTGCGGGCGCTCAGCCGATTGGAGAGGTAGAATGCGTAAGCCGGGGATCGGCCCAGTCCCCCTCTACGTGCTACCGATCCCACTGTCACAACCCTCGGTCCGACTAGGTCTTAGACGTGGAATAAACTCCCTATGTCTAAGACAACCCATGAAATGGGCATGCGGGTGCTCAGCCGATCGGAGAGGCAGAATGCGCAAGCCGTGGATCGACCCGGTCCCCCCTGCGTGTTGTCGATCCTGCTACCGCAACCCTCGGTCTGGTCCGATCTTAGACTGGGAATGAACTCCATATGCTTAGATTGGGGATGAACTCCGTATGCCTAAGTCAACCCATGAAATGAACGTGCGGACGCTCAGCAGACCAGAGAGGTAGGATGCGCAAGCCGGGGATCGAACGGGTGGTAGGTGGGTTCAAGCACATCATCATATTTCTGCCATGCCAACGCCATTTTTATGGCTTGTAAATTCATACAATGGTCCCCTAAGCCTTCTTGTGAAGTTTCGTGGCAAGACGACCAGTTTTCTATTTTTAACGATTTTCAAAACTTTTTATGGTTCGGGATTTTTTAAAATTTTTTTAGAAAGATTTTTGTCCCCAAATTTGGTAGAGGTGATCCTTGTATTTTTTTTGGCATGCACAAAAAATTCAGCTAAAAACTTGAAGTGGAGAAGATTTTGTGACTGTTTGAAAAAAGTGTCCCCATTTTAGACACTTTAATGGCTACTGGCAGCAAACCTAAAAAATCTCAAATGCTCTTTAAGAGGTGTGAGTTCTCGAGGTTTGATGAGGGATAGGGGGCCAATATAAGGGCCAAGTACCAGCACCCATCGCACATCATGTGCGCAGACCCCCCGGCCCCCCAATCGCCGAAACCCCCAATGCCGCCGGTTAAGCTATCCGGTGATGCTCCGACGATGCTCCTGCGATGGTGCCCCAAGCAAAAAAAATGCGGCACCAGTACATGCCCGAGCCCAGCATTTGCACGTGGCTCAAACTCTTAGACTGGGAATGAACTCCGTATGCCTAAGCCAACCCATGAAACAAGCATGTGGGCACTCAGCCGATTGAAGAGGCAGAATGCGCAAGTCGGGGATTGGCCCGGTCCCCCTTTGTGTGCTGCCAATCTTGCTACCAGAACCTTCGGTCCGACTGGGGCTTAGACATGGAATGAACTCCCTATGCCTAAGCCAACCCATGAAACGGGCGTGCGGGCGCTCAGTCGACCGGAGAGGCAGAATGCGCAAGCTGGTGATCGGCCCAATCCCCCCTACGTGATGCCGATCCTGCTTCCGTAACCCTCGGTCCGGTCCAATCTTAGACTGGGAATGAACTCCGTATGCTTAGACTGGGGATGAACTCCGTATGCCTAAGTCATCCCATGGAACGAGCATACGGGCGCTCAGTGGGTAGGAGAGGCCGATCGAAAAAGTAGAATGCACAAGCCGGGGATCGGCCCGATCCTCCTCTATTTGCTGCCAGTCCCACTGCCAGAACCTTCGATTCGACTGGGGCTTAGACATGGAATGAACTCCCTATGCCTAAGCCAACCCATGAAACGGGCGTGCGGGCGCTCAGCCGATCGAAGAGGCAGAATGCGCAAGCTGGTGATTGGCTCGGTCCCCCCTGCGTGCTGCCGATCCTGCTTCCGTAACCCTCGGTCTGGTCCAATCTTAGACTGGGAATGAACTCCGTATCCTTAGATTGGGGATGAACTCCGTATGCCTAAGTCAACCCACGAAACGAGCATGTGGGCGCTCAGTCGACCGAAGAGGCAGAATGCACAAGCTAGGGATCGGCCCGGTCCCCTCTTACCTGTTGCTGATGCTACGACTGGTCCTACTACCACAACCCTCGATATGGTTCGATCTTAGACTAGGAACGAACTCTGTATGCTTAGACATCGAATGAACTCCATATGCCAAAACCAACCCACGAAACGAGCATGCGGCCGCCCAGCCGACCGAAGAGGCAGAATGTGCAAGTCGGGGATCGGCTTGATCTCCCCTACGTGCTGTCGATCCTGCTAGCGCAACCCTTGGTCTGGTTTGACCTTAGACTGGGAATGAACTCCGTATGCCTAAGCCAACCCACGAAACGGGCGTGCGGGCGCTCAACCGACCGGAGAGGTGCAAGCTAGGGATCGGCCCGGTCCCCCCTGCGTGCTGTTGATCCTGCTGTCACAACCCTCAGTTCAGGTCGATCCTAGACTGGGTATGAACTCCGTATGCTTAGACTGAAGATGAACTCCGTATGCCTAAGTCAACCCACAAAACGAGCGTGCGGGCGCTGAGCCGATCGGAGAGGCCAACTGGAGAGGCATAATCCATAAGTCAGGGATCAGCCTGGTCCCCCTCTGCGTTTTGCTGATCCCGCTGTCCCAACCCTCGATACAGCTGGGGCTTAGACATGGAATGAACTCCGTATGCCTAAGCCAACCCATGAAACAAGCCTGCGGGTGCTCAGCCAACCAAAGAGGAAGAATGCGCAAGCCGTGGATCGGCCCGATCCCTTCCTGCGTGCTGTCGATCCTGTTGTTGGTCCTGCTACCGCAACCCTCGGTCCGGTCTGATCTTAGACTGGGAATGAACTCCGTATGCTTAGACATGGAATGAACTCCGTATGCCTAAGCCAACCCATGAAATGAGCATGTGGGCGCTCAACCGACCGGAGAGGCAGAATGCGTAAGTCGAGGATCGACCCGATCCCCCCTGTGTGCTGTCGATGCTGCTACCTCAACCCTCGGTCTGATCTGATCTTAGACTGGGAATGAACTCCGTATGCCTAAGTCAAACCATGAAACGACCGTTCGGGCGCTGAATCGGTCGGAAAGGCATAATGCGCAAGCCGGAGATCGATCTGGTCCCCCTTTGTGTGCTGCAGGTCTCGCTGCCACAACCCTCGATCTGGCTGGGGCTTAGACATGGAATGAACTCCCTATGCCTAAGCCAACCCACGAAACAGGCTTACGGGCGCTCAGCCAGCCGAAGAGGCAGAATGCGCAAGCCAAGGATCGGTCCGGTCCCCCTTATGTGTGGCCGATCCTGCTGTCCTCACCTTCGGTCCGATCTGATCTTAGACTGGGAATAAACTCTGTATGCTTAGAATGGGGATGAACTCCGTATGCCTAAGTCAACCCATGAAACAAGCGTGTGGGCACTCAGACGGTCGAGGAGGCCAACCGAAGAGGCATAATGTGCAAGTCGAGTATCAACCCGATCCCCCTCTATGTGCTGTCGGTCTCGCTGTCGATCCTCCTACCACAACCCTCGGTCCGGATAGGGCTTAGACATGGAATGAAGTCCGTATGCCTAAGCCAACCCACAAAACGAGCTTACGGGTGCTCAGCCACCAGAAGAGGCAGAATGCGCAAGTCGGGGACCAGCCCGATCCCCCCACGTGCTGTCGATCCTGCTGTTACAACCCTCGATCTGATCCGATCTTAGACTGGGAATGAACTCCGTATGCCTAAGTTAACCCACGAAACGAGCGTGTGGGCGCTGAGCTAGTCGGAGAGGCATAATGCGCAAGCCAGGGATCGGCTCGATCCCCCTCTATGTGCTACCGATCCCGCTGCCACAACCCTTAGTCCGACTGGGGCTTAGACATGGAATGAACTCCCTATGCTTAAGCCAACCCATGAAATAGGCATGCAGGCACTGAGCCGACTGGAAAGGCAGAATGCGTAAGCCGAAGATCGGTCTGATCCCCCCTGCGTGCTATCGATCTTGCTGCCGTAACCCTTGGTCCGATCCGATCTTAGATTGGGAATGAACTCTGTATGTTTAGAATGGGGATGAACTCCGTATACCTAAGTCAACCCATTAAACGAGTGTGCAGACGCTCGGCCGACCAGAGAGGCAGGATGCGTAACCTGGGGATCGAACGGGTGGTAGGTGGGTTCAAGCACATCTTCATATTTCTGCCATGCCAGTGCCATTTTTATGGCTTGTAAATTCATACAATGGTCCCCTATGCCTTCATGTGATGTTTCGTGGCAAGATGACCCATTTTTCATTTCTCATGATCTTTAAAACTTTTTGTGGTTCAAGAATTTTTAAAAATTTTTTAGAAAGAGTTTTGTCCCCAAATTTGGTAGAGGTGATCCTTGTAATTTTCTTGGCATGCACAAAAAAATTCAGCTAAAAACTCAAAGTGGAGAAGATTTTGTGACCGTTTGAAAAAAGTGTCCCCATTTTAGACACTTTAATGGCTACTGGCAGCAAACCTATAAAATCTCAAATGCTCTTTAAGGGGGTGTGAGTTCTCGAGGTTTGATGAGGGATAGGGGGCCAATATAAGGGCTAAGTACCAGCACCCATCGCACATCATGTGCGCACACCCCCTGGCCCCCCGAATCGCTGGAACCCCCAATGCCGTCAGTTAGGCTCTCTGACGATGCTCCGACGATGCTGCCCCGGTGAAAAAAATATGGCACCAGCACATGCCAGAGCCCAGCATGTGCACCGTGGCTCCGTATGCTTAGACATGGAATGAACTTTGTATGCCTAAGCCAACCCACAAAACGAGCGTGCGGGCGCTCAGCCGATCGGAAGGGCAGAATGCACAAGCCGGGGATCAGCCCGGTCCCCCTCTACGTGCTCCAGGTCCCGTTGCCCCAACCCTCGATCTGGCTGTGGCTTAGACATGGAATGAACTCCTTATACCTAAGCCAACCCATGAAACGGGCATGCGGGCGCTCAACCGACCGGAGAGGCAGAATGTCTAAGCCAGGGATCAACTCGATTCCCCTTGCGTGCTGCCGATCCTACTGTCGGAACCCCCGATCTGGTTCGATCTTAGACTGAGAATGAACTCCGTATGCTTAAACTGGGGATTAACTCCATATGCCTAAGTCAACCCACGAAATGAGCATGCGGGCATTCAGCCGGCTGTAGAAGCAGAATGCGTAAGCTGAGGATCGGCTCGATCCCCCCCTGCATGCTGTCGATCTTGCTACTGGTCCTGCTACCGTAAGCGTCTGTCCGATCTGATCTTAGACTGGGAATGAATATCATATGCTTAGACATGGAATGAACTCTGTATGCCTAAGCCAACCCACGAAATGAGCGTGTGGGCGCGCAGCCTGTCGGAGAGACAGAATGTGCAAGCCGTGGATCAACCCGATCCCCTTACGTGCTGTCAATCCTGCTACCGTAATCCTCGGTCCAGTTCGATCTTAGACTGGGAATGAACTCCGTATGCCTAAGTCAACCGACAAAACGAGCGTTCAGGCACTGAGCCGATCGGAGAGGCATAATGTGCAAGCCGGGGATCGACACGATCCCCCTCCGCATGCTGCCAGTCCCGCTGCCACAACCTCGGTCCGATTGGGGCTTAGACATGGAATGAACTCCCTATGCCTAAGACAACCCACAAAACGGGCGTGCAAGCATCGAGCCGGCCGGAGAGGCAGAATACGCAAGTCTAGGATCGGCCCGATCCCCCTGCATGCTATCGATCCTGCTGTCGTAACCCTCGGTCCAGTCCGATCTTAGACTGAGAATGAACTCCGTATACTTAGACTAGGGATGAACTCATATGCCTAAGTCAACCCACGAAACGAGCGTGCGGGTGTTCAATCAGCCGGAGAGGTCGGCGAGAGAGGCATAATGCACAAGTGGGGGTCAGCGCAGTCCCCCTCTGCGTGCTGTCAATCCCTGCTATCGGTCCTAACTGCCACGAACCCTTGGTCCGACTCAAGCTTAACATGGAATGAATTCGTATGGCCTAAAGCCAACCTACGAAACGAGCGTGCGGTGCGCTCAGCCTACCGAAGAGCAAATGTGCAAGCCAAGGATCGACCTGGTCTCTCACTGCCATACTGTCATCCTGCTCTTGTCCTACGACCGTAAACCTTCGGTCCGGTTCCAATCTTGGATTGGGAATGAACTCCGTATGCTAGACATGGAATGACTCTTTCCCCCCCCTTTGTATGCCTAAGCCAACCCATTAAACGAACGTGGGGCGCTCAGCCTACCGAGAGGGCCAAATGCCAAGCTAGACTGACCCAATCTACCTGTGTGTTGTTGATCCTACTCCCGCACCCTCGGTTTAGTTCTGATTTAGACTAGGAATGAACCCGTTGCCTAAGTGAACCCAAAAAATTAGCGTGGGGCGCTGAACCGGCTGGAGAGGCATAATGCGCAAGCCGAGGATCGGCCTGATCCCCTTCTGCGTGCTACCGGTCCCGCTACCACAACCCTCAGTTCAGTTGGGGCTTAGACATGGAATGAACTCCTTATGCCTAAGCCAACCCACGAAACGGGCGTGCGAGCTCTCAATCGGCCGGAGAGGCAGAATGCGTAAGCCGAGGATCAGTCCGATCACCCCTGCGTGCTGTCGATCCTATCGCCATAACCCTCGGTCCGATCCGATCTTAGATTGGGAATGAACTACATATGTTTAGACTGGGGATGAACTCCGTATGCCTAAGTCAACCCACGAAACGAGCATGCGGACGCTCAACCGACCAGAGAGGCAGGATGCACAAGCTAGGGATCGAACGGGTGGTATGTGGGTTCAAGCACATCTTCATACTTCTGCCATGCCAATGCCATTTTTATGGCTTGTAAATTCATACAATGGTCCCCTATGCCTTCATGTGAAGTTTCGTGGCAAGACGACCCGTTTTCTATTTTTCATGATTTTCGAAACATTTTGTGATTCGAGATTTTTTAAAATTTTTTTAGAAAGAGTATTGTCCCCAAATTTGGTAGAGGTGATCCTCGTATTTTTGTTGGCATGCACAAACAAAATTCAGCTAAAAACTTGAAATGGAGAAGATTTTGTGATCGTTTGAAAAAAGTGTCCCCATTTCAGACACTTTAATGGCTACTGGCAGCAAACCTATAAAATCTCAAATGCTCTTTACAGAGGTGTGAGTTCTTAAGGTTTCATGAGGGATAGGGGGCCAATATAAGGGCCAAGTACGAGCACCCATCACACATCATGTGCGTACACCCCCCGGGCCCCCCCAATCGTCGGAACTCCCAATGCCGCCAGTTAGGCTCTCCGACGATGCTCCGACGATGGTGCCCCAGGTGAAAAAATGTGATACCAGCACATGCTCGAGCCCAGCATGTGCACTGTGGCTCAAAATCTTGGACTGGGAATGAACTCCGTATGCCTAAGTCAACCCACGAAACGAGCATGCAGGCGTTCAGCTGATCGAAGAGGCAAAATGCACAAGTCGGGATGGGCTCGGTCCCTCCCTTCGTACTGTCGATCCTGCTACCATAACCCTCACTCTGGTCTGATCTTAGACTGGGAATCAACTCCGTATGCATAAGTCAACCCATGATACGAGCGTGCAGGCGTTGAGCCGACCGAAGAGGCATAATGCGTAAGTCGAGGATCGGCCCGGTCCCCCTCTGCGTGCTATCGATCTCACTGCCACAACCCTCAGTCTGACTGGGGCATAGACATGGAGTGAACTCCCTATGCCTAAGCCAACCCACGAAATAGGCGTATGGGCACTCAGTCGGTCGGAGAGGTAGAATGCGTAAACGGGGATTGGCCCAGTCCCCCCGACGTGCTGTCGATCCTGCTGCCATGACCCTCGGTCCGGTCTGATCACAGACTGGTAATGAACTCTGTAAGCCTAAGTCAACCCACGAAACGAGCGTACGGGTGCTGAGCCGATCAGAAAGGCATAATGTGCAAGCTAGGGATCAGCCCGATCCCTCCTACGCGCTGCCATCCTGATGCCACAACCATCAGTCTGGCTGGGGCTTAGACATGGAATGAACTCCTCATGTCGAAGCCAACCCATGAAACGGGCGTGTGGGCGGTCAATCGACCGGAGAGGCAGAATGCGCAAGCTGGGGATCGGCCCGATCCCCCTTGCGTGCTGTCGATCCTGCTGTCACAACCCTCGGTCTGGTCTGATCTTAGACTGGGAATGAACTTCGTATGCTTAGATTAGGGATGAACTCCGTATGCCTAAGTCAACCCACGAAATGAGCGTGCGAGCGCTCAGCCGACCAGAGAGGCAGGATGCGCAAGCCGGGGATCGAACGGGTGGTAGGTGGGTTGAAGCACATCTTCATATTTCTGCCATGCCAATGCCATTTTTATGGCTTGTAAATACATACAATGCTCCCCTAAGCCTTCATGTGAAGTTTCATGGCAAGACGACCCATTTTCTATTTTTCACGATTTTTGAATCTTTTTGGGGTTCGAGATTTTTTAAAATTTTTCTAGAAAGAGTTTTGCCCCCAAATTTGGTAGAGGTGATCCTTGTATTTTTGTTGGCATGTACAAAAAACTTCACCTAAAAACTCGAAGTGGAGGAGATTTTGTGACCGTTTGAAAAAAGTGTCCCCATTTCAGACACTTTAATGGCTACTGGCAGCAAACCTGTAAAATCTCAAATGCTCTTTAAGGGGGTGTGAGTTCTTGAGGTTTGATGAGGGATAGGGGGCCAATATAAGGGCCAAGTGACAGCACCCATCGCACATCATGTGCGCACACCCCCGGCCCCCCCAATCGTCGGAACCTCCAATGCCGTCGATTAGGCTCTTCGATGATGCTCCAACGATGCTCCGATGATGGTGCACCGGGTGAAAAAAATACAGTACCAGCACATGCCCGAGCCCAACATGTGCACCGTGGCTCAAAATCCTAGACTGGGAATGAACTCCATATGCTTAGACATGGAATGAACTCTTTATGCCTAAGCTAACCCACGAAACGAGCGTGCGGGCGCTCAGCCGACCGGAGAGGTAGAATGAGCAAGCCGAGGTTTAGCTCGGTACCCTTCTATGTGCTATCGATCTTGCTATTGTAACCCTCGGTCCGGTCTGATCATAGATTGGAAAAGAACTCCGTATGCATAAGTCAACCCACGAACGAACGTGCGGTCGCTGAGCCGGCCGAAGAGGCATAATGCGTAAGTCGGGGATCGGCCCGATCCCCCTCTGCATGCTGTCGGTCTCACTGCCACAACCCTTAGTCCGACTGGGGCTTAGACATGGAATGAACTCCCTATGCCTAAGCCAACCCATGAAACGGGCGTGCGGGCACTGAGCCGACCGGAGAGGCAGAATGCGTAAGTCGAAGATCGGCCTGATCCTTCTTGCGTGCAGTCGATCCTACTGCCGTAACCCTCGGTCTGGTCTGATCTTAGACTGGGAATGAACTCTGTATGCTTATACTGGGGATGAACTCTGTATGCCTAAGTCAACCCATGAAACGAGCGTGCGGGCACTCAGCTAGTCGGAGAGGCCGATCGAAGCAACATAATGCGCAAGTCGAGGATCAGCCCGGTCCCCCTCTGCATGCTACCGATCTCACTGTCGGACCTGCTGCCACAACCCTCAGTCCGGCTGGGGCTTAGACAACCCACGAAATGATGGTACGGGCACTCAGCCGACCGAAGAGACAGAATGCACAAGCTCGGGATCAGTCCAGTCCCCCCATACGTGCTACTGATCCTGCTGCCGTAACCCTCTGTCCGGTCTGATCTTACACTGAGAATGAACTTCATATGCTTAGACATGGATGAACTCCAAATGACTAAGCCAACCCACGAAACGAGCGTGCTGGTGCTCAGTCGGCCTAAAAGGCAAAATGCACAAGCCGAGGACCGGCCCGGTCCCCTCTTGTGTGCTGTCGATCCTAATGCCGCAACCCTCGACGGTCAGATCTTAGACTGGAATGAAGTTCGTATGCTTAGATTGGGATGAACACCGTATTGCCTAAGTCAACCCACAAAACAAGCATACGGGGGCTGAGCCGACTGGAGAGGCATCATGCGTAAGCTGGGGATCGACCCGGTCCCCCTCTGCGTGCTGTCGATCTCACTGCCACAACCCTCAGTCCGGCTGGGGCTTAGACATGGAATGAACTCCCTATTGCCTAAGCCAACCCACGAAACGGGCGTGCGGGCGCTCAGTCGGCTGGGAGCAGAATGGGTAAGTCGAGGTCGCGCCGTCCCCCCTGCTTGCTGCTAATCTTGCTGTCGTAACCCTCGGGCCCAGTCTGATCATAGACTGGGAATGAACTCCGTAAGCTTAGACTAGAAATGAACTCCGTATGCCTAAGTGAACCCACAAAACGAGCGTGTGGGGCTGAGCCGAGCGAAGAGGCATAATGCGTAAGTCGAGCATCGACCCGATCCCCCTTTGCGTGCTGCCAGTCTCGCTACTACAACCCTCGGTCCAGCTAGGGCTTAGACATGGAATGAACTCCCTAAGCCTAAGCTAACCCACGAAATGGGCATGCGGGCACTCAGCCGGTCGGAGAGGCAGAATGCGCAAGTCGGGGATCGATCCGGTCCCCCCTGCGTGCTGCCGATCCTGCTGCCGTAACCCTCGACCCAGTCCGATCTTAGACTGAGAATGAACTTCGTATGCTTAGATTAGGGATGAACTTCGCATGCCTAAGTCAACCCACAAAACGAGCGTGCGGGCGCTCAGCCGACCAGAGAGGCAGGATGCGCAAGCCGGGGATCGAATGGGTGGTCGGTGGGTTCAAGCACATCTTCATATTTCTGCCATGCCAATGCCATTTTTATGGCTTGTAAATTCATGCAATGGTCCGTTAAGCCTTCATGTGAAGTTTCGTGGCAAGACGACCCGTTTTCTATTTTTCATAATTTTTGAAACTTTTTACGGATCGGGATTTTTTAAAATTTTTTTAGAAAGAGTTTTGTCCCCAAATTAGGTAGAGGTGATCCTTGTATTTTTTTTGGCATGCACAAAAAAATTCAGCTAAAAACACAAAGTGGAGAAGATTTTGTGACCATTTGAAAAAAGTGTCCCCATTTCAGACACTTTAATGGCTACTGGCAACAAAGCTATAAAATCTCAAATGCTCTTTAAGGGGTGTGAGTTCTCGAGGTTTGATGAGGGATAGGGGGTCAAAATAAGGGCCAAGTACCAGCACCCATCGCACATCATGTGCGCACACCCCCCGGCCCCCCAATCGTCGGAACCCCCAATGTCGTCGGTTAGGCTCTCGGCGATGCTCCGACAATGGTGCCCCGGGCGAAAAAAATGCGGCACCAGCACATGCTCGAGCCCAGCATGTGCACTGTGGCTCAAAATCTTAGACTGGGAATGAACTCCGTATGCTTAGACATGGAATGAACTCCGTATGCTTAAGCCAACCCATGAAACGAGCGTGCGGGCGCTCAGTCGGTCGAAGAGGCAAAATGCACAAGTCGGGGATGGGCTCGGTCCCCCCATTCGTACTGTTGATCCTGCTACCATAACCCTCACTCCGGTCTGATCTTAGACTGGGAATCAACTCCGTATGCATAAGTCAACCCATGATACGAGCGTGCGGGCGCTGAGCCAGTCGAAGGGCAGAATGCGTAAGCGGGGATCGGCCCAGTCCCCCCTGCGTGCTGCCGATCCTGCTGTCGTGACCCTCGGTCTGGTCCAATCATAGACTAGGAATAAACTCCGTATGCCTAAGTCAACCCGCGAAATGAGCATGCAGGCGCTCAGCCGACCATAGAGGCAGGATGCGCAAGCCGGGCATCGAACGAATGGTTGGTGGGTTCAAGCACATCTTCATATTTCTGCCATGCCAATGCCATTTTTATGGCTTGTAAATTCATACAATGGTCCCCTAAGCCTTCATGTGAAGTTTCGTGGCAAGACGACCCGTTTTCTATTTTTCACGATTTTGGATACTTTTTACGGTTCAGGATTTTTTTTAATTTTTTTAGAAAGAGTTTTGATCCCAAATTTGGTAGAGGTGATCCTTGTATATTTTTTGGTATGCACAAAAAAATTCAGCTAAAAACTCGAAGTGGAGAAGATTTTTTGACCGTTTGAAAAAAGTGTCCCCATTTCAGACACTTTAATGGCTACTGGCAGCAAACCTACAAAATTTCAAATGCTCTTTAAGGGGCTGTGAGTTCTCGAGGTTTGATGAGGGATAAGGGGCAAATATAAGGGCCAAGTACCAGCACCCATCGCACATCATTTGCGAACACCCCCCGGCCCCCCCAATCGTCAGAACCCCCAATGTCGCTGGTTAGGCTCTCCGGTGATGCTCCAACGATGGTGCCCCGGGCGAAAAAAATGTGGCACCAGCACATGCCCGAGCCTAGCATGTGCACCGTGGCTCAAAATCCTAGACTGGGAATGAACTCCGTATGCTTAGACGTGGAATGAACTCCGTATGCCTAAGCTAACCCACGAAATGAGCGTGTGGGTATTTAGTCAGTCGGAGATGTAGAATACGCAAGCAGAGGATCAACCCGGTACCCCCTACGTGCTATCGATCCTGCTATCGTAACCCTCGATTCGGTCTGATCTTAGATTGGAAAAGAACTCCATATGCATAAGTCAACCCACGAACGAACGTGCGGGCGCTGAGCCGGCCGAAGAGGCATAATGCGCAAGTCGGGGATCGACCCAATCCCCCTCCGCGTTCTGCCGGTTTCACTGGCACAACCCTCAGTCCGACTGGGGCTTAGACGTGGAATGAAATCCCTATGCCTAAGCTGACCCATGAAATTGGCGTGCGGACGCTCAGTCGGTCGGATAGGCAGTATGCTCAAGCTAGGGATCAGCCCGGTCCCTCTTGCTTGCTGCTAATCCTACTGTTGCAACCCTCGATCCGGTTTGATCTTAGACTGGGAATGAACTCCGTATACTTAGACTGGGGATGAACTTCATATGCCTAAGTGAACCCACAAAACGAGCGTACGAGTGCTCAGCCAGTCGGAGAGGTCGGTCAGAGCGACATAATACGCAAGTCGGGGATCAACCCGATCCCCTTTTATGTGCTATCGATCTCACTATCAGACCTGCTACCACAACCCTCGATCCGGCTAGGGCTTAGACATGGAGTGAACTCCGTATGCCTAAGCCAACTCACGAAAAGAGGGTGCGGGCGCTCAGCCAGGCGGAGAGACAGAATGAGCAAGTCGGGGATCGGCCCGGTCCCCCCATGCGTGCTGTCGATCCTGCTACTGGTCCTGCTGCCACAACCCTCGATCCGATTTGATCTTAGACTGGGAATGAACTTCGTATGCTTAGACATGGAATGAACTCTGAATGCCTAAGCCAACCCATGAAACAAGCATGCTGGCACTCAGTCGGCTGGAGAGGCAGAATGCGTAAGCTGGGGATCAGCTCGATCCCCCCCTGCGTACTGTCGATCCTGCTGTCGTAACCCTCGACTCGGCCGATCTTAGATTGGGAATGAAGTCCGTAAGCTTAGACTGGGGATGAACTCCATAAGCCTAAGTCAACCCATGAAATGAGCGTACAGGGGCTGAGCCGGTCAGAGAGGCATCATGCGTAAATCAAGGATCAACCCGGTCCCCCTCTGTTTACTGTCGGTCCCGCTGCCACAATGCTCAGTTCGGCTGGGGCTTAGACATGGAATGAACTCCCTATGCCTAAGCCAACCCATGAAACGGGCGTACGGACGCTCAGCCGGTCGGGGAGGCAGAATGCGCAAGCCGGGGATCAGCCCGATCCCCTCTGTGTGCTACCGATCCTACTACCGTAACCTCGACCCGATCTGATCTTAGACTAGGAATGACATCCGTATGCTTAGACTGGGAATGAACTCCGTATGCTTAGACTGGGAATGAACTCTGTATGCCTAAGTCAACCCACAAAATGAGCGTGCGGGGGTTGAGCCAACTGGAGAGGCATAATGCGCAAGTCAGGGATCGACTCAGTCCTCCTCTGCGTGCCCTCGGTCCCGCTGCCACAACCCTCGGTCCGGCTAGGGCTTAGACATGGAATGAACTCCCCCATGCCTAAGCCAACCTATGAAATGGGCGTGCGGGCGCTCAGCCGACCGGGGAGGCAGAATGCGCAAGCCGGGTGTCATGAGCCAACCTTGTATAGGGCCATGACCGGGACTTAGGTTGCCATGAGCCACCCATGTATAGGCCATGGTCGGGTAGATCCCTTGTGCTAGGAAAAGTGTCCCCATTTCAAACATTGTAACGGTTACTGGTAGCATAGCTCTAAAATCTCTAAGGCTCTTTAGGGGGGTGAGCCGACAGCGTAGTGTTGGACTGTCTCACCGGGTGCTATGCGAGCTTAGGCCACCCACCAAGGGCTGCCCCCTGGCCCTGGTGATGGTGGGAGGTCTCGATGTATGATTCTCGATTTTAATGAAATTCACCCTGATTGAATGCCCGAATGTTGCCTCGATGTGTTTCTTTCTTTTCTCGATGTGAATGTGCCTTGTTGTGTGTGAATGCTTGAGATTGACCTCGATATATTGTGCCTTATTGTGAATGTTTGAGACTAACCATGGTTTATGGTTATTTGTTCAGATATCGATCTATTGAAGGCTGACTTGGGTAGAAGCATCCATTCAAGTGCCGCACGATCTATTGCTTGTTGAGAGAAAGCTTAGTCCGTGACACGTGGTATCAGAGCACGGTTGAGAAGTGCTAGAAAATGGATGAGATGGCCACAAGTGATGGACCTGATGATCAACAGAGAATTGAGGAACTTGAGGCCACGGTGGCCGTAATGAAAACTCACATGGCAACTAAAGACCGAGTGAGGGAGATCGAGACAACCCAGCAGGAGTTGTCCGATCTCTTCACAACGTGAGCGAGGAGGCTAGAGATGCCTTGAATATTCTCCAAAAGGAGTTTGAGGAGCTCAGAGCACAGATGAGCATCTTACAAATGGCTGTGGCCAGGTCAGGTTCGAGCTCGATGGAAAGAGGGAAAAGACCCAAGGTGCCGGAGCCTCGACGTTATGAAGGGGCAAGGGATGCTAAGGAACTTGAAAATTTCTTATTTGACATGGAGCAGTACTTTCGGGCTGTTCACACGGACTCAGAGGAAGACAAGGTGGCAATGGCATCGATGTACCTCGCAGGGGATGCCAAGCTATGGTGGCGCTCCAAGTTTGTCAATGACGAGTGCCCGATTAAGACTTGGACAGACCTAAAGCAGGAATTGAAAAACCAATTTTTCCTTGAGAATGTGGAGTACATGGCTCAAAGGAGACTCCGAGAATTGGTGCAAACAGGGACAGTGCGAGAGTTTGTAAAGAGCTTTTCTACCTTGATGTCCGAAAAAGACAAGATGTTCTATTTTCTTGAGGGCCTCAAGTGTGGGCCAGAACAAAACTACAAAGACAAAAAGTGCAAGATGTGGCCACGGCCATGGCTGCAGTTAAACGTCTCCATGACTATAATGATGGCTCCTTAAAACGGAAAAATCTTCCATTAGCTGGCAGTAGCTTCAACTTTGGGAGTGGAAGAAAGATGACTAGGCTGGATCGGCCCTCTAGTGAGGGATCAGATAGGAGGCCCTTCAATCGAGATAGCACCCAACCAAGAACAAACAGTGCGGTGACTTTCAATCCTAGACAACCGCTAGCTTGCTTTCTTTGCAAGGGGCCGCATCGAGTGGTTGAATGCTCGCACAAAGGAGCCCTTAATGACTTGAGAACCTCATCCTAAGAGTCTACAAAAGTGCCAGAGAGCGTTGAAGAGATTGAAGAGGAGCCAGCCAGGATGGGCTCAATAAAGTTCCTCAATGCCTTCCACACCCAACTGAACACTATAAGGAAAGAGCAAAGTAGAGGCTTGATGTATGTGAGCCTAATATCAATGAGAAGGCCAGCAAGGCCATGGTGGATACGGGTGCAACCGATACTTTCATCACACCCGAAGAAGCAAAGAGGTGTGGTTTTCAGGTTAACAAAGACTGTGGATGAATGAAGGCGGTCAATTCACCAGCCTTTGCGATCAGTGGAAGCTCCAAGGGTGTGACAACCAAATTGGGGCCATGGAAAGGGAAGGTAGACTTTACTGTCTCCCCTATGGATGACTTTGATGTCGTTCTTGGGTTGGACTTCATGATGTTGGCTCAAGCGATCCCTATCCTCGCTGCTAGCTGCTTGTTGTTCTTAGGGAAACACCCATGTGTGGTGCCAGCCAATATCTTGCCAAAGAGTGGGAAGAAAATGATTTCAGCTTTGCAGTTCAAGAAAGGGATAAAAAGAGGGGAACCTTCTTTCTTGGCCATGCCGATCTACAAGGAAGGGTCAAAAGTAGAACCAATACCCGATGGCGTGAAGAAGGTGTTGGAAGAATTCGAAGAGGTAATGCCAGAGATATTGCCTAAGGTTCTACCCCCTCGACGAACAGTGAACCATGAAATTGAACTCATCCCAGGAGCAAAACCCCCTACTAGAACTCTTTACCGCATGGCCCCGCCAGAGTTGGCTGAGCTAAGAAAATAGTTAGATGAGCTTTTACAAGCCGGATTCATTAAACCATCAAAGGGCTCCTTTCGGAACGCCTGTGCTATTCCAGAAGAAGCATGATGGAAGTCTATGCTTATGTGTTGACTACAGGGCCCTGAACAAAGTCACTGTAAGAAATAAATATCCTATCCCTCTTATAGCAGACTTGTTTGATCAATTGAGCCGGGCCAAGTACTTCTCTAAACTGGACCTGAGATTTGGATACCATCAGGTCAGAATCGTTGAGAGAGATGAGCCAAAGACCACTTGTGTAACACAGTGTTCCAGGACTACCTAGACAAATTTGTAGTCATTTATTTAGACGATATAATGGTATATAGCTCCACCTTGGAAGAACATCAAGAACACCTACGCCAGGTGTTTCAAAGGTTACAGGACCACCAGTTATACGTAAAAAGGGAGAAATGTGCCTTTGCTCAGACCCAAATCCACTTTCTCGATCACATTGTTGAACGTGGCCACATCCGAATGGACATGGAAAAGGTTAGGGTCATCAAAGAGTGGACAACACCAAAGAATGTTAGTGAGCTCCACTCATTCTTGGGACTAGCCAACTATTATAGAAGGTTTGTGGAAGGGTACTCTCGCAAGACCACGGCCCTCACGGAGCTATTGAAGAAGGAGCATAAATGGTGTTGGACGAGTGAGTGCCAAGAGGCCTTTGAGGGATTGAAGGATGCTATTATGAAGGATCCTATCTTAGCTCTCCCTAATATTGAAAAGCCTTTCGAAGTTCAGACAGACACATCTGATTTTGCTATTGGAGGTGTGCTTTTACAACAACATCACCCGGTAGCATTCGAAAGTAGGAAGCTGAGCGAAGCTGAAAGAAAATATACGGCCCAGGAAAAAGAGCTCCTGGCGGTGGTTCACTGCTTGAGGGTTTGGTGACATTACTTGTTGGGTTCACACTTTGTTGTGAAGACAGACAATGCTACCGTTAGCCATTTTCTCACTCAACCAAGGCTTACAGCGAAACAAGCTAGGTGGCAGGAATTTTTAGCAGAGTTCGACTTTTGTTTTGAGCATACCGCTGGAAAGACCAATCAAGTGGCGGATGCATTAAGCAGGCGACTAGAGTTAGCGACCCTTAGAAGAATGGCCCCAATGGTGACTAGCAGAGCCACTACAGACATTCATAAGTTGATTGGAGATCATCTAGGGAAAGACCCGCAAGCTTGTGCCATTTTGAAGCTAGTGGAAGAAGGGAAGTCCAAATACTTCTGGCAAGAAAATGGGGTCTTGTGGACCAAGGGACCTCGAGTGTTTGCCAAAAACAGGAGGTCTGAGATAGATGCTGATAAAGGAATGTCATGACACCCCATGGGCGGGACACCCGGGCTGGCAACGCACTTTGGCGTTATTAAAACAGGGATACTATTGGCCTTAAATGCGATAAGATGTGATGGACTATATGAAGACTTGCCTCATTTGCCAACAAGACAAAGTCGAAAAGAGGAAACCTGCAGGCATGCTCGAACCATTACCGGTGCCCACCAAACCGTGGGAAAGCATTTCCCTTAATTTCATTTCGAGCCTACCCAAGGTTGGTAACTTTGGAGCTATTTGGGTGGTGATTGACCGGTTCTCTAAGTATGCCACATTCATTCCCGCTCCCAAGTATTGTACAGCGGAAGACATAGCTTGACTATTGTTCAAACATGTGGTCAAGTATTGAGGCATTCTTCAAAACATTGTCAGTGATAGAGATCTGAGATTCACGAGGTCCTTTTGGAGAGAACTTTTCAAGATTTTGGGCTCCCAACTCAACATCTCCTCAAGCTATCACCCTCAAACTGATGGCCAAATGGAGCGATTCAATGGATTGCTAGAGGAATACTTAAGGCACTTTGTCCAAGCCAACCAGAAGGACTGGCCTTCACTATTGGACGTTGCTCAACTCTGCTTTACTTCCAACAAAAGCTCTTCCACTAACAAGAGCCCATTTGAGGTGGTCACCGGACATTTACCAAGGCTACCCCACACTTTCTTAGAACCATATGGAGGAAAGAATCTGAGAGCTTTCAACCTTAGTAAGAAGTGGAAACAAAACACGAAGATTGCACAAGCCTATCTGGAGAAAGCATCGAAGTGGATGAAGAAATGGGCAGACAAGGGTCGCAGAGATCAACAATTTCAAGTTGGTGATTTGGTTCTAGTCTGACTAGTTCCAAAACAAACTAGGTTCTTGAGAAAGAGAGAGTGTAGACTAGTGTGCAAATATGAAGGTCCAGTAAGGGTCTTTTCCAAAGTGGGGAATGCCTCTTACAAAATTGACCCTTCGAAGTGGATGAAGGTGCACCCAGTATTTCATGTGAGCAACCTGAAGCCTTTCCATGTAGATCCTACATATGCTAGCTGAAGGGAACCAACCAGAGCCGCCATCACCATGAAGCCACCCTCAGAGTGTCGAGTCGAAGAGATCTTAGCCGACAGGGAAACCAAGATATCTCGAAGACTAGTTCGAGAATACCTAGTGAAGTGGGAGGAATTAAGCCTAGAAGAAACCAGCTGGGAGAGAGAGCACGACCTCCAGAGATTTCAAAGGAAGATTGAAGAATTTTAAGCCAGCAAGTCGACGAATATGTCGATAGAATAGATGGGGGAGGATGTCATGAGCCAACCTTGTATAGGGCCATGACCGGGACCTAGGTTGCCATGAGCCACCCATGTATAGGCCATGGCCAGGTAGATCCCTTGTGCTAGGAAAAGTGTCCCCATTTCAAACATTGTAACGGTTACTGGTAGCATAGCTCTAAAATCTCTAAGGCTCTTTAGGGGGGTGAGCGACAGCGTAGTGTTGGGCTGTCTCACCGGGTGCTATGCGAGCTTAAGCCACTCACCAAGGCTGCCCCCTGGCCCTGGTGATGGTGGGAGGTCCCGATGTATGATTCTCAATTTTAATGAAATTCACCCGATTGAATGCCCGAATGTTGCCTCGATGTGTTTTTTTCTTTTCTCGATGTGAATGTGCTTGTTATGTGTGAATGCTTGATATTGACCTCGATATATTGTGCCTTATTGTTAATGTTTGAGACTAACCATGGTTTATGGTTATTTGTTCAGATATCGATCTATTGAAGGCTGACTTGGGTGGAAGCATCCATTCAAGTGCCGCACGGTCTATTGCTTGTTGAGAGAAAGCTTAGTCCGTGACACCGGGGATCGACCCGGTCCCTCTTGCGTGCTTCTGATCCTGCTGCCATAACCCTCGACCCGATCCGATCTTAGACTGGGAATGAACTCTGTATGCTTAGACTGGGGATGAACTCCGTATGCCTAAGTCAACCCACAAAACGAGCGTGCGGGTGCTTAGCCGACCAGAGAGGCAGGATGCGCAAGCCGGGGATCGAATGGGTGCTCGGTGGGTTCAAGCACATCTTCATATTTCTGCCATGCCAATGCCATTTTTATGGCTTGTAAATTCATACAATGGTCCCCTAAGCCTTCATGTGAAGTTTCATGGCAAGACGACCCGTTTTCTATTTTTCATGATATTTAAAACGTTTTACGGTTTGAGATTTTTTAAAATTTTTTTAGAAAGAGTTTTGATCCCAAATTTGGTAGAGGTGATCCTTGTATTTTTGTTGGCATGCACAAAAAAATTCAGCTAAAAAATTGAAGTGGAGAAGAATTTTTGGCCATTTGAAAAAAGTGTCCCCATTCTAGACACCTTAATGGCTACTGGCAGCAAACCTATAAAATCTCAAATGCTCTTTAAGGGGGCGTGAGTTCTCGAGGTTTGATGAGGGATAGGGGGCCAATATAAGGGCCAAGTACCAGCACCCATCGCACATCATGTGCGCACACCCCCCGGCCCCCCCAATCGTCAGAACCCCCAATGCCGCCAGTTAGGCTCTCCGGTGATGGTGCCTCAGGCAAAAAAAATGCGGCACAGCATATGCCCAAGCCTAGCATGTGCACCGTGGCTTAAAATCTTAGACTGGGAATGAATTTCATATGCTTAGAGATGGAATGAACCCCGTATGCCTAAGCCAACCCATGGAACGAGCATGCGGGCACTCAGCCGGTCGGAGAGGCAGAATGCGCAAGCCATGGGTTCAAGCACATCTTTATATTTCTGCCATGCCGATGCCATATTTATGGCTTGTAAATTCATACAATGGTCCCCTCAGCCTTCACCTGAAGTTTCGTGGCAAGACGACCCGTTTTCTATTTTTCATGATTTTTGAAACTTTTTGCGGTTCAGGATTTTTTAAAATTTTTTTAGAAAGATTTTTGCCCCCAAATTTGGTAGAGGTGATCCTTGTATTTTTTTTGGAATGCAAAAAAAACTTCAGCAAAAAACTCGAAGTGGAGAAGATTTTGTGATGTTTGAAAAAAGTGTCCCCATTTCAAACACTTTAATGGCTATTGGCAGGAAACCTATAAAATCTCAAATGCTCTTTAAGGGGGTGTGAGTTTTCAAGGTTTGATGAGGGATAGGGGGCCAATATAAGGGCCAAGTACTAGCATCCATCGCACATCATGTGCCACACCCCTCAGCCCCCCCAATCGCCAGAACCCCTAATGTCATCGGTTAGGCTCTCCGGTGATGCTCCGACGATGGTGCCCCGAGCGAAAAAAATACGGCACCATCACATGCCCGAGCCCAGCATGTGCACTGTGGCTCAAAATCTTAGACTGGGAATGAACTCTGTATGCTTAGACATGGAATGAACTCCGTATGCCTAAGCCAACCCATGAAACGAGCGTGCAAGCGCTCAGCCGATCGGAGAGGCAGAATGCGCAAGCCTGGGATCAACCCGGTCCCCCTTGTGTGCTGTTGATCCTACTACCAGATCTGATCTTAGACTAGGAATGAACTCCGTATGCATACGTCAACCCACGAAACGAGCGTGTGGGCGCTAAGCCGGCCGAAGAGGCATAATGCACAAGCTTGGGATCGACACGGTCCCCCTTTGCGTGCTATCGGTCCCGCTGCCACAACCCTCAGTCCGGCTGGGGCTTAGACATGAAATGAACTCCCTATGCCTAAGCCAACCCACAAAACAGGCGTGCGGGCATTCAGCCAGCCAGAGAGGTAGAATGCGCAAACCGGGGATCGGCTCGGTCCCCCCTGCATGCTACCGATCCTGCGTCGCAACCGTCGGTCCAAGTCTGATCTTAGACTGGGAATGAACTCCGTATGCTTAGACTGGGGATGAACTCCGTATGCCTAAGTCAACCCACGAAATGAGCGTGTGGGCGCTAAGCCAGCCAGAGAGGCAGGATGCGTAAGTCATGGATCGAACAGGTGGTAGGTGGGTTTAAGCACATCTTCATATTTCTGCCATGCCAATGAAATGTTACGGCTTGTAAATTCATAGAATGGTCCCCTAAGCCTTCATGTGAAGTTTCATGGCAAGACGACCCGTTTTCTATTTTTCATGATTTTAGAAACATTTTACGGTTCGGGATTTTTTAAAATTTTTTTAGAAAGAGTTTTCTCCCTAAATTTGGTAGAGGTGATCCTTGTATTTTTGTTGGCATGCAGAAAAAAATTCAGCTAAAAAGGGAAGTGGAGAAGATTTTGTGACCGTTTAAAAAAGTGTCCCCATTTCAGACACTTTAATGGCTACTGGCAGCAAACCTATAAAATCTCAAATGCTCTTTAAGGGGGTGTGAGTTCTTGAGGTTTGATGAGGGATAGGGGGCCAATATAAGGGCGAAAGACCAGCACCCATCACACATCATGTGTGCACACCCCCCGGCCCCCCCAGTCGCCGGAACACCCAATGTCATCGGCTAGGCTCTCTGACGATGCTCCGACGATGGTGCCCCGTACGAAAAAAATGCGGCACCAGCACATGCTCGAGCCCAGCATGTGCACTGTGGCTCAAAATCTTAGACTGGGAATGAACTCCGTATGCTTAGACATGGAATGAACTCCGTATGCCTATGCCAACCCACGAAACGAGCGTGCAGGTGCTCAGCTGGTTAGAGAGGCAGAATGCGTAAGTCGGGGATCGGCCCGGTCCCCCCTATGTGCTGTCGATCTTGGTGCTGCAACCCTCAGTCCAGTCCGATCTTAGACTAGGAATGAACTCCGTATGCAAAAGTCAACCCATGAAACGAGCGTGTGGGAGCTGAGCCAGCCGAAGAGGCATAATGCGCAAGCCAGGGATCGGCTTGGTCCCCCTCTGCATGCTACCGGTCCCGCTGCCACAACCCTCGGTCCGGCTAGGGCTTAGACATGGAATGAACTCCCTATGCCTAAGCCAACCCACGAAGCGGGCGTGCGGGCGTTCAGCCGGCCGTAGAGGCAGAATGCGCAAGCCGGGGATCGGCCTGATCCCCCCTGCGTGCTGTCGATCCTACTGCCGCAACCCTCGGTCTGGTCTGATCTTAGACTGGGAATGAACTTCGTATGCTTAGACTGGGGATGAACTCCGTATGCCTAAGTCAACCCCGACCGATGACGTGCTCGTAGGGGGGCTCAAACTACCGAAGGCATAAGCGCAAGCCAGGGATCAGCTCGGTCCTCTCTGCGTCAACTGTCGATCCGCTGCCAGTGCTACTGCCACAACCTTGTCAACTGGGCTTGACATTAATGAACTCTGTATGCCTAAGCCAACCCACGAAACGAATTTGCGGGCGCTCAACTGGCCGGAGAGGCCGAATGTGCATGCCGGGGATCGGCCCGGTCTCCCCCTGTGTGATGCTGATCCTGCTGCTGGTTCTACTACTGCAACCCTCGGTCCGATCTGATCTTAGATTGGGAATGAACTCTGTATGCTTAGACATGGAATGAACTCCGTATGCCTAAGCCAACCCACAAAATTAGTATGCGGGCGCTCAGCTAGTCGGAGAGACAGAATGCATAAGCTGGAGATCGACTCAGTCCCTCCTGCGTGCTGTTGATCCTGCTGCAGCAACCCTCGGTTTGATCCAATCATAGACTAGGAATGAACTCCATATGCCTAAGTCAACGCACGAAACGAGCGTACGGGTGCTGAGCCGATCGGAGAGGCATAATACGGAAGCCGGGGATCGACCCTGTCCCCCTCTACGTGCTACCGTTCCCACAGCCACAACCCTCGATCCAGCTGGGGCTTAGACATGGAATGAACTCCCTATGCCTAAGCCGACCCATGAAATGGGCGTACGAGCGCTCAGTCGGCCGGAAGGGTAGAATGCGTAAGTCGGGGATCGACCCGGTCCCCCCTGTGTGCAATCGATCTTGCTGTCGCAAACCTCGGTTCGGTCCGATCCTAGATTGGGAATGAACTCCATATGCTTAGATTGGGAATGAACTCCGTATGCCTAAGTCAACCTATGAAACGAGTGCGCGGGCGCTCAGCCGACAAGAGAGGCAGGAAGCGCAAGTCGGGGATCGAACGGGTGACAGGTGGGTTCAAGCACATCTTCATATTTCTACCATGCCAATGCCATTTTTATATCTTGTAAATTCATACAATGGTCCCCTAAGCCTTCATGTGAAGTTTCGTGGCATGACGACCCGTTTTCTATTTTTCATGATTTTTGAAACTTTTTGCAGTTTCAGATTTTTTAAAATTCTTTTAGAAAGATTTTTGTCCCAAAATTAGGTAGAGGTGATCCTTGTAGTTTTGTTGGCATGCACAAAAAAATTAAGCTAAAAAATCGAAGTGGAGAAGATTTTGTGACCGTTTGAAAAAAGTGTCCCCATTTCAGACACTTTAATGGCTACTGGCAGCAAACCTATAAAATCTCAAATGCTCTTTAAGGGAGTGTCAGTTCTCGAGGCTTGATGAGGGATAGGGGGCCAATATAAGGGCCAAGTAGCAGCAACCATCACACATCATGTGTGCACACCCCCCGACCCCTCCAATCGCAAGAACCACCAATACCGTCGGTTAAGCTCTCTGACGATGGTGCTCCGGGCGAAAAAAATGTGGCACCATCACATGCCCAAGCCCAGCATGTGCACCGTGGCTTAAATCTTAGACTGGG
Organism: Durio zibethinus; assembly: GCF_002303985.1. The sequence continues at coordinate 10,231,030 of NW_019167826.1, forward strand.
AATGAACTCTATATGCTTAGACATGGAATGAACTCCGTATGCCTAAGCCAACCCACGAAATAAGAGTGCGGCGCTCAGCCAGCTGGAGAGGTAGAATGCACAAGCCAGGGATCGGCCCAGTCCCCCCTACGTGCTATCGATCCTGCTTTCGAAACCCTCGGTCTGGTCTGATCTTAGACTGGGAATGAACTTTGTATGCATAAGTCAAACCACGAAACGAGCGTGTGGGCGCTGAGCCGACTGAAGAGGCATAATGCGCAAGCTGGGGATCGACCTGGTCCCCCTCTGTGTGCAGCCGGTCCCGCTACTACAACTCTCAGTCTGGCTTGGGCTTAGACATGGAATGAACTCCCTATGCCTAAGCCAACCCACCAAATAGGTGTGCGGGCGCTCAGTCGATCGGAGAGGCAGAATACGCAAGTCGGGGATCGGCCTGGTCCCCCCTGCATGCTTACCGATCCCGCTGCCGCAACCCTCGGTCCGATTCGATCTTAGACTAGGAATGAACTCCGTATGCTTAGACTAGGGCTGAACTTCATATGCCTAAGTCAACCCACAAAACGAGCATGCAGGCGCTCAGCTGGCCGATGAGGCAGAATGCGTAAGCCGGGGATCGACCCATCCTCCCTTACGTGCTACCGATCCTGCTGCTGTGACCCTCGATCCGATCTGATCTTAGACTAGAAATGAACTCCATATGCTTAGACATGGAATGAACTACGTATGCCTAAGCCAACCCACGAAACGAGCGTACGGGCACTCAGCCGGCCAGAGAGGCAGAACGCGTAAGCCGGGGATCAGCCCGGTCCCCCCTATGTGCTGTCGATTCTACTATCTCAACCCTTGGTCCAGTCTGATCTTAGACTGGGAATGAACTCCGTATGCCTAAGTCAACCCATGAAATGAGCGTGAGGGTGCTGAGTCGGTCGAAGAGACATAATGCGTAAGCTGGGGATCAGTCGGGTCCCTCTCTGCGTGCTGTCTGTCTCGCTGCCACAACCCTCGGTTTGGATAGGGCTTAGACATGGAATGAACTCTCTATGCCTAAGCCAACCCATGAAATGGGCATACGGGCGCTCAGCCGATCGGAGAGGCAGAATGCGCAAGCTGGGAATCGACTCCGGTCCCCCTTGCGTGCTGTCGATCCTACTGTCGCAACCCTCGATCCAGTCTGATCTTAGACTGGGAATGAACTCCGTATGCTTAGACTGGGGATGAACTCTGTATGCCTAACTCAACCCACGAAACGAGCGTGCTGGTGCTCAGCCGACCAGAAAGGCAGGATGCGCAAGCCGTGGATCGAACGAGTGGTAGGTGGGTTCAAGCACATCTTCATATTTCTGCCATGCCAATGCCATTTTTATGGCTTGTAAATTCATACAATGGTCCCCTAAGTCTTCATGTGAAGTTTCGTGGCAAGACGGCCCGTTTTCTATTTTTCATGATTTCGAAACTTGTTGCGGTTCGGGATTTTTTAAAATTTTTTTAGAAAGAGTTTTATCGCCAAATTTGGTAGAGGCGATCCTTGTATTTTTGTTGGCATGCACAAAAAAATTAAGCTAAAAACTCAAAGTGGAGAAGATTTTGTGACCGTTTGATAAAAGTGTCCCTATTTCAAACACTTTAATGGCTATTGGCAGTAAACCTATAAAATCTCAAAAGCTCTTTAAGGAGGTGTGAGTTCTCAAGGTTCGATGAGGGATAGGGGGCCAATATAAGGGCCAAGTACCAGCACCCATCGCATATCATGTGCGTACACCCTACGGCCCCCCAATCGTCAGAACCAACAATGCTGCTGGTTAGGCTCTCCAGCGATGCTGCGATGATGGTGCCCCGGGCAAAAAAAATGCGGCACCAGCACATGCTCGAGCCCAGCATGTGCACCGTGGCTCAAAATCTTACACTGGGAATGAACTCTGTATGCTTAGACATGGAATGAACTCCGTATGCCTAAGCTAACCCACGAAACAAGCGTGTGGGCGCTTAGCCGATCGAAGAGGCAAAGTGCACAAGCGGAGGATCGGCCCGATCCCCCCTGTGTGCTGTCGATCTTGCTGCTACAACCTTGGTTTTTGTCTGATCTTAGACGGGGAATGAACTCTATATCCATAAGTCAATCCACGAAACGATCATGCGGGCGCTGAGCCGACTGAAGAGGCATAATGCGCAACCAGGGATTGGCCTGGTCCCCCTTGCGTGCTACCGGTCCTGCTGCCACAACCCTTAGTTTAGCTGGGGCTTAAACATGGAATGAACTCCCTATGCCTAAGCCAACCCACGAGATAGGCATGCAGGCACTCAGCCGATCGAAGAGGCAGAATGCGCAAGCCGAGGATCGACCCTGTCCCCCCTACGTGCTACCGATCCTGCAGTCGCAACCCTTGATCTGATCTGATCTTAGACTGAGAATGAACTCCATATGCTTAGACTGGGGATGAACTCCATATGCCTAAGTCAACCCACGAAACAAGCGTGCGGGCACTCAGTCGGTCGGAGAGGCATAATGCTCAAGCAAGGGATCAGCTGGATCTCCCTCTGCGTGCTGCCGATCCCGCTACCAGTCTTGCTGCCACAACCCTCAGTCCGGTTGGGGCTTACACATGGAATGAACTCCGTATGCCTAAGCCAACCCACAAAACGAGCGTGTGGGTGCTCAGCCGATCGGAGAGGCAGAATGCACAAGCCAAGGATCGGCCCGGTCCCCCACGTGTACTATCGATCTTGCTGCTGGTCCTGCTGTCGCAACCCTTAGTCCGATCCGATCTTAGACATGGAATGAACTCCGTATGCTAAGACATGGAATTAACTCCGTATGCCTAAGCTAACCCACGAAAGGAGCGTGTGAGAGCTCAGCCGGTCGGAGAGGCAGAATGCGCAAGTCGAGGATCGACTCGGTCCCCCCTGCGTGCAGTCAATCCTGCTACTGCAACCCTCGGTCCAGTCTGATATTATAATGGGAATGAACTCCGTATGCCTAAGTCAACCCACGAAACGAGCGTGCGGGCGCTGAACCGGTCAAATAGGCATAATGCGCAAGCCAGGGGATCGGCCTAGTCGCCCTCTATGTCTGTCGGTCCCGCTCGGTCTGGCTAGGGCTTAGACATGGAATGAAGTCCCTATGCCTAAGCCAACCCACGAAATGGGCGTGCGGGGGCTCAGTCGGTCGGAGAGGCAGAATGCGTAAGTCAGGGATCAACCCGATCCCCCCTACGTGCTGCTGATCCTACTGTCGCAACCCTCGGTCCGGTCTGATCTTAGACTAGGAATGAACTCGGTATGCTTAGATTGGGGATGAACTCTGTATGCCTAAGTCAACCCACGAAACGAGCGTGCGGGCATTCTGGCGACCAAAGAGGCAGGATTCGCAAGCTTGGGATCGAACGGGTGGTAGTTGGGTTCAAGTACATCATCATATTTCTGCCATGCCAATGCCATTTTTATGGCTTGTAAAATTCATACAATGGTCTCCTAAGCCTTCATGTGAAGTTTCGTGACAAGACGACCCGTTTTCTATTTTTCATGATTTTTGAAACTTTTTACGGTTCGGGATTTTTTTAAATTTTTTTAGAAAGATTTTTGTCCCCAAATTTGGTAGAGGTGATCCTTTTATTTTTTTTGGCATGCACAAAAAAATTCAGCTAAAAAATCGAAGTGGAGAAGATTTTGTGATCGTTTAAAAAAAGTGTCCCCATTTAATGCACTTTAATGGCTACTGGCAGCAAACCTATAAAATCTCAAATGCTCTTTAAGGGGGTGTGAGTTCTTGAGGTTTGATGAGGGATAGGGGGCCAATATAAGGGCCAAGTACCAGCACCCATCACACATCATGTGCGGACACCCCCCGACCCCCCAATCGTCGGAACCCCCAATACCGTCGGTTAGGTTCTTCGACGATGGTGCCCCAGGCAAAAAAAATGTGGCACCAGCACATGCCCGAGCCCGGCATGTGCACCGTAGCTCAAAATCTTAGACTGGGAATGAACTCTGTATGCTTAGACATGGAATGAACTCCGTAAGCCTAAGCCAACCCATGAAACGAGCGTGCGGGCACTTAGCCGAATGGAGAGGCAGAATGCCCAAGCCGAGGATCGGCCCGGACCCCTTGCATGCTGTTGATCCTGCTACCGTAACCCTTAGTCCGATCCGATCTTAGACTGGGAATGAACTTCGTACGCCTAAGTTAACCCACGAAACGAGCATACGGGCGCTGAGCCGGCCGGAAAGGCATAATCACAAGTCGAGGATTGACCCGGTGCCCCTCTGCATGCTGTCAGTCTCGCTGCCACAACCGTCAGTCCGGGTGGGGCTTAGACATGGAATGAAATCCCTACGCCTAAGCCAACCCATGAAACGGGCGTGCAAGTGCTCAGTCGGTTGGAGAGACAGAATGCGTAAGCTGGGGTCAGCCCGGTCCCCCCTGCGTGCTGTCGATCCTGCTGCCGCAACCTTTGGTCCGGTCTGATCTTAGACTGGGAATGAACTCCGTATGCTTTGACTGGGGATGAACTCCGTATGCCTAAGTCAACCCACAAAACGAGCATGCGGGCATTCAGCCGGCCGGTGAGGCATAATGCGCAAGTTGAGGATCAGCTTGATCCCCCTCTTCGTGTTGCCGATCCTGCTGCCGATCCTGCTACCACAACCCTTGGTTCGGTTGGGGCTTAGACATGGAACGAACTCCCTATGCCTAAGCCAACCCATGAAACGAGCGTGCCGGCTCTCAGTTGGTCGAAGAGGTAGAATACGCAAGCCAAGTATCGGTCCGGTCCCCCCTGTGTGCTGCTGATCCTGTTGCCGTAACCCTTGATCCAATCTGATCTTAGACTGGGAATGAACTCTGTATGCTTACACTGGGGATGAACTCCGTATGCCTAAGTCAACCTATTAAACAAGCGTGTGGGCACTTAGCTGATCGAAGAGGCATACTGCACAAGCCGGGGATCAACCCGATCCCCTTCTGCATGCTATCGATCCCGCTCTCGGTCCTGCTGCCACAACCCTCGGTCCGACTGGGGCTTAGACATGGAATGAACTCCGTATGCCTAAGCCAACCCATGAAACGAGCATGCAGGTGCTCAACCGGCCAAAGAGGCAGAATGTGAAAGCCGAGGATCGGCCCGATCCCCCCATGCGTGCTGTTGATCTTGCTGTTGGTCCTGCTACCGTAACCCTCGATTTGATCTAATCTTAGACTGGGAATGAACTCCGTATGCCTAAGCCAACCCACGAAATGAGCAAGCCGGGGATAGAACGAGTGGTAGGATGGGTTCAAGCACATCTTCATATTTCTGAAGTGACAATGCCATTTTTATGGCTTGTAAATTCATACAATGGTCCCCTCGTGGCAAGACAACCCGTTTTCTATTTTTCATGATTTTTGAAACTTATTGCGGTTCGGGATTTTTTAAAATTTTTTTAGAAAGGGTTTTGTCCCCAAATTTGGTAGAGGTGATCCTTGTATTTTTGTTGGCATGCACAAAAAAATTAAGCTAAAAACTCAAAGTGGAGAAGATTTTGTGACCGTTTAAAAAAGTGTCCCCATTTTAGACACTTTAATGGCTACAAGTAGCAAACCTATAAAATCTCAAATGCTCTTTAAGGGGGTGTGAGTTCTTGAGGTTTGATGAGGGATAGGGGGCCAATATAAGGGCCAAGTACCAGCACCCATCGCACATCATGTACGCACACCCCCCGGCCCCCCAATCATCGGAACCCCCAATGCCGTCGGTTAGGCTCTCCGGCGATGCTCCAGCGATGGTGCCCCGGGCGAAAACAATGTGGCACCAGCACATGCCTAATCCCAGCATGTGCACCGTGGCTCAAAATCTTAGACTGGGAATGAACTCCGTATGCCTAGGCCAACCCACGAAACGAGTGTGCGGGCGCTCAACCGACAGGAGAGGCAGATTGCACAAGCTGGCTATCGGCCCAGTCCCCCCCAGCGTGCTGTCGATCCTGCTGTCGCAACCCTCGGTTCGGTCCACTATTAGACTAGGAATGAACTCTGTATGCATAAGTTCACCCACGAAACGAGCGTACGGGTGCTGAGCCGACCGAAGAGGCATAATGCGTAAGTCAGGGATCGACCTAGTCCCCCTCTGCCTGCTTCCGGTCCCGCTGCCACAACCGTCGATTTGGCTGGGGCTTAGACATGGAATGAACTCCCTATGCGTAAGCCAACCCATGAAACGGGCGTTCAGTCGGTTGGAAAGGCAGAATGCACAAGCCAGGGATCAGCTCGATCCCTCCTGCGTGCTATCGATCCTTCTGCCGTAACCCTCGGTCCGGTCCGATCTTAGACAGGGAATGAACTCCGTATGCTTAGACTGGGGATGAACTCTGAATGCCTAATTCAACCCACGAAACAAGCGTACGCACACTCAGTCGACCGGAGAGGCATAATGCATAAGCCAGAGATCAGCCCGGTCCCCCTCTGCTGCTACTGATCCGACTGTCGGTCCTGCTGTCACAACCCTCGGTCCGGCTGTGGCTTAGACATGGAATGAACTCCGTATTCCTAAGCCAACCCACAAAACAAGCGTGCGGGTGCTCAGTCGGCCAGAGAGGTAGAATGCAGAATCCGAGGATCGGTCCGATCCCCCATGTGTGCTGTCGATCATGCTACTGGTCCTGCTGCCGCAACCTTCGATCCGGTCTGATCTTAGACAGGGAATAACTCCGTATGCTTAGACATGGAATGAACTTCGTATGCCTAAGGCAACCCTTGAAACGAGAATATAGGCGCTCAGCTGGTCGGAAAGACAGAATGCGCAAGCTCGGGATCGGTCCGGTCCCCCTTACGTGCTATCGATTCGGTTGCTGCAACCCTCGGTCTAGTCTGATCTTAGTCTGGGAATGAACTCCGTATGCCTAAGTCAACCTATGAAAAAAACGTACGGGCGCTGAGCAAGTCGAAAAGGCGTAATCTGCAAGTCGGGGATCAGCTCGATCCCTCTCTACGTGCTGTCGATCCCGCTACCATAACCCTCGGTCCAGCTAGGGCTTAGACATGGAATGAACTCCCTATGCCTAAGCCAACCCACGAAACGGGTGTGGGGGGGCTCAGCCGATCGAAGAGGCAGAATCTGCGAGCCGGGGATCGACCCGATCACCCCTGCGTGCTGCCGATCCTGTTGCCGTAACCTTCGGTCTAGTTTGATCTTAGACTGGGAATGAACTTCATATGCTTAGACTGGGGATGAACTCCGTATGCCTAAGTCAACCCACGAAACGAGCGTGCGGGCGCTCAGTCGACCAGAGAGGCAGGGTGTGCAAGCCGGGAATCGAACGGGTAGTAGGTGGGTTCAAGCACATCTTCATATTTCTGCCATGCCAATGCCATTTTTATGGCTTGTAAATTCATACAATGGTCCCCTAAGCCTTCATGTGAAGTTTCGTGGCAAGACGACCCGTTTTCTATTTTTCATGATTTTCAAAACTTTTTATGGTTCGGGATTTTTTTAAAATTTTTTAGAAAGATTTTTGTCCCCAAATTTGGTAGAGATGATCCTTGTATTTTTTTGCCATGCACAAAAAATTGAGCTAAAAAATCAAAGTGGAGAAGATTTTGTGACCGTTTGAAAAAAGTATCCCCATTTTAGACACTTTAATGGCTACTGGCAGCAAACCTATAAAATCTCAAATGCTCATTAAGGGGGTGCGAGTTCTTAGGGTTTGATGAGGAATAGGGGGCCAATATAAGGGCCAAGTACCAGCACCCATCGCACATCATGTGTGCACACCCCCCGGCCCCCCAATCATCGGAACCCCCAATGCTGTCGGTTAGGCTCTTCGACGATGGTGCCCTGGGCGAAAAAAATGCGGTACCAGCACATGCCCGAGCCCAGCATGTACACCGTGGCTCAAAATCTTAGAATGGGAATGAACTCCATATGCTTAGACATGGAATGAACTCCATATGCCTAAGCCAACCCACGAAACGAGCATGCGGGCGCTTAGCCCACCAGAGAGGCAAAATGTGCAAGTCGGGGATCAGCCCGATCCCCTTCTATGTGCTGTCAATTCTGCTGCCGCAACCCTCGGTTTGATCTTATCTTAGACTGGGAATGAACTTTGTATGTATAAGTTAACCGACAAAACGAGCGTACGGGCATCGAGTCGGTTGGAGAGCCATAATGCGCAAGCCAAGGATCGGCCCGGTCCCCCTCAATGTGCTGCCGGTCCCACTGGCACAACCCTCGGTCTGGCTGGGGCTTAGACATAGAATGAACTCCCTATGCCTAAGCCAACCTACGAAACGAGCATGTGGGCGTTCAATCGGTAGGAGAGGCAGAATACGTAAGCCGGGGATCGACCCAGTCCCCTCCAATGTGCTGTCAATCCTGTTGTCGCAACCCTCAGTCTGATCTGATCTTAAATGAACTCCATATGCATAAGTCAACCCACAAAATGAGCGTACGGGTGCTGAGCCGATCGAAGAGGCATAATGCGCAAGTCGAGGATCAGCCCGATCAACCTCTGTGTGCTACCGATCTCGCTACCACAACCTTCTGTCCGGTTGGGGCTTAGAAATGGAATGAACTCCCTATGCCTAAGCCAACCCATGAAACGGGCGTGCGGGTGCTCAGTCGGCCAGAGAGGCAGAATGCGTAAGTCAAAGATCAGCTCGGTCCCCCCTGCGTGCTGCCGATCCTACTACTGTAACCCTCAGTCTGGTTCGATCTTAGACTGGGAATGAAATCTGTATGCTTAGACTAGCGATGAACTTCGAATGCCTAAGTCAACCCATAAAACGAGCGAGTGGGCTAGAGAGGCCAGCCGGTGAGGTATAAAGTGCAAGCCGGGGATCAGCCCGATCCCCTTCTACGTGCTACCGATCCCGCTGCTGGTCTTATTACCATAACCCTCGGTCTGGCTGGGGCTTAGACATGGAATGAACTCCGTATGCCTAAGCCAACACATAAAACGAGCGTGCGGGTGCTCAGTCGGTCGGAGAGGCATAATGCTCAAGCAAGGGATCAGCTCGATCTCCCTCTGCATGCTGCCGATCCCGCTGCCAGTCTTGCTGCCACAACCCTCAGTCCGGTTGGGGCTTAGACATGGAATGAACTCCGTATGCCTAAAGCCAACCCACAAAACGAGCGTGTGGGTGCTCAATCGATCGGAGAGGCAGAATGCACAAGCCAAGGATCGGCCCGGTCCCTCCTGTGTACTATCGATCCTGCTGCTGGTCCTGCTGTCGCAACCCTTAGTTCAGTCTGATCTTAGACATGGAATGAACTCCGTATGCTAAGACATGGAATTAACTCTGTATGCCTAAGCTAACCCACGAAAGGAGCGTGCGAGAGCTCAGCCGATCGGAGAGGCAGAATGCGCAAGTCGAGGATCAGCCCGGTCCCCCCTGCGTGCAGTCAATCCTGCTGCCACAACCCTTGGTCCGGTCTAATATTATAATGGGAATGAACTCCGTATGCCTAAGTCAACCCACGAAACGAGCGTGCGGGCACTCAGCCGACCGGAGAGGCATAATGTGCAACCCGGAGGATCGGCCCGGTCCCCCTCTGTGTGCTGACAATCCTGCTACCGGTCTTGCTTCCACAACCCTTAGTTCAGCTGGGGCTTAGACATGGAATGAACTCCGTATGCCTAAGCCAACCCATGAAACGAGCGGGCGGGCACTCAGTCGGTCGGAGAGGCAAAATGTGTAAGCCGTGGATCGACTCGGTCTACCCCTACGTGCTGTCGATCCTGCTCCTGGTCCTGCTGTCGCAACCCTCGGTTCGATCTGATCTTGGATTGGGAATGAACTCCGTATGCTTAGACATGGAATGAACTCCTTATGCCTAAGCCAACCCATGAAACGAGCGTACGGTTGCTCAACCTGCTGGAGAGGTAGAATGCGCAAGCCGGGGATTGGCTTGGTCCCCCCGTACGTGCTATCGATCTTGCTGCCGTAACCCTCGGTCTGGTCTGATCTTAGACTAGGGATGAACTCCGTATGCCTGAGTCAACCCACGAAACGAGTGTGCGGGTGCTGAACTAATCGGAGAGGCATAATGCACAAGCTGGGGATCGACTCGTTCCCCCTCTGCGTGCTGTCAATCTCGCTGCCACAACCCTCGGTCCGATTGGGGCTTAGACACGGAATGAACTCCCAATGCTTAAGCCAACCCACGAAACAGGCGTGCGGGTGCTCAGTCGACCAGAGAGGCAGGATGCGTAAGTCGGGGATCGAACGAGTGGTAGGTGGGTTCATGCACATCTTCCTATTTCTGTAATTCCAATGCCATTTTTATGGCTTGTAAATTCATACAATGGTCCCCTAAGCCTTCATGTGAAGTTTCGTGGCAAGACGACCCGTTTTCTATTTTTCACGATTTTTGAAACTATTTACGGTTTGGGATTTTTTAAAATTATTTTAGAAAGATTTTTATCCCCAAATTTGATAGAGGTGATCCTTGTATTTTTGTTGGCTTGCACAAAAAAATTCAGCTAAAAACTCGAAGTGGAGAAGATTTTGTGACCGTTTGAAAAAAGTGTCCCCATTTCAGACACTTTAATGGCTACTGGCAGCAAACCTATAAAATCTCAAATGCTCTTTAAGGGGGTGTGAGTTCTCGAGGTTTGATGAGGGATAGGGGGCCAATATAAGGGCCAAGTACCAGCACCCATCACACATCATGTGCACACACCCCCCGGCCCCCCAATCGTCGGAACCCCCAATGCCACTGGTTAGGCTCTCCGACGATGCTTCGGTCGGAGAGGTAGAAAGTGCAAGCCGGGGATTGGCCCAATCCCCCCTGCTTGCTGTCGATCCTGCTACTGCAACCCTTAGTCTGGTCCAATCTTAGACTGGGAATGAACTACGTATGCTTAGACTGGGGATAAACTCCGTATGCCTAAGTCAACCCACGAAATGAGCGTGCGGATGCTCAGCCGGCCAGAGAGGCCGATCGGAGAGGCATAATGTGCAAGTCGGGGATCAACCCAGTCCTCCTCTTTGTGCTACCGATCCCGCTGCCGGTCCTGCTGCCACAACCCTCGGTCCGACTGGGGCTTAGACATGGAATGAACTCCGTATGCCTAAGCCAACTCACGAAACGAGCTTACAGGCGCTCAGTCGGTCAGAGAGGCAGAATTCACAAGCTGAGAATCGACCTCGTCCCCCCATGCATGCTGTCGATCCTGCTGCTGGTCCTGCTGCCGCAACCCTCGATTAGGTCCGATCTTAGACTGGGAATGAACTTTGTATGCTTAGACATGGAATGAACTCTGTATGCCTAAGCCAACCCATAAAATGAGCATGCGGGCGCTCAGCCGGCTGGAGAGGCAGAATGCACAAGCTGGGGATTGGCCCGGTCCACCTTTGCGTGCTGTCGATCCTGCTACCACAACCCTCGGTCTGGTTTCATCTTAGACTGGGAATAAACTCCGTATGCCTAAGTCAACCCACGAAACGAGTGTGCGAGCACTGAGCCGGTCGAAAAGGCATAATGCGTATGCCGGGAATCGACCCAGTCCTCCTTTTCGTGCTGCTGATCCCGTTGCGCAACCCTCGGTCTGGCTGGGGCTTAGACATGGAATGAACTCCCTATGCCTAAGCCAACTTACGAAACGGGCGTGCGGGCGCTCAATCGGTCGGAGAGGTAGAATACACAAGCCGAGGATTGGCCCGGTCCCTCCTGCGTGCTGTCGATCCGACTGCTGCAACCCTCGGTCTGATCTGATCTTAGACTATGAATAAACTTCGTATGCTTAGACTAGGGATGAACTCCGTATGCCTAAGTCAACCCACGAAATGAGCGTACGGGCGCTCAGCCGGCCAGAAAGGTCGGCTGGAGAGGTATAATGCATAAGCCAGGGATTAGGCCAATCCCCCTCTACGTGCTGGCGATCTCGCTGCTGGTCTTGCTGCCACAACCCTCGGTCCGACTGGGGCTTAGACATGGAATGAACTCCGTATGCCTAAGCCAACCCACGAAATGAGCGTGCAGGCGCTCAGCAGGACAGAGAGGCAGAATGTGCATGCCGAAAAGGCAGACTGTAAAAGCGTGCTGTCGATCCTACTGCTGGTCCTACTGTCGTAACCCTCGTTCTGGTCTGATCATAGACTGGGAATGAACTCCGTATGCTTAGACATGGAATGAACTCCGTATGCCTAAGCCAACCCACGAAACGAGCGTGCGGGCACTCAACCGGTCTGAGAGGTAGAATGCATAAGTCGGGGATCGGCTCGATCCCCCCTGCGTGCTGTCGATCTTACTACCGCAACCCTCAGTCTGGTCTGATCTTAGACTAGGAATAAACTTTGTATGCCTAAGTCAACCCACGAAATGAACGTGCAGGCGCTGAGCCGGTCGGAGAGGCATAATGCACAAGCCGGGGATCGACTCGGTCCCCTTCTGCGTGCTGTCGGTCCCACTGCCATAAGCTTCAGTTCGGCTAGGGCTTAGACATGGAATGAACTTCCTATGCCTAAGCCAACCAATGAAACGGGCGTGGGCAGAATGCACAAGCTGAGGATCGACCCAGTCCTCACTGTGTGCTACCGATGCTGCTGCCGTAACCCTCGATCCAATCCGATCTTAGACTGGGAATGAACTCCGTATGCTTAGACTGGAGGTGAACTCCGTATGCCTAAGTCAACCCACGAAATGAGCGTGCGGGCGCTCAGCCAGCCAGAGAGGCAGGATGTGCAAGCTAGGGATCGAAAGGGTAGTAGGTGGGTTCAAGCACATCTTCATATTTCTGCCATGCCAATGCCATTTTTATGGCTTGTAAATTCATACAATGGTCCCCAAAGCCTTCATGTGAAGTTTCATGGCAAGACGACCCGTTTTCTATTTTTCATGATTTTTGAAACTTTTTGCGGTTCGGGATTTTTAAAAAAAATTTTAGAAAGGATTTTGTCCCCAAATTTGGTAGAGGTTATCCTTGTATTTTTTTTGGTATGCACAACAAAATTCAGCTAAAAACTCGAAGTGGAGAAGATTTTGTGACCATTCGAAAAAAGTGTCCCTATTTCAGACACTTTAACGGCTACTTGCAGCAAACCTATAAAATCTCAAATGCTCTTTAAGGGGGTGTGAGTTCTCAAGGTTTGATGAGGGATAGGGGGCCAATATAAGGGCCAAGAACCAGCACCCATCGCACATCATGTGCGCACAGCCCCGGCCCCCCAATCGTCGAAACCCCCAATGTCGCCGGTTAGGCTCTTCGGTGATGCTCTGGCGATGGTGCCTCGGGCGAAAACAATGCAGCACCAGCACATGCCTGAGCCCAGCATGTGCACCGTGGCTCAAAATCTTAGACTGGGAAAGAACTCCTTATGCTTAGACATGGAATGAACTCCATATGCCTAAGCCAACCCATGAAATGAGCGTGCGGGCTCTCAGTCGACCGGAGAGACAGATTGCACAAGCCGGGGATCGGCTTGGTGCCCCCCTACGTGCTGTCAATCCTGCTGTCGCAACCCTCAGTCTGGTCCAATCTTAGACTTGGAATGAACTCTGTATGCATAAGTCAACCCACGAAACGAGCGAGCGGGCGCTGAGCTGATCGAAGAGGCATAATGCGCAAGCTGGGGATCAGCCCGATCCCCCTCTATGTGCTGCCGGTCCTGCTGCTACAACCCTTGGTCCGGCTGGGGTTTAGACATGGAATGAACTCCCTATGCCTAAGTCAACCCATGAAATAAGCGTACGGGTGCTGAGCCGGCTGAAGAGGCATAATGCACAAGCCAGGGATCGATCCGGTCCCCCTCCGTGTGCTGCCGATCCCGCCGCCACAACAGTTGGTCCGACTTGGTTTAGACATGGAATGAACTCACTATGCCTAAGCCAACCCATGAAACAGGTGTACGAGCGCTCAGCCGACCAGAAAAGCAGAATGCGTAAGCCGAGAACTGGCCCGATCCCCCCTGCGTGCTGTCAATCCTACTACCGCAACCCTCGGTTTAATCTGATCTTAGACTGGGAATGAACTCCGTATGCTTAGACTGCAGATGACCTCCGTATGCCTAAGTCAACCCATGAAGCGAGCGTGCGGGCGTTCAGTCGGCCAAAGAGGCATAATGCACAAGCAGGGGATCAGCCCGGTCCCCCTTTACGTGCTGTCGATCTCGTTACCGGTCCTGCTGCCACAACCCTCGGTTCGACTGGGGCTTAGAGATGGAATGAACTCCCTATGCCTAAGCCAACCCACAAAATGAGCGTGCGGGCGCTCAGCCGGCCGAAAAGACAGAATGCGCAAGCCGGGGATCGGCCCGGTCCCCCTTGCGTGCTATCGATCCTGCTATCGCAACCTTCGGTCGGGTTTGATCTTAGACTGGGAAAGAACTTCATATGCTTCAAAATGGAATGAACTCCGTATGCCTATGCCAACCCACTAAAACGAGCTTACGGGCACTCAGCTGCCCAGAGAGGCAGAATGTGCAAGCCGGGGATCGACCCAATCTGGTCCGATCTTAGACTAGGGAATGAACTCCGTATGCCTAAGTCAACCAACGAAATGAGCGTGCGGGCGTTGAGCTGTCCAAAAAGGCATAATGCACAAGTCGGGGATCGGCCCGGTGCCCCTCTGCGTGCTGCCGGTCCCGCTGCCATAACCCTCGATCCGACTGAGGTTTAGACATGGAATGAACACCCTATGCCTAAGCCAACCCATGAAACGGGCGTGCGGGTGCTCATTCGACCGAAGAGGCAGAATACGCAAGTCGGGGATCGGTCCGGTCCCCCTTACGTGCTGTCGATCCTACTACCGCAACCCTCAGTCTGGTCTGATCTTAGACTGGGAATGAACTCCGTATGCTTAGACTGGGGATGAACTTCGTATGCCTAAGTCAACCCACGAAACGAGCGTACAGGCGCTGAGCAGGCCGAAGAGGCATAATACGCAAGCTGGGGATCGGCCCGGTCCCTTTCTGCGTGTTGTCGGTCCCGCTGCCACAAACCTCGGTCCGGCTGGGGCTTAGGCATGGAATGAACTCCCTATTCCTAAGACAACCCATGAAACGGGCGTACGGGCGCTCAGCCAGCTGGAGAGGCAAAATGCGTAAGACGAGGACCGGCTCGGTACCCTCTACGTGCTGTCGATCCTGCTACCGCAACCCTCGATCCGATCCAATCTTAGACTAGAATGAACTCCATATGCTTAGACTGGGGATGAACTCCGTATGCCTAAGTTAACCCACGAAACGAGCGTACGGGCGCTCAACCGGTCGGAGAGGCATAATGCGCAAGCCGAAGATCAGCCTGGTCCCCTTCTGCATACTGCCGATCTCGCTGTCGGTCCTGCTGCCACAACCCTTGGTCCGACTGGGGCTTACACATGGAATGAACTCCATATGCCTAAGCCAACCCATAAAAAGAGGTGTGGGTGCTAAGTCGATCGGAGAGGCAGAATGCGTAAGCCAGGGATCGACCCGGTCCCCTCTACGTGCTGCCGATCCTGCTACTGGTCCTGCTGCCGCAGCCCTCGATCCTGTCTGATCTTAGACGGGGGATGGACTCTGTATGCTTAAACATGGAATGAACTCCTTATGCCTAAGCCAACCCACGAAACGAGCATGTGGGCGCTCAGTCGGCTAGAGAGGCAGAATGCGTAAGCTGAGGATCGGTTCGATCCCCCCTGCGTGCTATCGATCCTGCTACCGCAACCCATGGTCCGGTCTAATCTTAGACTATGAATGAACTTCGTATGCCTAAGTCAACCCACGAATTAAGCGTGCGGGCACTGACCCGGTCAAAAAGGCGTAATGCGTAAGTCGGGGATCGGCCCTGTCCCCCTCTGCATGCTACCGGTCTCGCTGCCACAACCCTCAGTCCGACTGGGGCTTAGACATGGAATGAACTCCCTATGCCTAAGCTGACCCACGAAACGGGCGTACGGGCGCTCAACTGGCCGGAGAGACAAAATACGCAAGTCGAGGATCGGCCCGATCCACCCTGCGTGCTGTCGATCCTACTGTCGCAACCCTCGGTCTAGTCTGATCTTAGACTGGGAATGAAATCCATATGATAAGACTGAGGATGAACTCCGTATGCCTAAGTCAACCCACGAAATGAGCGTGCGGGCGCTCAGTCGACCAAAGAGGCAGGATGCGCAAGTCGAGGATCGAACGGGTGGTAGGTGGGTTCAAGCACATCTTCATGTTTCTGCCATGCCAATGCCATTTTTATGGTGTGTAAATTCATACAATGGTCCCTTAAGCCTTCATGTGAAGTTTCATGGCAAGACGACCCGTTTTCTATTTTTCATGATTTTTGAAACTTTTTGCAGTTCAGGACTTTTTAAAATTTTTTTGGAAAGAGTTTAGTCCCCAAATTTGGTAGAGGCGATCCTTGTATTTTTGTTGGCTTGCACAAAAACATTCAGCTAAAAACTCGAAGTGGAGAAGATTTTGTGACCGTTTGAAAAAAGTGTCCCCATTTCAGACACTTTAACGGTTACTGGCAGCAAACCTATAAAATCTCAAATGCTCTTTAAGGGGGTGTGAGTTTTTGAGGTTTGATGAGGGATAGGTGGCCAATATAAGGGCCAAGTACCAGCACCCATCGCACAACATGTGTGCACAACCCCTCAGCCCCCCCAATCGCCGGAACCCCTAATGTCGTTGGTCAGGCTCTCCAACGATGCTCCGACGATGCTCCGGCGATGGTGCCCCAGGCGAAAAAAATGTGGCACTAGCACATGCCCGAGCCCAGCATGTGCACCGTGGCTTAAAATCTTAGATTGGGAATGAACTCCATATGCTTAGACATGGAATGAACTCCGTATGCCTAAGCCAACCTACGAAACGAGCGTGCGGGTGCTCAGTCGGTCGGAGAGCCAGAATGCACAAGCCGGGGATCGACTCGATCCCCCCCTTCGTGCTGTCGGTCCTGCTGCCGCAACACTCGATCCGGTCCAACCTTAAACTCAGAATGAACTCTGTATGCATTAGTCAACCCACCAAACGAACGTGCAGGCACTGAGCTGGCCGAAGAGGCATAATGCGTAAGCCGAGGATCGGCCCGATCCCCCTCTGTGTGCTGTCGGTCCCGCTGCCACAACCCTTGATCCGCCTGGGGCTTAGACATGGAATGAACTCCCTATGCCTAAGCCAACCCACGAAATGGGCGTGCGGGCGCTCAACCGGCCGAAGAGGCAGAATGCGCAAGCCAGGGATCGGCCCGGTCTCCCCTGCATGCTGTCGATCCCGCTGCCATAACCCTCATTCGGCTGGGGCTTAGACATGTAATGAACTCCCTATGTCTAAGCCAACCCATGAAACGAGTGTCCGGGTGCTCAGTCGTAGAGGCAGAATGCGCAAGTCTGGGATCGACCTGATCACCCTGCGAGCTACTGATCCTGCTGCTGCAACCCTCGGTCCGATTTGATCTTAGACTGGGAATGAACTTCGTATGCTTAGATTGGGGATGAACTTCGTATGCCTAAGTCAACCCACGAAATGAGTGTGCGGGCGCTCAACCGATCGGAGAGGCATAATGTGCAAGTCGGGGATCAGTTCGATCCATTTCTGTGTGCTACCGATCCCGCTGTCGGTCCTGCTACCACAACCCTCGGTCTAGCTGGGGCTTAGACAAGGAATGAACTCCGTATGCCTAAGCCAACCCACGAAACAAGCGTGTGGGTGCTCAGTCGATCGAAGAGGCAGAATCTGCAAGCCAGGGATCGGTTCGGTCCCCCCTTATGCGCTACCGATCTCACTGCTGGTCCTGCTGTCGCAACCCTCTGTCTGGTCTGATCTTAGACTGGGAATGAACTTTGTATGCTTAGACATGGAATGAACTTTGTATGCCTAAGCCAACCCACGAAACGAACGTACGGGCGCTCAGCCGGTCGAAGAGGCAGAATGTGCAAGTCGGGGATCGGCCTGGTCCCTGCCTGTGTGCTGTCGATCCTGCTGCTGCAACCCTCGATCCGATATTAAACTGGGAATGAACTTCGTATGCCTAAGTCAACCCATGAAACGAGCGTGCGGGCATTGAGCTGGCCGGAGAGGCATAATGCGCAAGCCGGGGATCAGCTCGGTCCCCCTCTGCGTGCTGTCGGTCCCACTACCACAAGCCTCGATCCGGCTGGGGCTTAGACATGGAATGAACTCCCTATGCCTAAGCCAACCCATGAAACGGCGTGCGGGGCTCAGCCGAGAGAGGCAGAATGCACAAGCCGGGATTGGCCCGGTCCCCCTGCGTGCTGTCGATCCTATCAACCCTCGGTCCTTCGATCTTAGACTGGGAATGAACTGTATGCTTAGACTGGGATGAACTCGTATGCCTAAGTCAACCCACGAAACGAGTGCGGGCGCTCAGCCGACCAGAGAGGCAGGATGCGCAAGCCGGGGATCGAACGGGTGGTAGGTGGGTTCAAGCACATCTTCATATTTCTGCCATGCCAATGCCATTTTTATGGCTTGTAAATTCATACAATGGTCCCCTAAGCCTTCATGTGAAGTTTCGTGGCAAGACGACCCGTTTTCTATTTTTCATGATTTTTGAAACATTTTTGGTTCGGATTTTTTAAAATTTTTTTAGAAAGAGTTTTGTCCCC
>NW_019167826.1:10250542-10365848 GCF_002303985.1 Durio zibethinus
GCAAGTCGGGATCGCCCAGTCCCCCTCTGCGTGCTGCCTGTCCCGTTACCACAACCCTCGGTCTGGCTGGGGCTTAGACATGGAAATAACTCCCTATGCCTAAGCCAACCCACGAAACGGGCGTGCGGGCACTCAGCCAGCAGGAGAGGCAGAACGCACAAACCGGGGATCGGCCCAGTCCCTCCTGCGTGCTGCCGATCCTGCTGTCACAACCCTTGGTCCAATCCAATCTTAGACTGGGAATGAACTCCGTATGCTTAGATTGGGGATGAACTCCGTATGCTTAAGTCTACCCACGAAACGAGCGTGCGGGCGCTCAACCGACCAGAGAGGCAGGATGCGCAAGCCGGGGATCGGATGAGTGGTAGGTGGGTTCAAGCACATCTTCATATTTCTGCCATGCCAATGTCATTTTTATGGCATGTAAATTCAAACAATGGTCCCCTACTCCTTCATGTGAAGTTTCGTGGCAAGACGACCTGTTTTCTATTTTTCATGATTTTTGAAATTTTTGTAGTTCGGGATTTTTTAAAATTTTTTTAGAAAGATTTTTGTCCCAAAATTTGGTAGAGGTGATCCTTGTATTTTTGTTGGCATGCACAAAAAAATTCAGAAAAAAACTCGAGGTGGAGAAGATTTTGTGACCGTTTGAAAAAAGTGTCCCCATTTCAGACACTTTAATGGCTACTGGCAGCAAACCTATACAATCTCAAATGGTCTTTAAGGGGGTGTGAGTTTTCGAGGTTTGATGAGGGATAGGGGGCAATATAAGGGCCAAGTACCAGCACGCATCGCACATCATGTGCGTACACCCCCCGACCCACCCAATCGTCGAAACCCCCAATGCCACCGGTTAGGCTTTTCGGCGATGCTCCGGCGATGGTGCCCTGGGAAAAAAAATACGGCACTAGCACATGCTCGAGCCCAGCATGTGCACCGTGGCTCAAAATCTTAGACCAAGAATGAACTCCGTATGCTTAGACATGGAATGAACTCTGTATGCCTAAGCCAAACCATGAAACGAGCATGCGGGCGCTTAGCCAGCCAGAGAGGTAGAATGCACAAGCCGAGGATCGGCCCGATCCCCCCCTACGTGGTGCTGATCCTACTGCTGTAACCCTCGGTCTGGTCCAATCTTAGACTAGCAATGAACTCCGTATGCATAAGTCAACCCACAAAACGAGCATGTGGGCGCTGAGCCGACCAAAGAGGCATAATGCGCAAGCTGGGGACCGGCCCCGATCCCCCTTTGCGTGCTACCGGTCCCACTACCACAACCCTCGGTCCGGCTGGGGCTTAGACATGGAATGAACTCCTTATGCCTAAGCCAACCCACGAAACGGGCGTGCGGGTGCTCAGCCAGTCGAAAAGGCAGAATACGTAAGCCGGGGATCGGCCCGGTCCCCCCTGCGTGCTGTTGATCCTGCTGTCGCAACCCTCGGTCCGGTCCACTCTTAGACTGGGAATGAACTCCATATGCTTAGACTGGGGATGAACTCTGTATGCCTAAGTCAACCCATGGAACGAGCGTATGGGCACTCAACTAGCTGAAGAGGCATAATGCGTAAGTCGGGGATCAGCTCGATCCCCCTTTGCATGCTGCCGATCCCACTGCCGGTCTTGCTACCACAACCCTCAGTCCGACTGGGGCTTAGACATGGAATGAACTCCGTATGCCTAAGCCAACCCATGAAAAGAACGTGTGGGTGCTCAGCCGATCGAAGAGGTAGAATGCGTAAGTCGGGGATCAGCCCGGTCCCCCCTGCGTGCTACCGATCCTGCTACTGGTCCTGCTGTTGCAACCCTTGGTCCAATCCGATCTTAGACTATGAATGAACTCCATATGCTTAGACATGGAATGAACTTCGTATGCCTAAGCCAACCCATGAAACGAGCGTGCGAACGCTCAACCAACTGGAGAGGCAGAAAGCACAAGCCAGGGATCGGTCCGGTCCCCCCTGTGTGCTGTCAATCCTACTATCGCAACCGTCAGTCTGATTCGATCTTAGACTGGGAATGAACTCCGTATGCCTAAGTCAACCCACGAAATGCGCGTGTGAGTGCTGAACGGACCGGAGAGGCACAATGCGCAAGCCAGGGATTGGCCCGATCCCCCTCTCCGTGCTGTCGGTCCTGCTGCCATAACCCTCAGTCTGGTTGGGGCTTAGACATGGAATGAACTCCCTATGCCTAAGCCAACCCACGAAACGGGCGTGCGGGCCCTCAACCGGTCGGAGAGGTAGAATGCACAAGTCGGGGATCGGCCCGGTGCCCCCTACGTGCTACCGATCTTGCTACCGCAACCCTCGGTCCGATCTTGCTACCGCAACCCTCGGTCCGATCCGATCTTAGACTAGGAATGAACTTCATATGCTTAAACTGGGGATGAACTTCGCATGCCTACGAAATGAATGTACGGGCACTCAGTCGACCAAAGAGGCAAGATGCGCAAGCCGGGGATTGAACGGGTAGTAGGTGGGTTCAAGCACATCTTCATATTTCTGCCATGCCAATGCCATTTTTATGGCTTGTAAAATCATACAATGGTCCCCTAAGCCTTCATGTGAAATTTCGTGGCAAGACGACCCGTTTTCTATTTTTCACGATTTTGGAAACTTTTTGTAGTTCGGGATTTTTAAAAAAATTTTACAAAGAGTTTTCTCCCCAAATTTGGTAGAGATGATCCTTGTATTTTTGTTGGCATGCATAAAAACATTCAGCTAAAAACTCGAAGTGGAGAAGATTTTGTGACCATTTGAAAAAATTGTCCCCATTCAGACACTTTAATGGCTACTGACAGCAAACCTATAAAATCTCAAATGGTCTTTAAGGGGGTGTGAGTTCTCGAGGTTTGATGAGGGATAGGGGGCCAATATAAGGGCCAAGTACCAGCACCCATCGTACATCATGTGCGCACACCCCTCGGCCCCCCCAATCGTCGGAACCCCCAATGCGGTCGGTTAGGCTCTCCGGTGATGCTCCGGTGATGGTGCCCCGGGTGAAAAAAAAGTGGCACCAGCACATACCCGAGCCCAGCATGTGCACCGTGGCTCAAAATCATAGACTGAGAATGAACTCCGTATGCCTAAGCTAACCCACAAAACGAGCGTATGGGCGCTCAACCGATCGGAGAGGCAGAATGCGCAAGCCGAGGATCAGCTCGGTCCCTTTCGGCGTGCTGCCGGTCCTGCTGCCACAACCCTCGGTCCGGTTGGGGCTTAGACATGGAAAGAACTCCCTATGCCTAAGCCAACCCACGAAACGGGTGTATGGGCGCTCAGTCGGCCGGAGAGGCAAAATGCGCAAGCCGGAGGATCGGCCCGGTCCCTCCTGCGTGCTGTCGATCCTGCTGTCGCAACCCTTGGTCCAGTCCGATCTTAGACTGGGAATGAACTCCGTATGCTTAGACTGGGGATGAACTCCGTATGACAAAGTCAACCCACGAAATGAGCGTGCGGGCGCTCAACCGACCAGAGAGCCAGGATGTGCAAGCCGGGGATTAGCCCGATCCCCCTCTGCGTGCTGCCGATCCCACTGTCGGTCCTGCTGCCACAACCCTCGGTCTGACTGGGGCTTAGACATGGAATGATCTCCGTATGTCTAAGTCAACCCACGAAACGAGCGTACGGGCGCTCTGCCGGTGGAAGAGGTAAAATGCGCAAGTCGGGGCTCAGCCTGGTCCCCCCTGCATGCTACCGATCCTGTTGCTAGTCTTGCTACCACAACCGTCAGTCCGGTCCGATCTTAGACTCGGAATGAACTCCGCATGCTTAGACTGGCGATGAACTCCGCATGCCTAAGTCAACCCACAAAACAAGAGTGCGGGCGCTCAGTCGGTCGGGGAGGCATAATGCGCAAGGCGGGGATTAGCTCGGTCCCCCTTTGCATGCTACCGATCTTATTACTGGTCCTGCTACCGTAACCCCCAGTCCAGTCTGATCTTAGACTGGGAATGAACTTCGTATGCTAAGACTGGGGATGAACTTCGTATGCCTAAGTCAACCCACGAAACGAGCGTGCGGGTGCTCAGCCGATCGGGGCGACTGAATAAGCAAGCTGGGGATCGGCCCGGTCCCCCCTGTGTGCTGTCGATCTTGCTATCGCAACCCTCGGTCCAGTCCGATCTTAGACTGAGAATGAACTTTGTATGCTTAGACTGGGGAAGAACTCCGTATGCCTAAGTCAACCCATGAAACGAGCGTGCGGGCGCTCAGCCGGTCGGGGAGGCATAATGTGCAAGCCGGGGATTAGCCCGGTCCCCCTTTGCGTGCTGCCGATCTCGCTACCAGTCTTGCTACCACAATCCTCGGTCCGGCTGGGGCTTAGACATGGAATGAACTCCGTATGCCTAAGCCAACCCACGAAACGAGCGTGCGGGCGCTCAGCTGACCGAAGAGGCAGAATGCGCAAGCCAGGGATCGCCCAGTCCCCCCTACGTGCTGTCGATACTACTGCTGGTCCTACTACCACAACCCTCGGTCTGATCCGATCTTAGACTGGGAATGAACTCTTTATACCTAAGCCAACCCATGAAACGGGCGTGCCGGCACTCAGCCGGTCGGACAGACGGAATGCGCAAGCCGCGGATCAACCCCATCCCCCCTGCGTGCTATCGATCCTGTTGCTGCAACCTTCAGTCCAATCCGATCTTAGACTGGGTATGAACTTCGTATGCCTAAGTCAACCCACAAAATGAGCGTACGGGCGCTGAGCCGGCCGGAGAGGCATAATGCGCAAGTTGGGGATCGACCCGGTCCCCCTCTGCATGCTATCGATCCCGCTACCACAACCCTCGGTCTGGCTGGGGCTTAGATATGGAATGAACTCCCTATGCCTAAGCCAACCAATGAAACGGGCGTACGGGCGCTAAACCGGTCGAAGAGGCAGAATGTGCAAGCCGGGGATCGGTCCGGTCCCCCCTGCGTGCTACCGATCCTACTGCCACAACCCTCAATCCGGTCCGATCTTAGACTTGGAATGAACTCCATATGCTTAGACTGGGGATGAACTTCATATGCCTAAGTCCACCCACGAAATGAACATGCGAGCGCTCAGCCGACCAGAGAGGCAGGATGCGCAAGCTGGGGATCGAACGAGAGGTAGGTAGGTTCAAGCACATCTTCATATTTCTGCCATGCCAATGCCATTTTTATGGCTTGTAAATTCATACAATGGTCCTCCAAGCCTTCATGTGAAGTTTCGTGGCAAGACAACCTGTTTTCTATTTTTCATGATTTTCGAAACTTTTTATGGTTCGGGATTTTTTAAAATTTTTTTAGCAAAAGTTTTATCCCCAAATTTGGTAGAGGTGATCCTTTTATTTTTGTTGGCATGCACAAAAAAATTCAGCTAAAAACTCAAAGTGGAGAAGATTTTGTGACCGTTTGAAAAAAGTGTCCCCATTTCAAACACTTTAATGGCTACTCGTAGCAAACCTATAAAATCTCAAATGCTCTTTAAGTGGGTGTGATTTCGCGAGGTTTGATAAGGGATAGGGGGCCAATATAAGGGCCAAGTACCAGCACCCATCGCACATCATGTACGCACACCCCCCTGGCCACCCTAATCGCCAGAACCCCCAATGCCGTCGGTTAGGCTTTCTGACGATGCTCTGACAATTCTCCGACGATGGTGAGCCCGATGAAAAAAATGCACCACTAGCACATGCCCGAGCCCTGCATGTGCATCCTGGCTCAAAATCTTAGACTGGGAATGAACTCCGTATGCTTAGACATGGAATGAACTCCGTATGCCTAAGCCAACCCACGAAACAAGCGTGCGGGCACTCAATCGATCGGAGAGGCAGAATGCACAAGCCGAGGATCGGCCCGATCCCCCTGCGTGCTGTTGATCCTGCTATCTGGTCCAATCTTAGACTAGGAATGAACTCCGTATGCATAAGTTAACCCATGAAACGAGCATGTGGGCGTCGAAGAGGCATAATGCGCAAGCCGGGGATTGACCGGTCCCCCTTTACGTGCTGTCGATCCCGCTGCCACAACCCTCGGTCTGGCTGGGGCTTAGACATGGAATGAACTCCCTATTCCTAAGCCAACCAATGAAATGGGCATGCGGACGCTCAGCCGGTTGGAGAGGCAGAATGCGTAAGCCGGGGATCGACCCGGTCCCCCCTGCGTGCTGCCGATCCTACTGCCGCAACCCTCAATCCGATCCGATCTTAGACTTGGAATGAACTCCATATGCTTAGACTGGGCATGAACTTCGTATGCCTAAGTCAACCCACGAAATGAACGTGCGGGCGCTCAGCCGACCAGAGAGGCAGGATGCGCAAGCCGGGGATCGAACGGGTGATAGGTGGGTTCAAGCACATCTTTATATTTCTGCTGTGCCAATGCCATTTTTATGGCTTGTAAATTCATACAATGGTCCCCTAAGCCTTTATGTGAAGTTTCGTGGCAAGACGACCTGGTTTCTATTTTTCATGATTTTCGAAACTTTTTGTGGTTCGAGATTTTTTAAAATTTTTTTAGCAAAAGTTTTATCCCCAAATTTGGTAGAGCTGATCCTTTTATTTTTGTTGGCATGCACAAAAAAATTCAGCTAAAAACTCGAAGTGGAGAAGATTTTGTGACCGTTTGAAAAAAGTGTCCCCATTTCAAACACTTTAATGGCTACTGGCAGCAAACCTATAAAATCTCAAATGCTCTTTAAGGGGGTGTGATTTTGTGAGGTTTGATGAGGGATAGGGGGCCAATATAAGGGCCAAGTACCAGCACCCATCGCACATCATGTGCGCACACCCCCCTAGCCACCCCAATCGCCGGAACCCCCAATGCCGCCAGTTAGGCTCTCCGATGATGCTCCGACAATGCTCCGACGATGGTGCCCCCGATGAAAAAAATGCGGCACTAGCACATGCCCGAGCCCTGCATGTGCATCGTGGCTCAAAATCTTAGACTGGGAATGAACTCCGTATGCTTAGACATGGAATGAACTCCGTATGCCTAAGCCAACCCACGAAACGAGTGTGCGGGCACTTAGCCGACCGGAGAGGCAGAATGCACAAGTCGAGGTCGGCCCAATCCCCCCTGCATGCTATCGATCCTGCTGTCTGGTCCAATCTTAGACGGGGAATGAACTCTGTATACATAAGTTAACCCACAAAACGAGCGTGCGGGCGTCACAGAGGCATAATGCGCAAGCTGGGGATCGGCCCAGTCCCCCTCTGCGTGCTGCCAGTCCCGCTGCCACAACCCTCGGTCTGGCTGGGGCTTAGACATGGAATGAACTGCCTATGCCTAAGCCAACCTGTGAAATGGGTGTGCTGGCGCTCAGCTGGACTGAGAGGCAGAATGCGTAAGTCGGGGATCGGCCCGGTCCCCCCTGTGTGCTGTCGATCATGCTACCACAACCCTCGGTCGGATCCGATCTTAGACAAGAATGAACTTCGTATGCTTAGACATGGAATGAACTTCGTATGCCTAAGCCAACCCACGAAATGAGCGTACGGGCGTTCAACCGGCCGGAGAGGCAGAATGCACAAGCTGGGGACTGACCCTGTCCCCCCCTGCGTGCTGTCGGTCCTGCTGCCGCAATCCTCGATTCGATCCAATCTTAGACTGGGAATGAACTCCATGTGCCTAAGTCAACCCACGGAACGAACGTGCGGGCGCTGAGCTGGGCGGAGAGGCATAATGCGCAAGCCGGGGATCGGCTCGGTTCCCCTCTATGTGTTGCCGATCCCGCTGCCATAACCCTCAATCCGGCTGGGGCTTAGACATGGAATGAACTCCCTATGCCTAAGCCAACCCACGAAACGGGCGTGCGGGCGCTCAGCCGGCCGGAGAGGTAGAATGCGCAAGTCGAAGATCGGCTCGATCCCCTTGCGTGTTGTCGATCCTACTACTGTAACCCTTGGTCCAGTCCGATCTTAGACTGGGAATGAACTCCATATGCTTAGACTGGGGATGAACTCCGTATGCCTAAGTCAACCCACGAAACGAGCGTGCGGGCGCTCAGCCGACCAGAGAGGCAGGATGCGCATGTCGGGGATCGAACGGGTGGTAGGTGGTTTAAGCACATCTTCATATTTCTGCCATGCCAATGCCATTTTTATGGCTTGTAAATTCATAAAATGGTCCCTTAAGCCTTCATGTGAAGTTTCGTGGAAAGATGACCCGTTTTCTATTTTTTACGATTTTTAAAACTTTTTACAGTTCGGGATTTTTTAAAATTTATTTAGACAGTTTTGTCCCTAAATATGGTAGAGGTGATCCTTGCATTTTGTGACCGTTTGAAAAAAGTGTCCCCATTTCAGACACTTTAATGGCTACTAGCAGCAAACCTATAAAATCTCAAATGCTCTTTAAGGGGGTGTGAGTTATCGAGGTTTGATGAGGGATAGGGGGCCAATATAAAGGCCAAGTACCAGCACCCATCGCACATCATGTGCGCACACCCCCCCGACCCCCCTAATCGCCGGAACCCCTAATGCCGTAGGTTAGGCTTTCCAGCGATGCTCTGACGATGGTGCCCAGGGGAAAAAAATGCGACAGCAGCACATGCCCGAGCCCAACATGTGCACCGTGGCTCAAAATCTTAGATTGGGAATGAACTCCGTATGCTTAGACATGGAATGAACTCCGTATGCCTTAGCCAACCCACGAAATGAGCATACGGGCACTCAGCCAGTCGGAGAGGCAGAATGCGCAAGCTGAGGATCGGCTCGATCCTCTCCTACGTGCTATCGATCCTACTACTGCAACCCTCGGTTGATCCAATCTTAGACAAGAAATGAACTCGTATGCATAAGTCAACCCACAAAACGAGCGTACGGGTGCTGAGCCGATTGAAGAGGCATAATCCACAAGCCGGGGATCGGTCGGTCCCCCTCTACGTGCTATCGGTCCCGCTGCCACAACCCTCGGTCCGGCTGGGGCTTAGACATGGAATGAACTCCCTATGCCTAAGCCAATCCATGAAACAGGCGTGCGGGCACTCAGTCGACCAGAGAGGCAGAATGCGCAAGCCGGGGATCGGCCAGTCCTTCCTGCATGCTGTCGATCCTACTGTCGTAACCCTCGATCCAGTCCAATCTTAGGCTGGGAATGAACTTCGTATGCTTAGACTGGGATGAACTCCGTATGCCAAAGTCAACCCATGAAACGAGCGTGCAGGCGCTCAGCCGGTCGGAGAGGCATAATGCGCAAGCCAGGGATCAACCCGATCCCCCTCTGCGTGCCGCCGATCCTACTGCTGGTCCTGCTGCCATAACCCTCAGTCCCCCCTGCTGACTTAGACATGGAATTAACTCCGTATGCTTAAGTCAATCCATGAAATGAGCGTGCGGGCCCTGAGCCGATCGGAGAGGCATAAAGCGCAAGCCGGGGATTGGCTCAGTCCCCCTCTGCGTGCTGCCGGTCTCTCTACCACAACCCTTGATCTGATTAGGGCTTAGACATGGAATGAACTCCCTATGCCTAAGCCAACCCACGAAACGGGCCGACAGGCACTCAGCCGGCCGGAGAGGTAGAATACGCACGTCGAGGATTAGCTCGGTCCCCTTTGCGTGCTGCCGCAACCCTCAGTTCGATTCGATCTTTGACTGGGAATGAACTCCATATGCTTAGACTGGGGATGAACTCGTATGCCTAAGTGAACCCATGAAACGAGCGTGCGGACCCTCAATCGACCAGAGAGGCGTAATGCGTAAGCCGAGGATCAGTCCGATCCCCCTCTGCATGCTGACGATCTCGCTGTTGGTCCTGTTGCCACAACCCTCGGTTCGACTGGGGCTGAGACATTGAATGAACTCTGTATGCCTAAGCCAACCCACCGAATGAGCGTGCGAGCGCTCAGCCGGCCGGACAGGCAGAATGCGCAAGTCGGGGATCGACCCGATCCCCCCTGCATGCTGTCGATCTTGCTGCTTGTCCTGCTGTCGCAACCCTCGATCCGATCCGATCTTAGACTGGGAATGAACTCCGTATGCTTAGACATGGAATGAACTCCCTATGCCTAAGCCAACCCACAAAACGAGCGTGCGGGCGCTCAGCCGATCGGAGAGGTAGAATGCGTAAACCGAGGATCGACCTGGTCCCCCTTGCATGCTACTGCAACCCTTAGTCCGGTCCGATCTTAGACTGGGAATGAACTCCGTATGCTTAGACTTGGGATGAACTCCATATTCCTAAGTCAACCCACGAAACAAGCGTGCGGGCGCTTAGCCGACCAGAGAGGCAGGATGCGCAAGCCGGGGATCGAACGGGTGTTAGGTGGGTTCAAGCACATCTTCATATTTCTGCCATGCCAATTCCATTTTTATGGCTTGTAAATTCATACAATGTTCCCCTAAGCCTTCATGTGAAGTTTCGTGGCAAGACGACCCGTTTTCTATTTTTCACGATTTTGGAAACTTTTAGTGGTTCGAGATTTTTTAAACTTTTTTAGAAAGATTTTTGTCCCCAAATTTGGTAGAGGTGATCCTTGTATTTTTGTTGGCATGCATAAAACAAATCAGATAAAAACTCAAAGTGGAGAAGATGTTGTGACCGTTTGAAAAACGTGTCCCCATTTCAGACACTTTAATGGCTACTGGCAGCAAACCTATAAAATCTCAAATGCTCTTTAGGGGGGTGTGAGTTCTCGAGGTTTGATGAGGGATAGGGAGCCAATAAAAGGGCCCAGTACCAGCACCTAGCGTAAATCATGTGCGCACACCCCCCGGCCCCTCAATCGTCAGAACCCCCAATGCCGCCGGTTAGGCTCTCCGACGATGCTCCGACGATGGTGCCCCGGGCAAAAAAAATGTGACACCAGCACATGCACGAGCCCAACATGTGCACCGTGGCTCAAAATCTTAGACTGGGAATGAACTTCGTATGCTTAGACATGGAATGAACTCCGTATGCCTAAGCCAACCCATGAAACGAGCGTATGGGCGCTCAGCAGGCCGGAGAGGCAGAATGTGAAAGTCGAGGATCGACCTGATCCCGCCTGCATGCTGTCGATCCTGCTACCGCAACCCTCAGTCTGGTCTGTTCTTAGACTGGGAATGAACTCTGTATGCATAAGTCAACCCACGAAACGAGCGTACGGGTAGTGAGCTAGCCGAAAAGGCATAATGCGCAAGCCGGGGATCAGCCCAGTCCCCCTCTGCGTGCTGGCGATCCCATTGCCACAACCCTCGGTCTGGCTGGGGCTTAGACATGGAATGAACTCCTTATGCGAAAGCCAACCCATGAAATAGGCGTGAGGCCGCTCAGTCGGTCGGAGAGGCAGAATGCGCAAGCCGGGGATCGGCCCGGTCCCTCCTCCGTGCTGTCGTTCCTGCTACCGCAACCCTCAGTCTGGATCGATCTTAGGCTGGGAATGAACTCCGTATACTTAGACTGGGGATGAACTCCGTATGCCTAAGTCAACCCATGAAATGAGCGCGCGGGCGCTCAACCAGCTGGAGAGGCCGACCGGAGAGGCATAATGCGTAAGTCGGGGATCAGCCCGGTCCCCTTCTGCATGCTGCCATAACCCTCGATCCGGCAGGGGCTTAGACATGGAATGAACTCCGTATGCCTAAGTCAACCCATGAAACGAGCGTGCGAACACTCAGTCGGCCCGATCCCACCTTGCGTGCTATCGATCCTGCTGCTGGTATTACTGTCGCAACCCTCGGTCCTGTCCGATCTTAGACTGGGAATGAACTTCGTATGCTTAGACATGGAATGAACTCCGTATGCCTAAGCCAACCTACGAAATGAGCATGCGGGCGCTCAGCCGGCCAGAGAGGTAGAATGCACAATTCGGGGATCGGCCCGGTCCCCACCTACGTGCTATCGATCCTACTACCACAATCCTCGGTCCGGTCTGATGTTAGACTGGGAATGAACTCCGTATGCCTAAGTCATCCCACGAAACGAGCGTGCGATCACTAAGCCGGTCGGAAAGGCATAAAGCACAAGCCGAGGATCGGCCCGATCCCCCTCTACGTGCTACCGATCTTGCTACCAAAACCCTCGGTCCGGCTGGGGCTTTGACATGGAATGAGCTCCCAATGCCTAAGCCAACCCACAAAACGGGCGTGCGGGCGCTCAGTCGACCGGAGAGGCAGAATGCGCAAGCCGGGGATCGACCTGGTCCCCCCTGCATGTTACCGATCCTGCTGTCGTAACTCTCGGTTCGGTCCATTCTTAGATTGGGAATGAACTCCATACGCTTAGACTGGGGATGAACTCCGTATACGTAAGTCAACCCACGAAACGAGCGTGCGGGCGCTCAGCCGACCAGAGAGGCAGGATGCGCAAGCCGGGGATCGAACGGGTGTTAGGTGGGTTCAAGCACATCTTCATATTTCTGCCATTCCAATGCCATTTTTATGGCTTATAAATTCATACAATGTTCCCCTAAGCCTTCATGTGAAGTTTCGTGGCAAGACGACCTGTTTTTTATTTTTCACGATTTTGGAAACGTTATGCGGTTCGAGATTTTTTTAAATTTTTTTAGAAAGATTTTTGTCCCCAAATTTGGTAGAGGTGATCCTTGTATTTTTTTTGGCATGCATAAAAAAATTCAGATAAAAACTCGAAGTGGAGAAGATTTTGTGACCGTTTGAAAAAAGTGTCCCCATTTTAGACACTTTAATGGCTAATAGCAGCAAGCCTATAAAATCTCAAATGCTCTTTAAGGGGGTGTGAGTTCTTGAGGTTTGATGAGGGATAGGGGGCCAATATAAGGGCCAAGTGCCAGCACCCATCACACATCATGTGCACACACCCCCCCGGCCCCCCGAATCGCCGAAACCCCCGATGCCGCCATTTAAGCTCTCCAGCGATGCTCCGACGATGGTGGCCCGGGCGAAAAAAATGCAGCACCAGCACATGCCCGAGCCCAGCATGTGCACCGTGGCTCAAAATCTTAGGCTGGGAATGAACTTCGTATGCTTAGACATGGAATTAACTCCGTATGCCTAAGCCAACCCACGAAACGAACGCACAAGTCGTAGAGGCAGAATGCACAAGTCGAGGATCGACTCGATCCCCCCCTGTATGCTGTTGATCCTACTACCGTAACCCTCTGTCCGATTCAATCTTAGACTGGGAATGAACTCCATATGCATAAGTCAACCCTCGAAACGAGTGTGCAGGAGCTGAGCCAGCCAAAGAGGCATAATACGCAAGTCGGGGACCGGCCCGGTCCCCCTCAGTGTGCTGCCGGTCCCGCTGCCACAACCCTCGGTCCACTGGGGCTTAGACATGAAATGAACTCCCTATGCCTAAGCCAACCCATGAAATGGGCGTACGGTGCTCAGCGACCGGAGAGATAGAATGCGCAAGTCAGGGATCAGCTCGGTCCCCCCTGCGTGCTGCCGATCCTGCTGCCACAACCCTTGGTTCGGTCTGATCTTAGACTGGGGATGAACTCCGTATGCCTAAGTCAACCTACGGAACCAGTGTGCGGGTGCTCAGCCAGCCGGAGAGGTATAATACGTAAGTCAAGGATCAGCTCGATCCCCTTCTATGTGCTGTAGATCCTGCTACCACAACCCTCGGTCTGACTGGGGCTTAGACAAGGAATGAACTCCGTATGCCTAAGCCAACCCACGTAACGAGCGTACGGGTGGTCAGCCGGCCGGAGAGGCAGAAAACGCAAGTAAGGGATCAGCCCGGTCCCCCCTGCGTGCTGCCGATCCTGCTACTGGTCCTGCTACCGCAACCCTCGGTCCGGTCCGATCTTAGACTGGGAATGAACTCCGTATGCTTAGACATGGAATGAACTCTGTATGCCTAAGCCAACCCACGAAACGAGCGTGCGGGCGCTCAATCGATCGGAGAGGCAGAATGCGCAAGCCGGGGATCGGTCCGATCCCTCCTGCGTGCTGTCAATCCTGCTAAGCCTTCATGTGAAGTTTCATGGCAAGATGACCCATTTTCTATTTTTCATGATTTTCAAAACTTTTTGTGGTTCGAGATTTTTTAAAATGTTTTGAGAAAGAGTTTTGTACCCAAATTTGGCAGAGGTGA
Source organism: Durio zibethinus (assembly GCF_002303985.1). The sequence continues at coordinate 10,264,519 of NW_019167826.1, forward strand.
TCCTTGTATTTTTGTTGGCATGCATAAAAAAATTCAGCTAAAAACTCAAAGTGGAGAAGATTTTGTGACCGTTTGAAAAAAGTGTCCCCATTTCAGACACTTTAATGGCTACTGGCAGCAAACCTATAAAATTTTAAATGCTCTTTAAGGGGGTGTAAGTTCTCAAGGTTTGATGAGCGATAGGGGGCCAATATAAGGGCCATGTACCAGCACCCATCGCACATCATCTGCGCACACCCCCCGGCCCCCCTAATCACCAGAACCCTCAATGCCGTCGGTTAGGCTCTCCGATGATGCTCTGAAGATGGTGCCCCTAGCGAAAAAAATGCGATACCAGCACATGCCCGAGCCCAGCATGTGCACTGTCACTCAAAATCTTAGACTGGGAATGAACTCTGTATGCTTAGACATGGAATGAACTCCGTATGCCTAAGCTAACCCACGAAACGAGCGTACGGGTGCTCAGCCGATCGGAGAGGCAGAATGCGCAAGCCAGGGATCGGCCCGGTCCCCCCCGACGTGCTATTGATCCTGCTGCTGCAACCCTTGGTCCGGTCTGATCTTAGACTAGGAATGAACTCCGTATGCATAAGTCAACCCACGAAATGAGCGTGCGGGCGCTGAGCACGCCGAAGAGGCATAATGCGCAAGCCGGGGATCATCCCGGTCCCCCTCTGCGTGCTGCCGGTCCCGCTGCCACAACCCTCGATCCGATTGGGGCTTAGACATGGAATGAACTCCCTATGCCTAACCCAACCCACGAAACAGGCGTACGGGCACTCGGCCGGTCGGAGAGGCAGAATGTGTAAGACGGGGATTGGCCCGATCCCCTTTGCGTGCTGCCGATCCTATCACCGTAACCCTCGATCTGGTCTGATCTTAGACTGAGAATGAACTCCGTATGCTTAGATCGGGGATGAACTCCGTATGCCTAAGTCAACCCACGAAACGAGCGTGCGGGCACTCAACCGGCTGAAATTTTTTCAAAACTTTTTATGGTTCGAGATTTTTTAAAATTTTTTTAGAAAGCGTTTTGTCCCCAAATTTGGTAGAGATGATCCTTGTATTTTTGTTGGGATGCACAAAAACATTCAGCTAAAAACTCACAGTGGGGAATATTTTGTGACCGTTTGAAAAAAGTGTTCCCATTTCAGACACTTTAATGCCTACTTGCAGTAAACCTATAAAGTCTCAAATGCTCTTTAAGGGGATGTGAGTTCTCGAGGTTTGATGAGGGATAGGGGGCCAATATAATGGCCAAGTACCAGCACCCATCGCACATCATGTGCGCACACCCCCCGGCCCCCCCAATCATCGGAACCCCCAATGCCGCCGGTTAGGCTCTCCAGCGATGCTCAGACGATGGTGCCCCGGGCGAAAAAAATACGACACCAGCACATGCCCGAGCCCAGCATGTGCACCGTGGTTCAAAATCTTAGACTAGGAATGAACTCCGTATGCTTAGATATGGAATGAACTACGTATGCCTAAGCCAACCTACGCAACGAGCGTGCAAGCGCTCAGTCGATCGGAGAGGCAGAATGTGCAAGCCAGGGATCGACCCGGTCCCCCCTGCGTGCTGTCGATCCTGCTGCCGCAACCCTCGGTCCGGTTTGATCTTAGACTTGGAATGAACTCCTATGCTTAGACTGGGGATGAACTCCGTACGCCTAAGTCAACCCACGAAACGAGCGTGTGGGCGCTGAGTCAACCGAAGAGGCATAATGCGCAAGCCAGGGATCGGCCCAGTCCCCCTCTGCATGTTGTCGGTCCCGCTACCACAACCCTCTGTCCGGCTGGGTCTTAGACATGGAATGAACTCCTTATGCCTAAACCAACCCATGAAACGGGCACGCGGTCGCTCAGCTGGCATGAGAGGCAGAATGCACAAACTGAGGATCGGCCCGGTCCCCCCTACGTTCTGTCGATCCCGCTGCCACAACCCTCGATCCGGTTGGGGCTTAGACATGGAATGAACTCCCTATGCCTAAGGCAACCCACGAAACGGGCGTGCAGGGCACTTAACCGATCAAAAAGGCAAAATGCGCAAGCCAGGGATCGACCCGATCCCCCCTACATGCTGTCGATCCTGCTGTCGTAACCCTCAGTCTGGTTCGATCTTAGACTAGGAATGAACTCCGTATGCTTAGATTGGGGATGAACTTTGTATGCCTAAGTCAACCCACGAAACAAGCGTGCGGGCCCTTAGCCTGTCGGAGAGGTCGGTCAGAGAGGTATAATGCACAAATCGAGGATCAGCCCGATCCCCCCTGGTGCTATTGATCCCGTTGCTGGTCCTGCTACCACAACCCTTGGTCCGACTGGGGCTTAGACATGGAATGAACTTCATATGCCTAAGCCAACTCACGAAACGAGCGTGCGGGCACTCAGCTGGTCGGAGAGGTAGAATGTGCAAGCCGGGGATCGGCTCGATCCCCCCCTGTGTGCTACCGATCCTGCTGTTGGTCCTGTTGCCGTAACCTATGGTTTGGTCTGATCTTAGACATGGAATGAACTCCGTATGCCTAAGCCAACCCACGAAATGAGCGTGCGGGTGCTCAGCTAGTTGGAGAGGCAGAATGTGCAAGTCGGGGATCGACCTGATCCCCCCTACGTGCTATCGATGCTGCTGCTGCAACCATCAGTCCGGTCCGATCTTAGACTATGAGTGAACTCCGTATGCCTAAGTCAACCCATGAATTGAGCGTGCGGGCGCTGAGTCGACCGGAGAGGCATAATGCGCAAGCTGGGGATCAGCCCGGTCCCCCTCTGCGTGCTGTTGGTCCCGTTGCCAGAACCCTCGATTCGGCTGGGGCTTAGACATGGAATGAACTCCCTACGCCTAAGCCAACCAATGAAACGGGCATGCGGGTGCTCGCTCGATCAGAGAGGCAGAATGCGTAAGTCGGGGATTGGCCCGATCCCCACTGCGTGCTGCCGATCCTGCTGCCGCAACCCTCGGCCGGTCTGATCTTAGACTGGGAATGAACTCTGTATGCTTAGACTGGGGATGAACTCCGTATGCCTAAGTCAACCACGAAACGAGCGTGCGGGCGCTCAGCCGACCAGAGAGGTAGGATGCGCAAGCCGGGGATCGAACGGGTGGTAGGTGGGTTCATGCACATCTTCATATTTCAGCCATGCCAATGCCATTTTTATGGCTTGTAAATTCATACAATTTTCCCCTAAGCCTTCATGTGAAGTTTCGTGGCAAGACGACCCGTTTTCTATTTTTCACGATTTTTAAAACTTTTTTTTAATTTTTTTAGAAAGAGTTGTCCCCAAATTTGGTAGAGGTGATCCTTGTATTTTTGTTGGCATGCATAAAAAATTCAGCTAAAAACTCGAAGTGGAGAAGATTTTGTGACCGTTTGAAAAAAGTGTCCCCATTTCAGACACTTTAATGGCTACTGGCAGCAAACTTATAAAATCTCAAATGCTCTTTAAGGGGGTGTGAGTTCTTGAGGTTTGATGAGGGATACTGGCAGCAGCATCCTGGCAAATTTGGTTGACCCTGAAAATCAAGAGTTAGCATCCTGATTGATTGTAATCTGTATGATCCCATGATTTTAGCCTTTATTCTAGGGATATTGCCATTAAGTGTAAGCTGGAGCCTCAACTATAAATAGAGGGCTGCTCTTCCCTCATTTGTACACCATCAAACACTTCTGTTTCAGTGAATAAAAGAGCATTTCCAGAATTCTGCCTTCTTATCCTATTTCTCTTTAACTTGCGTAATCAGCCCTTCCCATTGTTTTAGTGCCCATACGCTTGTGTTTTAGGCTGACTTAGGCATAAAAGAGGAGATTCCAAGCCTAAGGCTGCATGGTTTCTGAGTCGAAGGTCGGAGCCCGTGACAATTGGTATTTTTGATTCTGCGTGTTTGTGTTGTGCAGGTTAGAAGAGATGGCATCCCAAAGTGATGTTGCTAACGAACAACCAGAGGCCCAGGAGCATGGGTGTGGAAGAGAGAGGAAAGCCAGTTCTAGAGATATCTGGTCTACCATGGATGGTAGGCTGGCCAAGGTGGAGGTGAACATGGGCAACATGGGGGAGAAGCTTGAGGGGGTAGAGACTCACATTGCATCGCTAGACTCCATGGGGGAGGAGTTCCAAAGTGAGCTGCAAGCTGCTCTCAATAAAGGCTTGGACGTGTTCACCCAAAAGAATCAGACCTTGAAAGCTGAAGTGCTGACCTTGCGCGATGGCATGGAGGCCATGCTCCAGCGGATGGAGGAGCTTACCAGTGAGCTCATTGCTTGCAAGACTACCATTGGGAATGGCATGTTTGCTGGAGTGTCCAAGTCTAGATTGGATGTCCCCAAGCCTAAGGAGTTCAAAGGGACTAGGGCGGCCAAGGAAGTTGATAACTACCTTTGGGGTATGGAGCAGTACTTCCAGGCCATAGGCATGTAAGACCAGGTGATAAAAGTAAGCTTCACTACTATGTATCTCACTGATGTAGCCTTATTGTGGTAGAGGCACAGATGTGATGATGTTAGGTGTGGGAGCACCAAGATTGGAACCTGGGCAGAGTTCCAAAAGGAGTTCAAAGAACAATTTTACTTGGAGTATGCCGATGATGAGGTACGGGCAAAGTTACGTAGGCTGAGCTAGCAAGGGGACATAAAGGAGTATGTCCAGAAATTCTCTAAACTGATGCTACAGATCTCGGATCTAAATGAGAAGGATGCCTTATTTGCTTTCATGGATGGGTTGAAGCCGTGGGTGAAGCATGAGCTACAAAGGAGAGGAGTTCATGACTTGGTTAAAGCCATGACTACTGCCGAGGCCTTGATAGAGTTTAAGCCTCCGAACAAGTTCAAGTCTACCATGCCCAATGGTAAGGGCAGGGACGATAGGGACTGAAAGAAGCAGTCCAAGGGGAAGCACCGTGATCGAGAGTCCAAAGATGTAGATCGAGACCGTTCAACCAAGGATGGCGAGAGGAAGCCACTAGCAGGCAAGTGGAAAGCAAAGGGGGACCGAGAGCCACTAGCATGCTACCTATGTGGAGGGAGCCACATAGCGTGCAATTACCCGTAGAAGGGCAAGCTGGTTGCTATAGACAAGGAGTCTGATGAGGAGCCAGAGTCAGGGGCAGCAAAGCTTGGGTCGTTGGTGCTCAATGCTATCCAGAGTAAAGGGAGCCACAAGCCAAAGGGCTTGATGTTTACGGATTTGATGGTTGCAGGTCAGAAGATGAGCGCACTGGTGGACACAGGTGCCTTACATCTTTTTATTTCAGGTGATAGAGCCCGAAAGCTTGGACTAAAGGTGCAGAAAGGGACTGGTACCATCAAAATGGTGAACTCCAGGGAAGTTCCAACCATTGGAGTAGCACGGGGAGTGGAGTTACAGCTTGGAGACTGGAAAGGCAAGGAGACCATTGAGGTAATACCCCTTGACGACTATGAGTTTATGATTGGGCTGGATTTCCTTATTCGGATTAACGCCCTCATTGTGCCTTTTGCCAATTGTGTTTGCATCTTGGATGCATGGTGCCAATGCCTAGTGCCATTGAGGAGAGGGTCTAGAGTTGGGTCGCGGGTGGTGTCAGCCATCCAATTTGCCAAGGTGGTAAGCAGACAAGAAGACACCTTCTTGGCAGCCCTGAAATATGATGAGCCAAAGAAGAAGGAGATCGAGTCACCCTTGGAGGTGCTAAAGGTGTTGAAGACCTTTAGTGATGTGATGCCCGCAAAGCTACCTAGCAAGCTACCACCTAAGAGGGAGGTGGACCACAAGATTGAGCTGGTGTCTGAAGCCAAGCCACCAGCTAGAGCCCCTTACCGAATGTCCACCAGAGTTAGAGGAGTTGAGGAAATAGCTCAAAGAGTTAGTTGATGCTAGCTTCATCAGGCCATCGAAGGCACCCTATGGTGCACCGATTCTATTTCAGCATAAGCATAATGGGTCGTTGCAGTTGTGCATAGACTACCGGGCTTTGAACAAGCTGACCATCAAGAACAAGTACCCCATCCCACTCATTGCGGACTTGTTCGATCAACTTGGGAGCGCAAGGCGGTTCACCAAGCTGGATTTGAGGTCAGGCTACTGTCAAGTCAGGATCGCAGAGGGAGATGAGCCAAAGACAGCATGTGTCACTCGGTATGGTTCGTATGAGTTCTTGGTGATGCCTTTCAGACTCACGAACACCCCAGCAACATTCTGCACCCTTATGAACAAAGTACTTCAGTCATTCCTTGATCGGTTTGTTGTGGTTTATTTGGATGACATTGTGATCTACAGCCAGACTTTGAGAGAGCATGTAGACAACTTAAGACAGGTGTTCGAGGTGTTACGGGCACACAAGCTGTTTGTCAAAAGGGAGAAGTGCTCATTCGCCCAGCAGGAGATCCCGTTCCTTTGCCACATAGTGGGAGGTGGCAGGATACGCATGGATGAAGGCAAGATACACGCCATCCTAGAGTGGCAACCGCCAGCCAAGGCCACTAAGTTGAGATCGTTCCTTGGGCTGGTCAACTACTACAAGCGCTTCACCAAAGGTCACTCAACAATAGCCACGCCATTGACTGACTTGCTCAAGAAAGGGAAAGCATGGGAGTGGAGCGCAGGGTGCCAAGAAGCCTTTGACAGGTTGAAGCGGGCTGTGACTGAGGGGCCAGTCTTGGCCTTGCCAGACCATGCCAAGCCTTATGAGGTGCATACAAATGCATTAGACTTTGCCATAAGGGGCGTGTTGATGCAGGAGGGACGTCCAGTCGTGTTCGAGAGCAGGAAGCTGAACGAGACTGAGCGCAAGTACACGGTCCAAGAGAAGGAGATGACTACAGTGGTGCACTACTTGCGCACTTGGTGCCATTACCTGTTGGGGTCGAGGTTCGTGGTTAGGATGGACAATGTGGTGACCAGCTACTTCAAGACGCAGAAGAAGCTGTCCCCCAAGCAGGCGAGATGGTAAGATTTTCTTATGGAATTTGATTTCCAGATGGAGTACAAGCCAGGGCGGGTGAGCCTAGTGGCAGATGCCCTGAGTAGGAAGGCTAACCTTGCTGCCATTAGCCAACCAGAGGGGTCACTGGTGCTGCACATTAAGGAGGGACTTATGCATGATCCTACAGCCAAGGCTTTAATGGAGTACGCCTAGCAAGGTAAGACTAGGCAGTTTTGGTTATGGGATGGCTTGCTGTATACCAGGGGAAGTAGATTGTTTGTGCCGCAGCATGAAAAGCTTCGCAAGGAAGTTTTGCAAGAATGCCATGATTCAAGGTGGGTTGGACACCCCGGGTGAGCCGTACCTTGGCGTTGATCGAGGATCGGTACTACTGGCCGCACATGAGGGACGATGTGAAGGCCTATGTGAAGACTTGTCTTGTGTGCCAATAGGACAAGGTGGAGCTCAAGAAACCAGGCGGTCTCTTGGAGCCATTGCCAGTGCCAGAGCGACCATGGGAGAGTGTTTCTCTAGACTTTATAGTCGGTCTACCCAAAGCAGAAGGGTTTGGAAGCATCATGGTAGTGGTGGACAGGTTTTCCAAGTATGGAATCTTCATTCCAGTAACCAAGGAGTGCCCAGTCGAGGAGGCAGCTCGATTGTTCCTGAAGAACATGGTTAAGTACTAAGGAGTGCTGAGGACCATTATTAGTGATCAGGACGGGCGTTTCACAGGCAGTTTTTGGACTGAGTTGTTCAAGCTGTTGGGGTCAAACTTGAACTTTTCTACCAGCATGCATCCGTAGATCGATGGGCAGACAGAACGAGTGAATGGACTATTGGAGGTTTACCTCAGGCACTATGTGAGTGCCACACAAAGGGACTGGCCAAAGCTGCTAGATATTGCACAGTTTTCCTACAACTTGCAAAGGATCGAGGCAACGAACTAGAGCCTATTAGAGGTTATGACAGGGCAACAACCACTAACACCCGGTTCGATTGCTGCAGGTTATACAGGGCCGAATCCAGCAGCATACAAGTTTGCCAAGGCATGGCAGGAGCAAACTGACTTGGCCAGAGGTTGTCTACACAGGGCGACCAAGAGGTCAAAAAAGTGGGCAGACCAGAATAGGTGGGACGTGCAGTTCCAGGTTGGAGACCTGGTATTGGTGAAGCTGCATCCCATTGTGCGCCATAGGGGGCTGCACAAAGGCCTAGTCCGGAGGTATGAGGGACCTTTTCGAGTAGTCAAGAGGGTAGACAAGGTTGCCTACAAGCTGGATATGCCACCCAAGCTGAGGGTACACCCGGTGTTCCATATGAGCATGCTCAAGCCGTTTCATGAGGATGAGGGAGATCCAGGATGGGCAGAATCAAAGTGTACGCCATTAGGAGCAAGAGCCTCATATGAGAAGGAGGTCCACAGCATCATATCTGATCAGGAGGTGAGACGAAAGAACTATCAACCAAGACAAGAGTACTTGGTGCACTGGAAGGGACTTCCAGACAGTGAGGCACGTTAGGAACCGATAGATGACTTATGGCAGTTCGAGGACCAGATCAGGTAGTACCATGTAGAAGACGTAATGAGGGCATTGCGCAATCAGGTGGGGGAGAATGTCACACCCTGGGCGGGCACGCCAGGCACATCAAGCGCACCAGCAGGTGAGCCAGAGGTTGAGGCCCGCAGGCCAGGCGTGCTGGGGGATATCTATGCGCAAAGCCTAGTAAACGAGTTCAGAACGCCCGCCCAACTTGTAGGCCAGCCCATGAGACCAAGGCCTGGAATACAAGCTGCCCGTACCATATCCAGAAGGGCCCAAGGTGCTGGACATGCAAGGGAAGCTTCTGGAAGCAGGCAGGATCAGTAGCAGCATCCTGGCAGATTTGGTTGACCCTGAAAATTAGGAGTTAGCATCCTGATTGATTGTAATCTGTATAATCCCATGATTTTAGCCTTTATTCTAGGGATATTACCATTAAGTGTAAGCTGGAGCCTCAACTATAAATAGAGGGCTGCTCCTCCCTCATTTGTACACCATCAAACACTTCTGTTTCCGTGAATACAAGAGCATTTCCAGAATTCTGCCTTCTTATCCTGTTTCTCTTTAACTTGCGTAATCAGCCCTTCCCGTTGTTCTAGTGCCCGTACGCTTGTGTTTTAGGTTGACTTAGGCATAAAGGAGGAGATTTCAAGCCTAAGGTCGTATAATTTCTGAGTCTAAGGTTAGAGCCCGTAACACAAGCACCAGCACCCATCGCACATCATGTGCGCACACCCCCCGGCCCCCCCAATCGTCAGAACCCCCAATGCCACCGGTTAGGCTCTCCGGCGATGCTCTGGTGATGGTGCCCCGGGCGAAAAAAATATCGCACCAGCACATGTCGGAGCGCAGCAAGTGCACTGTGGCTCAAAATCTTAGGCTGAGAATGAACTCTGTATGCTTAGACATGGAATGAACTCCGTATGCCTAAGCCAACCCATGAAACGAGCGTGCAGGCGCTCAGCCGGTCGGATAGGTAGAATGCGCAAGTCAAGGATCCACCCGATTCCCCCTACGTGTTGTCGATCCTGCTGCCGCAACCCTCGGTCCGATCCGATCATAGACTTGGAATGAACTCCGTATGCATAAGTCAACCCACGAAACGAGTGTGCGGGCGCTGGGCCAGCTGAAGAGGCATAATGCGCAAGCCGGGGATCGGTTCGGTCCCCCTCTGCGTGCTGTCGGTCCTACTGCCACAACCTCAGTTCGACTGGGGTTGAGACATGGAATGAACTCCCTATGCCTAAGCCAACCCATGAAACACGCATGCGGGTGTTCAGCTGACCAGAGAGGTAGAATACGCAACCCGGGGATCGACCTAGTCCCCCCTGCGTGCTGTCGATCCTACTGTCACAACCCTCGGTCTGATCCGATCTTAGACTGGGAATGAATCCGTATGCTTAGACTGTGGATGAACTCCGTATGCCTAAGTCAACCCACGAAACGAGCGTGCGGGCGTTCAGTCGATCGGAGAGGCCGACCGGAGAGGCATAATGCGTAAGTCGGGCATCAACCCGATCCCCTTCTACGTGTTGCCAATCCCGCTGCCGGTCCTACTGCCACAACCCTCGGTCGGGCTAGGGCTTAGACATGGAATGAACTCCGTATGCCTAAGCAAACCCACGAAATGAGCGTGCGGGCGCTCAACCGACCGGAGAGGCAGAATGCGCAAGCCAGGGATCGGCCCGGTCCCCCCCAACATGCTGTTGATCTTACTGCTGGTCCTGTTGCCACAACCCTCGGTCCGATTCGATCTTAGACTAGGAATGAACTCCGTATGCTTAGACATGGAATGAACTTTGTATGCCTAAGCCAACCCATGAAACGAGCGTGCGGGGGCTCAGCCGACTGGAAAAGCAGAATACGTAAGTCGAGAATCAACTCGATCCCCCCATATGTGCTATCGATCTTGCTGCCGCAACCCTCGATCCGATCCATTCTTAGACTGGGAATGAACTTCGTATGCCTAAGTCAACCCACGAAACGAGCGTACGGGCGCTGAGCCGACTGAAGAGGCATAATGCGCAAGTCGAGGATCGGCCTGGTCCCCCTCTGCCTGCTGTCGGTCTTACTGCCAGAACCCTCAGTCTGATTGGGGCTTAGACATGGAATGAACTCCCTACGCCTAAGCCAACCCACGAAACGGGCGTGCCGGCGCTCAGCCGGCCAAAGAGGCAAAATACGCAAGTCGGGGATCGCCCCGATCCCCCCTGCGTGCTGCTGATCCTGCTACTGCAACCCTCGGTTTGGTCTGACCTTAGACTGGGAATGAACTTCGTATGCTTAGACTGGGGATGAACTTCGTATACCTAAGTCAACCCATGAAACGAGCGTGCGGGCGCTCAGCCGACCAGAGAGGCAGGATGTGCAAGCCGGGGATCGAACGGGTGGTAGGTGGGTTCAAGCACATCTTCATATTTCTGTCATGCCAATGCCATTTTTATGGCTTTTAAATTCATACAATGGTCCCCTAAGTCTTCATGTGAAGTTTCATGGCAAGACGACCCATTTTCTATTTTTCATAATTTTTGAAACTTTTTACGGTTCGAGATTTTTTAAAATTTTTTTAGAAAGATTTTTGTCCCCAAATTTGGTAGATGTGATCCTTGTATTTTTTTTGGCATGCACAAAAAAAATTCAGCTAAAAACTTGAAGTGGAGAAGATTTTGTGACCGTTTGAAAAAAGTGTCCCCATTTCAAACACTTTAATGGCTACTGGCAGCAAACCTGTAAAATCTCAAATGCCCTTTAAGGGGGTGTCAGTTCTCAAGGTTTGATGAGGGATAGGGGGCCAACATAAGGGCCAAGTACCAGCACCCATCACACATCATGAGCGCACACCCCCTGGCCCCCCCAATCCGCTGGTTAGGCTCTCCGGCGATGCTCCGACGATGATGCCTCGGGCGAAAAAAATGTGGCACCAGCACATGCTTGATCCCAGCATGTGCACCGTGGCTCAAAATCTTAGATTGGGAATGAACTTCGTATGCTTAGACATGGAATGAACTCCGTATGCCTAAGCCAACCCACGAAACGAGCGTGCGGGCGCTCAACCGGCCGGAGAGGCAGAATGCGTAAGCCGCGGATCAGCCCGTTCCCCCCCTGCGTGCTGTCAATCCTACTGTCGCAACCCTCGGTCCGGTTTGATCTTAGACTGGGAATGAACTCCATATGTATAATTCAACCCACGAAATGAGCGTGCGGGCACTGAGCCTACCGAAGAGGCATAATGCGCAAGCCGGGAATCGGCCCGGTGCCCCTCTGTGTGTTGTGGGTCCCGCTACCACAACCCTCGGTCTAGCTGGGGCTTAGACATGTAATGAACTCCCTATGCCTAAGCCAACCCACGGAACGGGCGTGTGGGCGCTCAGCCGACCGGAGAGGCAGAATGCGCAAGCCAAGGATCGACCCGGTCCCCCCTGTGTGCTACCCATCCTGCTGTCGCAACCCTCGGTCTAGTCCGATCTTAGACTGGTAGTGAACTCCGTATGCTTAGACTGGGGATGAACTCCATATGCGTAAGTCAACCCATAAAACGAGCGTGCGGGCGTTCAGCCGATCGGAAAGGCATAATGCGCAAGTCAGAGATCAGCTCGATCCCCCTCTATGTGCTGCCAATCCCGCTGCCGGTCCTGCTACCACAACCCTCGGTCCGGCTAGGGCTTAGACATGGAATTAACTCTGTATGCCTAAGCCAACCAACGAAATGAGCGTGCGGGCGCTCAGCCGATCGGAGAGGCAGAATGCGCAAGCCGGAGATCGACTCAGTACCCCCTACGTGCTGTCGATCCTGCTGCTGGTCCTGCTACCGCAACCATCGATCCGATCATATCTTAAACTGGGAATGAACTCCATATGCTTAGACATGGAATGAACTCCGTATGCCTAAGCCAACCCATGAAACGAGCGTGCGGGCGCTCAGCCGACTGGAAAGGTAGAATGCATAAGCCGGGGATCGGCCTGATCCCCCCTACGTGCTATCGATCTTGCTACCGTAACCCTCGGTCCGATCCAATCTTAGATTGGGAATGAACTTCGTATGCCTAAGTCAACCCATGAAACGAGTGTGTGGGTTCTGAGCCGACTGGAAAGGCATAATGCGCAAGCCGGGGATCGACTTGGTCCCCCTCTGGCTGCTGCCGATCCCACTGCCAGAACCCTCGGTCTAATTGGGGCTTAGACATGGAATGAACTCCCTACGCCTAAGCCAACCCATGAAACAGGCGTGCGGGCGCTCAGTCGATCAAAGAGGTAAAATACGCAAGTCGAGGATTACCCCGATCCCCCCTACGTGCTGTCGATCCTGCTGCTGCAACCCTCGGTCCAGTCTGACCTTAGACTGGAAATGAACTTTGTATGCTTAGACTGGGGATGAACTCCGTATGCCTAAGTCAACCCATGAAACGAGCGTGTGGGCGTTCAGCCAACCAGAGAGGCAGGATGATCAAGCCGGGAATCGAACGGGTGGTAGGTGGGTTCAAGCACATCTTCATATTTTTGCCATGCCAATGCCATTTTTATGGCTTGTAAATTCATACAATGGTCCCCGAAGCCTTCATATGAAGTTTCGTGGCTAGACGACCCGTTTTCTTTTTTTCATGATTTTTGAAACTTTTTACTGTTCGAGATTTTTTAAAATTTTTTTAGAAAGAGTTTTATCCCCAAATTTGGTAGGTGATCCTTGTATTTTTGTTGGCATTCACAAAAAAATTCAGCTAAAAACTCGAAGTGGAGAAGAGTTTCTGACCGTTTGAAAAAAATGTTCCCATTTCAAACACTTTAATGGCTACTGGCAGCAAACCTGTAAAATCTCAAATGAGGGATAGGGGGCCAATATAAGGGCCAAGTACCAGCACCCATCACACATCATGTGCGTACCCCCGAGCCCCCCAATCGTCGGAACCCCCAATGCCATCAGTTAGGCTCTCCGACGATGATCCGACGATGGTGTCCCGGGGGAAAAAAATACGGCACCAGCACATGCCTGAGCCCAGCATGTGCACCATGGCTCGAAATCTTAGACTGGGAATGAACTCTATATGCTTAGACATGGAATGAACTCCCTATGCCTAAGCCAACCCACTAAACGGGCGTGCGGGCATGCAGGCGCTCCATCGGTAGGAGAGGCAGAATACGCAAGCCGGGGATTGACCTGATCCTCCCTGCGTGCTGTCGATCCTACTGCTGCAACCCTCGGTACGGTCTGATCTTAGATTGGGAATGAACTTAGTATGCTTAGACTGGGGATGAACTCTGTATGCCTAAGTCAATCCACGAAACGAGCGTGCAAGTGCTCAACCAACCGGAGAGGCATAATGTGTAAGTCGGGGATCAGCTCGACCCCCCTTTGCGTGCTGTCGATCCTGCTGTCGGTCCTGCTACAACAACCCTTGGTTCGGCTGGGGCTTAGACATGGAATGAACTCCGTATGCCTAAGCCAACCCACGAAACGAGCGTGCGGGTGCTCAGCCGGTCGGAGAGGCAGAATAAGCAAGTCAAGGATCAGCCCGGTCCCCTCTGCATGCTATCGATCCTGCTGCTGGTCCTACTGTCGCAACCTTTGGTTCGGTCTGATCTTAGACATGGAATGAACTCTGTATGCCTAAGCCAACCCACGAAATGAGCGTGTAGGTGCTCAACCGGCCGAACAAGCAGAATGCGCAAGTCGAGGATTGTCTCGGTCCCCCTCTGCGTGCTGTCGGTCCCGCTGCCATAGCCCTCGGTCTGGCTGGGGCTTAGACATGGAATGAACTCCTTATTCCTAAGACAACCCACGAAACGGACGTGTGGGCACTCAACCGGCCGAAGAGGCAGAAAGCGTAAGCCAGGGATCAGCCCGATCCCCTCTACGTGCTGTTGATCCTGCTGTCGCAACCCTCGGTTCGGTCTGATCTTAGACTGGGAATGAACTCCTTATGCTTAGACCAGGGATGAACTCCGTATGCCTAAGTCAACCCACGAAACGAGCATGCGGACGCTCAACCGATCGTAGAGGTCGGTTGAAGAGGCAGAATGAGCAACCGGGGATCGGTTCGGTCCCCTCATGCATGCTACCGATCCTGCTACTGGTCTTGCTGTCGCAACCCTCGGTCCGATCTGATCTTAGATTGAGAATGAACTTCGTATGCCTAAGCCAACCCACGAAACGAACGTGCGGGCGCTCAGCCAGTCGCAGAGGGAAAATGCGCAAGCCGAGGATCGACCCGATCCCCCCTGCGTGCTGTCGATCCTGCTGTCGTAACCCTCAGTCTGGTCTGATCTTAGACTGGGGATGAACTTCGTATGCCTAAGTCAACCTACGAAATTAGCGTTCGGGCACTGAGCTGGCCAGAGAGGCATAATGCGCAAGTTGAGGATCGGCCAGGTCCCCTTTTACGTGCTGCCGGTCCCACTGCCACAACCCTTGGTCCGATTGGGGCTTAGACATGGAATGAACTCCCTATGCCTAAGCCAACCCATGAAACGGGCGTGCGGGCGCTCAATCGGCCAGAGAGGCAGAATGCGCAAGCGAGGGATCGGCCCGGTCCCCCCTAGTGTTGCCGATCCTGCTGTCGCAACTCTTGGTCCAGTCCGATCTTAGACTGGGAATGAACTCCGTACGCTTAGACTGGGGATGAACTCCGTAAGCCTAAGTCAACCCACGAAACGAGCGTGCGGGCGCTCAGCCGATCGAAAGGTCGATCGGACTCCGTACGCTTAGACTGGGAATGAACTTCGTACGCTTAGACTGGGGATGAACTCCGTAAGCCTAAGTCAACCCACGAAACGAGCGTGCGGGCGCTCAGTCGATCGGAAAGGTCGATCGGGGAGGCATAATGCGCAAGTTGGGGATCAACCCGATTCCCCTTTGCATGCTGCTGATCCCACTGTCGGTCCTGCTACCAGAACCCTCGGTCTGGTTGGGGCTTAGACATGGAATGAACTCCGTATGCCTAAGCCAACCCACGAAACGAGCATGCGGGCGCTCAGCCGACCGAAAAAGCAGAATGTGCAAGATGAGGATCGACCCGATCCCCCCTGCGTGCTGCCGATCCTGCTGCTGGTCCTGCTACCGCAACCCTCGGTCCGATCCGATCTTGGACTGGGAATGGACTCCATATCCTTAGACATGGAATGAACTCTGTATGCCTAAGCCAACCCATGAAACGAGCGTGCGGACGCTCAGCCGACCGGAGAGGCAAAATGCGTAAGTCGAGGACCGACGCGGTCCCTCCTGCGTGCTGTTGATCCTTCTGTCGCAACCCTCGATCCGATTCGATCTTAGACTGGGAATGAACTTTGTATGCCTAAGTCAACCCACGAAACGAGCGTGCAGACGCTGAGCCGATCGGAGAGGTATAATGCGCAAGCCGGGGATCAGTCCGGTCCCCCTCTGCGTGCTACAGGTCCTGTTGCCACAACCCTCGGTCCGACTGGGGCTTAGACATGGAATGAACTCCCTATGCCTAAGCCAACCCACGAAACAGGCATGCGGGTGCTCAGCCGGTCGGAGAGGCAGAATGCGTAAGCTGAGGATCAGCCTGGTCCCCCCTGCGTGCTGTCAATCCTGCTGCCGTAACCCTCAGTCATATCTGATCTTAGACTGGGAATGAACTCTGTATGCTTAGACTAGGGATGAACTCCGTATGCCTAAGTCAACCCATGAAATGAGCGTGCTAACTCTCAGCCGACCAGAGAGGTCGGATGCGCAAGCCTAGGATCGAATAGGTGGTAGGTGGGTTCAAGCACATCTTCATATTTTTGCCATGCCAATGCCATTTTTATGGCCTTTAAATTCATACAATGGTCCTCTAAGCCTTCATGTGAAGTTTCGTGGCAAGACGACCCGTTTTCTATTATTCATGATTTTTGAAACTTTTTACGGTCGAGATTTTTTAAAATTTTTTTAGAAAGAGTTTTGTCCCCAAATTTGGTAAAGGTGATCCTTTTATTTTTATTGGCATGCATAAAAAACTTCAGCTAAAACTTCAAAGTGGAGAAGATTTTGTGACCATTTGAAAAAAGTGTCCCCATTTCAGACACTTTAATGGCTACTGTGAGCAAACCTATAAAATCTCAAATGCTGTTTAAGGCGATGTGAGTTCTCGAAGTTTGATGAGGGATAGGGGGCCAATATAAGGGCCAAGTACCAGCACCCATCGTACACCATGTGCGCACACCCCCCGACCCCCCAATCACCGGAAGCCCCAATGTCGCCAGTTAGGCTCTCCGACGATGCTCTGACGATTGTGACCCGAGTGAAAAAAAATCTGGCACCAGCATATGCACCGTGGCTCAAACTCTTAGACTGAGAATGAACTCCGTATGTTTAGACGTGGAATGAACTCTGTATGCCTAAGCCAACCCACGAAACGAGCGTGCGGGCGCTTAGCCAACCGGAGAGGCAGAATACGAAAGCCGGGGATCGGCTCAGTCCCCTTCTGCGTGCTGCCGGTCTCGCTGCCACAACCCTCGATCCAGCTGGGGCTTAGACATGGAATAAACTCCCTATGCCTAGGCGAACCCACGAAACGAACGTGCGGGCGCTCAGCCGGCCGAAGAGGCAGAATGCGCAAGCTAGGGATTGGCTCGGTCCCCCCTGCGTGCTGCCAATCCTGCTACTGGTCCTGTCGCCGTAACCCTTGGTCCGGTCTGATCTTAGACTGAGAATGAACTCCATATGCTTAGACATCGAATGAACTCCGTATGCCTAAGCCAACCCATGAAACGAGCGTGCGGGCGCTCAGCGGGCCAGAGAGGCAGAATGCGCAAGCTGGGGATCGACCTATCCCCACCTGTATCCTGTCAATCCTACTACCACAACCCTCAGTCCGGTCTGATCTTAGACTGGGAATGAACTAAGTATGCCTAAGTCAACCCACGAAACAAGCGTTCGGGCGCTGAGCCGGTTGGAGAGGTATAATGCGTAAGCCAGGGATCGACCCAGTCTTGCTCTGCGTGTTACCGATCCCGCTACCACAACCCTCGGTCCAGCTAGGGCTTAGACATGGAATGAACTCCCTATGCCTAAGCCAACCCACGAAACGGGCATGCGGGCACTCAGCCGGTCGAAGAGGCAAAATGCACAAGATGGGGATCGGCCCGATCCCCCCTACGTGCTGCCGATCCTGCTATCGCAACCCTCGGTCTAGTCTGATCTTAGACTGGGAATGAACTCTGTATGCTTAGACTGGAGATGAACTCCGTATGTCTAAGTCAACCCATGAAACGAGCGTGCGGGTGCTCAACCGATCGAAGAGGTAGAATGCACAAGCTGAGGAGTGACCCGGTCCCCCTTTACGTGCTGCTGGTCCTGCTACCTCAACCCTCGGTCCGGCTAGGGCTTAGACATGGAATGAACTCCCTATGCCTAAGCCAACCCACGAAACAGGCATGCGGGCGCTCAATAGGCCAGAGAGGCAAAATGCGCAAGTCGGGGATCGGCCCGATCCCCCTTGCGTGCTATCGATCTTGCTACCATAACCCTCGATCCAGTCTGATCTTAGATTGGGAATGAACTCTGTATGCTTAGACTGGGGATGAACTCCGTATGCCTAAGTCAACCCATGAATCGAGCGTGCGAGAGCTCAGCCAACCGAAGAGGCAGAATGCGCAAGTCGAGGATCGGCTCGGTCCCCCCCTACGTGCTGTCGATCCTACTACTGGTCTTGCTATCGCAACCATCGATCCGATCTGATCTTACACTGGAAATGAACTCCATATGCTTAGACATGGAATGAACTCCCTATGCCTAAGCCAACCCACGAAATGAGCGTGCGGACGCTCAGCCGGCCGGAGAGGCAGAATGCACAAGCCAGGGACCTGCCCGATCCCCCTTGCGTGCTGTCGATCCTACTACCGTAACCCTCAGTTCGGTCTGATCTTAGACAGGGAATGAACTCTGTATGCCTAAGTCAACCCACGAAACGAGCGTGCGGGCGCTCAGTCGGTCGGAGAGGCAGAATACACAAGCCGGGGATTGACTTGGTCCCTTCTGCGTGCTACTGATCCTGCTGCTGGTCCTACTGCCACAACACTCGATCCAGTCTGATCTTAGACTAGGAATCAACTCCATATGCTTAGACATGGAATGAACCCTATATGCCTAAGCCAACCCATGAAATGAGCGTGCGAGCGCTCAGCCAGTCGGAGAGGCAGAATGCGCAAGCCGGGGATCGACCCGATCCCCCCTTTCTGCTGTCAATCCTGCTGTCGCAAACCTCGGTCTGATCTGATTATAGACTGGGAATGAACTCCGTATGCCTATGTCAACCCACGAAACGAGCATTCGGATGCTGAGCCGGCTGGAGAGCCATAATGCACAAGGCGGAGATCGGCTCGGTCCCCCTCTGCATGCTATCGGTCCCGCTACCATAGCCCTAGGTTCGGCTGGGGCTTAGACATGGATTGAACTCCATATGCCTAAGCCAACCCACGAAACGGGCGTGCGGACGCTCAGCCGACCAGAGAGGCAGGATGCGCAAGCCGGGGATCGAACGGGTGGTAGGTGGGTTCAAGCACATCTTTACATTTCTATCATGCCAATGCCACTTTTATGGCTTGTAAATTCATACAATGGTCCCCTACACCTTCATGTGAAGTTTCGTGGCAAGACGACCCATTTTCTATTTTTCACGATTTTTGAAATTTTTACGATTCGGGATTTTTTAAAATTTTTTTAGAAAGAGTTTTGTACCCAAATTTGGTAGAGGTGATCCTTGTATTTTTGTTGGCATGCACAAAAGAATTCAGCTAAAAACTCCAAGTGCAGAAGATTTTGTGACTGTTGAAAAAAAGTGACCCCATTTCAGATACTTCAATGGCTACTGGCAGCAAACCTATAAAATCTCAAATGCTATTTATAGGGGTGTAAGTTCTCAAGGTTTGGTGAGGGATAGGGGGCCAATATAAGGGCCAAGTACCAGCACCCATCGCACATCATGTGCTCACACCCCCCGGCCCCCTCAATCGTCGAAACCCCCAATGCCGTCGGTTAGGCACTCAAGCGATGCTCCGAGTATGGTGCCCCGGGCAAAAAAAAATGTGGCACCAGCACATGCCCGAGCCCAGCATGTGTACCATGGCTCAAACTCTTAGACTGGGAATGAACTCCGTATGCTTAGACTTGGAATGAACTCTGTATGCCTAAGCCAACCCATGAAACAAGTGTACGGGCGTTCAGCTGGTCGAAGGGGCAGAATGAGCAAGTCGGGGATCAACTCGGTCCCCCCTGCGTGCTGTCGATCCTGCTGCTGGTCCTACTATCGCAACCCTCGATCCGGTATGTTCTTAGACTGGGAATGAACTCTGTATGCTTAGACATGGAATGAACTCCGTATGCCTAAGCCAAGCAATGAAACGAACGTGCGGGTGCTGGCCGATCAGAGAGACAGAATGTGTAAGCCAGGGATCAACCCAATCCTCCCCTGCATGCTGTCGATCCTGCTGTCACAACCCTTCGGTCTGGTCTGATCTTAGACTGGGAATGAACTCTGTATTTCTAAGTCAACCCACAAAATGAGCGTGCGGGCGCTGAGCCAGTCGGAGAGGCATAATGCGCAAGCCTGGGATCGGCCCGGTCCTCCTGTCCCAGCATTTTTTAAAATTTTTTTTAAAATTTTTTTTGAAACAGTTTTGTCCCCAAAATTGGTAGAGGTGATCCTTGTATTTTTTTTGGCATGTACAAAAAAATTCAACTAAAAACTCGAAGTGGAGAAGATTTTGTGACCGTTTGAAAAAAGTGTCCCTATTTCAGACACTTTAATGGCTACTGGCAGCAAACCTATAAAATCTCAAATGCTCTTTAAGGGGGAGTGAGTTCTCGAAGTTTGATGAGAGATAGGGGGCCAATGTAGGGGCCAAGTACCAGCACCCATCGTACATCCTATGCGCACACCCCCCGGCCCCCCAATCGTCGGAAGCCCCAATGCCACCGGTTAGGCTTTTCGACGATGCTCCAACGATGCTTCGGTGATGGTGCCACGACCGAAAAAATGTGGCACCAGCACATGCCCGAGCCAACATGTGCACCGTGGCTCAAAATCTTAGACTGGGAATGAACTCTGTATGCTTAGACATGGAATGAACTCCGTATACCTAAGCCAACCAATGAAACGAGCGTGCAGGCGCTCAACCGATCGGAGAGGTAGAATGCGCAAGCCAGGGATCGGCCCGATCCCCCCCTGTGTGCTGTCGATCCCGCTACCGTAACCCTCGGTCTGGTCTGATTTTACACTGGGAATGAACTCCGTATGCATAAGTCAAGCCATGAAACAAGCGTGTGGGCGTTGAGCCAACCGAAGAGGCATAATGCGCAAGCCGAGGATCGACCCGATCCCCCTCTGCATGCTGCCGGTCCTGCTGCCACAACCCTCAATCCGGCTAGGGCTTAGACATGGAATGAACTCCTTATGCCTAAGCCAACCCATGAAACGGGCATGCGGGCGCTCAACCGACCGGAGAGGCAGAATGCGCAAGTCGGGGATCAGCCCGGTCCCCCCTGCGTGCTGTCGATCCTGCTGCCGTAGCCCTCGGTCCAGTCTGATCTTAGACTAGGAATGAACTCCATATGCTTAGATTGGGGATGAACTCCGTATGCCTAAGTCAACCCACGAAACGAGCTTGTAGGCGTTCAGCCGACCGGAGAGGTTGGTCGAAAAGGCATAATACGTAAGTCGGGGATCAGCCCGATCCCCCTCTACGTGCTATCGATCTCGCTATCGGTCCTGCTGCCACAACCCTCCGTCCGACTGGGGCTTAGACATGGAATAAACTCCATATGCCTAAGCCAACCCATGAAAGAAGCGTGCGGGTGCTTAGCCGGCCGAGAGGTAGAATGAGGAAGTGTGGGATCAGCTCGGTCCCTCCTACTGCTGTCGATCCTACTGTTGGTCTTACTATCGCAACCCTCGGTCTGGTTCGATCTTAGACTGGGAATGAACTTCGTATGCTTAGACATGGAATAAAGTCCGTATGCCTAAGCCAACCCACGAAATGAGCGTGCGGGCGCTCAGCCGGTCGGAGAGGTAGAATGCGCAAGCCAGGGATCGACTCGATCCCCCCTGTGTGCTGTCGATCCTGCTACCGCAACCCTCAATCCAGTCTGATCTTAGACTGGGAATGAACTCCATATGGCTAAGTCAACCCACGAAACGAGCGTACGGGCGCTGAGCCGACCGGAGAGGCATAATGCACAAGTCGGGTGTCATGAGCCAACCTTGTATAGGGCCATGGATGGGACTTAGGTTGCCATAAGCCACCCATGTATAGGGCGATGGCTGGGTAGATCCCTTGTGCTAGGAAAAGTGTCCCCATTTCAAACATTGTAATGGTTACTGGTAGCATAGCTCTAAAATCTCTAAGGCTCTTTAGGGGGTGAGCCGATAGCGTAGTGTTGGCTGTCTCACCGGTTGCTATACGAGCCTAGGCCACCCACCAAGGGCTGCCCCCTGGCCTTGGTGATGGTGGGAGGTCCCGATGTATGATTCTCGACTATAATAAAACTCACCCCGATTGAATGTCTCGATTATTGTCTCGATTTGTTTTTCTTTTTCTCGATGCGAATATGCCTTCTTGTGTGTGTGCTTGAGATCGATCTCGATATATTGTGTCTTATTGTGAATGCTTGGGACTAACCATGGCTTATGGTTATTTGTTCAGATATCGATCTATTGAAGGTTGACTTGGTTGGGAGCACCCATTCAAGTGTCGCACAGTCTATTGCTTGCTGAGAGAAAGCTTAGTCCGTGACATGTGGTATCAGAGCACGGTTGAGAAGTGCTAGAAAAATGGATGAGATGGCCACAAGTGGTGGACCCAATCATCAATAAAGAATTGAGGAACTTGAGGCCGCGGTGGCCGTAATGAAAACTTATATGGCGACTAAAGACCGAGTGAGGGAGATCGAGACAACCCAGCGGGAGTTGTCCGATACTCTCCACAACGTGAGCGAAGAGGCTAGAGATGCCTTGAACATTCTCCAAAAGGAGTTTGAGGAGCTCAGAGCACAGGTGAGCATCCTACAAATGGCTGTGGCCAGATCAGGTTTGAGCTCGATGGAAAGGGGAAAAAGGCCCAAGGTGCCGGAGCCTCGATGCTATGAGGGGGCAAGGGATGCTAAGGAACTTGAAAATTTCTTGTTTGACATGGAGCAGTACTTCTGAGCTGTACAAACAGATTCAGAGGAAGACAAGGTAGCAATGGCATCGATGTACCTCGCAGGGGATGCCAAGCTGTGGTGGTGCTCCAAGTTTGTCGATGACGAGTGCCCGATTAAGACTTGGACAGATCTAAAGTGAGAATTGAAAAACCAGTTTTTCCCTGAGAATGTGAAGTATATGGCTCGAAGGAGACTTTGAGAATTGGTGCAAACAGGAACGGTGCAAGAGTTTGTAAGGAGCTTTTCTACCCTGATGTTGGATATTCGGGACATGTTCGAAAAGGACAAGATGTTTTATTTTCTTGAGGGCCTCAAGCCTTGGGTGAGGATAGAACTACAAAGGCAGAAAGTGCAAGATGTGGCCACGGCCACGGCTGCAGCTGAACGTCTCTACGATTACAATGATGCCTCTTCAAAATGGAAAAATCCTTCATCAACTGGCAGTAGCTTCAACTTTGGGAGTGGGGGAAAGATGACCAGGTTGGACTGGCCCTTTAGTGGGGGATCAGACATGAGGTCTTTTGGTCAAGATAGCACCCAACCTAAGACAAGCAACGTAGGGATTTTCAAGCCTGGGCAACCGCTAGCTTACTTTCTTTGCAAGGGGTCGCATCGGGTGGCTGAATGCCCACACAGGGGAGCCCTTAATGCCTTAAGGACCTCGTCTCAAGAGTCCATAAAAGCACCAGAGAGCATTGAAGAAGCTGAAGAGGAGCCAGCCACGATGGGTTCAATAAGGTTCCTCAATACCCTCCGCACCCAATTGAACACTATAAAGAAAGAGCAAAGTAGAGGCTTGATGTATGTGAACTTGACGATCAATGAGAAAGCCACTAAGGCTATGGTGGATACAGGTGCAATCGACACTTTCATCACACCAGAAGAAGCAAAAAGGTGTAGTCTTCAGATTAGTAAATACTATGGACGAATGAAGGCGGTCAACTCACCAGCCTTTATGATCAGTGGAAGCTCCAAGAGTGTGACAACCCGATTGGGGCCATGGGAAGGGAAGGTAGACTTTACAGTTTCCCCCATGGATGACTTTGATGTTGTTCTCGGATTGGACTTCAGGATGTTGGCTCAGGTCATCCTTATCCCCGCCACTAGTTGCTTGTTGTTCTTAGGGGAAAACCCATGTGTGGTGCCAGCCAACATCTTACCAAAGAGTGGGAAGAAAATGATTTCAGCTTTGCAATTCAAGAAAGGGGTAAAGAGATGAGAACCCTCATTTATGGCTGTGCCGATCTACAAAGAAGGGTCGAAAGTAGAACCAATACCTGATGGTGTGGGAAAAGTGTTGGAAGAATTCAAAGAGGTGATGCCAGAGATGTTGCCTAAAGTTCTACCCCCTCGACGAGTATTGGACCATGAAATTGAGCTCCTCTCAGGAGTGAAACCCCCTGCTAGAGCTCCTTACCGCATGGCCCTGCTAGAGTTGGCCGAACTAAGAAAACATTTAGATGAGTTGCTACAAGTCGGGTTCATCAGACCATCAAAGGCTCCTTTCGGAGCATCAGTGCTATTTCAAAAGAAGCATGATGGAAGTTTGCAATTATGTGTTGACTACAAGGCCCTGAACAAAGTCACCATAAGAAACAAATATCCCATCCCCCTTATAGCAGACTTGTTTGATCAATTGAGCCAGGCCAAGTACTTCTCCAAATTGGACCTGAGATCTGGCTACCATCAGGTCAGAATCGTTGAGGGAAATGAGCCAAAGACCACTTGTGTGACACAGTATGATGCATTTGAATTTCTTGTTATGCCCTTTGGACTGACCAATGCTCCTGCCACATTTTGTACATTGATGAATCAGGTATTCCATGACTACCTAGACAAATTTGTAGTCATCTATTTAGACGATATAGTGGTATATAGCTCTACCTTGGAAAAACATCAAGAACACCTGTGCTAGGTACTTCAAAGATTACAGGACCACCAGTTATACGTAAAAAGGGAGAAGTGTGCATTTGCTCAGACCCAAATCCATTTTTTCGGTCACATTGTCGAACGTGGCCACATTCAAATGGACATGAAAAAGGTTAGGGCCATCAAGGAGTGGATAACACCGAAGAACATTAGTGAGCTCCGCTCATTTTTGGGACTAGCCAACTATTATAAAAGGTTTGTGGAAGGGTACTCTCGCAAGACCATGGCCCTTATGGAGTTATTGAAGAAGGAGCATAAATGGTGTTGGACGAGTGAGTGCCAAGAGGCCTTCGAGGGATTGAAAGATGCTATTATGAAGGATCCCATCTTAGCTCTCCCTGATATTGAAAAGCCTTTCGAAGTTCAGATGGATGCATCTGATTTTGCCATTGGAGGAGTGCTTTTGCAACAACATCAACCGGTAGCATTTGAAAGTAGGAAGCTAAGTGAAGCTGAAAGGAAATATACGGCCCAAGAAAAAGAACTCCTGGCGGTGGTTCACTGCTTGAGGGCTTAGCGACATTACTTGTTGGGTTCACACTTTGTCGTGAAGACAGACAATGCGACCGTTAGCCATTTTCTCACCCAACCAAGGCTTACGGCAAAACAAGCTAGGTGGCAGGAATTTTTAGCGGAGTTCGACTTTTGTTTTGAGCACATCGCTAGAAAGACCAATCAAGTGGCTGATGCATTGAGCAGGCGAACAGATTTAGCGGCCCTTAGAAGAATTGCCCTAATGGCAACTAGCAGAGCCATTACAGACATTCACAAGTTGATTGGAGATCACTTAGGGAAGGACCTGCAAGCTTGTGCCATCCTGAAGCTAGTGGAAGAAGGGAAGTCCAAGTACTTCTAGCAAGAAAATGGGATCTTATGGACCAAGGGGCCTCGAGTGTTTGTGCCAAGAGCAGAAGGTCTGAGACAGATGCTGATGACGGAATGTCATGACACACCATGGGGGCACACCCGGGCTGGCAACGCACTTTGGCATTATTGAAACAGGGATACTATTGGCCTCACATACAACAAGATGTGATGGACTATACGAAGACTTGCCTCATTTGCCAACAAAACAAGGTTGAAAGAAGGAAACCTGCAGGCATGCTTGAACCACTACAGTACTCGCCAAACCGTGGGAAAGCATCTCCCTCGATTTAATTTTGAGCCTACCCAAGGTTGGTGACCTTGGAGCTATTTTGGTGGTGATTGACCGGTTTTCTAAGTACAAAAAATTCATTCCCGCTCACAAGTATTGCACAGCAAAAGACACAGCTCGACTATTGTTCAAACATGTGGTCAAATACTGGGGCCTCCCTTAAAACATTATCAGCGATCGAGATCCGAGATTCACGGGGTCCTTCTTGAGAGAACTTTTCAAGATATTGGGGTCCCAACTCAATATCTCCTCAAGCTATCACCCTCAAACTGATGGTCAAACGAAACGGTTCAACGGATTATTAGAGGAATACTTGAGGCACTTTGTTCAAGCCAATCAAAAAGACTGGCCTTCATTATTGGACATGGCTCAACTCTGCTTTAATTCCAACAAAAGCTCTTCCACCAATAAGAGCCCATTTGAGGTGGTCACCAGACAATTACCAAGGCTACCCCACACTTCCTTGGAATAATGTAGAGGAAAGAATCCAAGAGCCTTCAATCTCAGTAAGGAGTGGAAACAAAACACAGAGATTGCATAAGCCTACCTGGAGAAAGCATCAAAATGGATGAAGAAATGGGCAGACAAGGGTCGTAGGGCTCAACAATTTCAAGTTAGTGATTTTGTTCTTATTCGACTAGTTCCTGAACAAACCAGGTTCTTGAGAAAAAGAGATCATAGACTGGTGGTCAAATATGAAGGTCCAGTAAGGGTCCTTTCCAAGGTGGGGAATGCTTCTTACAAAATCGACCCACCAAAGTGGATGAAGGTGCACCTAGTATTTCATGTGAGCAACCTAAAACCTTTCCATGCAGATCCTATAGATGCTAGCCAAAGGGAGCCAACCAGAGCTGCCATCACCATAAAGCCACCCTCAGAGCGTCGAGTCGAAGAGATCTTAGCTGACAAGGAAACCAAGATATCTTGAAGACTAGTTCGGGAGTACTTAGTGAAGTGGGAAGGATTAGGACTAGAAAAAACCAGCTGGAAGAGAGAACACAACCTCCAGAGATTTCAAAGGAAGATCAAAGAATTTCAAGCCAGCAAGTCGACGAGGACGTCGATAGAATAGATGGGGGAGGATGTCATGAGCCAACCTTATATAGGGCCATGACCGGGACTTAGGTTGCCATAAGCCACCCATGTATAGGGCCATAGCCAGGTAGATCCCTTGTGCTAGGAAAAGTGTCCCCATTTCAAACATTGTAATGGTTACTGGTAGCATAGCTCTAAAATCTCTAAGGCTCTTTAGGGGGGTGAGCCGACAACGTAGTGTTGGGCTGTCTCACCGGTTGCTATGCAAGCCTAGGCCACCCACCAAGGGCTGCCCCCTTGGCCCTGGTGATGGTGGGAGGTCCCGATGTATGATTCTCGACTATAATAAAACTCACCCCGATTGAAATGTCCCGATTGTTGCCTGGATATGTTTTTCTTTTTCTCGATGCGAATATGCCTTCTTGTCTGTGTGCTTGAGATCGATCTCAATATATTATGTCTTATTGTGAATACTTGGGACTAACCATAGCTTATGGTTATTTGTTCAGATATCGATCTATTGAAGGCTGACTTGGTTGGGAGTGCCCATTCTAGTGCTGCACGATCTATTGCTTACTGAGACAAAGCTTAGTCCGTGACATCGGGGATCCGCCCGGTCCCCCTCTGTGTGCTGCCGGTCTCGCTACCACAACCCTCGGTCCGACTAGGGCTTAGACATGGAATGAACTCCCTATGCCTAAGCCAACCCACGAAACAAGCGTACGGGCGCTCAACTGGCTAGAGAGACAGAATGTGCAAGCCAGGGATTGGTCCGGTCCCCCCTGTGTGCTATCGATCCTACTGTCGTAACCCTCGGTCCGGTCTGATCTTAGACTGGGAATGAACTCCGTATGCTTAGACTGGGGATGAACTCCGTATGCCTAAGTCAACCCACGAAACGAGCATGCGGGCGCTCAGCCGATCGGAGAGGCAGGATGCGTAAGCCGAGGATCAAACGAGTGGTAGGTGGGTTCAAGCACATCTTCATATTTCTACTGTGCCAATGCCATTTTTATGGCTTGTAAATTCATACAATGGTCCCTAAGCCTTCATGTGAAGTTTCGTGGCAAGACGACCCGTTTTCTATTTTTCATGATTTTCGAAACTTTTTGCGGTTCGGGATTTTTTAAAATTTTTTTGGAAAGAGTTTTGTCCCCAAATTTGGTAGAGATGATCCTTGTATTTTTTTTGGCATGCACAAAAAAATTCAGCTAAAAACTTGATGTGGAGAAGATTTTGTGACCGTTTGAAAAACGTGTCCCCATTTCAGACACTTTAATGGATACTGGCAGCAAACCTATAAAATCTCAAATGCTCTTTAAGCGGGTGTGAGTTCTTTAGGTTTGATGAAGGATAGGGGGCCAATATAAGGGCCAAGTACCAGCACCCATCGCACATCATGTGCGCACACCCCCCGGCCCCCCCATTCGTCAAAACCCCCAATGCCGCCGATTAGGCTCTCCGACGATGCTCCGACGATGGTGCCTCGGGCGAAAAAAATGCGGCACCAGCACATGCTCGAGCCCAGCATGTGCACCGTGGCTCAAAATCTTAGACTGGGAATGAACTCCGTATGCTTAGACATGGAATGAACTCCGTATGCCTTAGCCAACCCACGAAACGAGCGTGCGGGCGCTCAGTCGGTCGGAGAGGCAGAATGTGCAAGCTGGGGATTCGCCCAGTCCCCCCCAGCGTGCTGTCAATCCTGCTACCACAACCCTCGGTCTAGTCTGATCTTAGACTGGGAATGAACTCCGTATGCATAAGTTAACCCATGAAACTAGCGTGCGGGCATTGAGCCGATCGAAAAGGCATAATGCGCAAGTCGGGGATCGACTCGATTCCCCTCTGCATGCTGCCGGTCTCGTTGCCACAACCCTCGGTCCGACTGGGGCTTAGACATGGAATGAACTCCCTATACCTAAGCCAACGCATGAAATGGACGTGCGGGCGCTCAGTCGGCCGGAGAGGCAAAATACGCAAGCCGAGGATCGGCTCGATCCCCCCTGTGTGCTATTGATCTTGCTGCCGCAAACCTCTGTCCGGTCTTATCTTAGACTGGGAATGAACTCTGTATGCTTAGACTGGGGATGAACTCCGTATGCCTAAGTCAACCCATGAAACGAGCGTACGGGTGCTCAACCGATCGGAAAGGCATAATGCGTAAGTCAGGGATCAGCCTGATCCCCCTCTGCATGCTATCGATCCCGCTGTCGATCCTGCTACCACAACCCTTGGTCCAGCTGGGGCTTAGACATGGAACGAACTTCGTATGCCTAAGGCAACCCATGAAATGAACGTACGGGTGCTCAGTCGGTCAGAGAGGCAAAATTTATAAGCCGGGGATCAGCCCAGTCCCTCCTTACGTGCTACCGATCCTACTACTGGACCTGCTACCGCAACCCTCAGTCTAGTTTGATCTTAGACTGGGAATGAACTTTGTATGCTTAGACATGGAATGAACTCCGTATGCCTAAGCCAACCCACGAAATGAGTGTGCGGGTGATCAGTCGGTCGAAGAGGTAGAATGTGCAAACCGGGGATCGCTCCGGTCCCCCCCTTCGTGCTACCGATCCTGCTGCTGCAACCCTCGGTCTGATCCGATCTTAGACTGGGAATGAACTCCGTATGCCTAAGTCAACCCACGAAAGGAGCGTGCGGGTGCTGAGCCGGCTGGAGAGGCATAATGTGTAAGCCGGGGATCAGCCCAGTCCCCCTCTGCGTGCTGTCGATCCCGCTACCACAACCCTCAGTCCGACTGGGGCTTAGACATGGAATAAACTCCTTATGCCTAAGCCAACCCATGAAACGGGCATGTGAGCGCTCAGCCGGTCGGAGAGGCAGAATCCGCAAGCTGGGGATCGACCGATCCCCCTGCTACCGTAACCCTCGGTCCGGTCTGATCTAAGACTGGGAATGAACTCTGTATGCTTAGACTGGGGATGAACTCCGTATGCCTAAGTCAACCCATGAAACAAGCGTGCAGGCGCTCAACCGACCAGAGAGGCAGGATGCGCAAGCCGAGGATCGAACGGGTGGTAGGTGGGTTCAAGCACATCTTCATATTCCTGCCATGCCCAATGCCATTTTTATGGCCTTTAAATTCATGCAATGGTCCCCTACGCCTTCATGTGAAGTTTCGTGGCAAGATGACCCTTTTTCTATTTTTCATGATTTTCAAAACTTTTTGCGGTTCGGGATTTTTTAAAATTTTTTTAGAAAGATTTTTGTCTCCAAATTTGGTAGAGGTGACCCTTGTATTTTTTTTGGCATGCACAAAAAAATTCAGCTAAAAACTCAAAGTGGAAAAGATTTTGTGACCGTTTGAAAAAAGTGTCCCCATTTCAGACACTTTAATGGCTACTGACGGCAAACCTATAAAATCTCAAATGCTCTTTAAGCGGGTGTGAGTTCTCAAGGTTTGATGAGGGATAAGGGGCCAATATAAGGGCCAAGTACCAGCACCCATCGCACATCATGTGCGCACACCCCCCGGCCCCCCCAATCACCAGAACCCCCAATGTCGTCGGGTAGGCTCTTCGGTGATGCTCCGGTGATGGTGCCCCAGGCGAAAAAAATGTGGCACCAGCACATGCCCGAGCGCAGCATGTGCACCATGGCTCAAAATCTTAGACTGGGAATGAACTCTGTATGCTTAGACATGGAATGAACTCCGTATGCCTAAGCCAACCCACGAAACGAACGTGCGGCCGCTCAGCCAACCGGAGAGGCAGAAGCGCAAGTCAGGGATCGGCCCGGTCCCCCCTATATACTATCGATCCTGCTGCTGTAACCTTCAATCTGGTCCAATCTTAGACTAGGAATGAACTCCGTATGCATAAGTCAAGCCACGAAACGAGCGTGCGGTGCTGAGCCAACCGAAGAGGAGTAATGCACTGGGCGGGGATCAGCCCGATCAGGCTCTGTGTGCTATCGATCCTTCTGCCACAACCCTCGGTCCGACTGCAGCTTAGACATGGAATGAACTCCCTATGCCTAAGCCAAGCCACGAAACGGGTGTACGGGTGCTCAGCCAGCTGGAGAGGTAGAATGCGTAAGTCGGGGATCGACCCGGTCCCTCCTGCGTGCTATCGATCCTGCTGCCGCAACCCTCGGTCCGGTCTGATCTTAGATTAGGAATGAACTCCATATTCTTAGACTGGGATGAACTCTGTATGCCTAAGTCAAACCATGAAATGAGCGTGCGGGCGCTCAGCCAGTCGGAGGGGCATAATGCATAAGTCGAGGATTAGCCCGGTCCCCATGTGCGTGCTGTCGATCCCGCTGTCGGTCCTGCTGCCATAACCCTCGATCCGACTGGGGCTTAGACATGGAATGAACTCAGTATGCCTAAGCGAACCCACAAAATGAGTGTACGGGTGCTCAGCAGACCAAAGAGGTAGAATACGCAAGCTGGGGATCGGCCCGGTCCCCCCTGCTTGCTACAGATCCTGCTGCTGGTCCTGCTACCGTAACCCTCAGTCCGGTCTGATCTTAGACTGGGAATGAACTTCGTTTGCTTAGACATGGAATGAACTCCGTATGCTTAGACATGGAATGAACTCCGTATGCCTAAGCCAACCCATGAAACGAGTGTGCAGGCGCTCAGCCAGCCGGAGAGGCAGAATGCGCAAGCCGAGGATCGACCCGGTCCCCTCCTGCGTGCTGTCGATTCTGCTGTCGCAACCCTCAAACCGATTTGATCTTAGATCAAGAATGAACTCCGTATGCCTAAGTCAACCCACGAAATGAGCGTGCGGGCACTGAGCCGATCGGAGAGGTATAATGCACAAGTCGGGGATCAACCCGGTCCCCCTCTGCGTGCTGGCGATCCCACTACCACAACCCTCGATCCGGCTGGGGCTTAGACATGGAATGAACTCCTTATGCCTAAGCCAACCCACAAAACAGGCGTGCGGGTGTTCAGCCGGTCGGAGAGGCAGAATGCACAAGCCGGGGATCAGTCTGGTCCCCCCTGCGTGCTACCGATCCTACTGTCACATCCCTCGATTCGGTCTGATCTTAGACTGGGAATGAACTTCGTATGCGCAAGCTGGGGATCGGCCCGATCCCCCTCTGCGTGCTATCGGTCCTGCTACCACAACCTTCGGTCCGGCTGGGGCTTAGACATGGAATGAACTCCCTATGCCTAAGCCAACCCATGAAACGGGCGTGCGGGCGCTCAGTCGGCCGGAAAGGCAGAATGTGCAAGCCGAGGATTGTCCTGATCCTCCTTGCGTGCTACCGATCCTGGTGTCGCAACCCTCGGTCCAGTCCGATCTTAGATTGGGAATTAACTCTGTATGCTTAGACTAGGGATGAACTTCGTATGCCTAAGTCAACCCACGAAACGAGCGTGTGGGCACTCAGTCGACCAGAGAGGCCAGTCAGAGAGGCATAATGCGCAAGCCGAGGATCTACCCGATTTCCCTCTACGTGCTGTCGATCCCACTGTCGATCTTACTATCGATCTTACTGCAACAACCCTCGATCCGACTAGGGCTTAGACATGGAATGAACTTCATATGCCTAAGCCAACCCACGAAATGAACGTGCGGGTGCTCAGCTGGTCGGAGAGGTAGAATGCACAAGTCGGGGATTGGCCTGGTCCCCCCCTACGTGCTGCTGATCCTACTGCTGGTCCTACAACTACAACCCTCGGTCCGGTCCGAGCTTAGACTGGGAATGAACTCCGTATGCTTAGACATGGATTGAACTCCGTATGCCTAAGCCAACCCACGAAACAAGCGTACGGGTGCTAAACCAGTTGGAGAGAGAAAATGCGTAAGCCAGGGATCGGCTCGATCCCCCCTGCGTTCTGTCGATCCTGCTACCACAACCCTCAGTCCGATCTGATCTTAGACTAGGAATAAACTCCGTATGCCTAAGTCAACCCACGAAACGAGCATGCAGGCGTTGAGCCAATTGGAGAGGCATAATACGCAAGCCGAGGATCGACCCGGTCCCCCTTTGTGTGCTGCCAGTCCAGCTGCCACAACCCTCGATTCGGCTGGGGCTTAGACATGGAATGAACTCTCTATGCCTAAGCCAACCCACGAAACGGGTGTGCAGGCGCTCAGCCGGTCGGAAAGGCAGAATGCGTAAGTCGGGGATCAGCTCGGTCCCCCCTGCGTGCTGTCGATCCTGCTGTCGTAACCCTTGGTCCGATCTGATCTTAGACTGGGAATGAACTCCGTATGCCTAAGTCAACCTCCAAAACAAGCGTGCGGGCGTTCAACCGACCAGAGAGGCAGGATGCCCAAGCCAGGGATCCAACGGGTGGTAGGTGGGTTCAAGCACATCTTCATATTTCTGCCATGCCAATGCCAGTTTTATGGCTTGTAAATTCATACAATGGTCCCATAATCCTTCATGTGAAGTTTCGTGGCAAGACATTTCCTATTTTTCATGATTTTTGAAACTTTTTACGGTTCGAGATTTTTTAAAATTTTTTTAGAAAGAGGTTTGTCCCCAAATTTGGTAGAGGTGATCCTTGTATTTTTGATGGCATGCACAAAAAACTTCAGCTAAAAACTCGAAGTGGAGAAGATTTTGTGACCGTTTGAAAAAAGTGTCCCCATTTTAGACACTTTAATGGCTACTGGCAGCAAACCTATAAAATCTCAAATGCTCTTTAAGGGGGTGTGAGTTCTAGAGGTTTGGTGAGGGATAGGGGGCCAATATAAAGGCCAACTACCAGCACCTATCGCACATCATGTGCGCACACCCCTCGACCCCCCCAATCGTCAGAACCCCCAATGCTGCCGGTTAGGCTCTCCGGTGGTGCTCTGATGATGCTCCGACGATGGTGTCCCGGTCAAAAAAAATGTGGCACCAGTACATTCCCGACCCCAGCATGTGCACCGTGGCTCAAACTCTTAGACTAGGAATGAAATCCGTATGCTTAGACATGGAATGAACTCCGTATGCCTAAGCCAACCCATGAAACGAGTGTGCGGGCGCAAGCCGGGGATCAGTCTGGTCCCCCTCTGCATACTGTCAGTCCCGCTGGCACAACCCTCATTCCGACTGGGGCTTAGACATAGAATGAACTGCCTATGCCTAAGCCAACCCACGAAACGGGCATGCGGAAGCTTAGTCGGTCGATGAGGTAGAATAAGCTAGCCGGGGATCGGCCTGGTCCCCCCTGCGTGTTGCTGATCCTGCTACCGCAAACCTCGGTTTGGCCTGATCTTAGACTAGGAATGAACTCCGTATGCTTAGACTGGAGATGAACTCCGTATGCCTAAGCCAACCCATGAAACAAGCGTGCGGGTGCTCAGCCGATCGGAGAGGCAGAATATGCAAATCAAGGATCGACCCAATCCCCCCTGCATACTACAGATCCTACTGCTGGTCCAGTTACCGCAACGCTCGGTCCGATCTGATCTTAGACTGGGAATGAGCTCCGTATGCTTAGACATGGAATGAACTTCGTATCCCTAAGCCAACCCACTAAATGAGCGTGCGGGCGCTCAGCTGGCCGGAGAGGCAGAATGCATAAGCTAGGGATCGACCCAGTCCCCCCAGTGTGCTGTCGATCCTGCTACCGTAACCTTCTGTCCGATCCGATCTTAGACTGGTAATGAACTCCGTATGCTTAGATTGGGGATGAACTCTGTATGCCTAAGTCAACCCATGAATTGAGCGTATGGGCACTCAGTCGACCTGAAAGGCCGGCCGGAGTGGCATAATGCGCAAGCTGGGGATCAACCCGGTTCCCCTCTGCGTGCTGTCAATCTCGCTACCGGTCCTGCTGCCATAACCCTCGGTCCGGCTGGGGCTTAGACATGGAATGAACTCCGTATGCCTAGCCAACCCATGAAAACAACGTACGGGCACTCAGCCGGCCAGAGAGGTAGAATACGTAAGCTGGGGATTGACCCGATCCCCCTACATGCTATCGATCCTGCTGCTGGTCCTGTTGTCACAACCCTCGGTCTGGTCTGATCTTAGACTAGGAATGAACTCCGTATGCTTAGATGTGGAATAAACTCCATATGCCAATGCCAACCCATGAAATGAGCGTACGGGTGCTCAGTCGATCCGAGAGGTAGAATGCGTAAGCCGGGGATCAGTTCGATCCTCCCTACGTGCTGTCGATCCTACTGCTGCAACCTTCGGTCCGGTTCGATCTTAGACTGGGAATGAACTTCGTATGCCAAAGTCAACCCACGAAACGAGTGTGCGGGCACTGAGCCGATCGGAGAGGCAAAATGCGTAAGTTGGGGACCGGTTCGGTCCCCCCTACTTACTGTCGATCCTGCTGCTGCAACCCTCGGTCTGGTCTGATCTTAGACTAGGAATGAACTCCGTATACCTAAGTCAACCCATGAAATGAGCGTGCAGGCGCTTAGTCGATCGTAGAGGCATAATGCTCAAGCCGAGGACTGACCTGGTCCCCCTCTGCATGCTGTCGATCTCATTGCCACAATCCTCAGTCTGGCTGGGGCTTGAACATGGAATGAACTCCCTATGCCTAAGCCAAGCCACGAAACGGGCATGCGGGCGCTCAGTCGGTCGGAAAGGCAGAATGCGCAAGCTGAGGATCGGCCCGATCCCCCTGCGTTCTGTCGATCCTATTACCGTAACCTTCGATCCAGTTCGATCTTAGACTGCGAATGAACTCCGTATACTTACACTAGGGATGAACTCGGTATACCTAAGTCAACCCACGAAACGAGCGTGCGGGCTCTCAGCCGAACAGAGAGGCAGGATGCGCAAGCCGGGGATCGAACGGGTGGTAGGTGGGTTCAAGCACATCTTCATATTTCGGCCATGCCAATGCCATTTTTATGGCTTGTAAATTCATACAATGGTCCCATAAGCCTTCATGTGAAGTTTCGTGGCAAGACGACCCGTTTTCTATTTTTCATGATTTTTCAAACTTTTTGCGGTTCGAGATTTTTTAAAGTTTTTTTAGAAAGAGTTTTGTCCCCAAATTTGGTAGAGGTGATCCTTGTATTTTTTTGGCGTGCATAAAAAAATTTAGCTAAAAACTCAAAGTGGAGAAGATTTTGTGACCGTTTGAAAAAAGTGTCCCCATTTCAGACACTTTAATGGCTACTAGCAGCAAGCCTATAAAATCTCGAATGTTGTTTAAGGGGGTGTGAGTTCTCGAGGTTTGATAAGGGATGGGGGGCCAATATAAGGGCCAAGTACCAGCACCCATCACACATCAGGTGCCACCCCCCGGCCCCCAATCACCGGAACCCCTAATGCCGTCGGTTAGGCTCTCCGACGATGTTTCGACGATGGTGCCCCGGGCGAAAAAATGTGGCACCAGCACATGCCTGATCCCAGCATGTGCACTGTGGCTCAAAATCTTAGACTAGGAATAAACTCTGTATGATTAGACATGGAATGAACTCCGTAAGCCTAAGCCAACCCACGAAACGAGCATGCGGGCACTCAATCGGCCGGAGAGGCAAAATGCGCAAGCCAGGGATCGGCCCGATCCCCCCTGTGTACTGTCGATCCTGCTGCCACAACCCTCTGTCTGATCCGATCTTAGACTGGGAATGAACTTCGTATGCATAAGTCAACCCATAAAACGAGCGTGCGGGTGCTAAGCCGATCGAAGAGGCATAATGCGCAAGTCGGTGATCGGCCCAGTCACCCTCTGTGTACTGTTGGTCCCGCTACCACAACCCTCGGTCTGGCTGGGGCTTAGACATCGAATGAGCTCCCTATGCCTAAGCCAACCCATGAAACGAGCGTGCGGGCGCTCAACCGGCCAGAGAGGCAGAATGCGTAAGTCGGGGATCGACTCGGTCCCCCCTGCCTGCTGTCGATCCTACTGTCGTAACCTTCGGTCCGGTCTGATCTTAGACTGGGAATGAACTCCGTATGCTCAGACTGAGGATGAACTCCGTATGCCTAAGTCAACCCACAAAACGAGCGTGCGGGCGCTCAGCCGACTAGAAAGGCAGGATGAGCAAGCCAGGGATCGAACGGGTGGTAGGTGGGTTCAAGCACATCTTCATATTTCTGCCATGCCAATGCCATTTTTATGGCTTGTAAATTCATACAATGGTCCCATAAGCCTTCATGTGAAGTTTCGTGGCAAGACGACCCGTTTTCTATTTTTCACGATTTTCAAAACTTTTTGCTGTTTCAAATTTTTTAAAATTTTTTTAGAAAGAGTTTCATCCCCAAATTTGGTAGAGGTGATCCTTGTATTTTTTTTGGTATGCACAAAAAAATTCAGCTAAAAATTCGAAGTGGAGAAGATTTTGTGACTGTTTGAGAAAAGTGTCCCTATTTCAGACACTTTAATGGCTACTGGCAGCAAACCTATAAAATCTCAAATGCTTTTTAAGAGGGTGTGAGTTCTCGAGGTTTGATGGGGGATAGGGGCCCAATATAAGAGCCAAGTACCAGCACCCATCACACATCATGTGCGCACACCTCCCTGGACACCCCAATCATCGGAACCCCCAATGCCGTCGGTTAGGCTCTCCGGCGATGCTCTGACGATGGTACCCCGGGCGAAAAAAATGCGGCACCAGCACATCCCGAGCCCAGCATATGCACCGTGGCTTAAAATCTTAGACTAGGAATGAACTCCATATGCTTAGACATGGAATGAACTCCGTATGCCTAAGCCAACCCACGAAACGAGCGTGCGGGCGCTCAGTCGGTCGGAGAGGCAGAATGCGTAAGCTGGGGACCGGCCCGGTCCCCCCTACATGCTATCGATCTTGCTGCTGCAACCCTCGGTCCGGTCCAACCTTAGATCGAGAATGAACTCTGTATGCATAAGTCAACCTGCAAAACGAGCGTACGGGTGCTGAGCCGATCGAAGAGGCATAATGCGCAAGACGGGGATCGGCCCGATCCCCCTCTGCGTCCTACTAGTCCCACTGC
Organism: Durio zibethinus; assembly: GCF_002303985.1. The sequence continues at coordinate 10,302,087 of NW_019167826.1, forward strand.
CACAACCCTCGATCCAACTGGTTTAGACATGGATGAACTACCTATGCCTAAGCCAACCCACGAAACGGGTGTGTGGGCGCTCAGCCAGCCGAAGAGGCATAATGCGCTAGTCGGGGATCAGCCCGGTCCCCCTCTGCGTGCTGTCGATCCCGCTGTCGGTCCTGCTGCCACAACCCTGGGTCCGACTGGGGCTTAGACATGAAATGAACTCCGTATGCCTAAGCCAACCCATGAAACGAGCATGCGAGCGCTCAGCCGACCGGAGAGGAAGAATACGCAAGCCGAGGATCGACCCGATTCCCCCTACGTGCTGTCATCCTGCTGCCGCAGCCCTCGGTCCAGTCTAATCTTTGACTGAAATGAACTCCGTATGCTTAGACTTGGAATGAACTCCGTATGCCTAAGCCAACCCATGAGATGAGCGTGCAGGCGCTCAGCTAGTCGGAGAGGCAGAATGCGTGAGCTGGGGACCGGCCCGGTCCCCCCTCTGTGCTGTCGATCCTGCTACCGCAACCCTTGGTTCGGTCCGATCCTAGACTGAGAATAAACTCCGTATGCCTAAGTCAACCCACGAAATGAACGTGTGGACGCTGAGTCGGTCGGAGAGGCATAATGCGCAAGCCAGGATCGACCCGCTCCTCCTCTGCGTGCTGCCAGTTCCACTGCCACAACCCTCGGTCGGACTGGGGCTTAGACATGGAATGAACTCCTTATGCCTAAGCCAACCCATGAAACGGGCGTGCAGGCGCTCAGCCGGCCGAAAAGGCAGAATGCACAAGCCGGGAATCAACCCAATCCCCCCTGCATGCTGCTAATCCTGCTACCGCAACCCTCGATCCGGTCTGATCTTAGACTGGGAATGAACTCCGTATGCTTAGACTAGGAATGAACTCCGTATGCCTAAGTCAACCCACGAAACCAGCGTGCGGGCGCTCAGCCGACCAGGAAGGCAGGATGTGCAAGTCGGGGTTCGAACAAGTGGTAGGTGGGTTCAAGCACATCTTCATATTTCTGCCACGCCAATGCCATTTCTATGGCTTGTAAATTCATACAATGGTCCACGAAGCCTTCATGTGAAGTTTCGTGGCAAGACGACCCGTTTTCTATTTTTCATGATTTTTGAAACTTTTTGGGGTTCGGGTAAAATATTTTTAGAAAGATTTTTGTTCCCAAATTTGGTAGAGGTGATCCTTGTATTTTTTTTGGCGTGCACAAAAAAATTTAGCTAAAAACTCGAAGTGGAGAAGATTTTGTGACTGTTTGAAAAAGGTGTCCCCATTTCAGACACTTTAATTGCTATTGGTAGCAAACCTATAAAATCTCAAATGCTCTTTAAGGGGGTGTGAGTTCTCGAGGTTTGATGAGGGATAGGGGGCCAATATAAGGGTGAAATACCAGCACCCATCACACATCATGTGCGCAAACCCCCCCGGCCCCCCCAATCGTCAAAACCCCCAATGCTGTCGGTTAGGCTCTCTGGTGATGCTCCGACGATGGTGCCCCGAGGGAAAAAAATATGGTACCAGCACATGCTCGAGCCCAGCATGTGCATCGTGGCTCAAAATCTTAGACTAGAAATGAACTCCGTATGCTTAGACATGCAATGAACTCTGTATGCCTAAGCCAACCCACGAAATGAGCGTGCGGGAGCTCAGTCGGTCGGAGAGGCAAATTGTGCAAGCCGAGGATCGGCCCGGTCTCCCCCTACGTGCTGTCAATCCTACTATCACAACCCTTGGTCCGGTCTGATCTTAGACTGGGAATGAACTTCGTATGCCTAAGTCAACCCACGAAACGAGCGTGCGGTTGCTGAGCCGACCGGAGAGGCATAACGCGTAAGTCGGGGATCAACTCGATCCCCCTCTGCATGCTGTCGGTCTCGCTGCCACAACCCTCGGTCCGACTGGGGCTTAGACTTGGAATGAACTCCCTATGCCTTAGCCAACCCACGAAACGGGCGTGCGAGCGCTCAGCAATCGGAGAGGCAAAATGCGCAAGCCAAGGATCGGCTTGGTCCCACCTGCTGCTGCTGATCCTACTGTCGCAACCCTCGATCTAGTCTGATCTTAGACTGGGAATGAACTCCATATGCTTAGACTAGGGATCAACTCCGTATGCCTAAGTCAACCCACGAAATGAGCGTGTGGACGCTCAGTCGGCCGGAGAGGGAGGTCGAAGAGGCATAATGCGTAAGCTGAAGATTAACCCAGTCCCCCTTTGCGTGCTGTCGATCCTGCTACCGGTCCAGCTACCACAACCCTCGGTTCGGCTGGGGTTTAGACATGGAATGAACTCCGTATGCCTAAGCCAACCCATGAAACGAGCGTGCGGGCACTCAACCGACTGGAGAGGCAGAATGCGTAAGCCGGGGATCGGCCCAGTCCCCCTTACGTGCTATCGATCCTACTACCGAAACCCTCGATCCGGTCCAATCTTAGACTTGGAATGAACTCTGTATGCTTAGACATGGAATGAACTCCGTATGCCTAAGCCAACCCATGAAACGAGCGTGCGGGCGCTCAGTTGACTGGAAAGGCAGAATGCATAAGCCGAGGATCGGCCTAGTCCCCCCTTGTGTGCTATCGATCCTGCTGCCACAACCCTCGGTCCGAGCCGATCTTAGACTGGGAATGAACTCTGTATGCCTAAGTCAACCCACAAAATGAACTTGCGGGCGCTGAGCCGGCTGAAGAGGCATAATGCGCAAGCTAGGGATCGGTCTGATCCCCCTTTGCATGTTGTCAGTCCCACTGCCACAACCCTCGGTCTGACAGGGGCTTAGACATGGAATGAACTCCTTATGCCTAAGCCAACCCACGAAACGGGCGTGCGGGCGCTCAGCGGACGGAGAGGCAGAATGTGCAAGTTGGGGATCGGTTCGGTCCCCCTGCGTGCTACCGATCCTGCTGTCGCAACCTTCGATCCGATTCGATCTTAGACTGGGAATGAACTCGGTATGCTTAGATTGGGGATGAACTCCGTATGCCTAAGTCAACCCATGAAACGAGCGTGCTGGCGCTCAGCTGACCAGAGAGGCAGGATGCGCAAGCCGAGGATCAAACGGGTGGTAAGTGGGTTGAAGCACATCTTCATATTTCTGCCATGCCAATGCCATTTTTATGGCTTGTAAATTCATATAATGGTCCCTTAAGCCTTCATGTGAAGTTTCGTGGCAAGACGACCCGTTTTCTATTTTTCATGATTTTGGAAACTTTTTACGGTTCGGGATTTTTTAAAAATTTTTTAGAAAGAATTATTTCTCCAAATTTGTAGAGGTGATCTTTTTACTTTTATTGGCATGAGCAAAAAAATCAGCTAAAATCTCAAAGTGGAGAAGATTTTGTGATAGTTTGAAAAAAGTGTCCCTATTTCAGACACTTTAATGGCTACTGGCAGTAAACCTATAAAATCTCAAATGCTCTTTAAGGGGGTGTGAGTTCTTGAGGTTTGATGAGGGATAGGGGGCCGATATAAGGGCCAAATACCAGCACCCAATGCACATCATGTGCGCACACCCCCCGGCCCCCCCAATCGTCGGAACCCCCAATGCCACCGGTTAAGCTCTCCGGCGCTGCTCCGGTGATGGTGCCTCGGGCAAAAAAAATGTGGCACCAGCACATGCCTGAGCCCAGCATGTGCACCATGGCTCAAAATATTAGATTGGGAATGAACTCCGTATACTTAAGCAGGGAATGAACTCCGTATGCCTAAGCCAACCCATGAAACGAGCATGCGGGCGCTCAGCCGGCCGGAGAGGTAGAATGAGCAAGCCGTGGATCGAACTGGTCCCCCCCTACGTGCTGTCGATCTTGCTGTTGGAACCCTTGGTTCGGTCCAATCTTAGATTGGGAATTAACTCCATATGCAAAAGTCAACCCACGAAACGAGCGTGCGGGCGCTGAGCCGGCGGAGAGGCATAATGCGCAAGCCGGGGATCGGCCCGGTCCTCCTCTGCGTGCTGTCAGTCTCGCTACCACAACCCTTGGTCCGGCTGGGGTTTAGACATGGAAATGAACTCCCTATGCCTAAGCCAACCCATGAAACGGGCGTGCGGGTGCTCAGTCGATCAGAGAGGCAGAATGTGCAAGCGGGGATCGGCTCGATCCGCCCTGCTTGCTGCCAATCCTACTGTCGCAACCCTCGGTTCAGTCTGATCTTAGACTAGGAATGAACTCCATATGCTTAGACTGGGGATGAACTCTGTATGCCTAAGTCAACCCACAAAACGAGTGTGCGAGCGCTCAGCCGGCCGGAGAGGCATAATGCGTAAGCTGGGGATCAACCTGATCCCCATCTGCGTGCTGCCAATCCCACTGTCGGTCCTGCTGCCACAACCCTCGGTCTGACTGGGCCTTAGACATGGAATGAACTCCGTATGCCTAAGCCAACCCATGAAACGAGCGTGCGGGCGCTCAACCGGTCGAGAGGCAGCATGCGCAAGCCGAGGATCAGCCTGGTCCCCCCTGCATGCTACCGATCCTGCTGTTGGTCCTACTGCCACAACCCTCAGTACAGTCCGATCTTAGACTGGGAATGAACTCCGTATGCTTAGACATGGAATGAACTCCGTATGCCTAAGCTAACCCATAAAACGAGTGTGCGGGCGCTCAGCCGGTCAGAGATACAGAATGTGCAAGTCGGGGAACGGCTCGGTCCCCCCTACATGCTGTCAATCCTACTGTCGCAACCCTCGATCCGGTCTGATCTTAGACTGGGAATTAACTTCGTATGCCTAAGTCAACCCACGAAATGAGCGTGCGGGCGCTGAGCCTGTCGGAGCAGCATAATACGCAAGCCGAGGATCGGTCCGGTCCCCCTCTGCATGCTGTCGGTCCCGTTGCCACAACCCTCGGTCCGGCTGCGGCTTAGACATGGAATGAACTCCCTATGCCTAAGCCAACCCACGAAACGGGCGTGCGGGCGCTCAGCCGACCGGAGAGGCAAAATGCGCAAGTCGGGGATCGACCCGATCCCCCCTGCGTGCTGTCAATCCTGCTGCCGCAACCCTCGGTCCGGTCCGATCTTAGACTGGGAATGAACTCTATATGCTTAGACTGGGGATGAACTCCGCACGCCTAAGTCAACCCATGAAACGAGCGTGTGGGCGCTCAGCCGACTAGAGAGGCAGGATGCGCAAGCCAAGGATCGAACGGGTGGTAGGTGGGTTCCAGCACATCTTCATATTTCTACCATGCCAATGCCATTTTTGTGGCTTGTAAATTCATACAATGGTCCCCTAAGCCTTCATGTGAAGTTTCGTGCCAAGACGACCCGTTTTCTATTTTTCATGATTTTCCAAACTTTTTACGGTTCGAGATTTTTTAAAAGTTTTTTAGAAAGAGTTTTGTCCCCAAATTTGGTAGAGGTGATCCCTGTATTTTTTTTGGCATGCACAAAAAATTCAGCTAAATACTTGAAGTGGAGAAGATTTGTGACCTTTTGAAAAAAGTGTCCCCATTTCAGACACTTTAATGGCTATTGGCAGCAAACCTATAAAATCTCAAATGCTCTTTAAGGGGGTGTGAGTTCTCGAGGTTTGATGAGGGATAGGGGGCCAATATAAGGGCCAAGTACCAGCACCCATCGCACATCATGTTGGCACACCCCCCGACCCCCAATCGCCGGAACCCCCAATGCCACCGGTTAGGCTCTCCGGTGATGCTCCGGCGATGGTGCCCCGAGAGAAAAAAAATGCGACACCAGCACATGCCCGAGCCCAGCATGTGCACTGTGGCTCAAAATCTTAGACTGGGAATGAACTCCGTATGCTTAGACATGGAATGAAGTCTGTATGCCTAAGCCAACCCACGAAACGAGCGTACGGGTGCTCAGCCGACCGAAGAGGCAGACTGCGCAAGCCGGGGATCAACTCGATCCCCATATGCGTGCTGTCGGTCCCACTACCACAACCCTCGGTCTGGCTGGGGCTTAGACATGGAATGAACTCCCTATGCCTAAGCCAACCCACGAAACGGGCGTGCGGGTGCTCAGCCAGCCGGAGAGGCAGAATGCGCAAGCCAGGGATCGGCTTGTTCCCCTTGCGTGCTGTCGATCCTGCTACCGCAACACTCGGTCCGGTCCGATCTTAGACTAGGAATGAACTCCATATGCTTAGACTGGGGATGAACTCCATATGCCTAAGTCAACCCACAAAACGAGCGTGTGGGCGCTCAGTCGATCGGAGAGGTCGACCGGAGAGGCATAATGCACAAGCCGAGGATCAGCCCAGTCCCCCTCTACGTGCTGTCGATCCCGCTGTCGGTCCTGCTACCACAACCCTTGGTCCAGCTAGGGCTTAGACATGGAATGAACTCTATAAGCCTAAGCCTACCCACGAAATGAGCGTGCGGGCGCTCAGCCGGCCGGAGAGGCAGAATGCGCAAGTCAGGGATTGGCTCGATCCCCCACTACGTGATGTCGATCCTGCTGCCGTAACCCTTAGTCAGATCCAATCTTAGACTGGCTCGATCCCCTTCTGCATGCCACCGATCCCGCTGCCACAACCCTCGGTCTGGCTGGGGCTTAAACATGGAATGAACTCCCTACGCCTAAGCCAACCCACGAAACCAGCGTACGGGCGCTCAGCCGGCCGAAGAGGCAGCATGCGCAAGCTGGGGATCGGCTCGATCCCCCTTGCATCCTGTCAATCTTGCTGTCGCAACGCTCGATCTAGTTCGATCTTAGACTGGGAATGAACTCCATATGCTTAGACTGGTGATGAACTCTGTATGCCTAAGTCAACCCACGAAACGAGCGTGTGGGCGTTCGGCCGACCAGAGAGGCAGGATGCGTAAGCCAGGAATCGAACGGGTGGTAGGTGGGTTCAAGCACATCTTCATATTTCTGCCATGCCAATGCCATTTTTATGGCTTGTAAATTCATACAATGGTCCCCTAAGCCTTTATGTGAAGTTCCATGGTAAGACGACACGTTTTTTACTTTTCACGATTTTTAAAACTTTTTGCGGTTCGAGATTTTTTAAAATTTTTTTAGAAAGAGTTTTGTCCCTAAATTTGGTAGAGGTGATCCTTGATTTTTATTGGCCTGCACAAAAAAATTAAGCTAAAAACATGAAGTAGAGAAGATTTTGTGACCGTTTGAAAAAAGTGTCCCCATTTCAGACACTTTAATGGCTACTGGCAGCAAACCTATAAAATCTCAAATGCTCTTTAAGGGGGTGTGAGTTCTTGAGGTTTGATGAGGGATAGGGGGCCAATATAAGGGCCAAGTACCAGCACCCATCGCACATCATGTGCGCACACCCCCCGGCCCCCCAATCATCGAAACCCCAAATGCCGTTGGTTAGGCTCTCCAGCGATGCTCTGACGATGGTGCCCCGGGCAAAAAAAATACGGCACCAGCACATGCCCGAGCCCAACATGTGCATCGTCCCTCAAAATCTTAGATTGGGAATGAACTCCATATGCTTAGACATGGAATGAACTTCATATGCCTAAGCCAACCCATGAAACGAGCGTGCGACTGCTCAGCCGGTCGGAGAGGTAGAATGCGCAAGTCGGGGATCAGCCCGATCCCCCCCTGCGTGCTGTCGATCCTACTACCACAACCCTCGGTCCAGTCTGATCTTAGATTGGGAATGAACCCGTATGCATAAGTCAACCCATGAAACGAGCGTGCGGGCGCTGAGCCGGCCGAAGAGGCATAATGCGCAAGCCGAGAATCGACTCGATCCCCCTCTGCGTGCTGTCGGTCCCGCTATCACAACCCTCGGTCTGGTTGGGGCTTAGACATGGAATGAACTCCCTATGCCTAAGCCAACCCACAAAACGGGCGTACGGTCGCTCAGTCGGTCGGAGAGGCAGAATACGCAAGCCTGGGATCGGCCCGGTCCCCCCTGCGTGCTGCCGATCTTGCTACCGCAAGCCTCGGTCTGGTCTGATCTTAGACTGAGAATGAACTTCGTATGCTTAGACTAGGGATGAACTCCGTATGCCTAAGTCAACCTATGAAACGAGCGTGCGGGCGCTCAGCCGGCCAGAGAGGCATAATGCGCAAGCCAGGGATCAGCCTGGTCCCCCTCTGCGTGTTACCGATCCTGCTACCGGTCCTGCTGCCACAACCCTCGATCCAGTTGGGGCTTAGACATGGAATGAACTCTGTATGCCTAAGCCAACCACGAAACGAGCGTGCGGGCACTCAGCCGACCGGAGAGGCAGAATGCGCAAGCAGCGGATCGGCCCGATCCCCTCTATTTGCTACCGATCCTACTGCCACAACCCTCAGTCCGATCCCATCTTAGACTGGGAATGAACTCCGTATGCATATGTCAACCCATGAAACGAGCGTGCGAGCGCTGTGCCGACCGAAGAGGCATAATGCGCAAGCCGGAGATCAGCCCGGTCCCTCTTTGCGTGCTGCCGGTCCCACTACCACAACCATCGGTCCAGCTGGGGCTTAGACATGGAATGAACTCCCTATGCCTAAGCCAACCCATGAAACGGGCATGCGGGCGCTCAGCCGGCCGGAGAGGCAAAATGTGCAAGCTGGGGACCTATCCGGTCCCCCCTGTGTGCTACCGATCCTGCTGTCGAAACCCTCGGTCTGGTTTTATCTTAGACTGGGAATGAACTCTGTATACTTAGATTGAGGATGAACTCCGTATGCCTAAGTCAACCCACAAAACGAGCGTGCGGGCGCTCAGCTGGCCAAAGAGGCAGGATGCGCATGCTGGGGATCGAACGGGTGGTAGGTGGGTTCAAGCATTCATATTTCTACCATGCCAATGCCATTTTTATGGCTTGTAAATTCATACAATGGTCCTCTAAGCCTTCATGTGAAGTTTCGTGGCAAGACAACCCGTTTTCTATTTTTCACGATTTTTGAAACATTTTACGGTTTGAGATTTTTTAAAATTTTTTTAGAAAGAGTTTTGTCCCCAAATTTGGTAGAGGAGATCCTTTTATTTTTGTTGGCATGCACAAAACAATTCAGCTAAAAACTCGAAGTGGAGAAGATTTTGTGATCGTTTGAAAAAAGTGTCCCTATTTTAGACACTTTAATGGCTACTGGCAGCAAACCTATAAAATGTCAAATGCTCTTTAAGGGGCTGTGAGTTCTTGAGGTTTGGTGAGGGATAGGAGGCCAATATAAGGGCCAAATGTCACGCCTTGGATGGGCGCGCCAGGCTCATTAGGCGCACCAGCAGGCGAGCCAAAGGTTGAGGCCCGCAGACCAGGCGTGCTAGTGGGTATCTACGTTCAAAGCCTAGCAAATGAGTTCAGAACGCCCGCCCAACTTGCAGGCCAGCCCGTGAGACCAAGGCCTGGTATACAAGCTTCCCACACCACATCCAGAAGGGCCCAAGGTGCTGGACACGCAAGGGAAGCTTCTGGAAGCAGGCAGGATCAGCAGCAGCATCCTGGCAGATTTGGTTGACCCTGAAAATCAAGAGTTAGCATCCTGATTGATTGTAATATGTATAATCCCATGATTTTAGCCTTTATTCTAGGGATATTGCCATTAAGTGTAAGCTGGAGCCTCAACTATAAATAGAGGGTTGCTCCTCCCTCATTTGTACACCATTAAACACTTCTGTTTCAGTGAATACAAGAGCATTTCCAGAATTCTGCCTTCTTATCTTATTTCTCTTTAACTTGCGTAATCAGCCCTTCCTGTTGTTCTAGTGCCCATACGCTTGTGTTTTAGGCTGACTTAGGCATAAAGGAGGAGATTCCAAGCATAAGGCCACACAGTTTCTGAGTCTAAGGTCAGAGCCTGTGATAGTTGGTATCAAAGCAAGTTTGATTCTTCGTGTTTGTGTTGTGCAGGTTAGAGGAGATGGCATCCCAAAGTGACGCTGCTAACCAACAACCAGAGGCCCAGGAGCATGGGCGTGGAAGAGGAGGAAAGCTAGTTTTAGAGATATCTGGTCTACCATGGACGGTAGGCTGGCCAAGGTGGAGGTGACCATGGGCGACATGGGGGAGAAGCTTGAGGGGGTAGAGACTCACATTACATCGCTAGACTCCATGGGGGAGGAGATCCAAAGTGAGCTGCAAGTTGCTCTCAATAAAGGCTTGGATGTGTTCACCCAAAAGAATCAGACTTTGCAGGCTGAAGTGCTAACCTTGCGCGATGGCATGGAGGCCATGTGCCAGCGGATGGAGGAGCTTACCAGTGAGCTCGTTGCTTGCAAGACTGCCATTGGGAATGGCATGTTTGCTAGAGTGTCCAAGTCCAGATTGGATGTCCCCAAGCCTAAGGAGTTCAAGGGACTAGGGTAGCCAAGGAAGTAGATAACCACCTTTGGGGTATGGAGCAGTACTTCCAGGCCATAGGCATGCATGACGAGGTGATAAAGGTAAGCACTGCTGCTATGTATCTCACTGATGTAGCCTTATTATGGTAGAGGCGCAGGTGTGATGATGTCAGACATGGGAGCACCAAGATTGGAACCTGGGTAGAGTTCTAAAAAGAGTTCAAAAAATAATTTTACCTGGAGTATGCCGTTGATGAGACGCGGGCAAAGTTATGCAGGCTAAACCAGCAAGGGGACATAAGGGAGTATGTCTAGAAATTCTCTGAACTGATGCTACAGATCTCTGATCTAGGTGAGAAGGACACCTTATTTGCTTTCATGGATGGGCTGAAGCCGTGGGTGAAGCATGAGCTACAAAGGAGAGGAGTTCATGACTTGGCTAAAGCCATGACTACTGCCGAGGCCTTGATAGAGTTCAAGCCTCTGAACAAGTTTGAGTCTACCAAGCCCAAGGGTAAGGGCAGGGATGATAGGGACTGAAAAAAGTAGTCCAAGGGGAAAGACCGTGATCGAGAGTCCAAGGATGGAGATCGGGACCGTTCAACCAAGGATGGCGAAAGGAAGCCACCAGCAGGCAAGTGGAAAGCAAAAGGGGATCGAGAGCCACTAGCATGTTACCTATGTGGAGGGAGCCACATAACGCGTAATTACCCATAGAAGGGCAAGCTGGCTGCTATAGACAAGGAGTCTGACGAGGAGCCAGAGTCAAGGGCAGCAAAGCTTGGGTCGTTGGTGCTCAATGCTATCCAGAGTAAGGGGAGCCACAAGCCAAACGGCTTGATGTTTGTGGATCTGATGGTTGCGGGTCAGAAGGTGAGCGCACTGGTGGACAAAGGTGCCTCACATCTTTTTATTTCAGGTGATAAAGCCCGAAAGCTCAGACTAAAGGTGTAAAAAGGGACTGGTATCATCAAAACGGTGAACTCCAAGAAAGTTTTAGCCATTGGAGTAATGCGAGGAGTGGAGTTGCAGCTTGGAGACTGGAAAGGCAAGGAGACCATTAAGGTAATACCCTTTGATGACTATGAGTTTGTGATTGGGTTGGATTTTCTTGTTCGGATTAATGCCCTCTTGTGCCTTTTACCGATTGTGTTTGCATCTTGGATGCACGGTGCCAATGCCTAGTGCCATTGAAGAGAGGGTCTGGAGTTGGGTCGCGGGTGGTGTCAACCATCCAATTTGCCAAAGCGGTAAGCAAACAAGAAGACACCTTCTTGGTAGCCCTGAAATATGATGAGCCAAGGGAGAAGGAGACCGAGTCACCCTTAGAGGTGCTAAAGGTGCTAAAGACCTTTAGTGATGTGATGCCCACAAAGCTACCTAGCAAGCTACCACCTAAGAGAGAGGTGGACCATAAGATCGAGCTGGTGTCCGAGGCCAAGCCACTAGCTAGAGCCCCTTACCTAATGTCTCCACCAGAGTTGGAGGAGTTGAGGAAGTAGCTCAAAGAGTTAGTTGATGCTGGCTTCATCAGGCCATCGAAGGCACCCTATGGTGCACCGGTTCTATTTTAGTGCAAGCATGATGGGTCGTTGCGACTGTGCATAGACTATCGGGCTTTGAACAAGCTGACCATCAAGAACAAGTACCCCATCCCACTCATTACGGACTTGTTCGATCAACTTAGGAGCACAAGGTGGTTCACCAAGCTGGATTTGAGGTCAGGCTACTATCAAGTCAGGATCACAGAGGGAGATGAGCCAAAGACAGTATGTGTCACTCGGTATGGTTCGTATGACACGAACGCCCCAGCAACATTCTGCACCCTTATGAACAAGGTACTTCAATCATTCCTTGATCGGTTTGTTGTGGTTTATTTGGATGACATTATGATCTACAGCCAGACTTTGGGAGAGCATGTAGACCACTTGAGATAGGTGTTCAAGGTGTTACGGGTGCATAAGCTATTTGTCAAGAGGGAGAAGTGCTCATTCGCCCAGCAGGAGATCCCGTTCCTTGGCCACATAGTTGGAGGTGGCAGGATACGCATGGATGAAGGCAAGATACACGCCATCCTGGAGTGGCAACCGCCAGCCAAGGTCACTGAGTTGAGATCATTCCTTAGGCTGGTCAACTACTACAGGTGCTTCATCAAAGGTCACTCAGCAATAGCCACGCCATTGACTGACTTGCTCAAGAAAGGGAAAGCATGGGAGTGGAGCACAGGGTGCCAGGAAGCCTTTGACAAGTTGAAGCGGGCTATGACCGAGGAGCCAATCTTGGCCTTGCCAGACCATGCCAAGTCGTATGAGGTGCATACGGATGCATCAAACTTTACCATAGGGGGCGTGTTGATGCAGGAGGGACGTCCAGTCGCGTTCGAGAGCAGAAAGCTGAATGAGACTGAGCGCAAGTACATGGTCCAAGAGAAGGAGATGACTACAGTGGTGTACTACTTACGCACTTGGTACCATTACCTGTTGGGGTCGAGGTTCGTGGTTAGGGTGGACAATGTGGCGACCAGCTACTTCCAGATGCAGAAGAAGCTGTCCCCCAAGCAGGTGAGATGGCAAGATTTTCTTACGAAATTTGATTTTGAGATGGAGTACAAGCTGGGGTGGGTGAACCTAGTGGTAGACACCCTGAGCAGGAAGGCTAACCTTGTTGCCATTAGCCAACTAGAGGGGTCACTGGTGCCGTGCATTAAGGAGGGAATTGCGTATGATCCTATAGCCAAGGCTTTGATGGAGTACGCCCAGCAAGGTAAGACTAGGCGGTTTTGGTTGTAGGATGGCTTACTGTACACCAAGGGAAGTAGACTGTTTGTGCCACAGCACGGGAAGCTCCACAAGGAAGTTTTGCAAGAATGCCATGATTCAAGGTAGGTTGGACACCCCAGAGTGAGCCATACCTTGGCGTTGATCAAGGATCGGTACTACTGGCCGCACATGAGGGATGATGTGGAGCCCTATGTGAAGACTTGTCTTGTGTGCCAATAGGACAAGGTGGAGCTCAAGAAACCAGGCGATCTCTTGGAGCCATTGCCAGTGCCAGAGCGACCACGGAAGAGTGTTTCTTTGGACTTTATAGTCGGTCTACCCAAAGCAAAAGGGTTTGGAAGCATCATTGTAGTGGTGGACAGGTTTTCCAAGTATGAAATCTTCATTCCAGCAACCAAGGAGTGCCCAGTCAAGGAGGCAGCTCGATTGTTCCTGAAGAACATGGTTAAGTACTGGGGAATGCCGAAGACCATTGTTAGTGATCGGGACGGGCATTTCACGGGCAGGTTCTAGACTGAGTTGTTCAAACTGTTGGGGTCAAACTTGAACTTTTCCACCAGCATGCATCCGCAGACCGATGGGCAGACAAAACGAGTGAATGGACTATTAGAGGTCTACTTCAGGCACTATGTGAGTACCACACAAAGGGACTGGCCAAAGCTACTAGATATTACGCAGTTTTCCTACAACTTGCAAAGGAGTGAGGCAACGAACCAGAGCCCATTTGAGGTTGTGACAGGGCAACAACCACTAACAGCCGATTCGATTGCTGCAGGTTATACAGGGTCGAATCCAGCAGCATACAAGTTTGACAAGGCATGGCAGGAGCAAACTGACTTGGCCAGAGTTTGTCTACACAAGGCAGCCAAGAGGTTGAAGAAATGGGCAGACCAGAATAGGCGGGACATGCAGTTCCAGGTTGGAGACTTGGTGTTGGTGAAGCTGCATCCCATTGTGCGCCATAGGGGGCTGCACAAAGGCCTAGTCCAGAGGTATAAGGGACCTTTTCGAGTAGTCAAGAGGGTAGGCAAGGTTGCCTACAAGCTGGATATGTCACCCAAGCTAAGGGTACACTCGGTGTTCCATGTAAGCATGCTCAAGCCATTCTATGAGGATGAGGGAGATCCAGGACAGGCAGAGTCAAAGCGTGCACCATTGGGAGCAAGAGCCTCATATGAGAAGGAGGTCCACAGCATCATAGCTGATTGAGAGGTGAGACAAAAGAACTATCAGCCAAGACAAGAGTACTTGGTGCGTTGGAAGGGACTTCCAGATAGTGAGGTGAGCTGGGAACCAGCAAATAACTTATGGCAGTTCAAGGACCAGATCAGGCAGTACCATGCAGAAGACACAACGAAGGCATTGTGCAATTAGGTGGGGGAGAATTTCATGCCCTAGGCGGGCACGCCAGGCACATCAGGCACACCAGCAGGTGAGCTAGAGGTTGAGGCCCGTAAACTAGGCGTGCTGGCGGGTATCTACGTGGAAAGCCTAGCAAACGAGTTCAGAACGCCCGCCCAACTTGCAGGCCAGCCCATGAGACCAAGGCCTGGCATACAAGCTGCTCGCACTACATCCAGAGGGGCCCAAGGTGTTGTACACGTAAGGGATGCTTCTGGAAGCATGTAGGATTAGCAGTAGCATCCTGGCAGATTTGGTTGACCCTAAAAATCAAGAGTTAGCATCCTGATTGATTGTAATCTGTATAATCCCATGATTTTAGCCTTTATTCTAGGGATATTGCCATTAAGTGTAAGCTGGAGCCTCAACTATAAATAGAGGGCTACTCCTCCCTCATTTGTACACCATCAAACACTTCTGTTTCAGTGAATACAAGAGCATTTCCAAAATTCTACCTTCTTATCTCGTTTCTCTTTAACCTGTGTAATCAGCCCTTTTCGTTGTTCTAGTGCCCGTACGCTTGTGTTTTAGGTTGATTTAGGCATAAAGGAGGAGATTCCAAGCCTAAGGTCGTACGGTTTCTGAGTCTAAGGTCGGAGCCCATGACACAAGTACCAACACCCATCGCACATCATGTGTGCACACCCCATCGGCCCCCCCAATCGTCGGAACCCCCAATGTCGCCAGTTAGGCTCTTCAACGATGCTCCGACGATGCTCCGACGATGCTCCGACGATGGTGCCCTGGGTGAAAAAAAAGTGGCACCAGCACATGCCCGAGCCCAGCATGTGCACCGTGGCTCAAAATCTTAGACTGCGAATGAACTCCATATGCTTAGACATCGAATGAACTCCGTATGCCTAAGCCAACCCATGAAATGAGCATGCGGGCACTCAGCCGATCGAAGAGGTAGATGCGTAAGCTGAGGATCAGTCCGGTCTTCCTTACATGCGATCGATCCTACTGCTGGTCCTGCTACCGTAATCTTCGGTCCGATCTGATCTTAGACTGGGAATAAACTCCGTATACTTAGACTGGGGATGAACTTCGTATGCCTAAGTCAACCCACGAAACGAGCGTGTGAGCGCTCAGCCAATCGGAGAGACCGATCGAAGAGGCATAATGCATAAGTCAGGGATCAACTCTGTCCCCCTCTACGTGCTGCTGATATCGCTGCAGGTCCTGCTGCCACAACCCTCTGTCCGGCTGGGGCTTAGACATGGAATGAACTCCATATGCCGAAGCCAACCCGCGAAATGAGCATATGGGCGCTCAACCGGCCGGAGAGGCAGAATGCACAAGCCGTGAATCAGCCCGGTCCCCCCTGCGTGCTGTCGATCCTGTGCTGGTCCTGTTACCGTAACCCTCAGTCCGGTCTGATCTTAGACTGGGAATGAACTTCGTATGCTTAGACATGGAATGAACTCCGTATGCCTAAGCCAACCCACGAAACGAGCGTGCAAGCGCTCAGCCTACCGGAGAGGTAGCATGCACAAGTTGGGGATCGACCTGGTCCCCCTCTGCGTGCTATCGATTCTGCTACCGCAACCCTCGATCCGATCTAATCTTAGACTAGGAATGAAATTCGTATGCCTAAGTCAACCTATGAAACGAGTGTACGGGTGTTGAGCTGACCGGAGAGGCATAATGCGCATACCAAGGATCAGCCCGATGTCCCTTTGCATGCTGTCAGTCCCGCTACCACAACCCTTGGTCTGGCTGGGGCTTAGACGTGGAATGAACTCCCTCGATCCAGTCCGATCTTAGACTGGGAATGAACTTCGTATGCTTAGATTGGGGATGAACTCCGTATGCCTAAGTCAACCCATGAAATGAGCGTGCGGGCGCTGAACCGACCGGAGAGGCATAATACGCAAGTCGGGGATCAGCCCGATCCCCCTCTACGTGTTGTCGGTCCCGCTGCCACCCCTCAATCCGACTGGGACTTAGACATGGAATGAACTCCCTATGCCTAAGCCAACCCACGAAAAGGGCATGCGGGTGCTTAACCGGCCGAAGAGGTAGAATGCGTAAGTTGGGGATCGGCCCGGTCTCCCTTGCGTGTTGCCAATCCTGCTACCGCAAGCCTCAGTCCGATCTGATCTTAGACTGTGAATGAACTCCGTATGCTGAGACTGGGGATGAACTTCGTATGCCTAAGTCAACCTACGAAACGAGTGTGCGGACGCTCAGTCGACCAGAGAGGTCAGATTCTCAAGCCGGGGATCGAACGGGTGGTAGGTGGGTTCAAGCACATCTTCATATATCTGCCATGCCAATGCCATTTTTTTGGCTTGTAAATTCATACAATGGTCCCCTAAGCCTTCATGTACAGTTTCGTGGCAAGACGACCCGTTTTCTATTGTTGACGATTTTTTAAACTTTTTACGGTTCAGGATTTTTTTAAATTTTTTTAGAAAGAGTTTTTTCCCCAAATTTGGTGGAGGTGATCCTTGTATTTTTTTTGGCATGCACAATAAAATTCAGCTAAAAACTCAAAGTGGAGAAGATTTTGTGACCGTTTGAAAAAAGTGTCCCCATTTTAGACATTTTAATGGCTACGGGCAGCAAACCTATAAAATCTCAAATGCTCTTTAAGGGGTGTGAGTTCTCGAGGTTTGATGAGGGATAGGCGGCCAATATAAGGGCCAAGTACCAGCACCCATCGCACATCATGTGCGCACACCCCCCGGCCCCCGCAATCGTTGGAACCCCCAATGCCTCCGGTTAGGCTCTCCGACGATGGTGCCCCGGGCAAAAAAAATGTGGCACCAGCACATGCCTAAGCCCAGCATGTGCTCCGTGGCTCAAAATCTTAGCCTGGGAATGAACTCCATATGCTTAGACATGGAATGAACTTCGTATGCCTAAGCCAACCTACGAAACGAGCGTGCGGGTGCTCAGCCGGCCGGAGAGGCAGAATGCGCAAGTCGGGGATTGGCCCGGTCCCCCTCTACGTACTGTCGATCCTACTACCGTAACCCTCAGTCTGATCCAATCTTAGATTGGAAATGAACTCCGTATGCCTAAGTCAACCCACGAAATGAGCGCTCAGACTTGAGCTGGTCGAAGAGGCATAATGCGCAAGCCAGGGATCGCCCGGTCCCCTCTGCATGCTGTCGATCCTGCTGGCGCAAGCCTTGGTCCGGTCCGATCTTAGACTATGAATGAACTTCATATACTGAGACTTGGGATGAACTCCGTATGCCTAAGTCAGCCTATGAAATGAGTGTGCGGACGCTCAGTCGACCAGAGAGGTTAGATGTGCAAGCCGGGGATCGAACGGGTGGTAGGTGGGTTCAAGCACATCTTCATATTTCTGCCATGCCAATGCCATTTTTTTGGCTTGTAAATTCATACAATGGTCCCCTAAGCCTTCATGTGCAGTTTCGTGGCAAGACGACCCATTTTCTATTGTTGACGATTTTTGAAACTTTTTACGGTTCGGGATTTTTTAAAATTTTTTTAGAAAGAGTTTTTCCTCCAAATTTGGTAGAGGTGATCCTTGTATTTTTATTGGCATACACAAACAAATTCAGCTAAAAACTCAAAGTGGAGAAGATTTTGTGGCCGTTTGAAAAAAGTGTCCCCATTTCAAACACTTTAATGGCTACTGGCAGCAAACCTATAAAATCTCAAATGCTCTTTAAGGGGGTGTGAGTTCTCGAGGTTTGATGAGGGATAGGGGGCCAATATAAGGGCCAAGTAACAGCACCTATCGCACATCATGTGTGCACACCCCCGACCCCCCCAATCGCCGGAACCACCAATGCCGCCGGTTAGGCTCTTCGACGATGCTCTGACGATGGTGCCTCGGGCGAAAAAAATGCGGCACCAGCACATGCCCAAGCCTAACATGTGCACCATGGCTCAAACTCTTAGACTGTAATGAACTCCGTATGCTTAGACATGGAATGAACTCCGTATGCCTAAGCCAACCCACAAAACAAGCATGCGGGCGCTCAGCTGGCCGGATAGGCAGAATGCGTAAGTCGGGGATCAGCCAGGTCCCCCTCTGCGTGCTGCCAATCTCGCTGCCGATCTTGGTACCACACCCTCAGTTCGACTGGGGCTTAGACATGGAATGAACTCTGTACGCCTAAGCCAACCCATGAAACGAGCGTGCAGGCGCTCAGCAGGCTGGAGAGGCAGAATGCGCAAGTCGGGGACCGGCCCTGTCCCCACCTGCGTGCTGTCAATCTTGCTGCTGCAACCCTTGGTCTAGTCTGATCTTAGACTGGGAATGAACTTCGTATGCCTAAGTCAACCCACAAAACGAGCGTGCGGGCGCTCAGTCGGTCGGAGAGGCAGAATACGCAAGCCGGGGATCAGCCTGGTCCCCCCTGCGTGCTTCTGATCCTGCTACTGGTCCTGCTACCGTAACCCTCAGTCTCATGGGATCTTAGACTGGGAATGAACTCTGTATGCTTAGACATGGAATGAACTCCGTATGCCTAAGCCAACCACGAAACGAGCGTGCGGACGCTCAGTCGATCGGAGAGGCAAAATACGTAAGCCGGGGATCAACCCGATCCCCCCTACGTGCTGTTGATCCTGCTACCGTAACCCTCAATCCGATTCGATCTTAAACTGGGAATGAACTCCGTATGCCTAAGTCGACCCATGAAATAAGCACTCAGACGTTGAGCAGATCGAAGAGGCATAATGCGCAAGCCAGGGATCGCCCGGTCCCCCTTTGCGTACTATCGGTCCCGCGGCCACAACCCTTGGTCTGGCTAGGGCATAGACATAGAATGAACTCCCAATGCCTAAGCCAACCCATAAAATGAGCCTACGAGCACTCAACCGACCGGAGAGGCAGAATGCACAAGCCGAGGATCGACCCGATCCCCCCTGCGTGCTGTCAATCCAGCTATCGCAACCCTCAGTTTGATCCAATCTTAAACTGGATGAACTCCGTATGCCTAAGTCAACCCACAAAATGAACGTGCGGACGCTTAGCCGACCAGAGAGGCAGGATGCGCAAGTCGGGGATCGAACAAGTGGTAAGCGAGTTCAAGCACATCTACATATTTCTGCCATGCCAATGCCATTTTTATGGCTTGTAAATTCATACAGTGGTCCCCTACACCTTCATGTGAAGTTTCGTGGCAAGACGACCCATTTTCTATTTTTCACGATTTTTGAAACTTTTTGCGGTTCAGGATTTTTAAAAAATTTTTTAGAAAGAGTTTTGTCCCCAAATTTGGTAGAGGTGATCCCTGTATTTTTGTTGGCATGCATAAAAAAATTCAGCTAAAACCTGGAAGTGGAGAAGATTTTGTGACCGTTTGAAAAAAGTGTGCCCATTTTAGACACTTTAATGGCTACTGGCAGCAAACCTATAAAATCTCAAATGCTCTTTAAAGGGGTTTGAGTTCTCAAGGTTTGATGAGGGATAGGGGGCCAATATGAGGGCCAAGTACCAGCACCCATCGCACATCAGGTGCGCACACCCCCCGACCCCCCCAATCGTCGGAACCCCCAATGACGCTGGTTAAGCTCTCTGACAATGCTCCGATGATGGTGCCCCAGGCAAAAAAAATGTGGCACCAGCACATGCCCAAGCCGAGTGTGTGCTCTGTGGCTCAAACTCTTAGACTGGGAATGAACTCCATATGATTTGACATGGAATGAACTCCGTATGCCTAAGCCAACCCACGAAACGAGCGTACGGGCGCTCAGCAGGCCGAAAAGGCAAAATGTGCAAGCCGGGGATCGGCCCAGCCCCTCTCTGCCTGCTGCCGGTCTCGCTACCACAACCCTCGATTCGGTTGGGGCTTAGACATGGAATGAACTCCCTATGCCTAAGCCAACCCACGAAATGGGCGTGCAGGCGCTCAGTCGGCCGGAGAGGCATAATGCGCAAGCCGGGGATCGACTTGGTCCCCCCTGTGTGATGCTGATCCTGCTGCCACAACCCTCGATCCAGTTTGATCTTAGACTGGGATTGAACTCCATATGCTTAGACTGGGGATGAACTTCGTATGCCTAAGTCAACCCACGAAACAAGCGTGCGGGCGCTCAGTCGGTCGGAAAGGCAGAATACGTAAGCCAGGGATCGACCCGATCCCCCCTGCGTGCTATCGATCCTGCTGCTATCCTGTTGCCGCAACCCTCGATCACGTCTGATCTTAGACTAGGAATGAACTCCGTATGCTTAGACATGGAATAAACTCTGTATGCCTAAGCCAACCCATGAAACGAGTGTGCGAGTGCTCAGCCGATCGGAGAGGCAGAATGTGCAAGTCGGGGATCGACCTGATCCCCTCCTGCGTGCTATCGATCCTACTGTTGCAACCCTCGGTCCGGTCTGATCTCAAACTGGGAATGAACTCTGTATGCCTAAGTCAACCCATGAAACGAGCGTGCGGGCACTGAGCCAGCTGGAGAGGCATAATGCGTAAGCTGGGGTTCGGCCCGATCCCCCTTTGTGTGCTATCGATCCCACTGCCATAACCCTCGATCTGGCTGGGGCTTAGACATGGAATGAACTCCCTATGCCTAAGCCAACCCACGAAACGGGCATGCAGGCATTAAGGACCGGAGAGGCAGAGTGTCAAAGCTGGGGATCGGCCCGATCCCCACTACGTGCTGTCGATCCTGCTGCCGCAACCCTCGATCCAGTTCGATCTTAGACTAGGAATGAACTCCGTATGCCTAAGTCAACCCACGAAACGAGCATGTGCAAGCTGTGGGTGCTCAGCTGACCAGAGAGGCATAATGTGCAAGCTGGGGATCAGCCCGGTCCCTCTCTGCGTACTGTCGATCCCACTGTCGGTCCTGCTGCTACAACCCTCGGTCCGACTGGGGTTTAGACATGGAATGAACTCTATATGCCTAAGCCAACCAATGAAACGACCGTGAAGGTGCTCAGTCAACCGTAGAGGCAGAATGCACAAGTCGAGGATCGACCCGGTCCCCCCTGCGTGCTGTCGATCTTGCTAGTGGTCCTGCTGCCGCAAACCTTGGTCTGGTCTGATCTTAGACTGGGAATGAACTCCGTATGCTTAGACATGGAATGAACTTCGTATGGCTAAGCCAACCCACGAAATGAGCGTACGGGCAGTCAGCTGACCAAAGAGGCAGAATGCGTAAGTCGGGGACCGGCCTAGTCCCCCTTGCATGCTATTGATCTTGCTGTCGCAACCCTCGATCCAATATGATCTTAGACTGGGAATGAACTCCGTATGCCTAAGTCAACCCATGAAACGAGCGTTCGGGCGCTGAGCCGGCCGGAGAGGCATAATGGGCAAGCCGAGGATCAACTCGATCCCCCTCTGCATGCTGTTGGTCCCGCTACCACAACCCTCGATCCGACTGGGGCTTAGACAGAGAATGAACTCCCTATGCCTAAGCCAACCCATGAAACGGGCGTGCGGGCCCTCAACCGGTCGGAGAGCAGAATGCGTAAGCCGGGGATCGACCCGATCCCCCCTACATGCTACCGATCCTTCTGCCGTAACCCTCAGTCTGATCCGATCTTAGACTAGGAATGAACTCTGTATGCTTAGACTGGGGATGAACTTCGTATGCCTAAGTCAACCCACGAAACAAGCGAGTGGACGCTCAGCTGACCAGAGAGGCAGGATGCGCAAGCCGAGGATCGAACGGTGGAAGGTGGGTTCAAGCACATCTTCATATTTCTGCCATGCCAATGCCATTTTTATGGCTTGTAAATTCATACAATGGTCCCCTACACCTTCATGTGAAGTTTCGTGGCAAGACGACCCGTTTTTTATTTTTCACGATTTTTGAAACTTTTTACAGTTCGGGATTTTTTAAAATTTTTTTAGAAAGCATTTTGTCCCCAAATTTGTAGAGGTGATCCTTGTATTTTTTTTGGCATGCACCAAAAAATTCAGCTAAAAACTCGAAGTGGAGAAGATTTTGTGACCGTTTGAAAAAAGTGTCCCCATTTTAAACACTTTAATGGCTACTGGCAGCAAACCTATAAAATCTGAAATGCTCTTTAAGGGGGTGTGAGTTCTCGAGGTTTGATGAGGGATAGGGGGCCAATATAAGGGCCATGTACCAGTACCCATCGCACATCATGTGCGCACACCCCCTGGCCCCCCCAATCGTCGAAACCCCTAATACCGCCAGTTAGGCTCTCCGGTGATGCTCCGGTGATGGTGCCCCGAGCCAAATAAATACAAAATGCACAAGTTGAGGATCGGCCCGATCCCTCCTGCATGCTGCTGATACTACTACCGCAACCCTCGATCCGGTCTGAACTTAGACTGGGAATGAACTCCGTATGCTTAGACTAGGGATAAACTTCGTACGCCTAAGTCAACCCACAAAACGAGCGTGCGGGCACTCAGTCAGCCGGAGTGACATAATGTGCAAGTCGGGGATTAACCCAGTCCCTCTCTGCGTGCTGCCGATCCTGCAGCCACAACCCTCGGCTCGACTGGGGCTTAGGCATGGAATGAACTCCGTATGCCTAAGCCAACCTACAAAACGAGCGTGCGTGCGCTCAGCCGACCTGGTCTCCCCTGCGTGCTATCGATCCTGCTGCTGGTCTTACTACCGCAACCCTCAGTTTGGTCCAATCTTAGACTGGGAATGAACTCCGTATGCTTGAACATGGGATGAACTCCGTATGCCTAAGCCAACCCATGAAACGAGTGTGCGAGCGCTCAGCTGGCCGGAGAGGCAGAATGCTCAAGCTAGGGATCGACCCGGTCCCCCCTTGTGTGCTATCGATCCTGCTATCGCAACCTTCGGTCTGGTTCGATCTTAGACTGGGAATGAACTCTGTATACCTAAGTCAACCCATGAAACGAGCGTGTGGGCGCTAAGCCGATCGGAGAGGCATAATGCGCAAGTGGGGATCAGCCCGATCCCCCTCTGCGTGCTGCTGGTCTCGCTGCCACAACCTTCGATCTGATTGGGGCTTAGAAATGGAATGAACTCCCTATTCCTAAGCCAACCCATGAAACGGGCGTGCGGGTGCTCAGCCGATCAAAGAGGCAGAATGCGCAAGCCGGGGATCGACCCGGTCCCCACTGCGTGCTGTCGATCTTACTGTCGCAACCCTCGGTCCTGTCTGATCTTAGATTAGGAATAAACTTCGTATGCTTAGACTGGGGATGAACTCCGTATGCCTAAGTCAAGCCACGAAATGAGCACGGGGATGCTCAGTCGACCAGATAGGTAGGATGCGCAAACCGGGGATCGAACGGATGGTAGGTGGGTTCAAGCACATCTTCATATTTCTACCATGCCAATGCCATTTTTATGGCTTGTAAATTCATACAATGGTCCCCTATGCCTTCATGTGAAGTTTCATGACAAGACGACTCGTTTTCTATTTTTCACAAATTTTGAAACTTTTTACGGTTCAGGATTTTTTAAAATTTTTTTAGAAAGATTTTTCACCCCAAATTTGGTAGAGGTGATCCTTGTATTTTTGTTGGCATGCACAAAAAAATTCAGCTAAAAACTCGTAGTGGAGAGGATTTTATAACCGTTTGAAAAAAGTGTCCCCATTTCAGACATTTTAAAGGCTACTGGCAGTAAACCTATAAAATCTCAAATGCTCTTTAAGGGGGTGTGAGTTCTTGAGGTTTGAAGAGGGATAGGGGGCCAATATAAGGGCCAAGTACCAGCACCCATCGCACATCATGTGCGCACACCCCCCGGGCCCCCCCAATCACCAGAACCCCCAATGTCACCGGTTAGGCTCTCCGACGATGCTCCGACGATGGTGTCCCGGGCAAAAAAAATGTAGCACCAGCACATGGCTGAGCCCAGCATGTGCACCGTGGCTCAAACTCTTAGACTAGGAATGAACTTCGTATGCTTAGATATGGAATGAACTCCGTATGCCTAAGCCAACCCACGAAATGAACGTGCGGGTGCTCAGCCGAGCGGAGAGACAGAATGCGCAAGCCGAGGATCAGCCCGATCCCCTCTACGTGTTGCCGATCCTACTGCCGTAACCCTCGGTCTGGTTAGATCTTAGACTGGGAATCAACTCTGTATGCTTAGATTGGGGATGAACTCTGTATGCCTAAGTCGACCCATGAAACGAGTGTACGGGCCCTCAGCCGGCCGGAGAGGTCGACCAGAGAGGTAGAATGTGCAAGTCGAGGATCGACCCGATCCCCCCTGCGCGCTACCGATCTTGCTGCTGGTGCTGCTGCCGCAACCCTCGGTCCGGTCCGATCTTAGACTGGGAATGAACTCCATATGCTTAGACATGGAATGAACTCCGTATGCCTAAGCCAACCCATGAAATGAGCGTGCGGGCGCTCAGTCGGCTGGAGAGGTAGAATGCGTAAGCCAGGGATCGATCCAGTCCCTCCCTACGTGCTGTCGATCCTGCTGTCGCAACCCTCGGTCCGATCCGATCTTAGATTGGGAATGAACTCCGTATGCCTAAGTCAACCCACGAAACGAGCGTTCGGGCACTGAGTCAGTCGGACTGGCATAATGCGCAAGCCAGGGATTGGCCCGGTCCCTCTCTGTGTGCTTCCAGTTCTGCTACCATAACCCTCGATTCGGCTGGGGCTTAGACATGGAATGAACTCTCTATGCCTAAGCCAACTCATGAAACGGGCATGCGGGCGCTCAGTCGGCCGAAGAGGCAGAATGCGTAAGCCGAGATCAGCCCCGTCCCCCCTACGTCCTGCTGATCCTGTTGCCACAACCCTCTATCTGATCCGATCTTAGACTGGGAATGAACTCTATATGCTTAGACTGGGGATGAACTCCGTATATCGAAGTCAACCGACGAAACGAGCGTGTGGGCATTTAACCGGTCGGAGAGGCATAATACGCAAGCTAGGAACAGCCCAGTCCCCCTCTGCGTGCTACCGATCCCGCTACCGGTCCTGCTACCATAACCCTTGGTCCGGTTGGGGCTTAGACATAGAATGAACTCCTATGCCTAAGCCAACCCACGAAACAAGCGTGCAGATGCTCAGTCGGCCAGAGAGGTAGAATGCACAAGCCGAGGATCAGCCCGGTCCCTCCTTGCATGCTATTGATCCTGCTGCAGGTCCTCCTACCACAATCATCGATCCGGTCCGTTCTTAGACTGAGAATGAAGTTCGTATGCTTAGGCATGCAATGAACTCCGTATACCTAAGCCAACACACGAAACGAGCGTGCGGGCATTCAACTGGCCGAAAAGGTAAAATGCACAAACCGAGGACCGACTCGATCCCCCCTGCGTACTGTCGATCCTATTATCGCAACCCTCGATCCGGTCTGATCTTAGATTGGGAATGAACTCCGTATGCCTAAGTCAACCCACGAAATGAGCGTATGGGCGTTGAGCCGATCGGAGAGGCATAATACTCAAGCTGGGGATCAGCCTGATCCCCCTCTGCGTGCTGTCGGTCCCGCTTGCACAACCCTTCATCTGGCTAGGGCTTAGACATAGAATGAACTCCTTATGCCTAAGCCAACCCACGAAACGGACATACGGGCGCATCGAAAAGGTAGAATGCGTAAGCCGGGGATCTACCCGATCCTCTCTGCGTGCTGCCGATCCTACTACCACAGCCTTCAGTTCAGTCTGATCTTAGATTGGGAATGAACTTCGTATGCTTAGACTGGGGATGAACTCTGTATGCCTAAGTCAACCCACGAAACGAGCGTGCGGGTGCTCAACCGATTGGAAAAGCCGATCGGAGAGGTAGAATGCGTAAACCGAGGAACGACTCGATCCTCCTTACGTGCTACCGATCCTATTGCTGGTCCTACTGTCGCAACCCTCGATCCGATCCGATCTTAGACTGGGAATGAAATCCATATGCTTAGACATGGAATGAACTCCGTATACCTAAGCCAACCCATGAAATGAGCATACAGGGATCGAGTGCTGTCGATCTTGCTGCCACAACCCTCGGTCTAATCCGATCTTAGACTGGGAATGAACTCCGTATGCCTAAGTCAACCCACGAAACGTGCGTTCAGGTGCTGAGCTAATCGGAGAGGCATAATACGCAAGCCGGGGATCAGCTAGTCACCCTCTGCGTGTCGTCCACAACCCTCGATCCGGTTGGGGCTTAGACATGGAATGAACTCCCTATGCCTAAGCCAACCCACAAAACGGGCAGCGGCCGCTCAGTTTACCAGAGAGGCAGAATGTGCAAGCTGGGGATCAGCCTAATCCCCCTGCGTGCTGCCGATCCTACTGTCGTAACCTTCGATCCAATCCGATCTTAGATTGGGAATGAACTTCGTATGCATAGACTGAGGATGAACTCCGTATGCCTAAGTCAACCCATGAAATGAGCGTGCGGGCGTTCAGCCAGCCGGAGAGGTCAACCAGAGAGGCATAATATGAAAGTCGGGGATCAACCAGGTCCCCCTCTACGTGCTGTCGATCTCGCTATCGATCCTGCTACCACAACCCTCGGTCCGATTGGGGCTTTGACATGAAATGAACTCCGTATGCCTAAGCTAACCCACGAAATGAGTGTACGGGCGCTCAACTGGCCGAAGAGGCAGAATGTGCAAGCCGGGGATCGATTCGGTCCCCCCTGCGTGCTGTCGATCCTATTGCTGGTCCTGCTGTCGCAACCCTCGATTCGGTCCGATCTTAGACTGGGAATGAACTCCATATGCTTAGACATGGAATGAACTCCTTATGCCTAAGCCAACCCACAAAACAAGTGTGTAGGTGCTCAGTCGGTCGGAGAGGCAGAATGCGCAAGTCGGGGACCAACCCGGTCCCCCCTGTGTGCTTCGATCCTACTGCTGCAACCCTCAATCCGGTCTGATCTTAGACTGGGAATGAACTCCGTATGCCTAAGTCAACCCACGAAATGAGCGTGTGGGCACTGAGCCGACTGGAGAGGCATAATGCGCAAGTCAGGGATCAGCCCGATCCCCCTCTGAGTGCTGTCGGTCCCGCTACCACAACCCTCGGTCTGGCTAGGGCTTTGACATGGAATGAACTTCCTATGCCAAAGCCAACCCACGAAACGGGCGTACGGGCACTCAGCCGACCGGAGAGTCAGAACGCGTAAGCCGGGGATCGGCCCGATCACCCCTGCGTGCTGTCGATCCTGTTGTCGCAACCCTCGATCCGGTCCAATCTTAGATTGGGAATGAGCTTCGTATGCTTGGACTGGGGATGATCTCTGTATCCCTAAGTCAACCCATGAAACGAGCGTGCGGATGCTCAGCTGACCGGAGTGGTCGACCGGTGAGGTATAATGCATGCGTGCGTGCTATCGATCCTGCTGCCGATCCTGCTACCACAACCCTTGATCCGGCTAGGGCTTAGACATGGAATGAACTTCGTATGCCTAAGCCAACCCACGAAATGAGCGGGCGGGCACTTAGTCGGCTGAAAGGTAGAATGCGCAAGTCGGGGATCGGTCTGGTCCCTCCTGCGTGCTGTCGATCCTATTGCTGGTCCTGCTACCGTAACCCTCGGTCCGGTCCAATCTTAGACTGGAAATGAACTCCGTATGCTTAAACATGTAATGAACTCCGTATATCGAAGCCAACCCACGAAAGGAGCGTGCGGGCGCTCAGCCGATCGGAGAGGCAAAATGCACAAGTCGAAGACCGACTCGGTCCCCCCTTACGTACTGTCGATCTCGCTACCGCAACCCACGGTCCGGTTCAATCTTAGACTGGGAATGAACTTCGTATGCCTAGGTCAACCCACGAAATGAGCGTGTGGGCGCTGAGTTGGCCGGAGAGGCATAATGCACAAGCCAGGGATTGAGCCGATCCCCTTCTGCGTGCTGCCGGTCCCGCTGCCACAACCCTCAGTCTGGCTGGGGCTTAGACATGGAATGAACTCCCTATGCCTAAGCCAACCAATGAAACGGGCGTACGGGCGCTCAGCCAGCTGGAGAGGCAGAATGCACAAGCCGAGGATCGACCCGATCCCCCCTGCGTGCTATCGATCCTACTGTCGCAACCCTCGGACCAGTCTGATCTTAGACTGGGAATGAACTCCATATGCTTAGACTAGGGATGAACACCGTATGCCTAAGTCAACCCACGAAACGAGCGTGCGGACGCCCAGCCGACCAAAGAGGTAGGATGCACAAATCGGGGATCGAACGGGTGGTCGGTGGGTTCAAGCACATCTTCATATTTCTACCATGCCAATGCCATTTTTAGGGCTTGTAAATTCATACAATGGTCCCCTACACCTTCATGTGAGGTTTTTTGCCAAGACGACCTGTTTTCTATTTTTCATGATTTTTGAAACTTTTTGTAGTTCGGGATTTTGTAAAATTTTTTTAGAAAGAATTCTTTGTTGGCATGCATAAAAAAATTCAACTAAAAACTCGAAGTGGAGAAGATTTTGTGACTGTTTAAAAAAAGTTTCCCCATTTCAAACACTTTAATAGCTATTGGCAGCAAACTTACAAAATCTCAAATGCTCTTTAAGGGGGTGTGAGTTCTCGAGGTTTGATGAGGGATAGGGGGCCAATATAAAGGATATGGAGAGGCCGGCCGGAGAGGCATAATGCGCAAGCCGGGGATCAGCCTAGTCCCTCTCTACGTGCTACCGATCCCGCTGTCGATCCTGCTGCCAAAACCCTCGGTCCGACTGGGGCTTAGACATGGAATTAACTTTGTATGCCTAAGCCAACCCACAAAATGAGTGTGCGGGTGCTCAACCGATCGAAAAGGCAGAATGCGCAAGCCAAGGATCAGCTCGGTCCCCCACTGTGTGCTGTCGATCGTGCTATCGTAACCCTTGGTCTGGTCTGATCTTAGACTGGGAATGAACTTTGTATGCCTAAGTTAACGCATGAAATGAACGTGCAGGCATTGAGTCGATTGGAGAGGCAAAATACGCAAGCTGGGGATCAGCCCGGTCCCTCTCTACGTGCTGCTGATCCCGTTGCCATAACCCTTGGTCCGGCTGGAGCTTAACATGGAATGAACTCCCTATGCCTAAGCCAACCCACGAAACAGGCGTGCGGGTGCTTAGCCGATCAGACAGGTAGAATGCACAAGCCAGGGATTGGATCGATCCCCCCTGCGTGCTACCAATCCTGCTACCGTAACCCTCAGTCCGGTCTGATCTTAGACTGGGAATAAACTTCGTATGCTTAGACTGGGGATGAACTCCATATGCCTAAGTCAACCCATGAAACAAGCGTACGGGCGCTCAGCTGACCAGAGAGGCAGGATGTGCAAGCCGAGGATCGAACAAGTGGTAGGTGGGTTCAAGCACATCTTCATATTTCTGCCATTCCAATGCCATTTTTATGGCTTGTAAATTCATACAATGGTCCCCTAAGCCTTCATGTGAAGTTTCGTGGCAAGACGACCCTTTTTCTATTTTTCATGATTTTCAAAACATTTTACGGTTCAGGATTGTTTAAAATTTTTTTAGAAAGAGTTTTGTCCCTAAAATTGGTAGAAGTGATCCTTGTATTTTTTTTGGGTTGCACAAAAAAATTGAGCTAAAAACTCGAAGTGGAGAAGATTTTGAGACCGTTTGAAAAAAGTGTCCCCATTTCAGACACTTTAAAGGCTACTGGCAGCAAACTTATAAAATCTCAAATGCTCTTTAAGAGGGTGTGAGTTCTCGAGGTTTGATGAGGGATAGGAGGCCAATATAAGGGCCAAGTACCAGCACCCATCGCACATCATGTGCGCACACCCCCTCGGCCCCCCCAATCGCCAAAACCCCCAATACCGTCGGTTAGGCTCTCCGACGATGCTCCGACGATGCTCTGACGGTGGTTCTTCGGGCAAAAAAAATGTCGCACCAGAACATGCCTGAGCCCAGCATGTGCACTGTGGCTCAAACTCTTAGACTGGGAATGATCTCCATATGCTTAGGCATGGAATGAACTCCGTATGCCTAAGCCAACCCACGAAATGAGCTTACGGGCGCTCAGCCGGTCAGTGAGGTAAAATGTGCAAGCCGAGGATCAGCCCGGTCCCCCTCTGCGTCTTGGTGGTCCCACTGCCACAACCCTCGATCTGACTGGGGCTTAGACATGGAATGAACTCTCTATGCCTAAGCCAACCCATGAAATGGGAGTGCGGGTGCTCAGTCAGCTGGAGAGGCAGAATGCGCAAGCCGGTGATCGGCCTGGTCCCCCTTGCGTGTTGCCGATCCTACTGTCGTAACCCTCGAACCGGTTTGATCTTTGACTGGGAATGAACTCCGTATGCATAGAATGGGGATAAACTCCGTATGCCTAAGTCAACCCAAAAAATGAGCGGTGAGCGCTCAGTCGGCCGGAGAGGTCGGTCGGAGAGGCAAAATGTGCAAGCCGAGGATCGACCCGATCCCCCCTTTGTGTTGTTGATCCTGTTGCTGGTTCTGCTATCATAACCTTCGGTCCGGTTCAATCTTAGACTGGGAATGAACTCCGTATGCTTAGACATGGAATGAGCTCCGTATGCCTAAGCCAACTCACGAAACGACCGTGCACTGAGCTGATCGGAGAGGCATAATGCGCTGAGTTGATCGGAGAGGCATAATGCGCAAGTCGAGGATCGGGTCAGTCCCCCTCTGCGTGTTGTCGGTCTCGTTACCGCAACCCTCGGTCCGGCTGAGGGTTAGACATGGAATGAACTCCCTATACCTAAGCCAACCCATGAAATGGGCGTGCAGGCGCTCAACCGGCCGTAGAGGCAGAATGCACAAGCTGGGGATCAGCCCGGTCCCTCCTTACGTGCTGTCGATCCTGCTGCTGGTCCTACTACCGCAACCCTCGATCCGATTCGATCTTAGACTGGGAATGAACTCCGTATGCTAAGACATGGAATGAATTCTCTATGTAAAAGTCAACCCACGAAACGAGCGTACGGGCGCTGAGCCGGTCGAAGAGGCATAATGCGCCAGCCAGGGATCAGCCCGGGTCCCCTTCTGTGTGCTGTCGGTCCCGCTGCCACAACCCTCGGTCCGACTAGGGCTTAGACATGGAATGAACTCCCTATGCCTAAGCCAACCCACGAAACGGGCGTGCGGGCTCTCAGTCGGCCGAAAAGGTAGAATGTGCAAGCCGGGGATCGGCCCGATCCCCCCTGCGTGCTACTGATCCTGCTGTCGCAACCCTCGATCTGATCCGATCTTAGATTGGGAATTAACTATGTATGCTTAGACTGGGGATGAACTCCGTATGCCTAAGTCAACCCAAGAAATGAGCGTACGGGTGCTCAACCGGCCGAAGAGGCATAATGCGCAAGCCGGGGGTTAGCCCAATCCCCCTCTGCGTGCTGTCGATCCCGCTGTCGGTCCTGCTGCCATAACCCTCGGTCCGGCTAGGGCTTAGATATAGAATGAACTCTATATGCCTAAGCCAACCCACGAAACGAGCGTGCAGACGCTCAGCCGACCAGAGGAGCAGAATACGTAAGCCAAGGATCGACCTGATCCCTCCTGCGTGCCTGCGATCCTGCTGCCGTAACCCTTGGTCTGGTCTGATCTTATACTGGTAATGAACTCCGTATGCTTAGACATGGAATGAACTCCGTATGCCTAAGCCAACCCATGAAACGAGCGTACGAACGCTCAGCCCGTCGAAGAGGAAGAATGAATAAGTCGGGGATCGGCCCAATCCCCCTTACGTGCTATCGATCTTGCTGCCATAACCCTCGGTCTGGTCCGATCTTAGATTCGGAATGAACTCCGTATGCCTAAGTTAACCCACGAAATGAGCATGCGGACGCTTAGTCGGTCGGAGAGGCATAATGCGTAAGCTGAAGATTGGCCGGTCCCCATTTACGTGCTGTCGGTCCCGCTACCACAACCCTCAGTCCGACTGGGGCTTAGACATGGAATGAACTCCCTATACCTAAGCCAACCCACGAAACAGGCATGCGGGCGCTCAACCAGTCGGAGAGGCAGAATGCGCAAGCCGGGGATCGACCCAGTCCCCCCTGTGTGCTGCCGATCCTGTTGCCACACCCTCGGTCCGGTCTGATCTTAGACTAAGAATAAACTCCATGTGCTTAGACTGGGGATGAACTCCGTATGCCTAAGTCAACCCATGAAACGAGCGTGAGGGCGCTCAGCCGACCAGAGAGGCAGGATGCACAAGTTGGGGATCGAACGGGTGATAGGTGGGTTCAAGCACATCTTCATATTTTTGCCATGCCAATGCCATTTTTATGGCTTGTAAATTCATACAATGTTCCCCTAAGCCTTCATGTGAAGTTTCGTGGCAAGACGACCCGTTTTCTATTTTTCATGATTTTTGAAACTTTTTACGGTTCGAGATTTTTTAAATTTTTTTAGGAAGCGTTTTGTCCCCAAATTTGGTAGAGGTGATCCTTGTATTTTTGTTGGCATGCATAAAAAAATTCAGCTAAAAACTCAAAATGGAGAAGATGTTGTGACCATTTGAAAAAAGTGTCCCCATTTTAGACACTTTAATGGCTACTGGCAGCAAACCTATAAAATCTCAAATGATCTTTAAGGGGGTGTGAGTTCTCAAGGTTTGATGAGGGATAGAGTCCAAGGATGGAGACCGAGACCATTCAACCAAGGATGGCGAGAGGAAGCCACCAGCAGGCAAGTGGAAAGCAAAGGGGGACCGAGAGCCACTAGCATGCTACCTATGTGGAGGGAGCCACATAGCGCGCAATTACCCGCAGAAGGGCAAACTGGCTGCTGTAGACAATGAGTCTAACAAGGAGCCAGAGTTAGGGGCAGTAAAGCTTAGGTCGTTGGTGCTCAATGCTGTCCAGAGTAAGGGGAGCCGTAAGCCAAAGGGCTTGATGTTTACGGATTTGATGGTTGCAGGTCAAAAGGTAAGCGCACTGGTGGACACAGGTGCCTCACATCTTTTTATTTTAGGTGATAGAGTCTGAAAGCTCAGACTAAAGGTGCCGAAAGGGACTGGTACCATCAAAACGGTGAACTCCAATGAAGTTCCAGCCATTGGAGTAGCGCGAGGAGTGGAGTTGTAGCTTGGAGACTGGAAAGGCAAGGAGACCATTGAGGTAATACCCCTTGACGACTATGAGTTTGTGATTGGGTTGGATTTCCTTGTTCGGATTAATGCCCTCCTTGTGCCTTTTGTCGATTGTGTTTGCATCTTGGATGCACGGTGCCAATGCCTAGTGCCATTGAGGAGAGGGTTTGGAGTTGGGTCGCGGGTGGTGTCAGCCATCCAATTTGCCAAGGCGGTAAGCAGACAAGAAGACACCTTCTTGGCAGCCCTGAAATATGATGAGCCAAGGGAGAAGGAGACCGAGTCACCCTTGGAGGTGCTAAAGGTACTGAAGACCTTTAGTGATGTGATGCCCGTAAAGCTACCTAGCAAGCTACCACCTAAGAGGGAGGTGGACCACAAGATCGAGCTGGTGTCCGAGGCCAAGCTACCAGCTAGAGCCCCTTACCGAATGTCTCTACCAGAGTTGGAGGAGTTAAGGAAGCAGCTCAAAGAGTTAGGTGATGCTGGCTTCATTAGGCCATCGAAGGCACCCTATGGTGCACCGGTTCTATTTCAACGCAAACATGATGGGTCGTTGCGATTGTGCATAGACTACCGGGCTTTGAACAAGCTGACCATCAAGAACAAGTACCCCATCCCACTCATTGCGGACTTGTTCGATCAACTTGGGAGCGCAAGGTGGTTCACCAAGTTGGATTTGAGGTCAGGCTACTATCAAGTTAGGATCACGGAGGGAGATGAGCCAAAGACAGCATGTGTCACTCGGTATGGTTCGTATGAGTTCTTGGTGATGCCTTTTGGACTCATGAACGCCCCAGCAACATTCTGCACCCTTATGAACAAGGTACTTCAGTCATTCCTTGTTCGATTTGTTGTGGTTTATTTGGATGACATTGTGATCTACAGCCAGACTTCGGGAGAGCATGTAGACCACTTGAGACAAGTGTTCGAGGTGTTGCGGGCATACAAGCTGTTTGTCAAGAGGGAGAAGTGCTCATTCGCCTAGCAGGAGATCCTGTTCCTTGGCCACATAGTGGGAGGTGGCAGGATACGCATGGATGAAGGCAAGATACACGCCATCCTGGAATGGCAACTGCCAGCCAAGGTCACTGAGTTGAGATCATTCCTTGGGCTGCTCAACTACTACAGGGGCTTCATCAAAGGTCACTCAGCAATAGCCATGCCATTGACTGACTTGCTCAAGAAAGAGAAAGCATGGGAGTGGAGCGCAGGGTGCCAGGAAGCCTTTGACAGGTTGAAGTGGGCTGTGATCGAGAAGCCAGTGTTGTTTTTGCCAGACCATGCCAAGCCGTATGAGGTGCATACGGATGCATCAGACTTTACCATAGGGGGCGTGTTGATGCAGGAGGGAAGTCCAGTCGCGTTCGAGAGCAGGAAGCTGAACGAGACTGAGCGTAAGTACACGGTCCAAAAGAAGGTGATGACTACAGTGGTGCACTGCTTGCGCACTTGGCGCCATTACCTGTTGGGGTCGAGATTCGTGGTTAGGACGGACAATGTAGCGACCAACTACTTCCAGACGCAGAAGAAGCTGTCCCCTAAGAAAGCGAGATGGCAAGATTTTCTTGCGAAATTTGATTTCCAGATGGAGTACAAGCCAGGGCGGGCGAACCTAGTGGCAAATACCCTGAGCAGGAAGGCTAACCTTGCTGCCATTAGCCAACCAGATGGGTCACTGGTGCCGCACATCAATGAGGGACTTACGCATGATCTTACAGCCAAGGTTTTGATGGAGTACACCCAGCAAGGTAAGACTAGGCGGTTTTGGTTGCAGGATGGCTTGCTGTACACCAGGGGCAATAGACTGTTTGTACCGTAGCACGGGAAGCTCCGCAAGGAAGTTTT
Source organism: Durio zibethinus (assembly GCF_002303985.1). The sequence continues at coordinate 10,337,213 of NW_019167826.1, forward strand.
ACAAGAATGCCATGATTCAAGATGGGCTGGACACCCCGGAGTGAGTCATACCTTGGCGCTGATCGAGGACCGGTACTACTGGCCGCACATGAGGGACGATGTGGAGGCCTATGTGAAGACTTGACTTGTGCACCAATAGGACAATGAGGAGCTTAAGAAACCAGGCGGTCTTTTGGAGCCATTACCAATGCCAGAGTGACCATGGGAGAGTGTTTCTCTAGACTTTATAGTCGGTCTACCCAAAGCAGAAGGGTTTGGAAGCATCATGGTAGTGGTGGACAGGTTTTCCAAAGTATGGAATCTTCATTCTAGCAACCAAGGAGTGCCTAGCCGAGGAGGTAGCTCGATTGTTCCTGAAGAACATGGTTAAGTACTTGGGAGTGCCGAAGACCATTGTTAGTGATCGGGACGGGCATTTCACGAGTAGGTTTTGGACTGAGTTGTTCAAGCTGTTAGGGTTAGACTTGAACTTTTCCACCAACATGCATCCGCAGACCGATGGGCAGACAGAACGAGTGAATGGACTATTGGAGGTCTACCTCAGGCACTATGTAGGTGCCACACAAAAAGACTGGCCAAAGCTACTAGATATTGCATAGTTTTCCTACAACTTGCAAAGGAGTGAGGCAACGAACCAGAGCCCATTTGAGGTTGTGACAGGGTAACAACCACTAACACCCGGTTCGATTGCTGCAGGTTATACAGGGCTGAATCCAGCAGCATACAAGTTTGCCAAGGCATGGCAAGAGCAAACTGACCTCACCAGAGTTTGTCTACACAAGGCGACCAAGAGGTCGAAGAAGTGGGCAGACCAGAATAGGCGAGACGTGCAGTTCTAGGTTAGAGACTTGGTGTTAGTGAAGCTGCATCCCATTGTGCGCCATAGGGGGCTGCACAAAGGCCTAGTCTAGAGGTATAAGAGAGCTTTCCAAGTATTCAAGAGGGTAGGCAAGGTTGCCTACAAGCTAGATATGCCACCCAAGCCGAGGGTACACCTGGTGTTCCATGTGAGCATGCTTAAGCCATTCCATGAGGATGAGGGAGATCCAAGATGGGCAAAGTCAAAGCGTGCACCATTAGGAGCAAGGGCCTCATATGAGAAGGAGGTCCACAGCATCATAGCTGACCGGGAGATGAGACGGAAGATGCAACGAGGGCGTTGCACAATCAGGTGTGGGAGAATGTCACGCCCTGGGTGGGTGCGCCAGGCATATCGGGCACACCAGCAGGCGAGCCAGAGGTTGAGGCCCGTACACCAGGTGTGCTGGCAAGTATCTGCACGCAAAGCCTAGTAAATGAGTTTAGAACACCCTCCTAACTTGCATGCCAGCCCGTGAGACCAAGGCCTGGCATACAAGCTGCCCGCACCACATCTAGAAGGCCCCAAGGTGCTGGACACGCAAGGGAAGCTTTTGGAAGTAGGCAGGATCAGTAGTAGCATCTTGGCAGATTTGGTTGACCCTAAAAATCAGCAGTTAGCATCCTGATTGATTGTAAACTGTCTAATCCCATGATTTTAGCCTTTATTCTAGGGATATTGCCATTAAGTGCAAGCTGGAGCCGCAACTATAAATAGAGGGCTGCTCTTCCCTCATTTGTACACCATCAAACACTTCCGTTTCAATGAATACAAGAGCATTTCCAGAATTCTGCCTTCTTATCCTATTTCTCTTTAACTTGTGTAATCAGCCCTTTCCGTTGTTCTAGTGCCCGTACGCTTGTGTTTTAGGCTGACTTAGGCATTAAGGAGGAGATTCCAAGCCTAAGGCCACACAGTTTTTGAGTCTAAGGTCAGAGCCCGTGACACAAGTACCAGCACCCATTGCATATCATGTGCGCACACCCCCCGACCCCCCAATAGTCGAAACCTCCAATGCCACCGGTTAGGCTCTCCGATGATGCTCCGGCAATGCTTCAGTGATGGTGCCTCGGGCGGAAAAAATGTGGCACCAGCACATGCCCAAGCCCAGCATGTGCACCGTGGCTCAAAATCTTAGACTAGGAATGAACTCCATATGCCTAGACATGGAATGAACTCCGTATGCCTAAGCCAACCCACAAAACGAGCGTGCGGGTGCTCAGCCGATCGGAGAGGCAGAATGCGCAAGCCGAGGATCGGCCCGATCCCTCCCTACATGCTGTCAACCCACGAAACGAGCGTACGGGCATTGAGCCGGCAAAAGAGGCATAATGCGCAAGCCAAGGATTGGCCTGGTCCCCCTCTGTGTGCTACCGATCCCGCTGCGACAACCCTCGGTCCGGCTGGGGCTTAGACATGGAATGAACTCCCTATGCCTAAGCCAACCCACGAAATGACCTGAGAGGCAGGATGCGTAAACCGAGGATGAAACGGGTGGTAGGTGGGTTCAAGCACATCTTCATATTTCTGTCATGCCAATGACATTTTTATGGCTTGTAAATTCATACAATGGTCCCCTAAGTCTTCATGTGAAGTTTCGTGGTACGACGACCCGTTTTCTATTTTTCACGATTTTTGAAACTTTTTGCGGTTCGAGATTTTTAAAAATTTTTTTAGAAAAAGTTTTGTCCCCAAATTTGGTAGAGGTGATCCTTGTATTTTTGTTGGCAAGCACAAAAACATTCAGCTAAAAAATCGAAGTGGAGAAGATTTTGTGACCGTTTGAAAAAAGTGTCCCCATTTCAGCACTTTAATGGCTATTGACAGCAAACCTATAAAATCTCAAATGCTCTTTAAGGGGTGTGAGTTCTTGAGGTTTGATGAGGGATAGGGGGCCAATATAAGGGCTAAGTATCAGTACCCATCACACATCATGTGCGCACACTCCCCCGGCCCCCCAATCGTTGGAACCCCCAATGTCATCGGTTAGGCTCTCCGGTGATGCTCCGACGATGGTGCCACGAGCAAAAAAAATGCGGTACCAGCACATGCCCGAGCCCAGCATGTGCACCGTGGCTCAAAATCTTAGACTGGGAATGAACTCTGTATGCTTAGACATGGAATGAACTCCGTATGCCTAAGCCAACCCATGATACGAGCGTGCGGGCGCTCAGCCGGTCGAAGAGGCATAATGCGCAAGCCGAGGATCGGCCCGGTCCCCCGCGGCGTGTTGCCGGTCCTGCTGCCACAACCTTCATCGCTGGGCTTGACATGGAATGAACTCCCCTATGCTAAGCCAACCATGAACGGGCATACAGGCGCTCAGCCGACCGAAAAGGCAGAATACGCAAGCCAAGGATCGACTCGGTCCCCCCTGCGTGCTACCGATCCTGCTGTCGCAACCCTCGGTCTGGTCCAATCTTAGACTGGGAATGAACTTCGTATGATTAAACTGGGGATGAACTCCGTATGCCTAAGTCAACCCATGAAATGAGCATGCGGGCGCTCAGTCGGCCAGAGAGGCCGATCGGAGAGGTATAATGTGCAAGTCGAGGATCAGCCTGGTCCCCCTCTGCGTACTGCTGATCCCGTTGCAGGTCCTGCTACCACAACCCTCGATTTGGCTGGGGCTTAGAAATGGAATGAACTCCGTATGCCTAAGCCAACCCATGAAACGAGCGTAAGGGCACTCAACCGACCGGAGAGGCAGAATGCGCAAGCGGAGATTGGTTCGGTCCCCCCTGCGTGCTATCGATCCTATTACTAGTCCTCCTATCGCAACCCTCAGTCTGGTCTAATCTTAGACTAGGAATGAACTCCGTATGCTTAGACATGGAAAGCACTCCGTATGCCTAAGCCAACCCACGAAACGAACGTGTAGGCACCCAAGTGGCCGGAGAGGCAGAATACGCAAGCCAGGATCGGCCTGGTCCCCCCTAACTATTGTCGATCCTACTGCCACAACCCTCGGTTAGGTCTGATCTTAGATTGGGAATGAACTCCGTATGCCTAAGTGCAAACCCACGAAATGAGCGTGCGGGTGCTGAGTGCCGAGAGGCATAATGCACAAGCAGAGGAAGACTGATTCCCTCTACGTGCTGTCGGGTCTGCTTGCCACAAACCCTTGATTCGGTTGGGGGTTAGACATGGGAATGAACTCCCTATTGCCTAGCAAACCCATAAAACGGTGCGTGCGGAGCTCAGCCGACCGAAGAGAGAATGCACAAGCCAAAGGATCGGCCCGGTCCCGCCTTGTGTGCATGTCGATCCTGTTGCCCGCCACCCTGGTCCGGCCGATTCTAGACTGGAAAATGAACTCCGTATACTTAGACTAGGTATGAACTCTATATGCCTAGGTCAACCCATGAACGAGCGCTTGTGGCGCTCAGTCGACCAGAAGAGGCAGGAATGCGCAAGTCGGGGGAGTCGAACGGGTGGTAGGTGGGTTCAAGCACATCTTCATATTTCTGCCATGCCAATGAAATATTTATGGCTTGTAAATTCATACAATGGTCCCCTAAGCCTTCATGTGAAGTTTCGTGGCAAGACGACCCGTTTTCTATTTTTCATGATTTTTGAAACTTTTTACGGTTTGAGATTTTTAAAAATTTTTTTAGAAAAAGTTTTGTCCCCAAATTTGGTAGAGGTGATCCTTGTATTTTTGTTGGCATGCACAAAAAAATTCAGCTAGAAACTCAGAGTGGAGAAGATTTTGTGACCATTTGAAAAAAGTGTCCCCATTTCAAACAATTTAATGGCTACTGGCAGCAAACTTATAAAATCTCAAATGCTCTTTAAGGGGGTGTGAGTTCTCGAGGTTTGATGAGGGATAGGGGGCCAATATAAGGGCCAAGTACCAGCACCCATCGCACATCATGTGTGCACATCCCCCGGCCCCCCAATCGTCGGAACCCCAAATGCCATCCGGTGATGGTGCCCAGGGTGAAAAAAATACGGCACCAACACATGCCTGAGACCAGCATGTGCACCGTGGCACAAAATCTTAGACTGGGAATGAACCCCGTATGCTTAGACATGGAATGAACTCCGTATGCCTAAGCTAACCCACGGAACGAGCATGCAGGGGCTCAACCGGTCGGAGAGGCATAATGCGTAAGTCGAGGATCGGCCCGATCCCCCTCTGCGTGCTGCCGGTCCCGCTGCCACAACCCTCGGTCCGGCTGGGGCTTAGACATGCAATGAACTCCCTATGCCTAAGCCAACCCATGAAACGGGCGTACGGGCACTCAGCTGACCGAAGAGGCAGAATGCGCAAGGCAGGGATCGGCCCGATCCCTCTGCGTTCTGCGGCCCCGCTGCCATAACCCTCGGTCCAGCTGGGGCTTAGACATGGAATGAACTCCCTATGCCTAAGGCAACCCATGAAATGGGCGTACGGGCGCTCAGCCGACCGAAGAGGCAGAATGCGTAAGCCAGGGATCGGCCCGGTCCCCCTACGTGCTGTGATCCTGCTGCTGCAACCCTTGATCCGGTTTGATCTTAGAATGAGAATGAACTCTGTATACTTAGACTGGGGATGAACTCCGTATGCCTAAGTCAACCCAAGAAATGAGCGTGCGGGCGCTCAGCCGACCGGAGAGGCATAATGCGCAAGCCGAGGGTCAGCCCGGTCTCCCTCTGCGTGCTACCGATCCCGTTGCCGGTCCTGCTACCACAACCCTCGGTTCAGCTAGGGCTTAGACATGGAATGAACTTCGTATGCCTAAGCCAACCCACGAAATGAGTGTACGGCGCTCAACCGGCCAGAGAGGTAAAATACGCAAGTCGAGGATTGGCCCGATCGCCCCTGCGTGCTGTCGATCCTACTGCTGGTCTTGCTACTGCAATCCTCGATCCAGTCCGATCTTAGATTAGGAATGAACTCTGTATGCTTAGACATGGAAGGAACTCCGTATGCCTAAGCCAACCCAGGAAATGAGCGTGCGGGCGCTCAGCCGATCGGAGAGGCAAAATGCGCAAGCCGGGGATCCCCCTGAGTGCTTCGGTCCTGCTATCGCAACCCTTGGTCCGGTCTGATCTTAGACTAGGAATGAACTCCGTATGCCTAAGTCAACCCACAAAATGAGCGTGCGGGCGTTGAGCCGACCGGAGAGGCATAATGCTCAAGTCGGGGATCGGCCCGGTCCCCCTCTGCGTGCTGTTGGTCCCGCTACCACAACCCCCAGTCCGTCTGGGGCTTAGACATGGAATGAACTCCCTATGCCTAAGCCAACCCACGAAATGAGCGTGCGGGCGCTCAGCCGGCCGAAGAGGCAGAATGCGTAAGCCGAGGATTGGCCCGATCCCCCTACGTACTGTCGATCCTACTACAGCAACCCTCGATCCGGTCTGATCTTAGACTGGGAATGAACTCCATATGCTTAGATTGGGGATGAACTCCGTATGCCTAAGATAACCCATGAAATGTGCGTACGGGCGCTCAGCCGATCAGAGAGGCCGGATGCGCAAGTCGGGGATCGAATGGGTGGTAGGTGGGTTCAGGCACATCTTCAAATTTCTGCCATGCCAATGCCATTTTTATGTGAAGTTTCTTGGCAAGACGACCCATTTTTTATTTTTCACGATTTTTGAAAGTTTTTACGGCTCGGGATTTTTTAAAATTTTTTTGGAAAGAGCTTTATCCCCAAATTTGGTAGAGGTGATCCTTGTATTTTTGTTGGCAAGCACAAAAGAATTCAGCTAAAAACTCAAAGTGGAGAAGATTTTGTGATCGTTTGAAAAAAGTGTCCCCATTTCCGACACTTTAATGGCTACTGGCAGCAAACCTATAAAATGTCAAATGCTTTTTAAGGGGGTGTGAGTTCTCGAGGTTTGATGAGGGATAGGGGGCCAATATAAGGGCCAAATACTAGCACCCATCACACATCATGTGCGCACACCCCCCGGCCCCTCCAATCGCTGGAACCCCCAATGCCGTCGGTTAGGCTCTCCGGCGATGCTCCGACGATGGTGCCCCGGGCGAAAAAAATGTTGCACCAGTACATGCTCGAGCCCAGCATGTGCAATGTCACTCAAAATCTTAGACTGGGAATGAACTCCGTATGCTTAGACATGGAATGAACTCCATATGCCTAAGCCAACCCCTGAAACGAGCGTGCGGGCGCTCAACCGGTCGGAGAGGCAAAATGCACAAGCCGAGGAACGGCTCGATCCCCCTCTACGTGCTACCGGTCCCGTTGCCACAACCCTCGGTCTGATCTGATCTTAGACTGGGAATGAACGCAGTTTGCTTAGACTGGGGATGAGCTCCGTATGCCTAAGTCAACCCACGAAACGAGCATAAGGGTGCTCAGCCGGTCGGAGAGGCATAATGCGCAAGCCGGGGATCGACCCGATCCCCCTCTGCATGCTCTCAGTCCCGCTGCCACAACCCTCGGTCCTGCTGAGGCTTAGACATGGAATGAACAACCTATGCCTAAGCCAGCCCATAAAACGGGCGTGTAGGCACTCAGCAGGCTGGAGAGGCAGAATTTGCAAGCCGGGGATCGACCCGATCCCCCCTGCGTGCTGCCAATCCTACTGCTGTAACCCTCAGTCTGATCTGATCTTAGACTGGGAATGAACTTCGTATGCTTAGACTGGGGATGAACACCATATGCCTAAGTTAACCCATGAAACGAGCGTGCGGATGCTCAGTCGACCAGAGAGGCAGGATGCGTAAGCCGGGATCGAGCGGGTGATAGGTGGGTTCAAGCACATCTTCATATTTCCTCCATGCCAATGCCAGTTTTATTGCTTGTAAATTCATACAATGGTCCCCTATGCCTTCAAGTGAAGTTTCATGGCAAGATGACCCGTTTTTTATTTTTCATGATTTTCAAAACTTTTTGTGGTTTGGGATTTTTTAAAACTTTTTTAGAAACAGTTTTGTCCCCAAATTTAGTAGAGGTGATCCTTGTATTTTTTTTGGCATGCACAAAAAAATTCAGCTAAAAACTCAAAGTGGAAAAGATTTTGTGATCGTTTGAAAAAGTGTCCTCATTTTAGATACTTTAATGGCTACTGGCAGCAAACCTATAAAATCTCAAATGCTCTTTAAGGGGGTGTGAGTTCTCGAGGTTTGATGAGGGATAGGGGGCCAATATAAGGGCCAAGTACAGCACCCATCGTACATTATGTGCGCACACCCCCCGGCCCCCCCAATCGCCGGAACCCCCAATGCCGCAGGTTAGGCTCTCCGACGATGCTCCAACGATGGTGCCCCAAGCGAAAAAAATGCAGCACCAGCACATGCCCGAGCCCAGCATGTTCATTATGGCTTAAACTCTTAGACTGGGAATGAACTCCATATGCTTAGACAAGGAATGAACTTCGTATGCCTAAGCCAACCAATGAAATGAGCATGCGGGCGCTCAGCCGATCGAAGAGGCAGAATGCGTAAGCCGGGGAATGGCTCGGTCCCCCTCTACGTGCTGTCGGTCCTGCTGCCACAACCCTCGGTCTGGCTGGTGCTTAGACATGGAATGAACTCCCTATGCCTAAGCCAACCCACGAAACGGGCGTGCGGGCGCTCAACCGGCCGGAGAGGCAGAATGCGCAAGCCAGGGCTCGGCCCGATCCACCCTACGTGCTGTCGATCTTGCTACCACAACCCTCGGTCCAATTTGATCTTAGACTCAGAATGAACTCCGTATGCTTAGATTGGGGATGAACTCCGTATGCCTAAGTCAACCCACGAAACAAGCGTACGGGCGCTCAGCCGGTCAGAAAGGCCGGTCGGAGAGGTAGAATACGGAAGCCGGGGATCAGCCCGATCCCCCCTACGTGCTGTCGATCCTGCTGCTGGTCTTGCAGCCACAACCCTCGGTCCGATCGATCTTAGACTGGGAATGAACTCCGTATGCTTAGACATGGAATGAACTTCGTATGCCTAAGCCAACCCACGAAACAAGCGTGCGGGCGCTAAGCTGGTCGGAGAGGTAGAATGCCCAAGCCGGAGATCGACCTCGTCCCCCCTACGTACCGTCGATCCTGCTGCTATAACCCTTGATCCAATCCGATCTTAGACTGGGAATGAACTCTGTATGCCTAAGTCAACCCATGAAACGAGCGTTCGAGCACTGTGTCAGCCGACGAGGCATAATGCGGAAGCTAGGGATCGACCCGGTCCCCCTCTGCGTGCTGCCAGTCTCGTTGCCACAACCCTCGGTCCGATTGGGGCTTAGACATGGAATGAACTCCCTATGCCTAAGCCAACCCACAAAACGGGTGTACAAGTGCTCAGCCGATCGAAAAGGTAGAATGCGCAAGCCGAGGATCGGCTCGATTCCCCCTGCGTGCTATCGATCCTGCTGTCGTATCCCTCGATCTGATCCGATCTTAGATTGGGAATGAACTCTGTATGCCTAAGTCAACCCACAAAACGAGCATCTGGGCGCTGAGACGACCGGAGAGGCATAATGCACAAGCCGGGGATCGGCCCGATCCCCCTCTATGTGCTGCCCGTTCCTCTGCCACAAACCTCTATCCGGTTGGGGCTTAGACATGAAATGAACTCCCCATGCCTAAGCCAACCCACGAAACGAGCGTGCGGGCTCTCAGCTGATCGAAGAGGCAGAGTGTGCAAGTCAGGGATTGGCCCGATCCCTTCCGCATGCTGTCGATCCTGCTACCGTAACCCTCGGTCCGGTCTGATCTTAGACTGGGAATGAACTTCGTATGCTTAGACTGGGGATGAACTCCGTATGCCTAAGTGAACCCATAAAACGAGCATGCGGACGCTCAGCCGACCAGAGAGGTAGGATGCGAAAGCCGGGGATTGAACGGATGGTAGGTGGGTTCAAGTATATCTTCATAGTTTTGCCATGCCAATGCCATTTTTATCGCTTGTAAATTCATACAATGGTCCCCTAGGCCTTCATGTGAAGTTTCGTGGCAAGACGACCCGTTTTCTATTTTTCACGATTTTTGAAACTTTTTACGGTTCAAGATTTTTTAAAATTTTTTTAGAAAAGTTTTGTCCCCAAATCTGGTAGAGGTGATCCTCGTATTTTTGTTGGCATGCACAAAAACATTCAGCTTAAAACTCGAAGTGGAGAAGATTTTGTGACCGTTTGAAAAAAGTGTCCCCATTTCAGACACTTTAATAGCTACTGGCAGCAAACCTATAAAATCTCAAATGCCCTTTAAAGGGGTGTGAGTTCTTGAGGTTTGATGAGGGATAGGGGGCCAATATAAGGGCCAAGTACCAGCACCCATCTCACATCATGTGCGCACACCCCCACGGCCCCTCCAATCGTCGGAACCCCCAATGCCGTCGGTTAGGCTCTCTGACGATGCTCCGACGATGGTGCCCTAGGCGAAAGAAATGCAGCACCAGCACAAGCTCGAGCCCAGCATGTCCACCGTGGCTCAATCTCTTAGAATGGGAATGAACTTCGTATGATTAGACATGGAATGAACTTCGTATGCCTAAGCCAACCCACGAAATGAGCGTGCGGGCACTCAGTCGGTCGGAGAGGCAGAATGAGCAAGCCGAGGATCGACCCGGTCCCCCTCTGCGTGCTGCCGGTCCCGTTGCCACAACCCTCAGTCCGGCTGGGGATTAGACATGGAATGAACTCCTTATGCCTAAGCCAACCCACAAAACAGGTGTGCGGGCGCTCAGCCGGCCGGAGAGGCAGAATGCACAAGCCGAGAATCGACCCGATCCCCCCTGCGTGCTGTCGATCCTGCTGTCGCAACCCTCGATCAAGTTAGATCTTAGACTGGGAATGAACTCCGTATGCATAGACTGGGGATGAACTCCGTATGCCTAAGTCAACCTACGAATGAGCGTACGGGTGCTCAGTCAGCCGGAGAGGTAGAATGCGCAAGCCTGGGACCGACCCGATCCCCTCTACATGCTGTCGATCCTGTTATTGTCATGCTGCTACAACCCTCGGTCCGGTCCGATCTTAGACTGGGAATGAACTCTGTATGTTTAGACATGGAATGAACTCCGTATGCCAAAGTCAACCCACGAAACGAGCGTGCGGGTGCTCTGCCCACCAGAGAGGTATAATTTGCAAGCTGAAAATCAGCTCGGTCCCTCTCTGTGTGCTGTCGATCCCGCTGCCGGTCCTGCTGGCACAACCTTCGATCCGACTGGGCTTAGACATGGAATGAACTCTGTATGCCTAAGCCAACTCACGAAGTGAGTGTACGGGCACTCAGCTGATCGGAGAGGCAGAATGCGCAAGTCGGTGATTGGCCTGGTCACCCCCTGCGTGTTTTTGATGCTGCTACTGGTCCTGCTGCCGTAACCCTCCGTCTGGTCCAATCGTAGACTGGGAATGAACTCCGTATGCTTAGACATGGAATGAACTCCGTATGCCAAAGCCAACCCACAAAATGAGCATGCGGGCGCTCAGCCAACCGAAGAGGCTGAATGCACTAGTCGGGGATCAACCCAGTCCCCGTCTGAGTGCTACCGGTCCCGTTGCCATAACCCTCGGTCCGGCTGGGGCTTAGACATGGAATGAACTCCCTATGCCTAAGCCAACCCATGAAACGGGCGTGCGGGTGCTTAGTCGACCGGAGAGGCAGAATATGAAAGTCGAGGGATCAACCTGGTCCCCCCTTGCGTGCTGCCGATCCTATTGCTGGTCCTACTACTACAACCCTCGGTTCGGTATGATCTTAGACTGGGAATGAACTCCGTATGCTTAGACATGGAATGAACTCCGTATACCTAAGCCAACCCATGAAATGAGCGTGCGGGCGCTCAGCCGGCCGGAGAGGCAGAATGCATAACCTTCGGTCCGGTCCGATCTTCGACTAGGAATGAACTCTGTATGCCTAAGTCAACCCATGAAACGAGTGTGCGGGTGCTCAGCCGGCCGGAGAGGCAAAATGAGCAAGCCGAGGATCAGCCTGGTCCCCCTCTATGTGCTGCCGGTCCCGCTGCCACAACCCTCAGTTCGGCTAGGGATTAGACATGGAATGAACTCCCTGTGCCTAAGCCAACCCACAAAACGGGCGTGCGGGCTGCTCAACCGGCTGGAGAGGTAGAATGCGCAAGCCGGGGATCGACCCGGTCCCCCCTGCGTGCTGCCAATCTTGCTGCCTAGGTCAACCCATGAATCGAGCGTGCGGGCGCTCAGCCGACCAGAGAGGTAGGATGCGGAAGCCGGGGATCGAACGGGTGGTAGGTGGGTTCAAGCACATCTTCATATTTCTGCTGTGCCAATGCCATTTTTATGGCTTGTAAATTCATATAATGTTCCCCTAAGCCTTCATGTGAAGTTTCATAGCAAGACGACCCGTTTTTCATTTTTCATGATTTTCAAAATGTTTTACGGTTCAAGATTTTTTAAAATGTTTTTAGAAAACGTTTTGTCCCCAAATTTGGTAGAGGTGATCCTTGTATTTTTTTTTGGCTTGCATAAAAAAATTCAGCTAAAAACTCGAAGTGGAGAAGATTTTGTGACCGTTTGAAAAAAGTGTCCCTATTTCAGACACTTTAATGGCTACTGGCCGCAAACCTATAAAATTTCAAATGCTCTTTAAGGGGGTGTGAGTTCTCAAGGTTTGATGAGGGATAGAGGGCCAATATAAGGGCCAAGTACCAGCACCCATCGCACATCATGTGCGCACACCCCCCGGTGCCCCCAATCGCCGAAACCCCCAATGCCGCCGGTTAGGCTCTCCAGCGATGCTCCGGTGATGGTGCCCCGGGTGAAAAAAATACGACACCAGCACATGCCCGAGCCCAGCATGTGCACTGTCACTCAAAATCTTAGGTTGGGAATGAACTCCGTATGCTTAGACATGGAATGAACTCCGTATGCCTAAGCCAACCCACGAAACGAGCTTACGGGTGCTCAGCCGGTCGGAGAGGCAAAATGCACGAGCTAGGGATCGGCGCGGTCCCCCCTGCGTGCTATTGATCCTGCTGCCGCAACCTTCAGTCCGGTCCGATCTTGCACTAGGAATGAACTCCGTAGGTGTAAGTAAACCCATGGAACGAGCGTGCGGGTGCTGAGCTGGCCGGAAGGGCATACTACACAAGCCAGGGATCGGCCTGATCCCCCTCTACGTGCTGTCGGTCTCGCTACCACAACCCTCGATCTGACTGGGGCTTAGACATGGAATGAACTCCGTATGCCTAAGCCAACCCACGAAACGAGCGTGCGGGTGGTCAGCTGGCCGGAGAGGTAGAATGCACAATTCAGGGATCGATTCGATCCCCCCTACGTGCTGTCCATCCTACTATCGTAACCCTTGGTCCGGTCTGGTCTTAGACTGGGAATGAACTTCGTATGCCTAAATCAATCCACGAAAGGAGCGTGCGGGCGCTGAGCTGACCAGAGAGGCATAATGCGCGAGCCAGGGATCAGCCTGGTCCCCTTCTACGTGCTGCCGATCCCACTGCCACAACCCTCAGACCAGTTGGGAATTAGACATGGAATGAACTCCCTATGCCTAAGCCATCCCACGAAATGGGCATGCGGGCATTCAGCCGGCCGAAGAGGCAGAATGCGCAAGCCGAGGATCGGCTCGGTCCCCCTTACGTGCTGCCGATCCTGCTGTCGATCCTGCTGCCGCAACCCTCGGTCCGGTTGGGGCTTAGACATGGAATGAACTCCCTATGCCTAAGCCAACCCACGAAACGGGCGTGCGGGCGCTCAGCCGGCTAGAGAGGTAGAATGCGCAAGTCAGGGATCGCCCCGATCCCCCCTGCGTGCTACCGATCCTGCTACTGCAACCTTCGATCTGATCTGACCTTAGACTGGGAATGAACTTTGTATGCTTAGACTGGGGATGAACTCCGTATGCTTAAGTCAACCCACGAAATGAGCGTGCGGGCGCTCAGCCGACCAGAGAGGTCGGATGCGTAAGCCGAGGATCGAACGGATGGTAGGTGGACGGAGAGGCAGAATGCGCAAGTCGGGGATCGACCCGGTCCCCCCTACATGCTACTGGTCCTACTGCCGGTCCTGCTGCCATAACCCTCGGTCCAATCCGATCTTAGATTGGGAATGAACTCCGTATGCTTAGACATGGAATGAACTCCGTATGCCTAAGCCAACCCACGAAATTAGCGTACGGGCGCTCAGCCGATCGGAGAGGCAGAATGCGCAAGTCGGGGATAGACCCGGTCCCTCCCTGTGTGCTGTCGATCTTGCTGCTGGTCTTGCTGTCACAACCCTCAGTCCAATCCGATCTTAGACTGGGAATTAACTCCGTATGCATACACATGGAATGAACTCCGCATGCCTAAGCCAACCCACGAAATGAGCGTGCGGGCGCTCAGTCGATCGGGGAGGCAGAATGTGCAAGCCAGGGACCGGCCTGATCCCCCCTACGTGCTGTCGATCCTGCTACCGTAACCGTTGGTTCGGTCCGATCTTAGACTGGAATGAACTCCGTATGCCTAAGTCAACCCACGAAACAAGCATTCAGGCGCTGAGCCGACCGGAGAGGCATAATGCGCAAGCTGGGGATCGACCAAGTCCCCCTCTGCATGTTGCCGGTCTCACTGCCACAACTCTTGGTCCGGCTGGGGCTTAGACATGGAATGAACTCCCTATGCCTAAGGCAACCCACGAAATGGGCGTACGGGCGCTCAGTCGGTCGGAGAGGCAGAACGCGTAAGCCAGGGATCGACCCGATCCCTCCTACGTGCTGTTGATCCTGCTATCGCAACCCTCGGTCCGGTTCGATCTTAGACTGGGAATAAACTCTGTATGCCTAAGTCAACCCACAAAATAAACGTTCGAGAGATGAGCCGGTCGGAGAGGTATAATGCATAAACCGAGGATCGGCCCGATCCCCCTCAGCGTGTTGTCGGTCCCGCTGCCACAACCCTCGATCTGGCTGGGGCTTAGACATGGAATGAACTCCCTCAGTCAGTAAGCCGAGGATCAGCCCGGTCCCCCTTTGCATGCTGCTGTCACAACCCTCGATCCGACTAGGGCTTAGACATGAAATAAACTCCGTAAGCCTTAGCCAACCCACGAAACGAGCGTGGGAGCGCTCAGCCAGTCGGAGAGGCAGAATGTGCAAGCCAGGGATCGGCTCGGTCCCCCTGCATGCTACAGATCCTGCTACTGCAACCCTCGGTTCGGTCCAATCTTAGACTGGGAATGAACTCCATATGCTTAGACATGGAATGTACTCCTATGCCTAAGCCAACCCACGAAACGAGTGTGTGGGCGCTCAGTCGATCGGAGTGGCAGAATGCGCAAGTAGGGGACCGACCCGATCCCCCCTACGTGCTATCGATCCTGTTGTCGCAAGCCTCAGTCCGATCTGATCTTAGACTGGGAATGAACTCCGTATGCCTAAGTCAACCAACGAAACGAGCGTGCGGGCGTTGAGTCGGCCGGAGAGGCATAATGCGCAAGTCGGGGATCGGGTCGATCCCCCTCTGTGAGCTGTCGGTCCCGCTGCCACAACCCTCAGTCTGGCTGGGGCTTAGACATGGAATGAACTCCCTATGCGTAAGCCAACCCATGAAACAGGCGTGTGGGTGCTCAGTCGGCCGGAGAGGCAGACTGCATAGGTCGAGGATCGATCCGGTCCCCCTTGTGTGCTACTGATCTAACTGCCGTAACCCTCGGTCTGATCTGATCTTAGATTGGGAATGAACTCTATATGCTTAGACTGGGGATGAACTCCTTATGCCTAAGTCAACCCACGAAACGAGCGTGCGGATGCTCAGCCGACCAGAGAGGTAGGATGCGCAAGCCGAGGATCGAACGGGTGGTAGGTGGGTTCAAGCATATCTTCCTATTTCTGCCATGCCAATGCCATTTTCACAGCTTGTAAATTCATACAATTGTCCCCTACACCTTCATGTGAAGTTTCGTGGCAAGACGACCCGTTTTGTATTTTTCACGATTTTCAAAACATTTTGCGGTTCAGGATTTTTTAAAATTTTTTTAGAAAGCGTTTTATCCCCAAATTTGGTAGAGGTGATCCTTGTATTTTTTTTGGCACGGCACAAAAAATTCAGCTAAAAAATCGAAGTGGAGAAGATTTTGTGACCGTTTGAAAAAAGTATCCCCATTTCAGACACTTTAAAGGCTACTGGCAGCAAACCTATAAAATTTCAAATGCTCTTTAAGGGGGTATGAGTTCTCAAGGTTTGATGAGGGATAGGGGGCCAATATAAGGGCCAAGTACCACACCCATCGCACATCATGTGTCCACACCCCCTGGCCCCCCAATCACCAGAACCCCTAATACGCATATCGGGGATCAGCCTGGTCCCCCCTGCGTGCTGTCGATCCTACTGTTGGTCCTGCTGCCGTAACTCTCGATCCAGTCCGATCTTAGACTGAAAATGAACTTCGTATGCTTAGACATGGAATGAACTCTGTATGCCTAAGCCAACCCACGAAACGAGCGTACGGACGCTCAACCGGTCAGAGAGGCAGAATGCGCAAGTCGGTGATCGGCCCGATCCCCCCTGCGTGCTGTCGATCCTACTGCCGCAACCCTCGGTTCGGTCTAATCTTAGACTGGGAATGAACTCCGTATGCTTAGACTAGGATGAACTCCGTATGCCTAAATCAACCCATGAAATGAGCATGCGGACGCTCAGCCGACCAGAGAGGTAGGATGCGCAAGCTGGAGATCGAACGAGTAGTAGGTGGGTTCAAGCACAACTTCATATTTCTGCTATGCCAATGCCATTTTTATGGCTTGTAAATTCATACAATGGTCCCCTACGCCTTCATGTGAAGTTTCGTGGCAAGATGACCCGTTTTGTATTTTTAAAGATTTTTGAAACTTTTTGCGATTTGGGATTTTTTAAAATTTTTTTAGGAAGAGTTTTGTCCCCAAATTTGGTAGAGGTGATCCTCGTATTTTTTTTGGCATGCACAAAAAAATTCAGCTAAAAACTCGAGGTGGAGAATATTTTGTGATCGTTTGAAAAAAGTGTCTCCATTTCAGACACTTTAATGGCTACTGGCAGCAAACCTAAAAAATCTCAAATACTCTTTAAGGGGGTGTGAGTTCTTGAGGTTTGATGAGGGATAGGGGGCCAATATAAAGGCCAAGTACCAACACCCATCTTACATCATGTGCGCACACTCCCCCGGCCCCCCCAATCGCCGGAACCCCTAATGCCGTCGGCTAGGCTCTCCGACGATGCTCCGACGATGGTGTCCAAGGCGAAAAAATTACGGCACCAGCACATGCTCAAGCCCAGCATGTGCACCGTGGCTCAAACTCTTAGACTGGAAATGAACTCTGTATGCTTAGACATGGAATGAACTCTGTATGCCTAAGCCAACCCACGAAACGAGCATGTGGGTGCTCAGCCGATCGAAGAGGCAGAATGCGCAAGCCAGGGATCGACCCGGCCCCCCTGCATGTTGTCGATCTTGCTGTCGCAACCCTTGGTTCGGTTTGATCTTAGACTGGGAATGAACTCCGTATGCAAAAGTCAACCCACGAAACGAGCGTGCTGGCGCTAAACCAGCTGAAGAGGCATATTGTGCAAGCCGGGGATCAGCTCGGTCCCCCTCTGCGTGCTGTCGGTCCCGCTGCCACAACCCTCAATTAGGCTGGGGCTTAGACATGGAATGAACTCCCTATGCCTAAGCCAACCTACGAAACGGGCGTGCGGGCGCTCAGTCGACCGGAGAGGCAGAATGCGCAAGCCGGGGATCGGCCTAGTCCCTCCTGTGTGCTACTGATCCTGCTGCCGCAACCCTCGGTCTGGTTCGATCTTAGATTGGGAATGAACTCTATATGCTTAGACTGGGGATGAACTCTGTATGCCTAAGTCAACCCACGAAACGAGCGTACGGGCACTCAGCGAACCGGAGAGGCATAATGCGCAAGCTCGGGATCAGCCTGATCCCCCTCTGCGTGCTGTCAATCCCGCTACCAGTCCTGCTGCCACAACCCTCGGTCCAGCTGGGGCTTAGACATACAATGAACTCTGTATGCCTAAGCCAACCCACAAAATGAGCGTACGGGTGCTCAGTCGATCAGAGAGGCAGATTGCACAAGTCGGGGATCGGCTCGATCTCCCCTGCGTGCTGTCGATCCTGCTACTGGTCCTACTGTTGCAACCCTTGGTCTGATCTGATCTTAGACTGGGAATGAACTCTGTATGCTTAGACATGGAATCAACTCCATATGCCTAAGCCAACCCACGAAACGAGCGTGCGGGTGCTCAGCCGACCGGAGAGACAGAAAGTGTAAACTAGGGATCCGCTCGATCCCCCCTGCATGCTGTCGATCCTACTGCTGCAACCCTCTATCTGATCCAATCTTAGACTGGGAATGAACTCCGTATGCCTAAGTCAACCCACAAAATGAGCATACGGGTGCTGAGCCAGTCGGAGAGGCATAATGCACAAGCCGAGGATCAGCCCGATCCCCCTCTACGTGTTGCTGATCTCGTTGCCGATCCTGCTACCACAACCCTCGATCCGGTTGGGGCTTAGACATGGAATGAACTCCGTATGCCTAAGCCAACCCATAAAACGGGCATACGGGTGCTCAATCGGCCGGAGAGGTAGAATGCGCAAGCCGGGGATCGACCTGGTCCCCCCTTGCGTGCTGCCAATCCTACTGCTGGTCCTGCTGTCGTAACCCTTGATCCGGTCTGATCTTAGATTGTGAATGAACTTCGTATGCCTAAGTCAACCCACAAAACGAGTGTGCGGTCATTGAGCTGACCGGAGAGGCATAATGAGCAAGCCGGGGATCGGCCCTGTTCCCCTCTGCGTGCTGTCGGTCCCGCTGCCACAACCCTCGATCCGGCTGGGGCTTAGACATGGAATGAAGTCCCTATGCCTAAGCCAACCCACGAAATGGGCTTGCTGGCACTCAGCCGACCGGAGAGGCAGAATACGCAAGCCGGGGATCGACCCGGTCCCCCCTGCATGCTGTCGATCCTGCTACCGCAACCCTCGATCTGGTCTGATCTTAGACTGGGAATGAACTTCGTAAGCTTAGACTGGGGATGAACTCCGTATGCTTAAGTCAACCCATGAAACGAGCATGCGGGCGCTCAGCCGACTAGAGAGGCAGGATGCGCAAGTCAGGGATTGAACGGGTGGTAGGTGGGTTCAAGCACATCTTTATATTTCTACCATGCCAATGCCATTTTTATGGCTTGTAAATTCATGAAATGGTCTCCTAAGCCTTCATGTGAAGTTTAGTGGCAAGACAACCCGTTTTCTATTTTTCACGATTTTTGAAACTTTTTACGGTTCGGGATTTTTTAAAATTATTCTAGAAAGCGTTTTGTCCCTAAATTTGGTAGAGGTGATCCTTGTATTTTTTTTGGCATGCACAAAAAAATTCTGCTAAAAAATCAAAGTGGAGAAGATTTTGTGACCGTTTGAAAAAAGTGTCCCCATTTCAGACACTTTAATGGCTACTAGCAACAAACCTATAAAATCTCAAATGCTCTTAAAGGGGGTGTGAGTTCTTGAGGTTTGATGAGGGATAGGGGGCCAATATAAAGGCCAAGTACCAGCACCCATCGTACATCATGTGCGCACACCCCTCGGCTCCCCTAATCATCGGAACCCCCAATGCCGTAGGTTAGGCTCTCCGACGATGCTCTGATGATGGTGCCCCGGGCGAAAAAAATGTGACACCAACACATGCTCGAGTCCAGCATGTGCACCGTGGCTCAAAATCTTAGACTGGGAATGAACTCTGTATGCTTAGACATGGAATGAACTCTGTATGCCTAAGCCAACCCATGAAACGAACGTACAGGTGCTCAGTCGACCAGAGAGGCAGAATGTGTAAGCCAGGGATCGGTCTGGTCACCCCCTACATGCTATCGATCCTACTGCTGCAACCCTCAGTCTAGTCCAATCTTAGACTACGAATGAACTCCATATCCATAAGTCAACCCATAAAACGAGCGTGCGGGCGCTGAGCCGGCCGAAGAGGCATAATGCGCAAGACGGGGATCGGCTCGGTCACCCTCTGTGTGCTACCGGTCCCGCTGCCACAGCCCTTGGTCCGGCCGGGGCTTAGACATGGAATGAACTCCCTATGCCTAAGCCAACCCATGAAACAGGCGTGTAGACGCTCAGCTGATCGGAGAGGCAGAACGCGCAAGCCGGGGATCAGCCCGATCCCCCCTGTGTGCTACCGATCCTGCTGTCGCAACCCTCGATCTGATTCGATCTTAGACTGGGAATGAACTCTGTATGCTTAGACTAGGGATGAACTCCGTATGCCTAAGTCAACCCATGAAACGAGCGTGCGAGCGCTCAGTCAGCCAGAGAGGTATATTACGCAAGCCGGGGATCAGCCCGGTCCCCCTCTGCATGCTGCTGATCTCGTTGCTGGTCCTACTACCACAACCCTCGATCCAGCTGAGGCTTCGACATGGAGTGAACTTTGTATGCCTAAGCCAACCCACAAAATGAGCGTGCAGGCGCTCAACCGATCGGAGAGGCAGATTGTGCAAGCCGGGGATCGGCCCGATCCCCCCTGCATGCTGTCGATCCTACTGCTGGTCCTGCTATCGCAACCTTTGGTCTGATCTGATCTTAGACTGGGAATGAACTCTGTATGCTGAGACATGGAATGAACTCCGTATGCCTAAGCCAACCCATGAAATGAGCGTGCAGGCGCTCAGCTAACCAGAGAGGCAGAATGCGCAAGCCGAGGATCGACCTGATCCCCCCTGCGTGCTGTCGATCCTGCTACCGCAACCCTCGATCCAGTCCAATCTTAGACTGGGAATGAACTCTGTATGCCTAAGTCAACCCATAAAATGAACGTGTGGGCGTTGAGCCGACCAGAGAGGCATAATGCGCAAATCGGGGATCGGCCCGATCCCCCTCTGCATGTTGCCTGTCCCACTGCCACAACCCTCGGTTTGGCTGGGGCTTAGACTTGGAATGAACTCCCTATGCCTAAGCCAACCCGTGAAACAGGCGTGTGGGCGCTCAGTCGATCAGAGAGGCAGAATGCGCAAGTCGAAGATCGGCTAGGTCCCTCCTCCTACTGTCGATCCTGCTGCCGCAACCTTCGGTCCGATCCGATCTTAGACTAGGAATGAACTCCGTATGCTTAGACTGGGGATGAACTCCATATGCCTATGTCAACCCACGAAACGAGCGTGCGGGCGCTCAGTCGACCAGAGAGACAGAATGCGCAAGTCGAAGATTGGCCCGGTCCCTCCTCCTGCTGTCGATCCTGCTGCCGCAACCCTCGATCCGGTCTGATCTTAGACTAGGAATGAACTCTGTATGCTTAGACTGGGGATGAACTCCATATGCCTATGTCAACCCACGAAACGAGCGTGCGGGCGCTCAGTCGACCAGAGAGACAGGATGCACAAGCCGAGGATCGAACGGGTGGTAGGTGGGTTCAAGCACATCTTCATATTTCTACCATGCCAATGGCATTTTTATGGCTTTTAAATTCATACGATGGTCCCCTAAGCCTTCGTGTGAAGTTTCGTGGCAAGACAACCCGTTTTCTATTTTTCATGATTTTTGAAACTTTTTACGGTTTTGGATTTTTTAAAATTTTTTTAGAAAGAGTTTTGTCCCAAATTTGGTAGAGGTGATCCGTGTATTTTTTTTGGCATGCATAAAAAAATTCAGCTAAAAACTCTAAGTGGAGAAGATTTTGTGACCGTTTGAAAAAAGTGTCCTCATTTCAGACACTTGAATGGCTACTTGCAGCAAACCTATAAAATCTCAAATGCTCTTTAACGGGGTGTGAGTTCTCAAGGTTTGATGAGGGATAGGGGGCCAATATAAGGGCCAAGTACCAGCACCTATCGCACATCATGTGCGCACACCCCCCGTCCCCCTCAATCGCCGGAACCCCCAATGCCGCCTGTTAAGCTCTCCGGTGATGCTCCGGCGGTGCTCCGATGATGGTGCCACTGACAAAAAAAATGTGGCACCAGCACATGCCCGAGCCCAGCATGCCCACCGTGGCTCAAAATCTTAGACTGGGAATGAACTCCATATGTTTAGACATGGAATGAACTTCGTATGCCTAAGCCAACCAACGAAATGAGTGTGCGGGCGTTCAGCTGGCCGGAGAGGCAGAATGCATAAGTCGAGGATCGATCTGGTCCCCCCCTACATGCTGTCGATCCTGCTACCACAACCCTCGGTCCGGTTCGATCTTAGATTGCGAATGAACTCCGTATGCATAAGTCAACCCATGAAACAAGCGTGCGGGCGTTGAGTCGACCGAAAAGGTATAATGCGCAAGTCGAGGATCGGCCCGGTCCTCCTCTACGTGCTGTCGGTCGCGCTGCCATAACCCTCAATCTGGCTGGGGCTTAGACATGGAATGAACTCCCTATGCCTAAGCCAACCCACGAAACGGGCGTGTGGGCGTTCAGCCGCCCGATCCTCCTTGCGTGCTGCCGATCTTGCTGCCGCAACCCTTGGTCTGATCTGATCTTAGATTGGGAATGAACTCCATATGCTTAGACTAGTGATGAACTCCGTATGCCTAAGTCAACCCACGAAACGAGCGTGTGGGCGCTGAGCCGGCCGGAGAGGCATAATGCGCAAGTTGGGGATCAGCCCGGTCCCCCTCTGCGTGCTGTCGATCTCGCTACCAGTCCTACTACCACAACCCTCGGTCCGGCTGGGGCTTAGACATGGAATGAACTCTGTTTGCCTACGCCAACCCACGAAACAAGCATGCGAGCGCTTAGCCGATCGGAGAGGCAGAATACGCAAGCCGGGGATTGGCTCAGTCCCCCCCTACATGCTACCGATCCTGCTGCTGGTCCTGCTACCGTAACCCTCGATCCGGTCTGATCTTAGACTGGGAATGAACTTCGTATGCTTAGACATGGAATAAACTCCGTATGCCTAAGCCAACCCATGAAACAAGCTTGCGGGCGCTCAGTCGATCGGAGAGGCAGAATGCACAAGTCAGCTATCGATCCTGTTGTCGCAACCCTTGGTCCAGTCCGATCTTAGACTAGGAATGAACTCCGTATGCCTAAGTCAACCCATGAAACGAGCGTGCGGGCGCTGAGTCGGTCGGAGAGGCATAATGCGCAAGCTGGGTGTCATGAGCCAACCTTGTATAGGGCCATGATCGGGACTTAGGTTGCCCTATGCCACCCATGTATGGGGCCATGGCCGGGTAGATCCTTATGCTAGGAAAAGTGTCCCCATTTCAAAGATTGTAATGGTTACTGGTAGCATAGCTCTAAAATCTCTAAGGCTCTTTAGGGGGGTGAGCCGGTAGCATAGTGTTGGGCTGTCTCATCGTTGCTATGCGAGCCTAGGCCACCCACCAAGGGCTACCCCTTGGCCCTGGTGATGGTGGGAGGTCTCGATGTATGATTCCTGACTATAATAAAACTCACCCCGATTGAATGTCCCGATTGTTGCCTCGATATGTTTTTCTTTTTCTCGATGCGAATATGCCTTCTTGTGTGTGTGTTTCAGATCGATCTTGATATATTGTGTCTTATTGTGAATGCTTGGGACTAACCATGGCTTATGGTAATTTGTCCATATATCGATCTATTGAAGGCTGACTTGGTTGGGAGCACCCATTCAAGTGCCGCACGGTCTATTGCTTGCTGAGAGAAAGCTTAGTCCATGACACGTGGTATCAGAGCACGGTTGAGAAGTGCTAGAAAAATGGATGAGATGGCCACAAGTGGTGGACCCAATCATCAATAGAGAATTGAGGAACTTGAGGTCGCGGTGGCCGTAATAAAAACTCATATGGCGACTAAAGACCGAGTGAGGGAGATCGAGACAACCCAGTTTTTCCCTAAGAATGTGGAGTATATGGCTCAAAGGAGACTTCAAGAATTGGTGCAAACAGGAACGGTGCAAGAGTTTGTAAGGAGCTTTTCTACCTTGATGTTGGATATTTGGGATATGTTCGAAAAGGACAAGATGTTCTATTTTCTTGAGGGCCTCAAGCCTTGGGCGAAGACAGAACTACAAAGGCAGAAAGTGCAAGATGTGGCCACGGCCATGGCTGCAGCTGAACGTCTCCACGATTACAATGATGGCTCTTCAAAATGGAAAAATCCTCCATCAGCTGGCAGTAGCTTCAACTTTGGGAGTGAGGGAAAGATGACCAGGTTGGACCGACCCTTCAGTGGGGGATCGGACAGGAGGTCCTTTGGTCGAGATAACACCCAACCCAAGACAAGCAATGCAGGGATTTTCAAGCCTAGGCAACCGCTAGCTTGCTTTCTTTACAAGAGGCCGCATCGGGTGGTTGAATGCCCACATAGGGGAGCCCTTAATGCCTTAAGGACCTCGTCTCAAGAATCCACAAAAGCATCAGAGAGCGTTAAAGAAGCTGAAGAAGAGCCTGCCAAGATGGGTTCAATAAGGTTCCTCAATGCCCTCCGCACCCAATTGAACACTATAAAGAAAGAGCAGAGTAGAGGCTTGATGTATGTGAACTTGACGATCAATGAGAAAGCCACTAAGGCTATGGTGGATACGGGTGCAACTGACACTTTCATCACACCAGAAGAAGCAAAAAGGTGTGGTCTTCAAGTTAGTAAAGACTGTGGATGAAAGAAATCGGTCAACTCGCTAGCCTTTATGATCAGTGGAAGCTCCAAGAGTGTGACAACCCGATTGGGGCCATGGGAAGGGAAGGTAGACTCTACAATTTCCCCCATGGATGACTTTGATGTTGTTCTCAGATTGGACTTCATGATGTTGGCTCAGGTCATCCCTATCCCCGCCGCTAGCTGCTTGTTGTTCTTAGGGGAAAACCCATGTGTGGTGCCAGCCAACATCTTACCAAAGAGTGGGAAGAAAATGATTTCAGCTTTGCAGTTCAAGAAAAGGGTAAAGAGAGGGGAACCCTCTTTTGTGGTTGTGTCGATCTACAAAGAAGGGTCGAAAGTAGAACCAATACCTGATGGTGTGGGAAAAGTGTTGGAAGAATTCGAAGAGGTGATGCCAGAGATGTTGCCTAAGGTTCTACCCCTTCGACGAGTAGTGGACCATGAAATTGAGCTCCTCCCAGGAGCGAAACCCCCTACTAAAGCTCCTTACCGCATGGCCCCGCTAGAGTTGGTTGAACTAAGAAAATAGTTAGATGAGCTGCTACAAGCCGAGTTCATCAGACCATCAAAGGCTCCTTTCAGAGTGCCAGTGCTATTTCAGAAGATGGAAGTTTACGATTATGTGTTGACTATAAGGCCCTGAACAAAGTCACCGTAAGAAACAAATATCTCATCCCCCTTATAGTAGACTTGTTTGATCAATTGAGCTGGGCCAAGTACTTTTCTAAATTGGACCTAAGATCTGGCTACCATCAGGTCAGAATCATTGAAGGAGATGAGCCAAAGACCACTTATGTGACATGGTATGGTGCATTTGAATTTCTTGTTATGCCCTTTGGACTGACCAATGCTCCTGCCACATTTTGTACATTGAAGAATCAGGTATTCCATGACTACCTAGACAAATTTGTAGTCATCTATTTAGACGATATAGTGGGTATATAGCTCCACCTTGGAAGAACATCAAGAACACCTGCGCCAAGTACTTTAAAGATTACAGGACCACTAGTTATACGTAAAAAGGGAGAAGTGTGCATTTGCTCAGACCCAAATCCATTTTCTTGGTCACATTGTCAAACGTGGCCACATTCGAAGGGACATGGAAAAGGTTAGGGCCATCAAGGAGTGGACAACACCGAAGAATGTTAGTGAGCTCCGCTCATTTTTAGGACTAGCAAACTATTATAAAAGGTTTGTGGAAGGGTACTCTCACAAGACCACGACCCTCACGGAGTTATTGAAGAAGGAGCATAAATGGTGTTGGACGAGTGAGTGCCAAGAGGCTTTTAAAGGATTGAAAGATGTTATTATGAAAGATCCCATCTTAGCTCTCCCTGATATTGAAAAGCCTTTCAAAGTTCAGACGGATGCATCTGATTTTACTATTGGAGGAGTGCTTTTACAATAATATCAACCGGTAGCATTTGAAAGTAAGAAGCTAAGTGAAGCTGAAAGGAAATATACGACCTAAGAAAAAGAACTCCTGGCAGTGGTTCACTGCTTGAAAGCTTGGCGACATTACTTGTTGGGTTCACACTTTGTCGTGAAGACAGACAATGCAGCCGTTAGCCATTTTCTCACCCAACCAAGGCTTACGGTAAAACAAGCTAGGTGGCAGGAATTTTTAGCGGAGTTCGACTTTTATTTTGAGCACACCGCTGGATCTTACCAATCAAGTGGCCGATGCATTGAGCAGGCGAGCAGATTTAGTGGCCTTTAGAAGAATTACCCCAATGGTGACTAGCAGAGCCACTACAGACATTCACAAGTTGATTGGAGATCACTTAGGGAAGGACCCACAAGCTTGTGCCATCCTAAAGCTAGTGGAAGAAGGGAAGTCCAAGTACTGCTGGCAAGAAAATGGGATCTTATGGACCAAGGGGCCTCGAGTGTTTGTGCCAAGAGCAGAAGGTTTGAGACAGATGCTGATGAGGGAATGTCATGACACACCATGGATAGGACACCCGAGCTGGCAATGCACTTTGGCGTTATTGAAACAGGGATACTATTGGCCTCACATGCGACAAGATGTGATGGACTATATAAAGACTTGCCTCATTTGCCAACAAGACAAGGTTGAAAGAAGAAAACCTGCAGGCATGCTTGAACCACTATTAGTACCCACCAAACCGTGGGAAAGCATCTCTTTCGATTTAATTTCGAGCCTACCCAAGGTTGGTGACCTTGGAGCTATTTTGGTGGTGATTGATCGATTCTTTAAGTACACCACATTCATTCCCGCTCACAAGTATTGCACAGTGGAAGACACAGCTTGACTATTGTTCAAACATGTGGTCAAATACTGGGGCCTCCCTCAAAACATTGTCAGCGATCGAGATTCGAGATTCACGGGGTCCTTCTGGAGAGAACTTTTCAAGATATTGGGGTCCCAACTCAACATCTCTTCAAGCTATCACCCTGAAACCGATGGTCAAATGGAATGGTTCAACGGATTATTAGAGGAATACTTAAGGCACTTTGTTCAAGCCAATCAGAAAGACTGACCTTCATTATTGGACATGCCTCAACTCTGCCTTAATTCCAACAAAAGCTCTTCCACCAATAAGAGCCCATTTGAGGTGGTCACCAGACAATTACCAAGGCTACCCCACACTTCCTTAGAACAATATAGAAGAAAGAATCTGAGAGCCTTCAATCTCAGCAAGGAGTGGAAACAAAACACAGAGATTGCACAAGCCTACCTGGAGAAAGCATCAAAGCAGATGAAAAATGGGTAGACAAGGGTCGTAGGGCTCAACAATTTCAAGTTGGTGATTTGGTTCTTGTCCAACTAGTTCCTAAACAAACTAGGTTTTTAAGAAAGAAATATCGTAGACTGGTGCGCAAATATGAAGGTCCAATAAGGGTCCTTTCCAAGGTGGGGAATGCTTCTTACAAAATTGACCCACCAAAGTGGATGAAGGTGACCCAGTATTTCATGTGAGCAACCTGAAACCTTTCCATGCAGATCCTACAGATGCTAGCCAAAGGGAGCCAACCAGAGCTGCCATTACCATGAAGCCACCTTCAGAGCGTCGAGTCGAAGAGATCTTAGCTGACAGGGAAACCAAGATATCTCGAAGACTAGTTCGGGAGTACTTAGTGAAGTGGGAGGGATTAAGACTAGAAAAAACCAACTGGGAGAGAGAACACAACCTCCAGAGATTTCAAAGGAAGATCAAAGAATTTCAAGCCAGCAAGTCGACGAGGATGTCGATAGAATAAGTGGGGGAAGATGTCATGAGCCAACCTTGTATAGGGCCATGATCGGGACTTAGGTTACCATAAGCCACCCATGTATAGGGCCATGGCCGGGTAGATCCCTTGTGCTAGGAAAAGTGTCCCCATTTCAAACAGTGTAATGGTTACTGGTAGCATAGCTCTAAAATCTTTAAGGCTCTTTAGGGGGGTGAGCCGATAGCATAGTGTTGGACTGTCTCACCGGTTGCTATGCGAGCCTAGGCCACCCACCAAAGGCTGCCCCCTTGGCCCTGGGGATGGTGGGAGGTCCCGATGTATGATTCTTGACTATAATAAAACTCACCCCGATTGAATGTCCTGATTGTTACCTCGGTGTGTTTTTCTTTTTCTCGATGCGAATATGCCTTCCTGCGTGTGTGCTTCAGATCGATCTCGATATATTGTGTCTTATTGTGAATGCTTGGGACTAACCATGGCTTATGGTTATTTGTTCAGTTATCGATCTATTGAAGGCTGACTTGGTTGGGAGCGTCCATTCAAGTGCCGCATGGTCTATTGCTTGCTGAGAGAAAGCTTAGTCCGTGACACCGGGGACCGACCTGGTCCCCCTCTACGTGTTTCCGGTCTCGCTACCATAACCCTCGATCCGACTGGGGCTTAGACATGGAATGAACTCCCTATGCCTAAGCCAACCCATGAAATGGGCGTGCGGGCACTTAGCAGGCCGGAGAGACAGAATGCGTAAGCCGAGGATCGACCCGATCCCCCCTGCGTGCTGTCGATCCTACTGCCGCAACCCTCAGTCCGATCTGATCTTGATTGGGAATGCACTCCGTATGCTTAGACTGGGGATGAACTTCGTATGCCTAAGTCAACGCACGAAACGAGCATACAGGCGCTCAACCGACCGAAAAAGCAGGATGCGCAAGCCGGGAATCGAACGGGTGGTAGGTTGGTTCAAGCACATCTTCATATTTCTGCTGTGCCAATGCCATTTTTGTGGCTTCTAAATTCATACAATGGTCCCGAAGCCTTCATGTGAAGTTTCGAGGCAAGATGACCCGTTTTCTATTTTTCATGATTTTTAAAACTTT
>NW_019167826.1:10366848-10421900 GCF_002303985.1 Durio zibethinus
AGAGGGTGCGATGTTCTCGAGGTTTGATGAGGAATAGGGCTCTAATATAAGGCCAAGTACCAGCACCCATCACACATCATGTGCGCACACCCCTCGGGCCCCCCAATCATCGGAACTCTCAATGCCGTCGGTTAGGCTCTCCGACAATGCTCCGACGATGGTGCCCCGGGCAAAAAAAATACGGCACCAGCACATGCCCGAGCCCAACATATGCACCGTGGCTCAAAATCTTAGACTGGGAATGAACTCCGTATGCCATAACCATCGGTTCGGTTGGGGCTTGGACATGGAATGGACTCCGTATGCCTAAGCCAACCCATGAAACGAGCGTGTGGATGCTCAGCCAACTGTAGAGGTCGAATGCGCAAGCCGGGGATCGGCCTGGTCCCCCCCTACGTGCTGTCGATCCTGCTGCTGGTCTTGCTACGGTAACCCTCGGTCCGGTCCGATCTTAGACTGGGAATGAACTCCGTATGCTTAGACATGGAATGAACTCCATATGCCTAAGCCAACCCACGAAATGAGCGTGCAGGCGCTTAGCCGGTCGGAGAGGCAGAATGCACAAGTCAGGGATCGTCCCGATCCCCCCCTGCATGCTGTCGATCTTGCTGCTGTAACCCTCGATCCGGTCCGATCTTAGATTGAGATTGAACTCCGTATGCCTAAGTCAACCCATGAAACGAGCGTGCGGGCGCTGAGCTGGTCGGAGAACCATAATGCGCAAACCGGGGATCAACCCGGTCCCCCTCTGCATGCTGTCGGTCCCGCTGCCACAACCCTCAGTCCGGCTGGAGCTTAGACATGGAATGAACTCCCTATGCCTAAGCCATCCCATGAAACGGGCATACAGGCGCTCAACTGACTAGAGAGGCAGAATGCGCAAGCCAGGGATCGGCCCCGGTCCCCCCTGCGTGCTGTCGATCCTGCTGCCGCAACCCTCGATCTGGTCTGATCTTAGACTGGGAATGAACTCCATATGCTTAGACTGGGGATGAACTTCGTATGCCTAAGTCAACCCATGAAATGAGCGTGCGGGTGCTCAACCGATCAGAGAGGTAGGATGCGCAAGTCGGGGATCGAACGGGTGGTAGGTGGGTTCATGCACATCTTCATATTTCTGCCATTCCAATGCCATTTTTATGGCTTGTAAATTCATACAATGGTCCCCTAAGCCTTCTTGTGAAGTTTCGTGGCAAGACGACCCGTTTTCTATTTTTCACGATTTTTAAAACTTTTTACGGTTCGAGATTTCTTAAAGTTTTTTTAGGAAGAGTTTTGTCCCCAAATTTGGTAGAGGTGATCCTTGTATTTTTGTTGGGATGCACAAAAAAATTCAGCAAAAAACTTGAAGTGGAGAAGATTTTGTGATCGTTTGAAAAAAGTGTCCCCATTTCAGACACTTTAATGGCTACTAGCAACGAACCTATAAAATCTCAAATGCTCTTTAAGGGGTTGTTAGTTCTCGAGGTTTGATGAGGGATAGGGGGCCAATATAAGGGCCAAGTGTCACCCCCTGGGCGGTTGCACCAGGCACATCAGACGCACCAGCAGGCGAGCCAGAGGTTGAGACCCGCAGACCAGGCGTGCTGGCGGGTATCTGCGTGCAAAGCCTAGCAAACGAGTTCAGAACGCCCGCCCAACTTGCAGGCCAGCCTGTGAGACCAAGGCCTGGCATACAAGCTACCCGTACCACATCCAGAAGGGCCCAAAGTGGTAGACACGCAAGGGAAGCTTTTGGAAGCAGGCAGGATCAACAACAGCAGCATCCTGGCAGATTTGGTTGACCTTGAAAATCAGGAGTTTAGCATCTTGATTGATTGTAATCTGTTTAATCCCATGATTTTAGCCTTTATTCTAGGGATATTGCCATTAGGTGTAAGCTAGAGCCTCAACTATAAATAGAGGGCTGCTCCTCCCTCATTTGTACACCATCAAACACTTCTATTTCAGTGAATACAAGAGCATTTCCAGAATTCTACCTTCTTATCCTGTTTCTCTTTAACTTGCGTAATCAGCCCTTCCTATTGTTCTAGTGCCCGTACACTTGTGTTTTAGGCTGACTTAGGCTTAAAGGAGGAAATTCCAAGCCTAAGGTCGTACGATTTCTGAGTCTAAGGTTGGAGCCTGTGACAGTTGGTATCAAAGCAAGTTCGGTTCTACGTGTTTGTGTTGTGCAGGTTAGAGGAGATGGCATCCCAAAGTGACGCTGCTAACCAACAACTAGAGGCCAGGAGCATGGGCGTAGAAGAGGGAGGAAAGCCAGTTCTAGAGATATCTGGTCTACCATAGACAGTAGGCTGGCCAAGGTGGAGGTGACCATGGGCGACATGGGGGAGAAGCTTGAGGGGGTAGAGACTCACATTGCATCGCTAGACTCTATGGGGGAGGAGATCCAAAGTGAGCTGCAAGCTGCTCTCAACAAAGGCTTGGACGTGTTCACCTAAAAGAATCAGACCTTGGAGGCTGAAGTGCTGACCTTGCATGATGGCATGGAGGCCATGTGCCAACGGATGGAGGAGCTTACCGGTGAGCTTGTTGCTTGCAAGACTGCCATTCGGAATGGCATGTTTGCTGGAGTGTCCAAGTCCAGATTGGATGTCCCTAAGCCTAAGGAGTTCAAGGGGACTAGGGTGGCCAAGGAAGTAGATAACTACTTTTGGGGTATGGAGTAGTACTTTCAGGCTATGGGCATGCAAGACGACGCGATAAAGGTAAGCACCGCTGCTATGTATCTCACTGATGTAGCCTTATTGTGGTAGAGGCGCAGGTGTGATGATTTCAGGCATGGGAGCGCCAAGATTGGAACCTGGACAGAGTTCCAAAAAGAGTTCAAAGAATAATTTTACCCAGAGTATGTCGATAATAAGACGTTGGCAAAGTTTCACAGGTTGAGCCAGTAAGGGGACATAAGAGAGTATGTCCAAAAATTTTCTAAACTGATGCTACAGATCTCAGATCTAGGCAAGAAAGACACCTTATTTGCTTTCATGGATGGGCTGAAGCCGTGGGTGAAGCATGAGCTACAAAGGAGAGGACTTCATGACTTAGCTAAAGCCATGACTACTATCGAGGCCTTGATAGAGTTCAAGCCTCTGAACAAGTTCGAGTCTACCAAGCCTAAGGGTAAGGGCAGGGATGATAGAGACCAGAAGAAGCAGTCCAAGGGGAAGGACCGTGACTGGGAGTCTAAGGATGGAGACCGAGACCGTTCAACCAAGAATGGTGAGAGGAAGCCACCAACAGGCAAGTGGAAAGCAAAAGGGGACTGAGAGCCACTAGCATCCTACCTATGTGGAGAGAGCCACATAGCACATAATTACCTACAGAAGGGCAAGCTGGCTGCTGTAGACAAGGAGTCTGATAAGGAGCCAGAGTCAGAGGTAGCAAAGCTTGGGTCGTTAGTGCTCAATACTGTCTAGAGTAAGGGGAGTCACAAGCTAAAGGGCTTGATGTTTACG
Organism: Durio zibethinus; assembly: GCF_002303985.1. The sequence continues at coordinate 10,370,307 of NW_019167826.1, forward strand.
GATATGATGGTTACGGGTCAGAAGGTGAGTGCACTAGTGGACACAGGTGCCTTACATCTTTTCATTTTAGGTGATAAAGCCCGGAAGCTCGGACTAAAGGTGCAGAAAGGGACTGGTACCATCAAAACGGTGAACTCCAAGGAAGTTCCAGCCATTGGAGTAACGCGGGGAGTGGAGTTACAGCTTGGAGACTGGAAAGGCAAAGAGACCATTGAGGTAATACCCCTTGACAACTATGAGTTTGTGATTGGGTTGGATTTCCTTGTTCGGATTAACGCCCTCCTTGTGCCTTTTGTCGATTGTGTTTGCATCTTGGATGCACGGTGCCAATGCCTAGTGCCATTGAGGAGAGGGTCTGGAGTTGGGTCGCGGGTGGTGTCAGCCATCCAATTTGCCAAGGCGGTAAGCAGACAAGAAGACACCTTCTTGGCAGCCCTGAAATATGATGAGCCAAGGGAGAAGGAGACCGAGTCACCCTTGGAGGTGCTAAAGGTGCTGAAGACCTTTAGTGATGTGATGCCCGTAAAGCTACCTAGCAAGCTACCACCTAAGAGGGAGGTGGACCAAAAGATCGAGCTGGTGTTCGAGGCCAAGCCACCAGCTAGAGCCCCTTACCGTATGTCTCCACCAGAGTTGGAGGAGTTGAGGAAGTAGCTTAAAGAGTTAGTTGATGCTGGCTTCATCAGGCCATCGAAGGCACCCTATGGTGCACTGGTTCTATTTTAGTGCAAGCATGATGGGTCATTGCGGCTGTGCATAGACTACCTGGCTTTGAACAAGCTGACCATCAAGAACAAGTACCCCATCCCACTTATTGTGGACTTGTTCGATCAACTTGGGAGCGCAAGGTGGTTCACCAAGCTGGATTTGAGGTCAGGCTACTATCAAGTCAGGATCGCAGAGGGAGATGAGCCAAAGATAGCATGTGTCACTCAGTATGGTTCGTATGAGTTCTTGGTGATGCCTTTCGGACTCACGAACGTCCCAGCAACATTCTGCATCCTTATGAACAAGGTACTTCAGTCATTCCTTAATCGGTTTGTTGTGGTTTATTTGGATGACATTGTGATCTATAGCCAGACTTTGGGAGAGCATGTAGACCACTTGAGATAGGTGTTCGAGGTGTTACGGGCGCACAAGCTGTTTGTCAAGAGGGAGAAGTGCTCATTCACCCAACAGGAGATCCCGTTCCTTGGCCACATAGTGGGAGGTGACAGGATACGCATGGATGAAGGCAAGATACATGCCATCCTGGAGTGGCAACCGCCAGCTAAGGTCACTGAGTTGAGATCGTTCCTTGGGCTATTCAACTACTACAGGCACTTCATCAAAGGTCACTCAGCAATAGCCACGCCATTGATTGACTTGCTCAAAAAAGGGAAAGCATAGGAGTGGAGCGTAGGGTGCTAGGAAGCCTTTGACAGGTTGAAGCGGGCTGTGATCGAAGAGCCAGTCTTGGCCTTGCCAGACCATGCCAAGCCGTATGAGGTGCATACGAATGCATCAGACTTTGCCATAGGGGGCATGTTGATGCAGGAGGGACGTCCAGTCACGTCAAGAGCAAGAAGCTAAACGAGATTGAACGTAAGTACATGGTCTAAGAGAAAAAGATAACTGCAGTGGTGCACTGCTTACACACTTGGTGCCATTACCTGTTGGGGTCGAGGTTCATGGTTAGGATGGATAATGTGGTGACCAGTTACTTGCAGACATAGAAGAAGCTATCCCCCAAGCAGGCGAGATGGCAAGATTTTCTTATGGAATTTGATTTCCAGATGGAGTACAACTTGGGGCGGGCGAACCTAGTGGCAGACGCCCTGAGCAGGAAGGCTAACCTTGTTGCCATTAGCCAACTAGAAGGGTCACTGGTGTCACGCATCAAGGAGGGACTTGCGCATGATCCTACAGCCAAGGTTTTGATGGAGTACGCCCAGCAAGGTAAGACTAGGTGATTTTGGTTACAGGATGGCTTGCGGTACACCAGGGGCAGTAGACTGTTTGTGCCGCAGTACAGGAAGCTCTACAAGGAAGTTTTGCAAGAATGCCATGATTCAAGGTGAGCTGGACACCCTGGAGTGAGCCATACCTTGGCGCTGATCGAGGATCGGTACTACTGGCTTCACATGAGGGATGATGTGGAGGCCTATATGAAGACTTGTCTTGTGTGCCAACAGGACAAGGTGGAGCTTAAGAAACCAGGCGGTCTCTTGGAACAATTGCCAGGGCTAGAGCGACCATGGAAGAGTGTTTCTCTGGACTTTATAGTCGGTCTACCCAAAGCAGAAGGGTTTGGAAGCATCATGGTAGTGGTGGACAGGTTTTCCAAGTATGGAATCTTCATTCTAGCAACCAAGGAGTGCCCAGTCGAGTAGGTAGCTCGATTGTTCCTGAAGAACATGGTTAAGTACTGGGGAGTGCCGAGGACCATTGTTAGTGATCGGGACAGGTGTTTCACGAGCAGGTTCTAGACTGAGTTGTTCAAGCTATTGGGGTCAGACTTGAACTTTTCCACTAGCATGCATCCGCAGACCGATGGGTAGACAGAACGAGTGAATGGACTATTGGAGGTCTACCTCAGGCACTATGTGAGTGCCACACAAAGGGACTGGCCAAAGCTGCTAGATATTGCACAGTTTTCCTACAACTTGCAAAGGAGCGAGGCAATGAACCAGAGCCCATTTGAGGTTATGACAGGGCAACAACCACTAACACCCGGTTTGATTGTTGTAGGTTATACAGGGCCGAATCAAGCAGCATAGAAGTTTGCCAAGGCATGGCAGAAGCAAACTGACTTGGGCAGAGTTTGTCTACACAAGGCGACTAAGAGGTCCAAGAAGTGGGCAGACCAGAATAGGCGGGACGTGCAGTTCCAGGTTGAAGACTTGGTGTTGGTGAAGCTGCATCCCATTGTGCACCATAGAGGGCTACACAAAGGCCTAGTCTAGAGGTATGAAGGACCTTTCTGAGTAGTCAAGAGGGTAGGCAAGGTTGCCTACAAGCTGGATATGCCACCTAAGCCGAGGGTACACTCGGTGTTCCATGTGAGCATGCTTAAGCCGTTCCATGAGGATGAGGGAGATCTAGGACGGGCAGAGTCAAAGTGTGCACCATTGGAAGCAAGGGCCTCATATGAGAAGGAGGTCAACAGCATCATAGCTAATCGAGAGGTGAGACGGAAGAACTATCAGCCAAGATAAGAGTACTTGGTGCATTGGAAGGGACTTCCAGACAGTGAGGTGAGCTGGGAACCAGCAGATGACTTATGGCAGTTCGGGGACCAGATCAGGTAGTACCATGCAGAAGACGGAACGAGGGCATTGTGCAATCAGGTGAGGGAGAATGTCACACCCTGGGCAGGCGCATCAGGCACATCAGGCGCACCAACAGGCGAGCCATAAGTTGAGGCCCGTAGACCAGGCGTGCTGGCGGGTATCTACGCACAAAGCCTAGCAAACGAGTTCAGAACGCCTGCCCAACTTGCAGGCCAACCCGTGAGACAAAGGCCTGGCAAACAAGCTGCCCGCACCACATCCAGAAGGGCCCAAGGTGCTGGACACGCAAGGGAAGCTTTTGGAAATAGGCAGGATCAGCAGCAGCATCCTAGTAGATTTGGTTGACCATGAAAATCAGGAGTTAGCATCCTGATTGATTGTAATCTATATAATCCCATGATTTTAGCCTTTATTCTAGGTATATTGCCATTAAGTGTAAGTTGGAGCCTTAACTATAAATAGAGGGCTGCTCCTTCCTTATTTGTACACCATCAAACACTTCCGTTTCAATGAATACAAGAGCATTTCCAGAATTCTACCTTCTTATCCTGTTTCTCTTTAACTTGCGTAATCAGCCCTTCCTGTTGTTCTAGTGCCCGTACGCTTGTGTTTTAGGTGACTTAGGCACAAAAGAGGAGATTCCAAGCCTAAGGCCGCAGGGTTTCTGAGTCTAAGGATGGAACCTGTGACACAAGTACCAACACCCATCGCACATCATGTGCGCACACCCCCCTGGCCCCCCCAATCGCCGAAATCCCCAATGTCGTCGGTTAGGCTCTTAGGTGATGCTCTGGCGATGTTGCCTAGGGCGAAAAAAATGCGACACCAGCACATGCCCGAGCCCAGCATGTGCACCGTGGCTCAAAATCTTAGACTGCGAATGAACTCTGTACGCTTAGACATGGAATTAACTCTGTATGCCTAAGCCAATCCATGAAACGAGCGTGTGGGCACTTAGCCGACCGGAGAGGAAGAATGCGCAAGTTGGGGATCGGCCCGATCCCTCCTATGTGCTGTCGATCCTGCTACTGCAACCCTTAGTCCAGGTCGAAGTTAGACTAGAAATGAACTTTGTATGCGTAAGTTAACCCACGACATGAGCGTGCGAGCGTTGAGCCGACCGAAGAGGCATAATGTGCAAGCCGAGGATCGACCCGGTCCAGCTGCCACAACCCTCGGTCCGGCTGGGGCCTAGACATGGAATGAACTCACTATGCCTAAGCCAACCCACGAAACGGGCGTGCGGGTGCTCAGTCGGCCGGAGAGGCATAATGCGTAAGCCGAGGATCGGCCCGACCCTCCTGTATGCTACCGATCCTACTGCCGCAACCCTCGATCTGATCTGATCTTAGACTGGGAATGAACTCCGTATGCCTAGATTGGGGATGAACTCCGTATCCCTAAGTCAACCCATGGAACGAGTGTGCAGGTGCTCAGCCGACCGAAGAGGCATAATACACAAGTCGGGGATCAGCCCGATCCCCTTCTGCGTGCTGTCGATCCCGATGTCGGTCCTGCTACCACAACCCTCAGTCCGACTAGGGCCTAGACATGGAATGAAGTCCATATGCCTAAGCCAACCCACGAAACGAGCATGCGGGCACTCAACCAGCTGAAGAGGTAGAATACGCAAGTCGGAGATCGGCCTGATCCCCCCTGTGTGCTGTTGATCCTGCCGTTGGTCCTGCTGTTGCAAGCCTCGGTCCGGTCCAATCTTAGACTGGGAATGAACTCCGTATGCTTAGACATGCAATGAACTCCGTATGCCTAAGCCAACCCACGAAACGAGCGTCCGGGTGCTCAGTCAACCGAAAAGGCAGAATGTGCAAGTCGGGGATCGACCCGGTCCCCCCTGTATGCTATCGATCCTGCTTTCGCAACCCCCGGTCCAATCCGATCTTAGACTAGGAATGAACTCCGTATGCATAAGTCAACCCACGAAACGAGCGTGCGGGCGCTGAGCCGGCCGAAGAGGCATAATGCGCAAGCCAGGGATCGACCCGGTCCCCCTCTGCGTACTGCTGGTCCCTCTACCATAACCCTCGGTCCGGCTAGGGTTTAGACATGGAATGAACTCCTTATGCCTAAGCCAACCCACGAAATGGGCGTACAGGCACTCAACCGACCAAAGAGGCAGAATGCGCAAGCCAGGGATCGGCCCGATCCCCCCTGCGTGCTACCGATCCTGCTGCCATAACCCTCGGTCCGGTCTGATCTTAAACTGGGAATGAACTCCGTATGCTTAGACTGGGGATGAACTCTGTATGCCTAAGTCAACCCACGAAACGAGCGTGCGGGCGCTCAGCAGACCGGAGAGGCATAATGCACAAGCCGAAGATCAGCCCGATCCCTCTCTGCGTGTTGTCGATCCCGCTACCGGTCCTGCTACCACAACCCTCTATCCGGCTGGGGCTTAGACATGGAATGAACTCCGTATGTCTAAGCCACCCACGAAACAAGCGTATGGGCCCTTAGATGACCGGAGAGGTAGAATGTGCAAGCTGGGGATCGGCCCGGTCCCCACTACGTGCTGTCGATCCTGCTGCCACAACCATCGGTCTGATCCGATCTTAGACTGGGAATGAACTCTGTATGCTTAGACATGGAATGAACTCCGTATGCTTAGACAGGGAATGAACTCCGTATGCCTAATCCAACCCATGAAACAAGCGTGCACGCGGGCACTCAGCTAGCCAGAGAGGCAGAATGCGCAAGCCGGGGACCGGCCTGATCCCCCCTACGTGCTGTCGATCCTGCTGCCACAACCCTCGGTCCAATCTGATCTTAGACTGGGAATGAACTTCGTATGCCTAAGTTAACCCACGAAACGAGCGTGCAGGCACTGAGCCGATCGGAGAGGTAGAATGCCTAAGCTGGGGATCCATCCGGTCCCCCTCTACGTGCTGTCAGTCCCACTGCCACAACCCTCGGTCCGACTATGGCTTAGACATGGAATGAACTCCCTATCCCTAAGCCAACCCACGAAACAGGCATGCGGGTGCTCAGTCGACTGGAGAGGTAGAATGCACAAGCTGGGGATCGACCTAGTCCCCTCTGCGTGCTGTCGATCCTTCTGTCACAACCCTTAGTTTGGTCCGATCTTACACTGGGAATGAACTCCGTATCCTTAGACTGGGGATGAACTCCATATGCCGAAGTCAACCCACGAAACGAGCGTGCGGGCACTCAGTCGACTAGAGAGGCAGTATACGTAAGCCGGTGATCGAATGGGTGGTAGGTGGGTTCAAGCACATCATCATATTTCTATCATGCCAATGCCATTTTTATGGCTTGTAAATTCATACAATGGTCCCCTAAGCCTTCATGCGAAGTTTCATGGCAAGACGACCTGTTCTCTATTTTTCACAATTTTTGAAACTTTTTACGGTTCAGGATTTTTTAAAATTCTTTTAGAAAGAGTTTTCCCACCAAAATTGGTAGAGGTGATCCTTGTATTTTTGTTGGCATGCACAAAAAACTTCAGCTAAAAACTCGAAGTGGAGAAGATTTTGTGACCGTTTGAAAAAAATGTCCCCATTTCAGACACTTTAATGGCTACTGGCAGCAAGCCTATAAAATCTCAAATGCTCTTTAAGGGGGTGTGAGTTCTCGAGGTTTGATGAGGGATAGGGGGCCAATATAATGGCCAAGTACCAGCACCCATCACACATCATGTGCGACACCCCCCCGGCCCTCCCAATCGTTGGAACCCCCAATGCCGCCGGTTAGGCTCTCTGACGATGCTCCGACGATGGTGCCCCGGGCGAAAAAATGTGGCACCAGCACATGGTCAAGCCTAGCATGTGCACCGTGGCTCAAAATCTTACACCGGGAATGAACTCCGTATGCTTAGACATGGAATGAACTCCGTTTGCCAAAGCCAACCCACGAAACAAGCGTGCGGGCGCTCAGCCAGCCGGAGAGGCAGAATGCGCAAGCCGGGGATCGGCCTGGTCCCCTCCTACGTGCTATCAATCTGCTGCTATGAATCTTGGTCCGGTTCGATCTTAGACTGGGAATGAACTCCGTATGCATAAGTCAACCCACGAAACGAGCATGCGGGCGCTGAGTCAACCTGAAGAGGCATAATACGCAAGTCGAGGATCGACCCGGTCCCCCTCTGCGTGCTACCGGTCCCGCTGCCACAACCCTCAGTCCGTTTGGGGCTTAGACATGGAATGAACTCCCTATGCCTAAGACAACCCACGAAACAGGCGTACGGGCGCTCAACCGGTCGGAGAGGCAGAATGCGCAAGCCGGGGACCGACCTGATCCCCCCTACGTGCTGCCGATCCTGCTACTGCAACCCTCGGTCCAGTCTGATCTTAGAATGGGAATGAACTCTGTATGCTTAGACTAGGGATGAACTCCGTATGCCTAAGTCAACCTACGAAATGAGCGTACGGGCGCTTAGCTGGTCGGAGAGATATAATGCGCAAGCCAGGGATCAGCCCGATCCCCCTCTGCGTGCTGTCGATCCCGCTGTCGGTCCTACTACGACAACCCTCGGTCCGATTGGGACTTAGACATGGAATGAACTCCGTATGCCTAAGCCAACCCACGAAACGCGCGTGCGAGCGGTCAGTCGGTCAGAGAGGCAGAATGCACAAGCCAAAGATCGCCTCGATCCCCCTTGCGTACTGTCGATCCTACTGTCGCAACCCTCGGTCCGGTCCAATCTTAGACTGGGAATGAACTCCGTATGCTTAGACATGGATTGAACTTCGTATGCCTAAGCCAACCCATGACACAAGTGTGCGGGCGTTCAGCCGATCAGAAAGGCAGAATGTGCAAGCCGGGGATCGGTCCGGTCCCCCCTACGTGCTGTCGATCCTGCTACCGTAACCCTTGGTCTGGTCTGATCTTACACTGGGAATAAACTCCGTATGCCTAAGTCAACCCATGAAATAAGCGTGCGGGCACTGAGCCGGTCGGAGAGGCATAATGCGTAAGCCGGGGATCAACTCGGTCCCCCTTTGCATGCTGTCGGTCCCGCTGCCACAACCCTCGGTCTGTCTGGGGCTTAGACATGGAATGAACTCCCTATGCCTAAGCCAACCCATGAAACGGGCATGCGGGCGCTCAACCAACCGGAGAGGCAAAATGCACAAGTCGAGGATCGACCCAGTCCCCCCTGCGTGCTACCGATCCTACTGTCGTAACCCTCGATCCTGTCCGATCTTAGACTGGGAATGAACTCCATATGCTTAGACTGGGGATAAACTTCGTATGCCTAAGTCAACCCACAAAATGAGCGTGCGGGTGCTCAGCCGACTAGAGAGGCAGGATGCGTAAGTCGGTGAGCGAACGGGTGGTAGGTGGGTTCAAGCACATCTTCATATTTCTGCCATGCCAATGCCATTTTTATGGAGTGTAAATTCATACAATGGTCCCTTAAGCCTTCATGTGAAGTTTCATGGCAAGACGACCCGTTTTCTATTTTTCATGATTTTTGAAACTTTTTACGGTTTGGGATTTTTTAAAATTTTTTTAGAAAGAGTTTTGTCCCCAAATTTGGTAGAGGTGATCCTTGTATTTTCATTGGCATGCACAAAAACATTCAGCTAAAAACTCAAAGTGGAGAAGATTTTGTGATCGTTTGAAAAAAGTGTCCCCATTTAAGACACTTTAATGGCTACTGGCAGCTAAACCTATAAAATCTGAAATACTCTTTAAGGCGGTGTGAGTTCTCGAGGTATGATAAGGGATAGGGGCCAATATAAGGGCCAAGTACCAGCACCCATCGCACATCATGTGCACACAACCCCTGGCCCCCCCAATCGTCGGAACCCCCAATGCCACCGGCTAGGCTCTCCGACGATGCTCCAGCGATGGTGCCCCGGGAAAAAAAATTCGACACTAGCACATGCCCGAGCCCAGCATATGCACCGTGGCCCAAAATCTTAGATTCAGAATGAACTCCGTATGCTTAGACATGGAATGAACTCCGTATGCCTAAGCCAACCTACGAAACGAGCGCGCGGGCGTTCAGCCAGCCGGAGAGGCAGAATCTGTAAGCCGAGGATTGGCAAGGTCACCCCCTGCATGCTATCGATCCTGCTACTGCAACCCTCAGCCCAGTTTGATCTTAGACTCGGAATGAACTCCGTATGCATAAGTCAACCCATGAAACGAGCATACGAGCACTGAGCCGACCGAAGAAGCATAGTGCGCAAGTCGGGGATTGACCCGGTCACCCTCTGCGTGCTGTCGGTCCCGCTGCCACAACCCTTTGTCCGACTGGGGCTTAGGCATGGAATGAACTCCGTATGCCTAAGCCAATCCATGAAACTGGCGTGCGGGCACTCAGCCGGTTGGAGAGGTAGAATGCGCAAGCCGTGGATCGGCCTGGTCCCCCCTGTGTGCTACCGATCCTACTGTCGCAACTCTCGATTCGGTTTGATCTTAGACTGGGAACGAACTCCGTATGCTTAGATTGGGGATGAACTTCATATGCGTAAGTCAACCCATGAAACGTGCGTGCGAACGCTCAGCCAACCGAAAAGGCCGATCGGAGAGGCATAATGCGCAAGCCGGGGATCAGCTCGATCCCCCTCTGCGTGCTGTCGATCCCGCTGCCGGTCCTGCTGTCACAACCCTCGATCCGATTGGGGCTTAGACATGGAATGAACTCCGTATGCCTAAGCCAACCCACGAAACGAGCGTGCGGGCGCTCAGTCGGCCGGAGAGGCAGAATGCGCAAGCTGGGGATCGACCCGATCCCCTTTACGTGCTATTGATCCTGCTACTGCAACCCTCGGTCCGGTCCAATCTTAGGCTGGGAATGAACTCCGTATGCCTAAGTAAACCCACGAAAACGAGCGTGCAGACGCTGAGCCGGTCGGAGAGGCATAGTGCACAAGCCAGGGATCGGCTCGGTCCCCCTCTGCGTGCTACTGATCCCGCTGCCACAACCCTCAGTCCGGTTGGGCTTAGACATGGAATGAACTCCCTATGCCTAAGCTAACCCATGAAATGGGCATGCCGACGCTCAACCAGCCGGAAAGGCAGAATGCATAAGTCGGGGATCGACCCAGTCCCCCCTGCGTGCTGTCGATCCTACTGCCACAACCCTCGGTCCAGTCTGATCTTAGACTAGGAATGAACTCCGTATGCTTAGACTAGGGATGAACTCCGTAAGCCTAAGTCAACCCACGAAATAAGCCTGCGGGCGCTTAGCCGACTAGAGAGGCAGGATGCGTAAGCTGGGGATCGAACAGAAGGTAGGTGGGTTCAAGCACATCTTCATATTTCTGCCATGCCAATGATATTTTTATGGCTTGTAAATTCATACAATGGTCCCTTAAGCCTTCATGTGAAGTTTCGTGGCAAGACGACCCATTTTCTATTTTTCACGATTTTCAAAACTTTTTACGGTTTGAGATTTTTTAAAATTTTTTTAGAAAGGGTTTTACCCCAAATTTGGTAGTGGAGATCCTTGTATTTTTTTGGGCATGCACAAAAAAATTCAGCTAAAAACACGAAGGGGAGAAGATTTTGTGACTGTTTGAAAAAGGTGTCCCCATTTCGAACACTTTAATGGCTACTGGCAGCAAACCTATAAAATCTCAAATGCTCTTTAAGGGGGTGTGAGTTCTCAAGGTTTGATGAGGGATAGGGGGCCAATATAACGGGCAAGTACCAGCAGCCATCACACATCATGTGCGCACACACCCCCGCCCCCCCAATCGTTAGAACCCCCAATGCCGTCGGTTAGGCTCTCCGGCGATGCTCCGACGATGGTGTCTCGGGCAAAAAAATGCGGCACCAGCACATGCCCGAGCTCAACATGTGCACTGCGGCTCAAAATCTTAGACTGGGAATGAACTCCGTATGCTTCGACATGGAATGAACTCCGTATGCCTAAGCCAACCCACAAAATGAACGTGCGGGCGCTCAGTCGGTATGAGAGGTAGAATGTGCAAGCCGGGGATCGACCAAGTCCCCCTGCATGCTGTCGATCTTGCTGCTGCAACCTTCGGTTCGGTCTGATCTTAGACTGGGAATGAACTCCATATGCATAAGTTAACCCATGAAACGAGCGTGTGGGCGTTGAACCGGTCGAAGAGGCATAATGCACAAGTTGAGGATTGGCCGGATCCCCGTCTTCTTGCTATCGATCCCACTACCACAACCCTCGGTTAGGCTGGGGCTTAGACATGGAATGAACTCCCTATGCATAAGCCAACCCACGAAACGGACGTGCGGGCGCTCAGCTGGCAGGAAGAGACAGAATGCACAAGCTGGGGATCGGCCCGGTCCCCCCTGCGTGCTACCGATCCTGCTGTCACAACCCTCGGTCCGATCTGATCTTAGACTGGGAATGAACTCTGTATGCTTAGACTGGGGATGAACTCTGTATGCCTAAGTCAACCCACGAAACGAGCGTGTGAGAGCTCAACCGACTGGAGAGGCAGAATATGCAAGCCGGGGATCGGCGCGGTCCCCCCTACGTGCTGCCAATCCTGCTGCTGGTCCTGCTACCGCATCCCTCGATCCGGTCCGATCTTAGACTGGGAATGAACTCCGTATGCTTAGACATGGAATGAACTCCGTATGCCTAAGCTAACCCACGAAACGAGCCTGCGGGCGCTCAGCTGGCCGGAGAGGCAGAATGCACAAGCTAGGGAACGGCCTGATCCCCCCTGCGTGTTTTCAATCCTATTATCGCAACCTTCAGTCCAGTCCGATCCTAGACTGGGAATGAACTACGTCTACCTAATTCAACCCACGAAACAAGCGTGTGGGCACTGAGTCGATCGGAGAGGCATAATCCGCAAGCCGAGGATCGACCCGGTCCCCCTCTATGTGCTGTCGATCCCACTACCACAACCCTCAGTCCAGCTGGGGCTTAGACATGGAATGAACTCCCCATGCCTAAGCCAACCCATGAAACGGACATACGGGCACTTAGCTGATCGAAGAGGCAGAATGCACAAGACGGGGATCGGCTCGGTCCCCCCTACGTGCTGTCGATCCTGCTGCCGCAACCTTCGGTCCGGTCCAATCTTAGACTGGGAATGAACTTCGTATGCTTAGGCTGGGGATGAACTCCGTATGCCTAAGTCAACCCATAAAACGAGCGTGCGGGCGCTCAGCCGACCAGAAAGGCAGGATGCGCAAGCTAGGGATCGAATGTGTGGTAGGTGGGTTCACGCATATCTTCATATTTCTGCCATGCCAATGCCATTTTTATGGCTTGTAAATTCATACAATGGTCCCCTAACCTTCATGTGAGGTTTCGTGGGAAGACGACCCGTTTTCTATTTTTCACAATTTTTGAAACTTTTTGCGGTTCGGGGTTTTTTAAAATTTTTTTAGAAAGAGTTTTGTCCCCAAATTTGGTAGAGGTGATCCTTGTATTTTTATTGGCTTGCACAAAAACATTCAGCTAAAAACTCGAAGTGGAGAAGATTTTGTAACCGTTTGAAAAATGTGTCCCCATTTCAGACACTTTAATGGCTACTAGGCAGCAAACCTATAAAATCTCAAATGCTCTTTAAGGGGGTGTGAGTTTTTGAGGTTTGATGAGGGATAGGGGGCTAATATAAGGGCCAAGTACCTACACCCATCACACATCATGTGCGTACACTCCTGGCCCCCCTAATCATTAGAACCCCCAATACCGTCGGTTAGGCTCTCCGACGATGCTCCGACGATGGTTCCCCGAGCGAAAAAATGCTGCACCAGCACATGCCTGAGCCCAATATGTGCACCGTGGCTCAAAATCTTAGACTGGGAATGAACTCCGTATGCTTGGACATGGGATGAACTCCGTATGGCTAAGCTAACCCATGAAACGAGCGTGCAGGCGCTCAGCTGACCGAAGAGGTAGAATGCGCAAGCCGAAGATCGACCCGGTCCCCCCTGCGTGTTGTCGATCCTACTGTCACAATCTTCAGCCCGATCCGATCTTACACTGGGAATGAACTCCGTATGCATATGTCAACCCACGAAACGAGCGTGCGGGCGCTGAGCTGGCCGAAGAGGCATAATGCGCAAGCCAAGGATCGACCCGGTCCCCCTCTGCATGCTACCGATCCAGCTACCACAACCTTCGGTCCGGCTGGGGCTTAGACATTCAATGAACTCCTTATGCCTAAGCCAACCCACGAAACGGGCGTGCGGGCACTCAGTCGGTCGGAGAGGTAGAATGCGCAAGACGGAGATCGGCTCGGTCCCCCCTGCGTGCTGTTGATCCTGTTGTCGTAACCCTCGGTCTGCTTCGATCTTAGACTGGGAATAAACTCCGTATGCTTAGACTGGGGATGAACTCCGTATGCCTAAGTGAACCCATAAAACGAGCGTACAAGCGTTTAGTCGACCAGAGAGGCCAGTCGAAGAGGCGTAATGCGCAAGTCGGGGATCAGCCCGGTCCCCCTCTGCATGCTGTCGATCCCGCTATCAGTCCTGCTACCACAACCCTTGGTCTGGCTGGGGCTTAGACATGGAATGAACTCCCTATGCCTCAGCCAACCCACGAAACGGGCGTGTGGGCGCTTAGTCAGCCGGAGAGGCAGAATGCACAAGCTAGGGATCGACCCGATCCTCCTTGCATGCTGCCGATCATGCTGCCACAACCCTCGGTCTGGTCCGATCTTAGACTGGGAATGAACTCCGTATGCTTAGACTGGGGATGAACTCCGTATGCCTAAGTAAACCCACGAAACGAGCGTGCGGGTGCTCAGTCAGCTGGAGAGGCCGACAGAAGAGGCAGAATGTACAAGCTGGGGATTGGCCTGGTCCCTCCCTTCGTGCTGTCGATCCTGCTGCTGGTCCTGCAGCTGCAACCCTCGGTCCGATCTGATCTTAGATTGGGAATGAACTCCGTATGCTTAGACATGGAATAAACTCCGTATGCCTAAGCCAACCCATGAAACGAGCGTGCGGCCGCTCAACAGGTCGAAGGTGTAAAATGCACAAGTTGGGGACCAGCTCGGTCCCTCCTACGTGCTACCGATCCTACTGCCGCAACCCTTGGTTCGCCTTGATCTTAGATTGAGAATGAACTCCGTATGCTTAGACTAGGGATGAACTCCGTATGCCTAAGTCAACCCACGAAACGAGCATGCGAGCACTCAGTCGACCAAAGAGGCAGGATGCGCAAGCCGGGGATCGAACGGGTGGTAGGTGGGTTCAAGCACATCTTCATATTTCTGCTGTGCCAATGCCATTTTTATGGCTTGTAAATTCATACAGTGGTCCCCTAAGCCTTCGTGTGAAGTTTCGTGGCAAGATGACCTGTTTTCTATTTTTCATGATTTTGGAAACATTTTACGGTTCAAGATTTTTTAAAATTTTTTTAGAAAGATTTTTGTCCCCAAATTTGGTAGAGGTGATCCTTCTACTTTTATTGGCATGCACAAAAAACTTCAGCTAAAAACTCGAAGCGGAGAAGATTTTGTGACTGTTTGTTTGAAAAAAGTGTCCCCATTTCAGACACTTTAATGGCTACTGGCAGCAAACCTACAAAATCTCAAATGCTCTTTAAGGGGGTGTGAGTTCTCGAGGTTTGATGAGGGATAGGGGGCCAATATAAGGGCCAAGTACCAGCACCGATCATACATCATGTGCGCACACCCCCCGGCCCCCCAATCGTCGGAACCCCTAATACTGCCGGTTAGGCTCTCCGGTGATGCTCCGATCCTGCTTCGACGATGCTCTGGCGATGGTGCCTCGGGCAAGAAAAATACGGCACCAGCACATGCCCGAGCCCAGCATGTGCACCGTGGCTCAAAATCTTAGACTGGGAATGAACTTCGTATGCTTAGACATGGAATGAACTCCGCATGCCTAAGCCATCCCACAAAACGAGCATGCGGGCCAATATAGGGGAGAGGGATAGGGGGCCAATATAAGGGCCAAGTACCAGCACCCATCGCACATCATGCGCACACATCCCCCCGCCCCCCCAATCGTCGGAACCCCTAATATCGTCGGTTAGGCTCTCCGACGATACTCCGGTCCTACTCCGACGATACTCCCACGACGGTGCCCCGGGTGAAAAAAAAATGACACCAGCACATGCCCGAGCCCAGCATGTGCACCGTGGCTCAAAATCTTAGGCTTGGAATGAACTCCGTATGCTTAGACATGGAATGAACTCCGTATGCCTAAGCCATCCCATGAAACGAGCGTGCGGGTGCTTAGCCAGTCGGAGAGGTAGAATGCATAAGCCGGGGATCGACCCGGTCCCCCCTACGTGCTGTCGATCCTGCTCCCGCAACCCTCAGTCTGGTCTGATCTTAGATTGGGAATGAACTCCGTATGCATAAGTCAACCCACGAAACGAGCGTGCAGGCGCTGAGCCGACTGAAGGGGCATAATGCGCAACCCGGGGATCGGCCTGGTCCCCCTCTGCGTGCTGCCAGTCCCACTACCACAACCCTCGGTCCGACTGGGGCTTAGACATGGAATGAACTCCCTATGCCTAAGCCAACCCACGAAACGAGCGTGCGGGCGCTCAGTCGGCCGTAGAGGTAGAATGCGTAAGCTGAGGATCGGTACGGTCGCCCCTGCGTGTTGTCGATCCTACTACCATAACCCTCGATCCGGTCCAATCCTAGACTGGGAATGAACTCCGTATGCCTAAGTCAATCCATGAAACGAGCGTGCGAGAACTGAGCCAGGTGGAGAGGCATAATGCGCAAGTCGGGGATCGACTCGATCCCCTTCTGCGTGCTGTCGGTTTTTGCTGCCACAACCATCGGTCCGGCTGGGGCTTAGACATGGAATGAACTCCCTATGCCTAAGCCAACCCATGAAACGGGCATGCAGGTGCTCAGCCGGTAGGAAAGGCAGAATGCGTAAGCCGGTGATCGGTCCGATCCCCCCTGCGTGCTGCCGATCCTACTGCCGCAACCCTCGGTCCGATTCGATCTTAGACTGGGAATGAACTACGTATGCTTAGACTGGGGATGAACTCCATATGCCTAAGTCAACCCATGAAATGAGCGTGCGGGCACACAGCCGACCAGAGAGGCAGGATACGCAAGCCAGAGATCGAATGGGTGGTAGGTGGGTTCAAGAATGAGCAAGTCGGGGATCGCCCAGTCCCCCCCTCTGTGCTGTCGATCCTGCTACCACAACCCTCGGTCCGGTCCAATCTTAGACTAGGAATGAACTCCGTATGCATAAGTCAATCCACGAAATGATCGTGCGGGCGTTGAACCGGCTGAAGAGGCATAATGCGCAAGCTGAGGATCGGCCCGATCCCCCTCCGCGTGCTACCGGTCCAGCTACCACAACCCTCATCCGACTGGGGATTAGACATGGAATGAACTCCCTATGCCTAAGCCAACCCACAAAACAGGCATGCAGGGGCTTAGTCGACTGGAGAGGCAGAATGTACAAGCTGGGGATCGGCCCGGTCCCCCTGCGTGCTGCCTATCATGCTACTTTAACCCTCGGTCTGGTTTGATCTTAGACTGGGAATGAACTCCGTATGCTTAGACTGAGGATGAACTCCGTATGCCTAAGTCAAGCCACAAAATGAGCGTACGGGCGCTCAGCTGGTCAGAGAGGCCGGTCGGAGAGGCATAATGCACAAGCCAGGGATCAGCCCGGTCCCCCTCTGAGTGCTATCGATCCCACTATCGGTCTTGCTACCATAACCCTCGGTCCGACTGGGGGTTAGACATGGAATGAACTCCGTATGCCTAAGCCAACCCACGAAACGAGCGTGCGAGCTCTCAGCCGGTAAGAGAGGCAGAATACACAAGTTGAGGATTGGCTCGATCACCTCTACGTACTACCGATCCTGCTACTTGTGTTTCTGCCGCATCCTTCGGTCCGGTCTGATCTTAGACAAGGAATTAACTTCGTATGCTTAGACGTGGAATGAACTCCGTATGCCTAAGCCAACCCACGAAACAAGCGTGCGAGCGCTCAGCCGACTGAGAGGCAGAATGCCCAAGCCGGGGATCGGCCCGATCCCCCCTGCGTGCTACCTATCCTGCTGCTGCAACCCTCGGTCCGGTTCGATCTTAGACTAGGAATGAACTCCGTATGCTTAGACTGAGGATGAACTCCGTATGCCTAAGTCAAGCCACAAAATGAACGTACGGACGCTCAGCTGGTCAGAGAGGCCGACCGGAGAGGCATAATACACAAGCCAGGGATCAGCCCGATCCCCCTCTGAGTGCTATCGATCTCGCTACCGATCCTGCTACCATAACCCTCGGTCCGGTTGGGGCTTAGACATGGAATGAACTCCGTATGCCTATGCCAAACCACGAAACGAGCGTGCGGGTGCTTAGCCGGCCGGAGAGGTAGAATGCACAAGTCAAGGATCGACCCGATCCCCCTGCGTGCTACCGATCCTGTTGCTTGTGCTACTATCGCATCCTTCGGTCCAGTTTGATCTTAGACTGGGAATGCACTCCGTATGCTTAGACGTGGAATGAACTTCGTATGCCTAAGCCAACCCATGAAACAAGCGTGCGAGCACTCAGCCGGTCGAGAGGTAGAATGCCCAAGCCAGGGATCGGCCCGGTCCCCCCTGCATGCTGTCGATCTTGCTACCGTAACCCTCGGTCTGGTCTGATCTTAAACTGGGAATGAACTTCGTATGTCGAAGTCAACCAACAAAATGAGCGTACAGGCACTGAGCCGACCAGAGAGGCATAATGCGTAAGTCGAGGATCAGCCCGATCCCCCTCTATGTGCTGCCAGTCCCGCTGCCACAACCCTCGGTCCGACTGGGGCTTAGACATGGAATGAACTCCCTATGCCTAAGCCAACACATGAAACGGGCATATGGGCGCTCAGCCAACCGAAGAGGCAGAATGCATAAGCCGAGAATCGACCCGGTCCTCCCTGCGTACTGCTGATCTACTACCGTAACCCTCGGTCTGGTCCTATCTTAGATTGGGAATGAACTTCACATGCTTTGACTAGGGATGAACTCCGTATGCCTAAGTCAATGCACGAAATGAACATGCAGGTGCTCAACCGACCAGAGAGGCAGGATGTGTAAGCTAGAGATCGAACGGGTGGTAGGTGGGTTCAAGCACAT
Organism: Durio zibethinus; assembly: GCF_002303985.1. The sequence goes on from NW_019167826.1 coordinate 10,388,595, forward strand.
CTTCATATTTCTATCATGCCAATGCCATTTTTATGGCTTGTAAATTCATAAAATGGTCCCCTAACCCTTCATTTGAAATTTCGTGGCAAGACGACCCGTTTTCTATTTTTCATGATTTTTGAAACTTTTTACGGTTCAGGATTTTTTAAAATTTTTTTAGAAAGATTTTTGTCCCTAAATTTGGTAGAGGTAATCCTTGTATTTTTTTTGGCCTGCATAAAAAAATTCAGCTAAAAACTTGAAGTGGAGAAGATTTTGTGACCGTTTGAAAAAAGTGTCCCCATTTCAGACACTTTAATGGCTACTGGCAGCAAACCTATAAAATCTCAAATGCTCTTTAAGGGGGTGTGAGTTCTCGAGGTTTGATAAGGGATAGGGGGCCAATATAATGGCCAAGTACCAGCACCCATCACACATCATGTGCACACACCCCCGGCCCCCCAATTGTCGAAACCCCCAATGTCGTCGGTTAGGCTCTCTGGCGATGCTCCGACGATGGTGCCTCGGGTGAAAAAAATGCGGCACCAGCACATGCCTGAGCCCAGCATGTGCACCGTGGCTCAAAGTCTTAGACTGGGAATGAACTCCATATGCTTAGACATGGAATGAACTCCGTATGCCTAAGCCAACACACGAAACGAACGTGCGGGCGCTCAGCCGGTCGGAGAGGCAGAATGCGCAAGCCGGGGATCGGTCTGGTCCCCCCTTGCATGCTGTTGATCTTGCTACCGCAACCCTCCAACCGGTCTGATCTTAGACTGGGAATGAACTCCGTATGCCTAAGTCAACCCATGAAATGATCGTGCAGGCGCTGAATTGGTCGGAGAGGCATAATGCACAAGCCGGGGATCGACCCGATCCCCCTCTGCGTGCTATCAATGTCGAAATGCATAAGCCATGGATCAACCCAATCCCACCCTATGTGCTGTCGATCCTGCTACCGCAACCCTTGGTTTGATTCGATCTTAGACCAGGAATGAACTCTGTATGCATAAGTCAACCCACGAAACGAGCGTGCGGGCACTGAGCAGGCCGAAGAGGCATAATGCCCAAGTTGGGGATCAGCCCAATCCCCCTCTGCGTGCTGTCAATACCGCTGCCAGTCCTGCTGCCATAACCCTCGGTCCAACTGGGGCCTAGACATGGAATGAACTCCGTATGCCTAAGCTAACCCACGAAACGAGCGTACGGGAGCTCATCCGATCGGAGAGGTAGAATGCGCAAGCCGGGGATCGGCTCGATCCTCCCCTGCGTTCTGTCGATCCTGCTGTTGGTCCTGCTATCGTAACCCTCGGTCCAGTCCGATCTTAGACTGGGAATGAACTCCATATGCTTAGACATGGAATGAATTCCTATGCCTAAGCAAACCCACGAAACGAGTGTGTGGGGCGCTCAGCCGACCGAAAAGGCAGAATGCGTAAGTCGGGGATCGGCCTAGTCCGCCTTGTGTGTTGTCGATATTGCTGTCACAACCCTCAATCCAGTCCAATCTTAGACTGCGAATGAACTTCGTATGCCTAAGTCAACCCACAAAATGAGCGTGAGGGCGCTGAGCTGGTCGGAGAGGCATAATGCGTAAGCCGAGGATCGGCCTGCTCCCCCTCTGCGTGCTGTCGGTCCCGCTGCCACAAACCTCGGTCCGGCTGGGGCTTAGACATGGAATGAACTTCCTATGCCTAAGCCAACCCATGAAACGGACGTACGAGCGCTCAGCCGGTCGGAGAGGCAGAATGTGCAAGCCGAGGATCGGCTCGGTCCCCCTGCGTGCTGTCGATCCTATTGTTGCAACCCTCGGTTCGGTCCAATTTTAGACTGGAAATGAACTCTGTATGCTTAGATTAGGATGAACTCCGTATGCCTAAGTCAACCCACGAAACGAGCGTGCGGGCACTCGGCCGGCCAGAGAGGCAGAATACGCAAGTTGGGGATCGGCCTGGTCCCCCACTGCGTGTTACCGATCCTTCTGCTAGTCTTGTTGCTGCAACCCTCGGTCCGGTCCAATCTTAGACTGGGAGTGAACTCCGTATGCTTAGACGTGGAATGAACTCCGTATGCCTAAGCCAACCCATGAAACGAGCGTGCAGGCACTCAGCCGGCCGAAGAGGTAGAATGCGCAAGTCAGGGATCGGCCCGGTCCCTCGTACGTGCTGTCGATCTGCTGCCGCAACCCTCGGTCTGGTCTGATCTTAGACTGGGAATGAACTCTGTATGCTTAGACTGGGGATGAACTTCGTATGCCTAAGTCAACCCACGAAACGAGCGTGCAGGCGCTCAGCCGACCAGAGAGGCATGATGCGTAAGCCGAGGATCAAACGGGTGGTAGGTGGGTTCATGCACATCTTCATATTTCTGCCATGCCAATGCCATTTTTATGGCTTGTAAATTCATACAATGGTCCCCGAAGCCTTCATGTGAAGTTTCGTGGCAAGACGACCCGTTTTCTATTTTTCATGATTTTCAAAACTTTTTGCGGTTCTGGATTTCTTAAAATTTTTTTAGAAAGAGTTTTGTCCCCAAATTTGGTAGAGGTGAACCTTGTATTTTTATTGGTATGCACAAAAAAATTCAGCTAAAAAAACGAAGTGGAGAAGATTTTGTGACCGTTTGAAGAAAGTGTCCCCATTTTAGATATTTTAATGGCTACTGGTAGCAAACCTACAAAATCTCAAATGCTCTTTAAGGGGGTGTGAGTTCTGAAGGTTTGATAAGGGATAGGGGGCCAATATAATGGCCAAGTACCAGCACCCATCGCGCATCATGTGCGCACACCCCCGGCCCCCCAATCGTCGAAACCCCCAATGTCGTCGGTTAGGCTCTCTGGCGATGCTCCGACGATGGTGCCTCGGGTGAAAAAAATGCGGCACCAGCACATGCCTGAGCCCAGCATGTGCACCGTGGCTCAAAGTCTTAGACTGGGAATGAACTCCATATGCTTAGACATGGAATGAACTCCGTATGCCTAAGCCAACCTATGAAACGAACGTGCGGGCGCTCAGCCGGTCAGAGAGGCAGAATGCACAACCTGGGGATCGGTCTGGTCCCCCCTTGCATGCTGTCGATCCTGCTACCGCAACCCTCCAACCGGTCTGATCTTAGACTGGGAATGAACTCCGTATGCCTAAGTCAACCCACAAAATGATCGTGCAGGCGCTGAACCGATAGGAGAGGCATAATGCACAAGTCGGGGATCGGCCCGATCCCCCTCTGTGTGCTACCGGTCCCATTGCCACATCCCTCGGTCTGGCTGGGGCTTAGACATGGAATGAACTCCCTATGCCTAAGCCAACCCACAAAACGGGCGTGCAGGCACTCAGCCGGTCGGAGAGACAGAATGCCCAAGCAAAGGATCGGCCCGATCCCCCTGCGTGCTGTCGATCTTGCTGTCGTAACCCTCAGTTCGGTTCGATCTTAGGCTAGGAATGAACTCCATATGCTTAGACTGGGGATGAACTCCGTATGCCTAAGTCAACCCACGAAACGAGCGTGCAGACGCTCAGTCGACCAGAGAGGCAGGATGCGCAAGATGGGGATCGAACGGGTGGTAGATGGGTTCAAGCACATCTTCATATTTCTGCCATGCCAATGCCATTTTTATGGCTTGTAAATTCATACAATGGTCCCCTAAGCCTTCATGTGAAGTTTCGTGGCAAGATGACCCGTTTTCTATTTTTCACAATTTTTGAAACTTTGTACGATTCAGGATTTTTTAAAATTTTTTTAGAAAGAGTTTTGTCACCAAATTTGGTAGAGGTGATCAGAGAGGCAGAATGCGCAAGCCGGGTATCGGCTCGATCCCCCTAGCGTGCTGTCGATTCTACTGCCGTAACCTTCAGTCCGATCTGATCTTAGACAGGAATGAACTCCGTATGCTTAGACTGGGGGTGAACTCCGTATGCCTAAGTCAACCCATGAAACGAGCGTGCGGGTGGTCAATCGGTCAAAGAGGCCAACGGAGAGGCATAATGCGAAAGCCGGGGATCAGCCCCATCCCCCTCTGCGTGCTACCGATCCTGTTACCGATCCTACTGCCATAACCCTCGGTACGACTGGGGCTTAGACATAGAATGAACTCCGTATGCCTAAGCCAAACTATGAAACGAGCGTGCGGGCGCTCAGTTAGTCGGAGAGGCAGAATGTGCAAGCCGAGGATCGACCCGGCCCCCCTACGTGCTGTCGATCCTGCTACTGGTCCTGCTGTCGCCATCCTCGGTATGATTTGATCTTAGACTGGGAATGAACTGCATATGCTTAGACATGGAATGAACTCCGTATGCCTAAGCTAACCCACGAAATGAGCATGCGGGCACTCAGCCTGCGAAGAGACAGAATGCGTAAGTCGGGGACCGGTCCGGTCCCCCCCGACGTGCTATCGATCCAGCAGCCGCAAACCTCTGTCCGGTCTGATCTTAGATTGGGAATGAACTCCGTATGCTTAGACTAGGGATGAACTCCGTATGCCTAAGTCAACCCATGAAACGAGCGTTCGGGCACTCGGTCGACTGGAAAGGCATAATGCGCAAGCCAAGGATCAGCCTGATCCCCCTCTGCGTGCTGTCGATCCCACTGTCGATCCTGCTGCCACAACCCTCGGTCCGGCTGGGGCATAGACATGGAATGAACTCCGTATGCCTAAGCCAACCCGCGAAACGAGCGTGCGGGTGCTCAACCGGCCGAAGAGGTAGAATGCGCAAGCCGAGGATCACCTCGGTCCCCCTTGCATGCTGTCGATCCTGCTGCTTGTCCTGCTGTCGCCACCCTTGGTCCGGTCCGATCTTAGACTGGGAATGAACTCCGTACGCTTAGACATGGAATGAACTCCGTATGCCTAATCCAACCCACGAAATGAGCGTGCAGGCGCTCAACCGACCGGAGAGGCAGAATGCGCAGGCCAGGGATCGGCTCGATCCCCCCTACGTGCTGTCGATCCTGCTATCGTAACCTTCAATCCGATCTGTTCTTAGACTGGGAATGCATAAGCCGGGGATGGGTCGGGTCCCTCTTGCGTGCTGTCGATCCTGTTGTTGGTCCTGCTGTCGGAACCCTCGGTCCGGTCTGATCTTAGATTTGGAATGAACTCCGTATGCTTAGACATGGAATGAACTCCATATGCCTAAGCCAACCCACGAAACAAGCGTGCGGGAGCTCAGCCAGCCGAAGAGGCAAAATGCGCAAGTCGGGGACCGACCCGATCCCCCCTGCGTGCTGTCAATCCTGCTGCCGCAACCCTCGGCCCGGTTCGATCTTGGACTGGGAATGAACTCTGTATGCCTAAGTCAACCCACGAAACGAGCGTGCGGGTGCTGAGCCAGTCGGAGAGGCATAATACGCAAGCCGGGGATCGGCCCGATCCCCCTCTGCGTGCTGCTGATCCCGCTACCACAACGCTCGGTCCGGCTGGGGCTTAGACATGGAATGAACTCCCTATGCCTAAGCCAACCTAGGAAACGGGCATGCCGCCGCTCAGCCAGTCGGAGAGGCAGAATACGCAAGCCGGGGATTGGCCTGGTCCCCCCTGCGTGCTGTCGATCCTACTGCCACAACCCTCTGTCCAGTCTTATCTTAGACTGGGAATGAACTCCGTATGCTTAGACTAGGGATGAACTCTGTATGCCTAAGTCAACCCATGAAATTAGCATGCGGGCGCTCAGCCAACCAGAGAGGCAGGATGCATAAGCTGGAGATCGAACGGATGGTAGGTGGGTTCAAGCACATCTTCATATTTCTGCCATGCCAATGCCATTTTTATGGCTTGTAAATTCATACAACGGTCCCCTAAGCCTTCATGTGAAGTTTCATGGCAAGACGACTCGTTTTCTATTTTTCATGATTTTCAAAACTTTTTACAGTTCAAGATTTTTTAAAATTTTTTTAGAAAGAGTTTTATCCCCAAATTTGGTAGTGGTGATCCTTGTATTTTTTTTCGGCATGCATAAAAAAATTCAGGTAAAAACGCGAACTGGAGAAGATTTTGTGACCGTTTGAAAGAAATGTCCCCATTTCAAACACTTTAATGGCTACTGGCAACAAACCTATAAAATCTCAAATGCTCTTTAAGGGGGTGTGAGTTCTCGATGTTTGATGAGGGATAGGGCGCCAATATAAGGGCTAAGTACTAGCACCCATCGCACATCATGTGCGCACACACCCCCGGCCCCCCCAATCGTCAGTACCCCTAATGCCGTCGATTAGGTTCTCCGACGATGCTCCAACGATGGTGTTCTGGGCGAAAAAAATGCGGCACCAGCACATGCCCGAGCCCAACATGTGCACCGCAGCTCAAAATCTTAAACTGGGAATGAACTCCGTATGCTTAGACATGGAATGAACTCCGTATGCCTAAGCCAACCCACAAAATGAACATGCGTGCGCTCAGCCGGTGAGAAAGGTAGAATGTGCAAGCTGGGGATCGACCCGGTCCCCCCTGCATGCTGTCGATCCTACTGCTGCAACCTTCAGTTCGGTCTGATCTTAGACTAGGAATGAACTTCGTATGCATAAGTTAACCCATGAAATGAGCGTGCGGGCGCTGAACCGACGGAAGAGACATAATGCACAAGTCGAGGATCGGTCGGATCCCCGTCTTCGTGCTATCGGTCCCGCTACCACAACCCTCGGTTAGGCTGGGGCTTAGACATGGAGTGAACTCCCTATGCCTAAGCCAACCCATGAAACGGACGTACGGGCGCTCAGCCAACCGGAGAGGCAGAATGCATAAGCTGGGGATCGACCTGGTACACGTTGCGTGCTACCGATCCTGCTGTCGCAACCCTCGGTCCGGTCCGATCTTAGATTGGGAATGAACTCTGTATGCTTAGACTGGGGATGAACTCCGTATGCCTAAGTCAACCCATGAAACAAGCGTGTTGGAGCTCAGCTGGCCGGAGAGGTAGAATCCGTAAGCCGGGGAATAGCCCGGTCCCCCCTGCGTGCTGTCGATCCTGCTACCGCAACCCTCAGTCCGTTCTGATCTTAGACTGGGAATGAACTCCGTCTGCCTAATTCAACCCATGAAACAAGCGTGCGGGCGCTGAGTCGATCGCAGAGGCATAATCCGTAAGCCGGGGATCGACCCGATCCCCCTCTTTGTGCTACCGATCCCGCTGCCACAACCCTCGGTTCAGTTGGGGCTTAGACATGGAATGAACTCCCTATGCCTAAGCCAACCCACGAAATGGGAGTGCGAGCGCTCAGCCGACTGGAGAGGCAGAATGCGCAAGACGGGGATCGGTCCGGTCCCCCCTACGTGCTGTCGATCCTGCTGCCGTAACCTTCGGTCCGGTCTGATCTTAGACTGGGAATGAATTCTGTATGCTTAGGCCGGGGATGAACTCCGTATGCCTAAGTCAACCCACGAAACGAGCGTGTGGGCGCTCAGCCGACCAGAGAGGCAGGATCCGCAAGCCGGGGATCGAATGGGTGGTAGGTGGGCTCAAGCATATTTTCATATTTCTGCCATGCCAATGCCATTTTTATGGCTTGTAAATTCATACAATGGTCCCCTAAGCCTTCATGTTAGGTTTCGTGACAAGACGACCCATTTTTTATTTTTCACGATTTTTGAAACTTTTTACGGTTCGGGATTTTTTAAAATTTTTTTAGAAAAAGTTTTGTCCCTAAATTTGGTAGAGGTGATCCTTGTATTTTTTTTTGGCTTGCACAAAAACATTTAGCTAAAAACTCGAAGTGGAGAAGATTTTGTGACCTTTTGAAAAAAGTGTCCCCATTTCAGACACTTTAATGGCTACTGACAGCAAACCTATAAAATCTCAAATGCTCTTTAAGGGGGTATGAGTTTTTGAGGTTTGATGAGGGATAGGGGGCCAATATAAGGGCCAAGTACCTTCACCCATCACACATCATGTGCGCACACCCCCCGGCCCCCCCAATCATCGGAACCCCCAATACCGTCGGTTAGGCTCTCTGACGATGCTCCGACGATGGTTCCTCAGGTGACAAAAATGCGGCACTAGCACATGCTCGAGCCCAGCATGTGCACCGTGGCTCAAAATCTTAGACTGGGAATGAACTTCGTATGCTTAGACATGGGATGAACTCCGTATGCCTAAGCTAACCCATGAAACGAGCGTACGGGCGCTCAGTCGGCCGGAGAGGCAGAATGCGCAAGCCAGAGATCGACCCAGTCCCCCCCTGTGTGTTGTTGATCCTGCTGTCACAACCCTCGATCCGGTCCGATCTTAGACTAGGAATGAACTCCGTATGCATATGTCAACCCACGAAACGAGCGTGCGGGCGCTGAGCTGGCTGAAGAGGAATAATGCGCAAGCCAAGGATCGGTTCGGTCCCCCTCTGCGTGCTGCCGGTCCAACTGCCACAACCTTCGGTCTGGCTGGGGCTTCGACATGGAATGAACTCCTTATGCCTAAGCCAACCCACGAAACGGACGTGCGGGCGCTCAGTCGACCGGAGAGGTAGAATGCGTAAGCCGGGGATCAGCTCGGTCCCCCCTGCGTCCTGCTGATCCTACTACCGTAACCCTCGGTCTGGTTCGATCTTAGACTGGGAATAGACTCCATATGCTTAGACTGGGGATGAACTCCATATGCCTAAGTCAACCCATAAATCGAGCGTACGGGCGCTCAACCGACCGGAGAGGCCAGTCGAAGAGGCATAATGCGCAAGTCGAGGATCAGCCCAGTCCCCCTCTGCATGCTGTCGATCCCGCTATCGGTCCTGCTGCCACAACCCTTGGCCCGACTGGGGTTTAGACATGGAATGAACTCCCTATGCCTAAGCCAACCCACGAAACGGGTGTGCGGGCGCTTAGTCGGCCGGAGAGGCAGAATGTGTAAGCCAGGGATCGGCCCGATCCCCTTTTCGTGCTGCAAATCATGCTGTCGCAACCCTCGGTCTGGTCTGATCTTAAACTGGGAATGAACTCCATATGTTTAGACTGGGGATGAACTCCGTATGCCTAAGTAAACCCATGAAACAAGCGTGCGGGTGCTCAGTCAGCCGGAGAGGCTGACCGAAGAGGCAGAATGTGCAAGTTGGGGATCGGCCCGGTCCCCTCTTCGTGCTGTCGATCCTGCTGCTGGTCCTGCAGTCGTAACCCTCGATCTGGACTGATCTTAGATTAGGAATGAACTCCGTATGCTTAGACATGGAATGAACTCCGTATGCCTAAGCCAACCCATGAAATGAGCGTGCGGCCGCTCAACAGGTCGGAGGGGTAGAATGCACAAGTTGGGGACCGACCCGATCCCCCCTGCGTGCTGTCGATCCTACTACCGCAACCCTTGGTTCGGTTTAATCTTAGACTAGGAATGAACTCTGTATGCTTAGACTAAGGATGAACTCCGTATGCCTAAGTCAACCCATAAAACGACGTGCGAGCACTCAGTCGACCAAAAAGGCAGGATGCACAAGCCGGGGATCGAATAGGTGGTAGGTGGGTTCAAGCACATCTTCATATTTCTGCTGTGCCAATGCCATTTTTATGGCTGGTAAATTCATACAATGGTCCCCTAAGCCTTCATGTGAAGTTTCGTGGCAAGATGACCCATTTTTTACTTTTCATGATTTTGGAAACATTTTATGGTTCGAGATTTTTTAAAATTTTTTTAGAAAGATTTTTGTCCCCAAATTTGGTAGAGGTGATCCTTGTATTTTTTTTGGCATGCGCAAAAAACTTCAGCTAAAAACTCGAAGCGAAGAAGATTTTGTGACTGTTTGAAAAAAGTGTCCCCATTTCAGACACTTTAATGGCTACTGGCAGCAAACCTACAAAATCTCAAATGCTCTTTAAGGGGGTGTGAGTTCTCGAGGTTTGATGAGGGATAAGGGGCCAATATAAGGCCAAGTACCAGCACCCATTGCACATCATGTGCGTACACGCCCAGCCCCCCCAATCGCCGAAATCCTGCTCCGACGATGCTCTGGCGATGGTGCCCCAGGCAAGAAAAATGTGGCACCAGCACATGCCCGAGCCCAGCATATGCACCGTGGCTCAAAATCTTAGACTGAGAATGAACTCCGTATGCTTAGACATGGAATGAACTCCGTATGCCTAAGCCATCCCACGAAACGAGCATGCGGGCCAATATAGGGGATAGGGATAGGGGGCCAATATAAGGGCCAAGTACCAGCACCCGTCACACATCTTGCGCACACACCCCGCCGGCCCCTCCAATCGTCGGAACCCCTAATGCCATCAATTAGGCTCTCCGGTGATGCTCCGGTCCTACTCCAGGTGAAAAAAATGTGGCACCAGCACATGCCCGAGCCCAGCATGTGCACCGTGGCTCAAAATCTTAGACTTGGAATGAACTCCATATGCTTAGACATGGAATGAACACCGTATGCCTAAGCCATCCCACAAAATGAGTGTACAGACGCTCAACCGACCAGAGAGGTAGAATGCACAAGCCGAGGATCGACCCGATCCCCCCTACGTGCTATTGATCCTGCTCCCACAACCCTCAGTCCGATCTGATCTTAGATTGGGAATGAACTCCATATGCATAAGTCAACCCATGAAACGAGCGTGCGGGCACTTAGTCGGCTGGAGAGGCATAATGCGCAAGCCGGGGATCAGCCCAGTCCCCCTCTGCGTGCTATCGATCCCGCTGCCACAACCATCGGTCCGGCTGGGGCTTAGACATGGAATGAACTCCCTATGCCTAAGCCAACCCACGAAACGGGCGTGCGGGTGCTCGCCGACAGGAGAGGCAAAATGCATAAGCCGGTGATCGGTCCGATCCCCCCTGTGTGCTACCGATCCTGTTACCGCAACCCTCGGTCCGGTTCGATCTTAGACTGGGAATGAACTATGTATGCTTAGACTGGGGATGAACTCCGTATGCCTAAGTCAACCCACAAAATGAGCGTCCAGACGTACAGCCGAACAGAGAGGCAGGATGCGCAAGCCAGGGATCGAACGGGTGGTGGGTGGGTTCAAGCACATCTTCATATTTCTACTGTGCCAAAGCCATTTTTATGGCTTGTAAATTCATACAATGGTCCCCTAAGCCTTTAATGTGAAGTTTTGTGGCAAGACGACCCGTTTTCTATTTTTCACGATTTTTGAAACTTTTTGCGGTTCGAGATTTTTTAAAAATTTTTTAGAAAGAATTTTGTCCCCAAATTTGGTAGAGGTGATCCATGTATTTTTTTTTGGCATGCACAAAAAAATTCAGCTAAAAACTCAAAGTGGATAAGATTTTGTGACTATTTGAAAAAAGTGTCCCCATTTCAGACACTTTAATGGCTACTGGTAGCAAACTTATAAAATCTCAAATGTTCTTTAAGGGGGTGTGAGTTCTTGAGGTTTGATGAGGGATAGGGGGCCAATATAAGGGCCAAGTACCAACACCCATCACACATCATGTGCGCACACCCCCCCGGCCCCCAATCGTCGGAACCCCCAATACCGTCGGTTAGGCCCTCAGGCGATGCTCCGATGATGGTGCCTCGGGCGAAAAAAATACGACACCAGCACATGCCCGAGCCTAGGATGTGCACCGTGGCTCAAAATCTTAGACTGGGAATGAACTCCGTATGCTTAGACATGAATGAATTCCGTATGCTTAAGCCAACCCATGAAATGAGCGCGCGGGCGCTCAGTCGGCCGGAGAGGCAGAATGCGCAAGCCGGGGATCACCTAGTCCTCCCCTGCGAGCTGTCGATCCTGCTGCCGTAACCCTCGGTCCGGTTTGATCTTAGACTAGGAATGAACTTCGTATGCATAAGTCAACCCATGAAATGAGCGTGCGGGCTGAGGATCGGCCAGGTCCCCCTCTGTGTGCTGCCGGTCCAGCTACCACAACCCTCGTTCGGCTGGGGCTTAGATATGGAATGAACTCCTATGCCTAAGCCAACCCACGAAATAGGTGTGCGGGGGCTCAACCGGCTGGAGATGCAGAATGCGCAAGCTGGGGATTGACTCGATCCCCCTTACGTGCTGTCGATCTTGCTGCTGCAACCCTCGGTCCGGTTCGATCTTAGACTGGGAATGAACTTCGTATGCTTAGACTGAGGATTAACTTCGTATGCCTAAGTCAAACCACAAAACTAACGTACGGGCGCTCAACTGGTCGAGAAGCCGATCGAAGAGGCATAATGCGTAAGCCAGGGATCAGCCAGGTCTCCCTCTGAGTGCTACCGATCCCGCTACCATAACCTTCGGTCCGATTGGGGGTTAGACATGGAATGAACTCCGTATACCTAAGCCAACCCACGAAACGAGCGTACGGGTGCTCAACCGGCCAGAGAGGCAGAATGCGTAAGTCGAGGATCGACCCGATCCCCCCTATATGCTACCGATCCTACTGCTTGTGCTGCTGTCGCATCCTTCGGTCCGGTCTGATCTTAGACTGCGAATGAACTCTGTATGCTTAGACATGGAATGAACTCCGTATGCCTAAGCCAACCCACGAAACAAGCGTACGGGCGCTCAACCGACCAGAGAGGCAGAATGCCTAAGCCAGGGATCGGCCCGATCCTCCTCTGCATGCTGTTGATCCTGTTGCCGTAACCTTCGGTCTGGTCTGATCTTAGCCTGGGAATGAACTCTGTATGCCTAAGTCAACCAACGAATCGAGCGTGCGGGCACTGAGTCGATCGGAGAGGCATAATGCATAAGCCGGGGATCAGACCGATCCTCCTCTACGTGCTGTCGGTCCCGCTGCCACAACCCTCAGTCCGGCTGGGGCTTAGACATGGAATGAACTCCCTATGCCTAAGCCAACCCATGAAACGGGTGTGTGGGCGCTCAGCCAACCGGAGAGGCAGAATGCACAAGTCGGGAATTGGTCGGATCCCCTCTACGTGCTGTTGATCTACTGTCGTAACCTTCGATTTGGTCCGATCTTAGATCTGGGAATGAACTTCACATGCTTAGACTGGGGATGAACTCCGTATGCCTAAGTCAACGCACGAAACGAGCGTGCAGGAGCTTAGCCGACCAGAGTGGCAGGATGCGTAAGCCGGAGATCGAAAGGGTGGTAGGTGGGTTCAAGCACATCTTCATATTTCTGTCATGCCAATGCCATTTTTATGGCTTGTAAATTCATACAACGGTCCCCTAAGCCTTCATTTGATGTTTCGTGGCAAGACGACCCGTTTTCTATTTTTCATGATTTTTGAAACTTTTTGCGATTCAGGATTTTTTTAAATTTTTTTAGAAAGATTTTTGTCCCCAAATTTGCTAGAGGTAATACTTGTATTTTTGTTGGCATGCATAAAAAAATTCAGCTAAAAACTTGAAGTGGAGAAGATTTTGTGACCGTTTGAAAAAAGTGTCCCCATTTCAGACACTTTAATGGCTACTGGCAGCAAACCTATAAAATCTCAAACTCTTTAAGGGGTGTGAGTTCTCAAGGTTTGATGAGGGATAGGGGGCCAATATAAGGGCCAAGTACCAGCACCCATCGCACATCATGTGCGCACACCCCCCGGCCCCCCAATCATCGGAACCCCCAATGCCGTCGGTTAGGCTCTCCAGCGATACTCCGGCGATAGTGCTTCGGGAAAAAAAATGTGGCACCAGCACATGCCCGAGCCCAACATGTGCACCGTGGCTCAAAATCTTAGACTGGGAGTGAACTCCGTATGCTTAGACATGGAATGAACTCTGTTTGCCTAAGCCAACCCATGAAACGAGCGTGCGATGCTCAACAGGCAGGAGAGGCAGAATGCATAAGCCGTGGATCGACCCGGTCCCCCTATGTGCTATCGATCCTATTGCCGCAACCCTCGGTCTGATCTGATCTGAGACTGGGAATGAACTCTGTATGCAAAAGTCAACCCACGAAACGAGCGTGCGGGCGCTGAGCAGGCCGAAGAGGCATAATGCGCAAGTTGAGGATCAGGTCGATCCCCTTCTGCGTGCTGTCGATCCCACTGCTGGTCCTGCTACCACAACCCTCGGTCCGACTGGGTCCTAGACATAGAATGAACTCCGTATGCCTAAGCTAACCCACGAAATGAGCATACGGAGCTCATCCGATCGGAGAGGTAGAATGCGCAAGCCGGGGATCGGCCCGATCCTCCCCTGCGTGCTACCGATCCTGCTGCTGGTCCTGCTGCCATAACCCTCGGTCTGGTCCAATCTTAGACTGGGAATGAACTCCGTTTGCTTAGACATGGAATGAATTCCTAGGCCTAAGCAAACCCACGAAATGAGCGTGTGGGCGCTCAGCCAGTCGAAGAGGCATAATGCGTAAGTCAGGGATCGACCTGGTCCCCCCTGTGTGTTGTCGATCCTGCTGTCACAACCCTCAGTCCAGTCCAATCTTAGATTGGGAATGAACTCCGTATGCCAAAGTCAACACATGAAATGAGCGTGCGGGCGCTGAGCCGGTCGGAGAGGCATAATGCTTAAGTCAGGGATCAGCCTGTTCCCCCTCTGCGTGCTGTCGGTCCCACTGCCACAAACCTCGGTCCAGCTGGGGCTTAGACATGGAATGAACTTCCTATACCTAAGCCAACCCATGAAACGGACGTGCGAGCACTCAGCCATCGGAAAGGCAGAATGTGCAAGCCGAGGATCGGTTCAGTCCCCCTGCATGCTGTCGATCCTACTGTCGTAACCTTCAATCCGGTTCGATCTTAGACTGGAAATGAACTCCATATGCTTAGACTGGGGATGAACTCCGTATGCCTAAGTCAACCCACGAAACGAGCGTGCAGGCGCTCAGCCAGCCAAAGAGGCAGAATGCGTAAGTCGGGGATCGGCCTGGTCCCTCCCTGCGTGCTGCCAATCCTGCTACTGGTCTTGCTGCTGCAACCCTCGGTCCGGTCCGATCTTAGATTGGGAGTGAACTCAGTATGCTTAGACATGGAATGAACTCCGTATGCCTAACCCAACCCATGAAACGAGCGTGCGGACGCTCAGTCGGTCGGAGAGGCAGAATGCGTAAGTCAGGGATCAGCCCGATCCCTCCTGCATGCTGCCGATCTACTATCGCAACCCTCGGTCTGGTCTGATCTTAGACTGGGAATGAACTCTGTATGCTTAGACTGGGGATGAACTTCGTATGCCTAAGTCAACCAACGAAACGAGCGTGCGGGCGCTCAGCCGACCAGAGAGGCATGATGCGCAAGTCGAGGATCGAACAGGTGGTAGGTGCGTTCATGCACATCTTCATATTTCTACCATGCCAATGCCATTTTTATGGCTTGTAAATTCATACAATGGTCCCCTAAACCTTCATGTGAAGTTTCGTGGCAAGACGACCCATTTTCTATTTTTCATGATTTTCAAAACTTTTTACGGTTCGGGATTTCTTAAAATTTTTTTAGAAAGAGTTTTGTCCCCAAATTTGGTAGAGGTGATCCTTGTATTTTGGTTGGCATGCACAAAACAATTCAGCTAAAAACACGAAGTGGAGAAGATTTTGTGACCGTTTGAAGAAGGTGTCCCCATTTTGGACATTTTAATTGCTACTGGCAGCAAATATATAAAATCTCAAATGTTCATTAAGGGGGTGTGAGTTCTCGAGGTTTGATGAGGGATAGGGGGCCAATATAATGGCCAAGTACCAGCACCCATCGCACATCATGTGCGCACACCCCCCGGCCCCCCCAATCGTCGAAACCCCCAATGTCGTCGGTTAGGCTCTCCGACGATGCTCCGACGATGGTGTCTCGGGTGAAAAAAATGCCACACCAGCACATGTCCGAGCCCAGCATGTGCACCGTGGCTCAAAGTCTTAGACTGGGAATGAACTCCGTATGCTTAGACATGGAATGAACTCCGTATGCCTAAGCCAACCTGAAAAATGAGCATGCGGGCGTTCAGCCGGTCGGGGAGGCAGAATGCGCAAGCCGGGGATCAGTCTGGTCCCCCCTGCATGCTATCGATCCTGCTGCCGCAACCCTCCATCGATCTGATCTTAGACTGGGAATGAACTCTGTATGCATAAGTCAACCCACGAAATGAGCATGCGGGCGTTGAGCAGGCCGAAGAGGCACAATGTACAAGGCGGGGATCGACCCGGTCCCCTTCTGTGTGCTGCCGGTCTCGCTGCCATAAACCTCAATCCGACTGGGGCTTAGACATGGAATGAACTCCCTATGCCTAAGCCAACCCACGAAACAGTGGTGCAGGCACTCAGCCGGCCAGAGAGGCAGAATGCACAAGTCAAGGACCAGCCCGGTCCCCCCTGCGTGCTGCCAATTCTGCTGTCGTAACTCTTGGTCCGGTCTGATCTTAGACTGGGAATGAACTCCTATGCTTAGACTGGAGATGAACTCCGGATGCCTAAGTCAACCCACAAAATGAGCGTGCGGGGCTCAACCGACCGGAGAGGCAGAATGCGTAAGTTGGGGATCGGCCCGATCCCCACCTGTGTGCTACCGATCCTATTGCTGCAAACCTCAGTCTGATCTGATCTTAGACTGGGAATGTACTCCGTATGCTTAGATATGGAATGAACTTCATATGCCTAAGCCAACCCACTAAACGAGCGTGCGGGCGCTCAGCCAGCTGGAGAGGCAGAATTCGTAAGTCGAGGATCAACCTGATCCCCCTTTACGTGCTATCGATCCGATTGCCGCAACCCTCGGTCCGATCCGATCTTAGATTGGGAATGAACTCTGTATGCCTAAGTCAACCCATGAAACGAGCGTTCGAGCGCTGAGCCAGTCGGAGAGGCATAATGCGCAAGCCGAGGATCAGCTCGATCCCCTTCTACGTGCTGTGGGTCCCGCTGCCACAACCCTCAATTCGGCTGGGGCTTAGACATGGAATGAGCTCCCTATGCCTAAGCCAACCCACAAAACGGGTGTGCGGGAACTCAGCAGGTCGAAGAGGTACAATGCGTAAGCTGGAGATCAACCTGATCCCCCATGCGTGCTGACGATCCTATTGTCCCAACCCTCAGTCTGATCCGATCTTAGACTGGGAATGAACTCCGTATGCTTAGACTGGGGATGAATTTCGTATGCCTAACTTAACCCACGAAATGAGCGTGCAGGCGCTCAGCCGGTCGAAGAGACAGAATGCACGAGCCGGGGATCGGCTCGATCCCCCCTGCGTGCTGTCGATCCTGCTGCCGCAACCCTCGGTTCGATCCGATCTTAGACTAGGAATGAACTCCGTATGCTTAGACTGGGGATGAACTCCGGATGCCTAAGTGAACCCACAAAATGAGCGTGCGGGCGCTCAACCGGTCAGAGAGGCAGAATACGTAAGTTGTGGATCGGTCCGATCCCCACCTGCGTGCTACCGATCCTACTGCTGCAAACCTCAGTCCGATCTGATCTTAGACTGGGAATGTACTCTGTATGCTTAGATATGGAATGACCTTCGTATGCCTAAGCCAACCCACTAAACGAGTGTGCGGGCGCTCAGCCAGCTGGAGAGGCAGAATTCTTAAGCCGAGGATCGACCCGATCCCCCTTTGTGTGCTGTCGATCCGACTGCCGCAACCCTTGGTCCGATCCGATCTTAGATTGGGAATGAACTCTGTATGCCTAAGTCAACCCATGAAACGAGCGTTCGAGTGCTGAGCTAGTCGGAGAGGCATAATGAGCAAGCTGAGGGTCAGCTCGATCCCTTTCTACGTGCTATGGGTCCCGTTGCCACAACCCTCGATCTGGCTGGGGCTTAGACATGGAATGAGCTCCCTATGCCTAAGCCAACCCACAAAATGGGTGTGCGGGCGCTTAGCAGGTCGAAGAGGCAGAATGTGTAAGCTGGGGATCGACCCGATCCCCCCTGCGTGCTGACGATCCTACTGTCGCAACCCTCAGTCTGATCCGATCTTAGACTGGGAATGAACTCTGTATGCTTAGACTGGGGATGAATTTTGTATGCCTAAGTTAACACACGAAATGAGCGTGCAGGCGCTCAACCGACCAGAGAGGCCAGTCAGTGTGGCATAATGCATAAGTCGAGGATCAGCTCTGTCTCCCTCTACGTGCTGTCGATCCCGTTGTCGGTCCTGCTGCCATAACCCTTGATTCGGCTGGGGCTTAGACGTGGAATAAACTCCGTATGCCTAAGCCAACCCACGAAATGAGCATGCGGGCGCTCAGTCAGCCGGAGAGGCAGAATGCGCATGCCAGGGATCAGCCCGGTCACCCCCTCCGTGCTGTCGATCCTACTGCCACAACCCTCGATCCGATCCGATCTTAGATTGGGAAAGAACTCCGTATGCTTAGACATGGAATGAACTCCGTATGCCTAAGCCAACCCACGAAACGAGCGTGCGGGTACTCAGCCGATCGGAGAGGCAGAATGTGCAAGTCGGGGATCGACCCGGTCCCCCCTATGTACTGTCAATCCTGCTACTGCAACCTTCAGTCTAGTCCGATCTTAGATTGGGAATGAACTCTGTATGCCTAAGTCAACCCACAAAACGAGCGTGCGGGCGCTGAGCCAGCCGGAGAGGCATAATGCGTAAGCCGGGGATTGGCTCGATCCCCCTCTGCGTTTTGCCGGTCCCGCTGCCACAACCCTCGGTCCGACTGGGGCTTAGACATGGAATGAACTCCCTACGCCTAAGCCAACCCACGAAACGGGTGTGCGGGCGCTCAGTCGACCGGAGAGGCAGAATGCGCAAGCCGGGGATCGACCCAGTCCCCTATGCATGCTGTCGATCCTACTGCCGCAACCCTAAGTCCAGTTCGATCTTAGACTGTGAATGAACTTCGTATGCTTAGACTGGGGATAAACTCCGTATGCCTAAGTCAACCCACAAAACGAGTGTGCGGACGCTCAACCGACTAGAGAGGCAGGATGCGCAAGCCGGGGATCGAACGGGTGGTAGTTGGGTTTAAGCACATCTTCATATTTCTGCCATGCCAATGCCATTTTTATGGCTTCTAAATTCATACAATGGTCCCCTAAGCCTTCATGTGAATTTCATAGCAAGATGACCCGTTTTCTATTTTTCATGATTTTTGAAACTTTTTGCGGTTCAGGATTTTTTAAAATTTTTTTAGAAAGAGTTTTGTCCCCAAATTTTGGAAGAGGTGATCCTTGTGTTTTTTTTTGGTATGCACAAAAAAATTCAGCCAAAAACTCGAAGTGGAGAAGATTTTGTGACCGTTTGAAAAAAGTGTCCCCATTCCAGACACTTTAATGGCTACTGGCAGCAAACCTATAAAATCTCAAATGCTCTTTAAGGGGGTGTGAGTTCTCGAGGTTTGATAAGGGATAGGGGGCCAATATAAGTGCCAAGTACCAGCACCCATCGCACATCATGTGCGCACACCCCCCAGCCCCCCAATCACCGAAACCCCCAATGCCATCGGTTAGGCTCTCCCGCGATGCTCCGACGATGGTGCCCCGGGTGAAAAAAATGTGGCACCAGCACATGCCTGAGCCTAGCATGTGCACCGTGGCTCAAACTCTTAGACTGGCAATGAAATCCGTATGCTTAGACATGGAATGAACTCCGTATGCCTAAACCAACCCGTGAAACGAACGTGCGGGCGCTCAGTTAGCCGAAGAGGCAGAATGCACAAGTCGGGGATCGACCCGATCCCCCCTGCCTGCTGTCGATCCTGGTACTGGTCTTGCTGTAGCAACCCTTGGTCCGGTCCGATCTTAGAATGGGAATGAACTCCGTATGCTTAGACATGGAATGAACTCCGTGTGCCTAAGCCAACCCACGAAACGAGCGTGCGGGCGCTTAGTCGGTTGGAAAGGCAGAATGTGCAAGCCAGGAACTGGCCTGATCCCTCCTGTGTGCTGTCGATCCGGTTGCTGCAACCCTTGGTCTGGTTTGATCTTAAACTGGGAATCAACTCCGTATGCCTAAGCTAACCCACGAAATGAGCGTGCGGGCGCTCAGTCGGCCGAAGAGATAGAATGCGCAAGTCAAGGATCGGCCCGGTCGCCCTCTACGTGCTGTTGGTCTCACTGCCACAACCCTCGATCCATCTGGGGCTTAGACATGGAATGAACTCCCTATGCCTAAGCCAACCCATGAAACGGGCGTGCGGGCGCTCAGCCGGTCGGAGAGGCAGAATGCGTAAGCCAGGGATCGGCCCGGTCCCCCCTGCGTGCTGTCGCAACCCTCGGTTCGATCTGATCTTAGACTAGGAATGAACTTCGTATGCTTAGACATTGAATGAACTCCATTTGCCTAAGCCAACCCACGAAACGAGCGTGCGGGCGTTCAGTCGATCAGAGAGGTAGATGCGCAAGCCAGGGATCAGCTCGGTCCCCCCCTCCGTGCTGTCGATCCTGCTGCTGGTCCTGCTGCCCTAACCCTCGATCCAATCCGATCTTATACTAGGAAAGAACTCTGTATGCTTAGACATGGAATGAACTCCGTATGCCTAAGCCAACCCACGAAATGAACGTACGGGCGCTCAGCCGATCGGAGAGGCAGAATGCGCAAGCCGGGGACCGGTCCGGTCCCCCCACATGCTGTCAATCCTGCTGCTGCAACCTTTGGTCTGATTTGATCTTAGACTGGGAATGAATTTCGTATGCCTAAGTTAACCCATGAAATGAGCGTGTGGGCGCTGAGCCAGCCGGAGAGGCATAATGCGTAAGCCGAGGATCGGCCCGATCCCCCTCTACGTGCTATCAGTCCTACTGCCACAACCCTCGGTTCGACTCGGGCTTAGACATGGAATGAACTCCCTATGCCTAAGCCAATCAACGAAACGGGCGTGCGGGGGCTCAGCCGGCCGGAGAGGCAGAATGCATAAATCAGGGATCGACCCGGTCCCTCTACATACTGTCGATCCTGCTGTCACAACCCTTGGTCCGGTCTGATCTTAGACTAGAAATGAACTCCGTATGCTTAGACTGGGGATGAACTCCGTATGCCTAAGTCAACCCACGAAACAAGCGTGCGAACGCTCAGTCGACCAGAGAGGCAAGATGCGCAAGTCGGAGATCGAATGGGTGGTAGGTGGGTTCAAGCACATCTTCATATTTCTGTCGTGACAATGCCATTTTTATGGCTTGTAAATTCATACAATGGTCCCCTAACCTTCATATGAAGTTTCATGGCAAGACGACCCGTTTTCTATTTTTCATAATTTTTGAAACTTTTTGCGGTTCGAGATTTTTTAAAATTTTTTTAGAAAGGGTTTTGACTACAAATTTGGTAGAGGTGATCCTTGTATTTTTGTTGGCATGCACAAAAAAATTCAGCCAAAAACTCGAAGTGGAGAAGATTTTGTGATCGTTTGAAAAAAGTGTCCCCATTTCAGATACTTTAATGGCTACTGGCAGCAAACCTATAAAATCTCAAATGCTCTTTAAGGGGGTGTGAGTTCTTGAGGTTTGATGAGGGATAGGGGGCCAATATAAGGGCCAAGTACCAGCACCCATTGCACAACATGTGTGCACACCCTCCGGCCCCCCCCAAATGCCGAAACCCCCAATGCCACCGGTTAGGCTCTCCGACGATGTTCCGGCGATGGTGCCCTGGGTGAAGAAAATGCAACACCAGCACATGCCTGAGCCCAGCATGTGCACCGTGGCTCAAACTCTTAGACTGGGAATGAACTTCGTATGCTTAGACATGGAATGAACTCCGTATACCTAAGCCAACCCACGAAACGAGCATACGGGCACTCTATCGATCGGAGAGGAAGAATGCTCAAGTCGGGGATCGGCCCGATCCCTCCTGTGTGCTGTCGATCCTGCTACTGCAACCCTCAGTCCAGTCTGATCTTAGACTAGGAATGAACTCAGTATGCCTAAGTCAACCCATGAAATGAGCGTTCGAGCACTGAGCCGGCTGGAGAGGCATAATGCGCAATTCAAGGATCGACCCAGTCCCCCTCTGCGTGCTGCAGGTCTCGCTGCCACAACCCTTGGTCCGGCTAGGGCTTAGACATGGAATGAACTCCCTATGCCTAAGCCAACCCACGAAATGGGCGTGCGGGCGCTCAGTCGGCTGGAGAGGCAAAATGCACAAGTCGAGGATCAGCCTGATCCCCCTTCCATGCTACCGATCCTGCTGCCGCAACCCTCAGTCTGGTCTGATCTTAGACTGTGAATAAACTCCGTATCCTTAGACTGGGGATGAACTCCGTATGCCTAAGTCAACCCATGAAAACGAACGTACGGACGCTCAGCCGATCGGAGAGGCAGAATGCGTAAGCTGGGGATTGGCTCGGTCCCCCCTGCGTACTGTCGATCCTGTTGCTGGTCTTGCTGCCACAACCCTCAGTCCAGTCTGATCTTAGACTGGGAATGAACTCTGTATGCTTAGACATGGAATGAACTCTGTATGCTTAAGCCAACCCATAAAATGAGCGTGCAGGTGCTCAGCCGACCGGAGAGGCAGAATGCACAAGCTGGCGACTGGCCCGGTCCCTCCTGCGTGCTTTCAATCCTGCTGTCGCAACCCTCGGTCCGATCCAATCTTAGACTGGGAATGAACTTCGTATGCCTAAGTCAACCCATGAAACGAGCGTTCGGGCGCTGAGCCGATCAAAGAGGCATAATGCGCAAGCTGAGGATCGGCCCGATCCCTCTCTGCGTGCTGTCAGTCCCGCTGCCACAACCCTTTGTCCGGTTGGGGCTTAGGCATAGAATGAACTCCCTATGCCTAAGCCTACCCACGAAACGGGCGTATGGGCACTCAACCGGCTGAAAAGACAGAATTTGCAAGCCAGGGATCGACCTTCAAATGCTCTAACAGCAAACCTACAAAATCTCAAATGCTCTTTAAGAGGGTGTGAGTTCTGGATGTTTGATGAGGGATAGGGGGCCAATATAAGGGCCAAGTACCAGCACCCATAGCACATCATGGGCGCACACCCCCTGGCCTCCCCAATCGTCGAAACCCCTAATGCCGTCGGTTATGCTCTCTAGCGATGCTCCGATAATGGTGCCCAGGCGAAAAAAATATGGCACCATCACATGCCCGAGCCCAGCATGTGCACCGTGGCTCAAACTCTTAGACTAGGAATGAACTCTATATGCTTAGACATAAAATGAACTCCGTATGCCTAAGCCAACCCACGAAACGAGTGTGCGGGTGCTTTATCGGTTGGAGAGGCAGAATGCGCAAGCCAGGGATCGACTTGGTCCCTCTCTGTGTGCTATCGATCCAGCTACCACAACCCTCGGTCCGACTGAGGCTTAGACATCGAATGAACTCTGTATGATTAAGACAACCCACGAAACGAGCGTGCGGGGGCTCAGTCGATCGGAGAGGTAGAATGCGCAAGCTGAGGATCGGCCTGGTCCCCCTTACGTGCTGTCGATCCTACAGCTGGTCCTGCTATCGCAACCCTCGGTCCGGTCTGATCTTAGACTGGGAATGAACTCCGTATGCTTAGACATGGAATGAACTCCGTATACCTAAGCCAACCCACGAAACGAGCATACGGGCACTCTATCGATCGGAGAGGAAGAATGCTCAAGTCGGGGATCGGCCCGATCCCTCCTGTGTGCTGTCGATCCTGCTACTGCAACCCTCAGTCCAGTCTGATCTTAGACTAGGAATGAACTCAGTATGCCTAAGTCAACCCATGAAATGAGCGTTCGAGCACTGAGCCGGCCGGAGAGGCATAATGCGCAATTCAAGGATCGACCCGGTCCCCCTCTGCGTGCTGCAGGTCTCGCTGCCACAACCCTCGGTCCGGCTAGGGCTTAGACATGGAATGAACTCCCTATGCCTAAGCCAACCCACGAAATGGGCGTGCGGGCGCTCAGTCGGCTGGAGAGGCAAAATGCACAAGTCGAGGATCAGCCTGATCCCCCTTCCATGCTACCGATCCTGCTGCCGCAACCCTCAGTCTGGTCTGATCTTAGACTGTGAATAAACTCCGTATCCTTAGACTGGGGATGAACTCCGTATGCCTAAGTCAACCCATGAAATGAGTGTACGTACGCTCAGTCGATGGGAGATGCATAATGCGTAAGTCAGGGATCTACTTGACGTGCTGTCGATCCCATTGCCAGTCCTGCTACCACAACCCTCAGTCCGGCTGGGGCTTAGACATGGAATGAACTTCATATGCCTAAGCCAACTCACGAAACGAGCGTACAGGCGATCAGTCGGTCGGAGAGGCAGATTGCCCAAGCCGGGGATCGACTCGGTCCCCTTCTGCTACCAATCCTGCTACTGGTCCTGCTGCCACAACCCTCGGTCCAGTCTGATCTTATACTGGGAATGAACTTCGTATGCTTAGACATTGAATGAACTCCGTATGCATAAGCCAACCCATGAAACGATCCTACGGGTGCTCAACCGGTCGAAGAGGCAGAATGCATAAGCCAGGGACTGGCTCGATCCCCCCTACGTGCTGTCGATCCTGCTACCGCAACCCTCGGTCCGGTCTAATCTTAGACTGGGAATGAACATAGTATGCTAAAGTCAACCCACAAAATGAGCGTTCAGGCGTTGAGCCGGCCGGAGAGGCATAATGTGCAAGCCGGGGATCGGGCCGATCCCCCTCTAGATGCTGCCAATCCCGCTGCCACAACCCTCAGTCCGACTGGGGCTTAGACATGGATTGAACTCCCTATACCTAAGGCAACCCATGAAATGGACGTGCGGGCGTTCAGCTAGCCGGAAAGGCAGAATGCGTAAGCCGAGGATTGGCCCGATCCCCCCTGTGTGCTGTCGATCCTACTGTCGCAACCCTCGATCCGATCTTAGACTGGGAATGAACTCCGTATGCCTAGACTGGGGATGAACTCCGTATGCCTAAGTCAACCCACGAAACGAGCGTGTGGGAGCTCAGCCGATCGAAAAGGTATAATGTGCAAGTCGAGGATCAGCCCGGTCCCCCTCTACGTGCTGTCGATCCCACTGTCGGTCTGCTGCCATAACCCTCGGTCCGACAGGGGCTTAGACATGGAATGAACTCCGTATGTCTAAGCCAACCCATGAAACGAGCGTACAAGCGCTCAGTCAACCGAAGAGGCAGAATGTGCAAGTCGAGGATCGGTCTGATCCCCCTTACGTGCTGCCAATCCTGCTACTGGTCCTGCTGCCACAACCGTTTGTCCGGTCTGATCTTATACTGGGAATAAACTCCGTGCGCTTAGACATGGAATGAACTCTGTATGCCTAAGCCAACATACGAAACGAGCGTGCGGGGGCTCAGCCGGTCGGAGAGGCAGAATGTGCAAGTCGGGGACCGTTCCGATCCCCCTTTATGTGCTTTCGATCCTGCTACCACAACCCGTTTTCTATTTTTCATGATTTTGGAAACATTTTACGGTTCGAGATTTTTTAAAATTTTTTTAGAAAGATTTTTGTCCCCAAATTTGGTAGAGGTGATCCTTCTACTTTTATTGGCATGCACAAAAAACTTCAGCTAAAAACTCGAAGCGGAGAAGATTTTGTGACTGTTTGTTTGAAAAAAGTGTCCCCATTTCAGACACTTTAATGGCTACTGGCAGCAAACCTACAAAATCTCAAATGCTCTTTAAGGGGGTGTGAGTTCTCGAGGTTTGATGAGGGATAGGGGGCCAATATAAGGGCCAAGTACCAGCACCCATCACACATTATGTGCGCACACCCCCCGGCCCCCCAATCATCGAAACCCCCAATGCCGCCGGTTAGGCTCTCCGGCAAAGCTCCGGTGATGGTGCCTCGGGTGAAAAAATTGCAGCACCAGCACATGCTCGAGCCTAGCATGTGTACCGTGGCTCAAACTCTTAGACTGGGAATGAACTCCGTATGCTTAGACAAGGAATGAACTCCGTATGCCTAAGCCAACCCATGAAATAAGCGTGTGGGCACTCAGCCGGTCGGAGAGGCAGAATGCGCAAGCCGGGGAATGACCCGATCCCCCTTTGTGTGCTGTCGGTACCGCTACCACAACCCTCAATTTGGCTAGGGCTTAGACATGGAATGAACTCCCTATGCCTAAGCCAACCCGTGAAACAGGCGTGCAGGCGCTCAGCCGGCCAGAGAGGCAGAATGCGTAAGCTGGGGATCAGCCTGATCCCCCCTGCATGCTGTCGATCCTACTACCGTAACCCTCGATCCGATTCAATCTTAGAATGGGAATGAACTCTGTATGCTTAGACTGGGGATTACCTCCGTATGCCTAAGGCAACTCATGAAACGAGCATACGGGTGCTCAACCGACCGAAAAGGTCGGTCGGAGAGGCAGAAGGCACAAATCGGGGATCAGCCCGGTCCCTCCTTGCGTGTTGTCGATCCTGCTGCCACAACCCTCGGTCCTGCTGGGGCTTAGACATGGAATGAACTCCGTATGCCTAAGCCAACCCATGAAATGAGCATGCGGGTGCTCAATCGACCGGAAAGGCAGAATGCGCATGCCGTGGATTGATCCGGTCCCCCCTGTATGCTGCTGATCCTGTTGCTGGCTCTGCTGTCGTAACCCTCGGTCCGGTCCAATCTTAGACTGGGAATGAATTCTGTATGCTTAGACTGGGGATGAAATCCGTATGCTTAAGTTAACCCACAAAGTGAGCGTGCGGATGCTCAGCCGACCAGAGAGGCAGGATGCGCAAGCCGAGGATCAAACGGGTGGTAGGTGGGTTCAAGCACATCTTCATAGTTCTGCCTTGCCAATGCCATTTTTATGGCTTGTAAATTCATATAATGGTCCCCTACGCCTTCATGTGAAGTTTCGTGGCAAGACGACCCGTTTTCTATTTTTCACAATTTTTGAAACTTTTTACGATTCGAGATTTTTTAAAATTTTTTTAGAAAGAGTTTTGTCCCCAAATTTGGTAGAGGTGATCCTTGTATTTTTGTTGGCATGCACGAAAACATTCAGCTAAAAACTCAAAGTGGAAAAGATTTTGTGACCGTTTGAAAAAAGTGTCCCCATTTCAGACACTTTAATGGCTACTGACAGCAAACCTATAAAATCTCAAATGCTCTTTAAAAGGGGTGTGTGATTCTTGAGGTTGATGAGGTATAGGAGGCCAATATAGGCCGCAAAGTACCAGCACCCATCGCACGATCATGTGCCAAACAATCGCCGGAACCCCAATCGCCGGAACCCCCAATTGCCCACGGTTAGGCTCTCCGACGATGCTCCGGAAATGGCTTTGCCCAGTCGAAAAAAAAGTACCACCAGCACATTGCCCAGCTAGCATTGTGCCCGTGGCTCAAACTCTTAGACTGGGAATGAACTCCGTATGCTTAGACATGATGAACTCGTACGCCTAAGCCAACCCACGAAATGAGCATACAGGCACTCAGCCGACCCGAAAAGGCACAGAAATGCGCAAAGCCCGGGATCGCCCCGGTCAAACCCCTTGCGTAGCTGCCGGTCCCGCTGCCACAACATTTGGTCCTGTTGAGGCTTAGACATGGAATGAACTCCTATGCCTAAGCCAACCCATGAAACGGGCGTACGGGCGCTTAGACTGGGGATGAACTCCGTATGCCTAAGTCAACCTACGAAACGAGCATGCGGGTGCTCAGCCGGTCGGAGAGGCATAATGCATGCTACTGTTCCTACTATTGGTCCTGCTGCCGTAACCCTCGATCTGATCTGATCTTAGACTGGGAATGAACTCCGTATGCTTAGACATGGAGTGACCTCCGTATGCCTAAGTCAACCCACAAAACGAGCGTGCGGGCGCTCAACCGATCGGAGAGGCAGAATGCGCAAGCCAAGAATCGGCCCAGTCCCCCTCTGCGTGCTGCCGATCCCGCTGCCAGTCCTGCTGCCACAACCCTCGGTCCGACTGGGGCTTAGACATGGAATGAACTCCATATGCCTAAGCCAACCCACAAAAATGAGCGTGCGGGCGCTCAGCTGATCG
This sequence comes from Durio zibethinus, assembly GCF_002303985.1. Next base: position 10,416,247 of record NW_019167826.1, read on the forward strand.
GAGAGGTAAAATACGCAAGCCGGGGATCGACCCAGTCCGCTCCTGCGTGCTATCGATCCTGCTACAGGTCCTGCTGTCATAACCCTCGATCCGATCTGATCTTAGACTGGGAATGAACTCCGTATGCTTAGACATGGAATGAACTTCGTATGTCGAAGCCAACCCACGAAATGAGCGTGCGAGCGCTCAGCTGGCCGAAGAGGCAGAATGCGCAAGCCGGGGACTGGCCCGGTCCCCGCTGCGTGCTGTCGATCATGCTATCGCAACCTTCAGTCCGGTTCGATCTTAGACTGGGAATGAAATCCGTATGCCTAAGTCAACCCACGAAATGAGCGTGTGGGCGCTAAGCCAACCAGAAAGGCATAATGCACAAGCCGGGGATCAACCCGATCCCCCTCTGCGTGCTACCGGTCTCGCTGCCACAACCCTCGATCCGGCTTGGGCTTAGACATGGAATGAACTCCGTATGCCTAAGCCAACCCATGAAACGAGCGTGCGGGCGATCAGCCGCCAAGAGAGGTAGAATGCGCAAGCCGAGGACCGGCCCGGTCCCCCCTGCGTGCTGTCGATCCTGCTACCGCAACCCTCGGTCCAATTCGATCTTAGACTGGGAATGAACTCTGTCTGCCTAAGTCAACCCATGAAACAAGCATTCGGGCACTGAGCCGATCGGAGAGGCATAATGCGCAAGCCGGAGATCGGCCCAATCCCCCTCTGAGTGTTACCGGTCTCGCTGCCATAACCCTCGGTCTGATTGGGGCTTAGGCATGGAATGAACTCCCTATCCCTAAGCCAACCCACGAAACGGGCGTGTGGGCGCTCAGCCGGTCAGAGAGTCAGAATGCGTAGGTCGAGGATCGACCCAATCCCCCATTGCATGCTGTCGATCCTGCTATTGGTCCTACTGCCGCAATCCTCGATCCAGTCCGATCTTAGACTGGGAATGAACTTCGTATGCTTAGACATGGAATGAACTCCGTATGCCTAAGTCAACCCACGAAACGAGCGTGCGGGCGCTCAGCTGGCCGGAGAGGCAGAATACGTAAGCCGAGGACCGGCTCGGTCCCCCCTACATGCTGTCGACCCTGCTGTCGTAACCCTCGATCCGGTCTGATCTTAGACTGGGAAAGAACTCCGTATGCCTAAGTCAACCCACGAAAGGAGCATTCGGGCGCTGAGTCGATCGGAGAGGCATAATACGCAAGCCAGGGATCAGTTCGGTCCCCCTCTGCGTGCTGTCGGTCCCGTTACCACAACCCTCGATCTGACTAGGGCTTAGACATGGAATGAACTCCCTATGCCAAAGCCAACCCATGAAACGGGCGTGCGGGCACTCAGCCGGCCAGAGTGGCAGAATGCACAAGGCAGGGATCGGCTCGATCTCCCCTATGTACTGTCGATCTTGCTGTCGCAACCCTCGGTCTAGTCTGATCTTAGACTGGGAATGAACTCCGTATGCATAGACTGGGGATGAACTCTGTATGCCTAAGTCAACCCACGAAACAAGCGTGCGGACACTTTAATAGCTACTGGCAGCAAACCTATAAAATCTCAAATGCTTTTTAAGGGTGTGAGTTCTCGAGGTTTGATGAGGGATAAGGGGCCAATATAAGGGCCAAGTACCAGCACCCATCGCACGTCATGTATGCACACCCCCCGGCCCCCCCAATCGTCGAAACCTCCAATATCGTCGGTTAGGCTCTCTGGCGATGGTGCCCCGGGCAAAAAAAATACGGCACCAGCACATGTCCGTGCTCAGCATATGCACTGTGGCTTAAAATCTTAGACTGGGAATGAACTCCGTATGCTTAGACATGCAATGAACTCCATATGCCTAAGCCAACCCACGAAACGAGCAGACGAGCGCTCAGTCGACCGGAGAGGCAAAATGCGTAAATCGGGGATCGACCTGATCCCCCCTACGTGTTGTCGATCCTGCTACCGCAACCATCGATCTGATCCGATCTTAGACTGGGAATGAACTTTGTATGCATAAATCAACGCACGAAACGAGCATGCGGGCGCTAAGTCGATCGAAGAGGCATAATGCATAAGCTGCGGATTGACCCGGCCCCCTTATGCGTGCTACCGATCCTGCTCCCACAACCCTCGATCTGGTTGGGGCTTAGACATGGAATGAACTCATTATGCCTAAGCCAACTCACGAAACGGGCGTACGGGCGCTTAGTCGACCAGAGAGGCAGAATACGTAAGTCGAGAATCAGCCCGATCCCCCCATGCGTGGTGTCGATCTTGCTGCTGCAACCCTCGGTCCATTTCAATTGGGAATGAACTCCGTATGCTTAGACTGGGGATGAACTCTGTATGCCTAAGTCAACCCACGAAACGAGCGTGCGGGCGCTCAGTCGGTCGGAGAGGCATAATGCGTAAGTCAAGGATCAGCCCGATCCCCCTCTGCGTGCTGTCGATCCCGCTGCCGGTCCTGCTACCACAACCCTCGATCCGACTGGGGCTTAGACATGGAATGAACTTCGTAAGCCTAAGCCAACCCACAAAATGAGCGTGCAGGCACTCAGTCGATCGAAGAGGCAGAATGCGTAAGTCGGGGATCAGCCCGATCCCCCCTGCGTGTTGTCGATCCTACTGCCGCAACCCTCGGTCTGATCTGATTTTAGACTAGGAATGAACTCCGTATGCATAAGTTAACCCACGAAACGAGCGTGCGGGCGCTGAGCCGGCCGAAGAGGTATAATTCACAAGCCGGGGATCAGCCTGATCCCCTTCTACATGCTGTCAGTGTTGCTCCCACAACCCTCGGTCTAGCTGGGACTTAGACATAGAATGAACTCATTATGCCTAAGGCAACCCACGAAACGGGCGTGCGGGAGCTCAGTCGGTCGGACAGGCAGAATGCACAAGCCGAGGATCAGCCCGATCCCCCTGGCATGGTGTTGATCTTGCTACCGTAACCCTCGATCTGTTTCGATCTTAGACTGGGAATGAACTCCGTATGCTTATACGTGGGATGAACTCCGTATGCCTAAGTCAACACATGAAATGAGCGTGCGGGCGCTCAGCCGATCGTAGAGGCATAATGCGCAAGCTGGGGATCAGCCCAGTCCCCTTCTGCGTACTGCCGATCCAGCTGCTAGTCCTGCTACCACAACCCTCGGTCCAGCTTAGACATGGAATGAACTCTGTATGCCTAAGCCAACCCACGAAATGAGCGTGCGGGTGCTCAACCGACCGGAGAGACAGAATACGTAAGCTGGGGATCAGCCCGATCCCCCCTGCGTGCTGTCGATCCTACTGCTGGTCCTATTGTCGTAACCCTCGATCCGGTCTGATCTTAGACTGGGAATGAACTCCTTATGCTTAGACATGGAATAAACTCCGTATGCCTAAGCCAACCCATGAAATGAGCTTACGGGCGCTCAGCCGATCGGAGCGGTAGAATGCGTAAGCCGGGGACTGGCCCAGTCCCCCCTGCGTGCTATCGATCCTGCTGCCGCAACCCTCAGTCCGGGCTGATCTTAGAGTAGGAATGAACTCCGTATGCCTAATTCAACCCACGAAATGAGCGTGCGAGCACTCAACCGGTCGGAGAGGTAGAATGCGCAAGCCGAGATCGGCCCGATCCCCCTACGTGCTGTCGATCTTGCTGTTGGTCCTGCTGTCGTAACCCTCTATTCGGTTCGATCTTAGATTGGGAATGAACTCCGTATGTCTAAGCCAACCCATGAAATGAGCGTACGGATGCTCAACCGGTCGAAAAGGCAGAATGCACAAGTCGGGGACTGGCCCGGTCCCCCCTGCGTGCTGTCGATCCTACAGTCGCAACCCTCAATCCGATCCAATCTTAGACTGGGAATGAACTCTGTATGCATAAGTCAACCCATGAAATGACCGTGCGGGCGCTGAGCCAACCGAAGAGGCGTAATACGCAAGACAAGGATCGGCCCGATCTCCCTCTGCGTGTTGTCGGTCCCGCTGCCACAACCTTCAATCCGGTTGGGGCTTAGACATGGAATGAACTCCCTATGCCTAAGCCAACCCATGAAATGGGCGTGCAGGTGCTCAATCAGCCGGAGAGGTAGAATGTGTAAGTCGAGAATCGGCCTGGTCCACCCTGGGTGCTGTCGATCCTACTACCGCAACCCTTGGTTCGGTCCAATCTTAGACTGGGAATGAACTCCGTATGCTCAGACTGGGAATGAACTTCATATGCTTAGACTGGAGATGAACTTCGTATGCCTAGGTCAACCCATGAAATGAGCGTGCGGGCCCTCAACCGACCAGAGAGGTAGGATGTGCAAGCCGGGGATCGAACGGATAGTAGGTGGGTTCAAGCACATCTTCATATTTCTGCCATGCCAATGCCCTTTTTATGGCTTGTAAATTCATACAATGGTCCCCTAAGCCTTCATGTGAAGTTTCGTGGCAAGACGACCCGTTTTCAATTTTTCACGATTTTTGAAACTTTTTACGGTTCGAGATTTTTTAAAATTTTTTCAGAAAAAGTTTTTTCCCCAAACTTTGTATAGGTGATCCTTGTATTTTTTTTGGCATCCACAAAAAAATTCAGCTAAAAATTTGAAGTGGAGAAGATTTTGTGATCATTTGAAAAAAGTGTCCCCATTTCAGACACGTTAATGGCTACTTGTAGCAAACCTATAAAATCTCAAATGCTCTTTAAGGGGGTGTGAGTTCTCGAGGTTTGATGAGGGATAGGGGGCCAATATAAGGGCCAAGTGTCATGCCCTGGGCGAGCACACCAGGCACATCAGGCAGACCAGCAGGCGAGCCAGTGGTTGAGGCCCGTAGACCAGGCGTGCTGGAGGGGATCTACGCGCAAAGCCTAGCGTGCTGCCGTTCCTACTGTTGCAACCCTCGATCCGTTCCAATCTTAGACTAGGAATGAACTTCATATGCTTAGATTGGGGATGAACTTCGTATGCCTAAGTCAACCCACGAAACGAGCATACGGGCGCTCAGCCGGTCGGAAAGGCCGACTAGAGAGGCATAATGCACAATTCGGGGATCAACCCGGTCCCCCTCTGCGCACTGTCGATCCTGTTACCGGTCCTGCTGCCATGACCCTCGGTCCGGCTGGGGCTTAGACATGGAATGAACTCCGTATGCCTAAGCCAACCCACGAAACGAGCATACGGGTGCTCAGCTGATCGAAGAGGCAGAATGCGCAAGCCGAGGATCGGCTCGGTCCCCCCCTGTGCGCTGTTGATCCTGCTACTGGTCCTGCTACCGCAACCCTCGGTCTGGTCCGATCTTAGACTGGGAATGAACTCTGTATGCTTAGACATGGAATGAACTCCGTATGCCTAAGCCAACCCATGAAATGAGCGTATAGGCGCTCAGTCGGTCAGAGAGGCAGAATGCATAAGCCGGGGATCGGCCCGATCCCCCCTGCGTGCTATCGATCCTACTACTGTAACCCTCGGTCCGGTCTGATATTAGACTAGGAATGAACTCCGTATACGTAAGTCAACCCATGAAACGAGCTTACGGGCACTGAGTCGACCGGAGAGGCATAATGCGCAAGTCGGGGATCGGCCCGGTCTCTCTCTGCGTGCTGTTGGTCTCGCTGCCACAACCCTCGATCTGGCTGGGGCTTAGACATGGAATGAACTCCCTATACCTAAGCCAAGCCACGAAATGGGTGTGCGGGCGTTCAT
>NW_019167826.1:10422900-10604068 GCF_002303985.1 Durio zibethinus
TATAAAATCTCAAATACTCTTTAAGGGGGTGTGAGTTCTCGAGGTTTGGTGAGGGATAGAGGGCCAATATAAGGGCCAAGTACCAGCACCCATCGCACATCTTGTGCACACACCCCCCGGCCCCCCCAATCGCCGGAACCTCTAATGTCGTCGGTTAGGCTCTCCGACGATGCTCCGACGATGGTGCCCCAGGCGAAAAAAAGGTGGAACCAGAACATGTCTGACCCTAGCATGTGCACCGTGGCTCAAACTCTTAGACTGGGAAAGAATTTCGTATGCTTAGACATGGAATGAATTCCGCATGCCTAAGCCAACCCACGAAACGAGCGTGCGGGCGTTCAGTCGGACAAAGAGGCAGAATGCACAAGCCAAGGATCTATCCGGTCCCCCTCCGCATGTTGCCAATCCCGCTGCCACAACCCTCGATTCGGCTGGGGCTTAGACATGGAATCAACTCCCTATGCCTAAGCCAACACACGAAACGGGCGTGCGGGCGCTCAATCGACCAAAGAGGCAGAATGCGCAAGCCGAGGATCGGCCCGATCCCCCCTGCGTGCTGTTGATCCTGCTGCCGCAACCCTCAATCCAATCTAATCTTAGACTGGGAATGAACTCCGTATGCTTAGACTGGGGATGAACTCCGTATGCCTAACTCAACCCATGAAACGAGCGTAGGGGCGCGCAACCGACCGGAGAGGTCGATCGGAGAGGCATAATGCGTAAGCCGGGGATTGGCCCGATCCCCCACAACATGCTGTCGATCCTGCTGCTGGTCCTGCTATCACAACCCTCGGTCCGGTCCGATCTTAGACTAGGAATGAACTCCGTATGCTTAGACATCAAATGAACTTCGTATGCCTAAGCCAACCCACGAAATGAGCGTGCGGGAGCTCAACCGGCCAAAGAGACAAAATGTGCAAGCCAGCGATCGGCCCGATCCCCCCTTTGTACTGTTGATCTTGCTACCGCAACCCTCGGTCCGGTCCGATCTTAGACTGGGAATAAACTCCGTATGACTAAGTCAACCCACGAAATGAGCGTGCGGGTGCTGAGCCGGCTAGAGACGCATAATGCGCAAGCCGGGGATCGACCCGATCCTTCTCTGCATGCTGCCGGTCCCACTGCCACAACCCTCGGTTCAGTTAGGACTTAGACATGGAATGAACTCCCTACGCCTAAGCCAACCCACGAAACGGGCGTGCGGGCACTTAGCCGGTCGAAAAGGCAGAATGCGCAAGCCGGGGATCGGCTCAGTCCCCCCTGCGTGCTGCCGATCCTACTGTCGCAACCCTTGGTCTGGTCTGATCTTAGATTGGGAATGAACTCTGTATGCTTAGACTAGGGATGAACTCTGTATGCCTAAGTCAACCCATGAAACGAGTGTGCGAACGCTCAGCCGACTAGAGAGGCAGGATGCGTAAGCCAAGGATCGAACGGGTGGTAGGTGGGTTCAAGCACATCTTCATATTTCTGCTGTGCCAATGCCATTTTTATGGCTTGTAAATTCATACAATGGTCCCCTAAGCCTTCATGTGTAGTTTCGTGTCAAGATAACCCGTTTTCTATTTTTTACGATTTTTGAAACTTTTTACGGTTCGAGATTTTTTAAAATTTTTTTACAAAGACTTTTGTCCCCAAATTTGGTAAGGTGATCCTTGTATTTTTGGTGGCATGCACAAAAAAATTCAGCAAAAAACTCGAAATGGAGAAGATTTTGTGACCGTTTTACAAAAGTGTACCAATTTCAGACACTTTAATGGCTACTGGCAGCAAACCTATAAAATCTCAAATGCTCTTTAAGGGGGTGTGAGTTCTTGAGGTTTGATGAGGGATAGGGGGCCAATATAAGGGCCAAGTACCAGCACCCATCGCACATCATGTGCACACACCCCCCGGCCCCCCCAATCGCCGGAACCCCCAATGTCGTCGGTTAGGCTCTTCGACGATGCTCCAACGATGCTCTGGCGATGGTGCCCCGGGCGAAAAAAATGTGGCACCAGCACATGCTCAAGCCCAGCATGTGCACCGTGGCTCAAACTCTTAGACTGGGAATGAACTTCGTATGCTTAGACATGGAATGAACTCCGTATACCTAAGCCAACACACGAAATGAATGTGCGAACGCTCAGCCGGTCAGAGAGGCAGAATGCATAAGTCAAGGATTAGCCCGATCCCCCTTTATGTGCTACCGATCCCGCTGCCATATCCCTCGGTCTGACTGGGGCTTAGACATGGAATGAACTCACTATGCCTAAGCCAACCCACGAAACGGGCAAGCGGGCGCTCAGCCGACCAGAGAGGCAGAATGAGCAAGCCAAGGATCGGCCCGGTCCCCCCTGCGTGCTGCCAATCCTACTGCCACAACCCTCGATCTGGTTCGATCTTAGACTGGGAATGAACTCCGTATGCTTAGACTAGGGATGAACTCCGTATGCCTAAGCCAACCCTCGAAATGAGCGTGCGGGCGCTCAGCCGATCAGAGAGGCAGAATGCGCGAGCTAGCGATCGCCTGGTCCCCCCCTGCGTGCTGTCGATCCTGCTGCTAGTCCTACTACCGTAATCCTCGGTTACGCTTAGACATGGAATGAACTCCTTATGCCTAAGCCAACCCACGAAACGAGCATGCGGGCGTTCAGTCGGTCGAAGAGGCAGAATACGCAAGCCGGGGACCGACCCGCTCCCCTCCTACGTGCTGTAGATCCTGCTACCGTAACCCTTAATCCAGTCTGATCTTAGACTGGAAATGAACTCCGTATGCCTAAGTCAACCCACGAAATGAGCGTGCGGGCACTGAGCCGATCGGAGAGGCATAATGCACAGGTCGAGGATCGGCCCGATCCCCCTCTGCATGCTACCGGGCCTACTACCACAACCCTAAGTTCGGCTGGGCCTTAGAAATGGAATGAACTCTCTACGCCAAAGCCAACCCATGAAACGGGCGTGCGGGCGCTCAAACGGCCAAAGAGGCAGAATGCGCAAGTCGAGGATCGGCCCGGTCCCCCCTGCGTGCTGTCGCAACCCTTCGTCCGGTCCAATCTTAGACTGCGAATGAACTCCGTATGCTTAGACTGAGGATAAACTCCGTATGCCTAAGTCAACATACGAAATGAGCATGCGGACGCTTAGCCAACTAGAGAGGCAGGATGCGTAAGCCAGAGATCAAATGGGTGGTAAGTGGGTTCAAGTACATCTTCATATTTCTACCATGGCAATGCCATTTTTATGGCTTGTAAATTCATACAATGGTCCCCTAAGCCTTCATGTGAAGTTTTGTGGCAAGACGACCCGTTTTCTATTTTTCACAATTTTTAAAACTTTTTACGGTTTGGGATTTTTTAAAATTTTTTTAAAAAGAATTTTATCTCCAAATTTGGTAGAGGAGATCCTTGTATTTTTGTTGGCATGCACAAAAAAATTTAGCTAAAAACTCGAAGTGGAGAAGATTTTGTGATCATTTGAAAAAAGTGTCCCCATTTTAGACACTTTAATGGCTACTGGCAGCAAAGCTATAAAATCTCAAATACTCTTTAATAGGGTGTGAGTTCTCAAGGTTTGATGAGGGATAGGGGGCCAATATAACGGCCAAGTACCAGCACCCATCACACATCATGTGCGCACACCCCCCGGCCCCCCAAATCGTCGGAACCCTCAATGCCGCCGGTTAGGCTCTCCGGTGATTCTCTAGCGATGGTGCCCCAGGCGAAAAAAATGCGGCACCAGCACATGCTCGAGCCCAGCGTGTGCACTATGGCTCAAACTCTTAGACTGGGAATGAACTCCGTATGCTTAGACATGGAATGAACTCTGTATGCCTAAGCCAACCCACGAAACGAGCGTACGGGCGCTCAGCCGACCGGAGAGGCAGAATGCGCAAGCCGAGGATCGGCTCGATCCCCCTCTGTGTGCTGTCAGTCCCGTTGCCACAACCCTCAGTCCGGTTGGTGCTTAGACATGGAATGAACTCCCTATGCCTAAGCCAACCCACGAAACGGGCGTGGGGGCGCTCAGTCGGTCAGAGAGACAGAATGCGTAAGCCGGGGATCGCCCTGATCCCCCATGCGTGCTGTCGATCCTACTGCCGTAACCCTCGGTCTGGTCTGATCTTAGACTGGGAATGAACTCCGTATGCTTAGACTGGAGATGAACTCTGTATGCCTAGGCCAACCCACGAAATGAACGTGCGGGCGCTCATCCGATCGGAGAGGCAGAATGCGCAAGCCGGGGATCGGCCCGACCCCCCTGCGTGCTGTCGATCTTGCTGCTGGTCCTGCTATCGTAACCCTCGGTCTGGTCCAATCTTAGACTAGGAATGAACTCCGTATGCTTAGATATGGAATGAACTCCTTATGGCTAAGCCAACCCATGAAACGAGCGTGCGGGCATTCAGCCGGCCGGAGAGGTAGAATGCGCAAGCTGGGGACCGACTTGCTCCCCCCTACGTGTTATCGATCCTGCTACCGCAACCCTTGATCCGATCCGATCTTAGACTGGGAATGAACTTGGTATGCCTAAGTCAACCCACGAAACGAGCGTGCGGGCACTGAGCCGGTCGGAGAGGCATAATGCGTAAGTCGGGGATCGACCCGATCCCCTTCTGCATGTTATCAGGCCCGCTGCCACAACCCTCGGTCTGGCTGGGGCTTAGACATGCAGTGAACTCCCTATGCCAAAGCCAACCCACAAAACGGACGTGCGGGCGTTCAGCCAGCCGGAGAGGTAGAATGCGCAAGTCGGGGATCGGCCTGGTCCCCCATGTGTGCTACCGATCTTACTGCTGTAACCCTCGGTCTGGTCCAATCTTAGACTGGGAATGAACTTCGTATGCTTAGACTGGGGATAAACTTCCTATGCCTAAGTCAACCTACGAAATGAGCATGCAGACGCTCAGCCGATGAGAGAGGCAGGATGCATAAGCCGGGGATCGAACGGGTGGTAGGTGGGTTCAAGCACATCTTCATATTTTTGCCATGCCAATGCCATTTTTATGGCTTGTAAATTCATACAATGGTCCCCTAAGCCTTCATGTGAAGTTTCGTGGCAAGACGACCCGTTTTCTATTTTTCAAGATTTTTGAAACTTTTTACGTTTCGGGATTTTTTAAAATTTTTTTTAGAAAGACTTGTGTCCCCAAATTTGGTAGAGGTGATCCTTCTATTTTTGTTGGCATGCACAAAAAAAGTCAGCTAAAAACTCTAAGTGGCGAAGATTTTGTGACCGTTTGAAAAAAGTGTCCCTATTTTAGACACTTTAATAGCTACTGGCAGCAAACCTATAAAATGTCAAATGCTCTTTAAGGGGGTGTGAGTTCTCGAGGTTTGATGAGGGATAGGGGACCAATATAAGGGCCAAGTACTAGCACCCATCCCACATCATGTGTGCACACCCTTTCGGCCCCCCCAATCGTCGGAACCCCCAATGCCGCCAGTTAGGCTCTCCGGCGATGCTCCGGTGATGGTGCCCCGGGCGAAAAAAATGCGGCACCAGCACATGCCCAACCCAACATGGGCATCTTGGCTCAAACTCTTAGACTAGAAATGAACTTCATATGCTTAGACATGGAATGAACTCCGTATGCTTAAGCTAACCCATAAAACGAGCGTGCGAGCGTTCAGTCGGCCGGAGAGGCAGACTGCGCAAGCCAGGGATCAGCTCGGTCCCCCTCTGCATGCTGTCGGTCCCATTGCCATAACCCTCGATGTAGCTGGGGCTTAGACATGGAATGAACTCCCTATGCCTAAGCCAACCCATGAAACGGGCGTGCGGGCGCTCAGCCGACCGGAGAGACAGAATGCGTAAGCTGGGGATCAGCCCGGTCCCCCCTGCGTGCTATCGATCCTATTGCCACAACCCTCTGTCTGGTCTAATTTTAGACTGGGATGAACTCCGTATGCCTAAGTCAACCCATTAAACGAGTGTGCGGGCGCTGAGCCAGCCGAAGAAGCATAATGCACAAGTCGAGGATCGGCCCGGTCCCCCTCTGCGTGCTATCGGTCCCCCTCTACGTGCTACTGGTCCCCCTCTACGTGCTACCGGTCTCGCTGCCATAACCCTCGGTCTGACTGGGGCTCAGACATGGAATGAACTCCCTATGCCTAAGCCAACCCACGAAACGGGCGTCTGGGGCTCAACCGATCGGAGAGGCAGAATGCACAAGCCAAGGATCGACCTGGTCCCCCCTGCATGCTACCGATCCTGTTGTCACAACCTTCGGTCCGGTCTGATCTTAGACTGGGAATAAACTCCGTATGCCTAAGTCAACCCATGAAACGAGCATGCAGGTACTGAGCCGGCCGAAGAGGATAATGCGCAAGCCGAGGATCGACCTGGTCCCCCTCTGCGTGCTGCCGGTCTCGCTGCCACAACCCTCGATTCGACTGGGGCTTAGACATGGAATGAACTCCCTATGCCTAAGCCAACCCACGGAACGGGCGTGCGGGCGCTCAGCTGGCCGAAGAGGCAGAATGCGCAAGTCGGGGATCGACTCGGTCCCCCCTGCGTGCTACCAATCCTGCTGTCGCAACCCTCGATCCGATCCGATCTTCGATTGGGAATGAACTCTATATGCTTAGACTGGGGATAAATCCCGTATGCCAAAGTCAACCCACGAAACGAGCGTGCGGGTGCTTAACCGGCCGGAAAGGTCGACCAGAGAGATGAATGTGCAAACTAGGGATTGACCCAGTCCCTCTTGCGTGCTGCCGATCCTACTGCTGTCCTGCTACTGCAACCTTCGATCCGATCTGATCTTAGACTGATAATGAAGTCCGTATGTTTAGACATGGAATGAACTCCGTATGGCTAAGCCAACCCACGAAATGAACGTGCGGGCACTCCACCGATCGAAGAGGTAGAATGCGAAAGTCGAGGATTGGCCCGGTCCCCCCTGTGTGCTATCGATCCTACTATCGCAACCCTCGATCCGATCCGATCTTAGATTGGGAATAAACTCCGTATGCCTAAGTCAACCTACGGAATGAGCGTTCAGGCACTGAGTCAGTTGGAGAGGCATAATGCGTAAGTCAGGGATCAGCCCGGTCCCCCTCTGTGTTCTATCGATCCCACTACCACAACCCTCGATCTGGCTGGGGCTTAGACATGGAATGAACTACCTATGCCTAAGCCAACCCATGAAACGGGCGTGCGGACGCTCAGTCGACTGGAGAGGCAGGATGCACAAGCTGAAGATCGACCCAATCCCCCTCCGTGCTATCGATCCTGCTGTCCCAACTCTCGGTCGGATCTGATCTTAGACTGGGAATGAACTCCGTATGCTTAGACTGGGGATGAACTCTGTATGCCTAAGTCAACCTACGAAATAAGCGTGCGGGCGCTCAGCCGACTGGAGAGGCCGGCCGGAGAGGCATAATGCGCAAGCTGAGGATCAGCTCGATCCCCCTCTGCGTGCTGTCGATCCCGTTACCGGTCCTGTCGCCACAACCTCGGTCCGGCTGGGGCTTAGACATGGAATGAATTCCATATGCCTAAGCCAACCCACGAAATGAGCGTCCGAGCTCTCAGTCAATCGGAGAGGCAGAATGTGCATGCCAGGGATCAGCCCGATCCACCCTGCATGCTGTCGATCCTGCTGCTGGTCCTGCTATCGTAACCCTCAGTCCGGTCCGATCTTAGACTGGGAATGAACTCTGTATGCTTAGACATGGAATGAACTCTGTATGCCTAAGCCAACCCATGAAACGAGCGTGCGGGCACTCAGCCGATCGGAAAGGTAGAATGCGCAAGCTGGGAACTGACCCGAGGCCTCCCTGCGTGCTGTTGATCCTGCTGCCGCAACCTTCGGTCTGGTTTGATTTTAGACTGGGAATGAACTCCGTATGCCTAAGTCAACCCATGAAACGAACGTTGAGCCGATCGGAGAGGCATAATGCGCAAACCAGGAATTGACTTGATCCCATCTGCGTGCTACCAGTCCCGCTACCACAACCCTTGGTCCGACTGGGGCTTAGACATGGAATGAGCTCCCTATGCCTAAGCCAACCCACAAAACGGGCGTGCGAGCGCTCGACCGGCTGGAAAGGCAGAATGTGCAAGCCGGGGATCGATCCAGTCCCCCTTGCGTGCTGTCGATCCTGCTGCCGTAACCTTCTGTTCGGTCTGATCTTAGACTAGGAATGTACTCTGTATGCTTAGACTGGGGATGAACTCCGTATGCCTAAGTCAACCCACGAAACGAGCGTGCGGATTTTTGGCAGACCAGAGAGGCAGGATGCGTAAGTCGGAGAACGAACTGATGGTAGGTGGGTTCAAGTACATCTTCATATTTCTACCGTGCCAATGCCATTTTTATGGCTTGTAAATTCATACAATGGTCCCCTAAGCCTTCATGTGAAGTTTCGTGGCAAGACGACCCGTTTTCTATTTTTCACGATTTTTAAACTTTTTACAGTTCGATATTTTTTAAAATTTTTTTAGAAAGAGTTTTGTCCCTCGGTCTGGTTCGATCTTAGACTGGGAATGAACTCCGTTTGCTTGGACTGGGGATGAACTCCATATGCCTAAGTCAACCCACAAAATGAGCGTGCGAGTGCTCAATCGATCAGAGAAGCAGAATGTGCTAGCTGGGGATCGACCTGGTCCCCCTCTACGTGTTATCGGTCCCGCTACCACAACCCTCAATCCAGCTGGGGCTTAGACATGGAATGAACTCACTATGCCTAAGCCAACCCATGAAACGGGCATACGGGCGCTCAGCTGGCTGGAGAGGCAGAATCCGCAAGCCAGGGATCGGTTCGGTCCCCCTTGCGTGCCGTCGATCCTACGTCGTAACCCTCAGTCCGATCCGATCTTAGACTGGGAATGAACTTCGTATGCTTAGACTACAGATGAACTCCGTATCCCTAAGTTAACTCATGAAACGAGCGTACGGGGGCACAGCCAGTCGAAGGGGTCGGTCAGAGAGGCATAATGCGCAAGTCAGGGATTAGCCTAGCCCTTTCTACGTGCTGCCGATCCCGCTGCTGGTCTTGCTACCACAACCCTCGGTCTGGCTGGGGCTTAGACATGGAATGAACTCTGTATGCTTAAGCCAACCCACGAAACGAGCGTGCGGGTGCTCAGCCGACCGAAAAGGCAGAATGCGCAAGCCTGGGATCAGTCCGGTCCCCCCTTCGTGTTGTCGATCCTGTTGCTGGTCCTGCTATCGCAACCCTCGATCCGGTCTGATCTTAGACTAGGAATGAACTCCGTTTGCTTAGACTTGGAATGAACTCTGTATGCGTAAAACAACCCACGAAACGAGCGTGCGGGCGCTTAGCCGGTCGGAGAGGCAGAATACGCAAGCTGGGGACCAGCCCAGTCCCCCCTGTGTGCTGTCGATCTTGCTGTCGTAACCCTCGATCCGGTCTTATCTTAGACTGGGAATGAACTCCGTATGCCTAAGTCAACCTACAAAATGAGAGTTTGAAAAAACTCATATGCCTAAGTCATCTAAAAACTCAAAGTGGAGAAGATTTTGTGACCATTTGAAAAAAGTGTCCCCATTTCAGACACTTTAATGGCTACTGGCAGCAAACCTATAAAATCTCAAATGCTCTTTAAGGGGGTGTGAGTTCTCAAGGTTTGATGAGGGATAGAGGGCCAATATAAGGGCCAAGTACCAGTATCCATTGCACATCATGTGTGCACACCCCCCTCCCGGCCCCCCAATCGTCGGAACTACAAAACCGTCGATTAGGCTCTCCGATGATGCTCCGACGATGCTTCAACGATTGTGCCCCGAGCAAGAAAAATACGGTACCAGCCTATGCCCGAGCCCAGCATGTGCACCATGGCTCAAAATCTTAGACTGGGAATGAACTCTGTATGCTTAGACATGGAATGAACTCCGTATGCCTAAACCAACCCACGAAACGAGCGTGCGGCCGCTCAGCCGGTCGGAGAGGCAGAATGCACAAGTCGGGGATCAACCCGATCCCCCCTGCATGCTGTCGATCCTGCTGCCACAACCCTCGGTCCGGTCCGATCTTAGACTGGGAATGAACTTCGTATGCATAAGTCAACCGACGAAACGAGCGTGCGGGCGCTGAGCCAGCCGAAGAAGCATAATGCGCCAGTCGAGGATTGGCTTGGTCCCCCTCTGCGTGCTACCGGGTCCCCCTCTACGTGCTATCGATCCCGCTGCCATAACCCTCGGTCCGACTGGGGCTTAGACATGGAATGAACTCCCTATGCTTAAGCCAACCCACGAACCGGACGTGGGGGCGCTCAGCCGATTGGGGAGGCTGAATGCGCAAGCCAGGATCGACCTGGTCCCCCCTGCATGCTGCTGATCCTGCTGTCGCAACCCTCGGTCTGGTCTGATCTTGGACTGGGAATGAACTTCGTATGCTTAGACTGGGGATGAACTCCGTATGCCTAAGTCAACCCATGAAACGAGCGTACGGGTGCTCAGTCGGTCAGAGAGGCCGGTCGAAAAGGCATAATGCGCAAGCCAGGGATCAACCCGGTCCTCCTCTGTGTGCTAATGATCCCACAAAATGGGTGTACGACCGCTCAGTCAGCTAGAGAGGTAGAATGTACAAGCCGAGGATTGGCCTGATCCCCCCTACGTGCTGTCGATCCTGCTACCGTAACCCTCGGTCCGGTCTGATCTTACAGATGAACTCCATATGCTTTAGACATGAATGAACTCCCATATGCCTAAAAGTCAACGCCACCATACGAAACGAGGTGTGGTTGCTTCAGCTGGCTGGAGAGTAGAATGCGTAAGCCGGGGATCGGCCCGCTCTCCCTCTACGTACTGCGGTCTCGCTGCCACAACCTTCGTTCAGCGGCTTAGACTGAATGAACTCCCTATGCTAATCCCAACCACGAACGGTGTGCGGGCGCTCAGCGACCGAGAGCCAGAATGCGGCAAGCTGGGGATCAGCCCTCGGTCCCCCTGCGTGCTGTCGCAAACCCTCGTTGCTAGTTCGATTCTTAGACTGGGAATGAACTTCCAAATGCTTAGACTAGAGATGAACTCCACTATGCCTAAGTCAACCCACGAACGAACGTGCCGTGCGCCAGTGACCAAGAGGTAGGATGCGCAGCCGGGGAATCGGAACAGTGGTAGGTGGGTTCAAGCACATCTTCATATTTCTACCATACCAATGCCATTTTTATGGCTTGTAAATTCATACAATGGTCCCCTAAGCCTTCATGTGAAGTTTCATGGCAAGACGACCCGTTTTCTATTTTTCACAATTTTCAAAACTTTTTACGGTTTGAGATTTTTTAAAATTTTTTTAGAAAGATTTTTGTCCCCAAATTTGGTAGAGGTGATCCTTGTATTTTTGTTGGCATGCACAAAAAAATTCAGATAAAAACTCGAAGGGGAGAAGATTTTGTGACCGTTTGAAAAAAGTGTCCCCATTTCAAACACTTTAATGGCTACTGGTGGTAAACCTATGAAACGAGCGTACGGGGGCACAGCCAGCCGGAGGGGTTGGCCAGAGAGGCATAATGTGCAAGTCGAGGATTAGCCTGGCCCTCTCTGCGTGTTGCCGATCCCGCTGTCGGTCTTGCTACCACAACCCTCGGTCTGGCTGGGGCTTAGACATGGAATGAACTCTGTATGCCTAAGCCAACCCACGAAACGAGCATGCAGGCTCTCAGCCGATCGGAGAGGCAGAATGCGCAAGCTGGGGATCAGTCTGGTCCCCCCCTCGTGTTATCGATCCTGCTGCTGGTCCTGCTATCGCAACCCTTGGTCCGGTCCGATCTTAGACTGGAAATGAACTCCGTTTGCTTAGACTTGGAATGAACTCTGTATCCGTAAAACAACCCACGAAACGAGCGTACGGGTGCTTAGCCGGTCGGAGAGGCAGAATGCACAAGCTGGGGAGCAGCCCAGTCCCCCCCTATGTGCTGTCGATCCTGCTACCATAACTCTCGATCCGATCTTATCTTAGACTGGGAATGAACTCCGTATGCCTAAGTCAACCTACGAAACGAGCGTTTGAAAAACTCATATGCCTAAGTCATCTAAAAACTCAAAGTGGAGAAGATTTTGTGACCATTTGAAAAAAGTGTCCCCATTTCAGACACTTTAATGGCTACTGGCAGCAAACCTATAAAATCTCAAATGCTCTTTAAGGGGGTGTGAGTTCTCGAGGTTTGAAGAAGGATAGAGGGCCAATGTAAGGGCCAAGTACCAGCACGCATTGCACATCATGTGCGCACACCCCCCGGCCCTCCAATCGTCGTAACCCCTAATATCGCCTGTTAGGCTCTCTGGCGATGCTCCGACGATAGTGCCCCGAGCGAAAAAAATGTGGTACCAGCACATGCCCGAGCCCAGCATGTGCACCATGGCCCAAAATCTTAGACGGGGAATGAACTCCGTATGCTTAGACATGGAATGAACTCCGTATGCCTAAGCCAACCCACAGAATGAGCGTGCGGGCGCTCAGTCAGTCGAAGGGGCAGAATGCGCAAGCCGGGGATCGACCCAGTCCCCCCCTGCGTGCTGTCAATCCTGCTATCGTAACCCTCGGTTCGGTCCGATCTTAGACTGCTAATGAACTTCGTATGCATAAGTCAACCCATGAAACAAGTGTGCGAGCGCTAAGCCGATCGAAGAGGCATAATGCACAAGCCAAGGATCGGTCGATCCCCCTCTGCGTGCTGCCGGTCCCACCGCCATAGCCTTCGGTCTGGCTGGGGTCAGACATGGAATGAACTCCCTATGGCTAAGCCAACCCACGAAACGGGTGTGCGGGTGCTCAACTGGTCGGAAAGGCAGAATGCGTAAGCCTGGGATCGACCCGATCCCCCCTGCGTGCTGTCGATCCTACTGCCGCAACCCTCGATCCGATCCAATCTTAGACTGGGAATGAACTTCGTATGCTTAGATTGGGGATGAACTCCGTATGCCTAAGTCAACCCATGAAACGAGCGTGCGGGCACTCAACCTGTCGGAGAGGCATAATGCACAAGCAGGGATCAGCTCGGTCCCCCTCTGCGCGCTGTCGATCCCGCTGTTGGTCCTACTACCACAACCCCCAGTCTGACTGTGGCTTAGACATGGAATGAACTCCGTATGCCTAAGCCAACCCACGAAACAAGCGTGTGGGCACTCAACCAGTCGGAGAGGCAAAATGCACATGCCAGGGATCGGCTCGATCCCCCGCTACGTGCTGCAGATCCTGCTGCTGGTCCTGCTACCGTAAACCTCAGTCCAGTCTGATCTTAGACTGGGAATGAACTCAGTATGCTTAGACATGGAATAAACTCCGTATGCCTAAGCCAACCCATGAAATGAGCGTGCGGGTGCCCAGTCAGCCAGAGAGGTAGAATGCGCAAGCCAGGGATCGACCCGGCCCCCCATGTGTGCTGTCGATCCTGCTACCGCAACCCGTGATCCGATCCGATCTTAGACTGGGAATGAACTCTGTATGCCTAAGTCATTCCATGAAACGAGTGTGCGAGCGCTAAGCCGACCGGAGAGGCGTAATGCGCAAGCCGAGGATCGGCCCAGTCCCCTTCTGTGAGCTGTCAGTCCCGCTGCCACAACCCTCGGTCCGGCTGGGGCTTAGACATGGAATGAACTCCCTATGCCTAAGCCAACCCACAAAATGGGCGTGCGGGCACTCCGCTGGCCGAAGAGGCAGAATGCGTAAGTCGGGGATCGACCTGGTCCCCCCTGCATGCTGCCAATCCTGCTACCGCAACCCTCGTTCCGATTCGATCTTAGACTGGAAATGAACTCCGTATGCTTAGACTGGGGATGAACTCTGTATGCCTAAGTCAACCCATAAAATGAGCATGCAGGTGCTCAGTCGGTCGGAGAGGTCGACCAAAGATGCACAATGCGTAAGTCGAGGATCAGCCCGATCCCCCTCTGCGTGCTGTCAATGCTGTTGCCGGTCCTGCTGCCACAACCCTAGATCCGGCTAGGGCTTAGACATGGAATGAACTCCGTATGCCTAAGGCAACCTACAAAACGAGCGTGCAGACGCTCAGTCGACCGAAGAGCCAGAATGCGTAAGTCAAGGATCAGCTCGGTCCCCCCTTGTGCTACCGATCCTACTGCTGGTCCTACTGTCGTAACCCTCGGTCCGGTCCGATCTTAGACTAGGAATGAACTCCATATGCTTAGACATGGAATTAACTCCGTATGCCCAAGCCAACCCATGAAACGAGCGTACGAGCGCTCAGCCGATCGGAGAGGCAGAATAAGTAAGTCGGGGACCGACTCGGTCCCTCCTGCGTGCTATTGATCCTGCTGCCACAACCCTCGGTCCGGTCCAATCCTAGACTTGGGAATGAACTCCGTATGCCTAAGTCAACCCACAAAATGAGTGTGCGGGCACTGAGCCGATCGGAGAGGCATAATGCACAAGCCGGGGATCGACCCGATCCCCCTCTGCATGCTGCCGATCCCCCGACCACAGCCTTCAGTCCGGCTAGGGCTTAGACATGGAATGAACTCCCTATACCTAAGCCAACCCACGAAACGGGCGTGCGGGCACTCAGCTGGCCAGAGAGGAAGAATGTGCAAGTCGAAGATCGGCTCGATTCCCCCTACGTACTATCGATCCTGCTACTGCAACCCTCGATTCGGTCTGATCTTAGATGGGGAATGAACTCCGTATGCTTAGACTGGGGATGAACTCTGTATGCCTAAGTCAACCCATGAAACGAGCGTGCGGGCGCTCAATCGAACAGAGAGGCAGGATGCGCAAGCCGGGGATCGAACGGGTGGTAGGTGGGTTCAAGCACATCTTCATATTTTTGTCATGCCAATGGCATTTTTATGGCTTGTAAATTCATACAATGGTCTCCTAAGCCTTCATGTGAAGTTTCGTGGCAAGACGACCCGTTTTCTATTTTTCATGATTTTAAAAACTTTTTGCTGTTTGAGATTTTTTAAATTTTTTTTAGAAAGAGTTTTGTCCCCAAATTTTTGTAGAGGTGATCCCTGTATTTTTGTTGGCATGCATAAAAAAATTCAGCTAAAAACTCGAAGTGGAGAAGATTTTGTGACCGTTTGAGAAAAGTGTCCCCATTTCAGACACTTTAATGGCTACTGACAGCAAAGCTATAAAATCTCAAATGCTCTTTAAGGGGGTGTGAGTTCTCGAGGTTTGAAGAGGGATAGGGGGCCAATATAAGGGCCAAGTACCAGTACCCATTGCACATCATGTGTGCACACCCCCTGGCCCCCCCCAATCGTCAGAACCCCTAATGTCGCCAGTTAGGCTCTCCGACGATGCTCCGATGATGCTTCGACGATGGTGCCCCAGGTAAAAAAAAAGCGGCACCAGCACATGCTCGAGCCCAGCATGTGCACCATGGCACAAAATCTTAGACTGGGAATGAACTCCATATGCTTAGACATGGAATGAACTCCGTATACCTAAGCCAACCCACAAAACGAGCGTGAGGGTGCTCAACCGGTCGGAGAGGCAGAATGCGCAAGCTGGGGATCGACTCGGTCCCTCCCTGCGTGCTGTCAATCCTAATGCTGCAACCCTCGGTTCGATCCAATGTTAGACTGGGAATGAACTCCGTATGGATAAGTCAACCCACGAAACAAGGGTACGAGCGCTGAGCCGACTGAAGAGGCATAATGCGCAAGTCGAGGATCAGCTCGATCCCCCTCTGTGTGCTGTCGGTCCCGCTGCCACAACCCTCGGTCCGACTGGGGCTTAGACATGGAATGAACTCCCTATGCCTAAGCCAACCCATAAAACGGGCGTACGGGTGCTCAGTCAGTCGGAAAGGCAGAATGCGCAATCCGGGGATCGACTCGATCCCCCCTCCATGCTATCGATCCTACTGTTGGTCCTATTACCATAACCCTCGGTCTGATCCGATCTTAGACTGGGGATGAACTCTGTATGTTAGGCATGGAATGAACTCCATATGCCTAAGCCAACCCACATAACGAGCGTGTGGGCACTCAACCGGCCGAAGAGGCAGAATGCACAAACATGGGATCGGTCCGGTCCCTCCCTGCGTGTTGTCGATCTTGCTACCGTAACCCTTGGTCTGATGTGATCTTAGATTGGTAATGAACTCCGTATACCTAAGTCAACCCCCAAAATGAGCGTGCAAGTGCTGAGCCGGCAGGAGAGGCATAATGCGTAAGTCGGGGATCGACCCGATCCCCCTCTACGTGCTGCCGGTCCCATTGCCACAACCCTCAGTCTGGCTGGGGCTTAGACATGGAATGAACTCCCTATGCCTAAGCCAACCCATGAAACTGGCGTGCGGGTGCTCAGCCGACCGGAGAGGCAGAAGGGGCAAGTCGGGGATCGACCTGGTCCCCCTACGTGTTGTCGATCCTGTTGCTGTAACCCTCGGTCCGGTCCAATCTTAGACTGGGAATGAACTTCGTATGCTTAGGCTAGAGATGAACTCTGTATGCCTAAGTCAACCCACAAAACGAGCATGCAAACGCTCAGCCAACCAGAGAGGCAGGATGCGCAAGTCGGGGATCGAACGGGTGGTAGGTGGGTTCAAGCACATCTTCATATTTCTGCCATGCCAATGCCATTTTTATGGCTTGTAAATTCATACAATGGTCCCCTACGCCTTCATGTGAAGTTTCGTGGCAAGACGACCCGTTTTCTATTTTTCATGATTTTTGAAACTTTTTACGGTTCGGGATTTTTTAAAATTTTTTTAGAAAGACTTTTGTTCCCAAATTTGCTAGAGATGATCCTTGTATTTTTTTTGTCATGCACAAAAATATTAAGCTAAAAACTCGAAGTGGAGAAGACTTTTTGACCGTTTGAAAAAAGTGTCTCCATTTCAGACACTTTAATGGCTACTGGCAGCAAACCTATAAAATCTCAAATGCTCCTTAAGGGGGTTTGAGTTCTCAAGGTTTGATGAGGGATAGGGGGCCAATATAAGGGCCAAGTACCAGCACCCATCACACATCGTGTGCGCACACCCCCCGGCCCCACCAATCGTCGGAACCTCTAATACCGCCGGTTAGGCTCTCCGGCAATGCTCTGACGATGGTGCCTCGGGTGAAAAAATGCGGCACCAGCACATGCCCGAGCCCAGTATGTGCACTGTGGCTCAAATTCTTAGACTGGGAATGAACTCCGTACGCTTAGACATGAAATGAACTCCGTAAGCCTAAGTCAACCCACGAAACGAGCGTGCAGGCGCTCAACCGGTCGGAGAGGCAGAATGCGTAAGCCGAGGATCAACCCAACCCCCCTTTGCGTGCTGTCGGTCCCGTTACCACAACCCTTGATCCGGCTGGGGCTTAGGCATGGAATGAACTCCCTATGCCTAAGCCAACCCACGAAACGGGCGTGCGGGCACTCAGCCGGTCGGAGATGCAGAATGCTCAACCGGGGATCAGCCTGGTCCCCCCTGCCTGCTACTGATCCTGCTACCGCAACCCTCGGCCCAGTTTGATCGTAGACTGGAAATGAACTCCATATGCTTAGACTGGAGATGAACTCCGAATGCCTAAGTCAACCCATGAAATGAGCGTGCAGGCGCTCAGCCGATGGGAGAGGCAAAATGTGCAAGCCGGGGATCGACGCGGTCCCCCCTGCGTGCTGTCGATCCTGTTCCTAGTCCTATTGTCGTAACCCTCGGTCCGATCTAATCTTAGACTGAGAATGAACTCCGTATGCTTAGACATGGAATGAACTCCGTATGCCTAAGCCAACCCACGAAACGAGCGTGCGGGCGCTCAGCCGGTCGAAGAAGCAGAATGCACAAATCGGGGACCGGTCTGGTCCTCGCCTACGTGCTGTCGATCCTACTACTGCAACCCTCAGTCCGATTCGATCTTAAACTGGAAATGAACTCCGTATGCCTAAGTCAACCCATGAAACGAGCGTTCGGGTGCTGAGCCGGTCGGAGAGGCATAATGCGCAAGTCGAGGTTCGATCCAATCCCCCTCTGAGTGCTACCGATCCCGCTGCCACAACCCTCGGTCTGACTAAGGCTTCGACATGGAATGAACTCCCTATGCCTAAGCCAACCCTTGAAACGGGCGTGCGGGCGCTCAGCCGGTCGGAGAGGCAGAATTTGCAAGCTGGGGATCGGCTTAGTCCCCCCTGCGTGCTGCTGATCCTGCTGCCACAAACCTTGGTCCAATTCGATCTTAGACTGGAAATGAACTCCATATGCTTAGACTGGGGATAACTCTGTATGCCTAAGCCAACCCACGAAATGAGAGTGCGGGCACTCAACCGATCGGAGAAGGCCGGCCAGAAAGGTAGAATTTGCAAGCCGGAGATCAGCCCGGTCCCCCATGCGTGCTGTCGATCCTGCTCTTGGTCCTGCTACCGCAACCCTCGGCCTGGTCCGATCTTAGACTGGGAATGCACTCCGTATGCTTAGACATGGGATGAACTCCGTATGCCTAAGCCAACCCATGAAACGAGGGTACGGGTGCTCAATCGACGGGAGAGGCAGAATGCATAAAACAGGGACCGACCCGATCCCCCCTGCGTTCTGTCGATCCTGCTATCGTAACCCTTGGTCTGGTCTGATCTTAGATTGGGAATGAACTTCGTATGCCTAAGTCAACCCACAAAACGAGCGTACGGGCACTAAGCCAGTCGGAGAGGCAGAATACGCAAGCCTGGGATCAACCCGGTCCCCCTCTGCGTGTCGTTGGTCCCGTTGCCACAACCCTCGATCCGACTGGGGCTTAGACATGGAATGCACTCCCTATGTCTAAGCCAACCCATGAAACGGGCATTCGGGCGCTCAGCCGGCCGGAGAGGCAGAATGCGTAAGCCGAGGATCGACCCGGTCCCCCCTACGTGCTACCAATTCGATCTTAGACTGAGAATGAACTCCGTATGCTTAGATTGGGGATGAACTCCGTATCCCTAAGTCAACCCATGAAACGAGCGTGCGGGTGCTCAGTCGACCGAAGAGGCCGATCGGAGAGGCAGAATGTGCAAGCCGTGGATCGACCCGATCCCCCCTGCGTATTATCGATCCTACTGCGTGCAACCCTCGATCTGGTTCGATCTTAGATTGGGAATGAACTCTGTATGCTTAGACATGGAATGAACTCCGTATGCCTAAGCCAACCCACGAAATGACCATACGGGTGCTCAGTCGGCTGGAGAGGCAGAATGCGCAGGCCGGGGGTCGACCTGGTCCCCTCTGCGTGCTGCCGATCTCGTTGACACAACCCTCAATCCGGCTAGGGCTTAGACATGGAATGAACTCCCGATGCCTAAGCCAACCCATGAAATGGGCGTGTGGGCGCTCAGCTGGTCGGAGAGGCATAATGTGCAAGTCGGGGATCGATCGATCCCCCCTACGTGCTGCAGATCCTGCTGTCGCAACCCGCGGTCTGATCCGATCTTAGATTGAGAATGAACTCCATATGCTTAGACTGGGGATGAACTCTGTATGCCTAAGTCAACCCACGAAACGTGCGAGCGGGCGCTCAGTCGGCCGAAGAGGCCGATCGGAGAGGTATAATGCGCAGGCCAGAGATTAGCCCGGTCCCCCTCTGTCTGCTGTCGATCGCGCTGTCGGTCCTGCTGCCACAACCCTCAGTCCGACTGGGGCTTAGGCATGGAATGAACTCCGTATGCCTAAGCCAACCCATGAAACGAGCGTACGGGAGCTCAGCCAGTCGGAGAGGTAGAATGCGTAAGTCGACGATCGGCCCGGTCCCCCCTGCATGCTGTCGATCCTGCTACCCTAAACCTCAGTTCGGTCCGATCTAAGATTGGGAATGAACTCCGTATGCCTAAGTCAACCCACGAAACGAGCGTGCGGGTGCTGAGCCGACCGGAGTGGCATAATGCGCAAGGCGGTCCCCCTCTGTGTGCTGCCAGTCCCGCTACCACAACCCTCGGTCCGGCTGGGGCTTTGACATGGAATGAACTCCCTATGCCTAAGCCAACCCACAAAACGGTCGTGCGCGCACTCAATCGATCGAAGAGGCAGAATGCGCAAGCCGGGGATGCACCGGCCCCCTTGTGTTCAGCCGATCTTGCTACCGCAACCCTCGATCCGGTTAGATCTTAGACTGGGAATGAACTCCGTATGCTTAGATTGGGGATGAACTCCGTATGCCTAAGTCAACACACGAAACGAGCGTACGGCCGTCAGCCGGCCGGAGAGGTAGAATGCGCAAGCCGGGGATCGGTCCGATCCTTCCCTGTGTGCTGTCGATCCTGCTACTGGTCCTGTTGTCGCAACGCTCGATCTGGTCTGATCTTAGACTGGGAATGAACTCCGTCTGCTTAGACATGGAATGAACTCCGTATGCCTAAGCCAACCCACGAAACGAGCGTGCGGGCGGTCAGTCGATCGGAGAGGCAGAATGTGCAAGCCGAGGACCAACCCGATCCCCCCTACGTGCTGTCGATCCTACAGCCACAACCCTCAGTCCAGTTCGATTTTAGACTGGGAATGAACTTTGCATGCCTAAGTCAACCCACGAAACGAGCGTTCGACTGCTGAGCCGGTCGGAGAGGCATAATACGCAAGCCGAAGATTGGCTCTATCCCCCTCTACGTGCTGTCGGTCCCGCTGCCACAACCCTCAGTCCGGCTGGGGCTTAGACATGGAATGAACTCCCTATGCATAAGCCAACCCACGAAACGGGTGTGCGGGCGCTCAGCCAGTCGGAGAGGCAAAATGCGCAAGTCGGGGATCGACCCGGTCCACCCTGCGTGCTGTCGATCCTACTGCCGCAACCCTCGATCCGATCCAATGTTAGACTGGGAATGAACTCTGTATGCCTAAGCCAACCCACGAAACGAGCATACGGGCACTCAGTCGATCGGAGAGGCAGAATGCGCAAGCTGAGGATCGGCTCGGTCCCTCCTGTGTGCTGTCGATCCTGCTGTCGCAACCCTCGGTCCGATTCGATCTTAGACTGGGAATGAACTTCGTATGCCTAAGTCAACCCACGAAACGAGCGTGCGGGCGCTAAGCCTGCCGGAGAGGCATAATACGCAAGCCAGGGATCGGCCCGATCCCCTTCTATGCGCTACCGGTCCTACTGCCACAACCCTTGGTTCGGCTGGGGCTTAGACATGGAATGAACTCGCTATGCCTAAGCCAACTCATGAAACGGGCGTGCGGGCGCTCAGTCGGTCAGAGAGGTAGAATGCGTATGCCGAGGATCGACCCGGTCCTCATTGCCTGCTGTCGTAAACCTCGGTCCGGTCCGATCTTAGATTGGGAATGAACTCCGTATGCTTAGATTGGGGATGAACTCCGTATGCCTAAGTCAACCCTCCCCACGAGCGTGCGGACATTCAGCCAACCAGAGAGGCAGGATGCGCAAGCCAGGGATCGAACGGGTGGTTGGTGGGTTCAAGCACATCTTCATATTTTTGCCATGCCAATGCCATTTTTGTGGCTTGTAAATTCATACAATGGTCCCCTACGCCTTCATGTGAAGTTTCGTGGCAAGACGACCCATTTTCTATTTTTCATGATTTTCGAAACTTTTTGCGATTCGAGATTTTTTTAAATTTTTTTAGAAAGAGTTTTGTCCCCCACGAAACGAGTGTGCGGGCACTAAGCCGGCCGGAGAGGCATAATGCACAAGCTAGGGATCGATTCGATCCCTTTCTACGTACTGTCGGTCCTGCTGCCACAGCCCTCGGTCCCGCTGGGGCTTAGACATGGAATGAAATCCCTACGCCTAAGCCAACTCATGAAACGGGCATGCAGGGGCTCAACCGACCGGAAAGGCGGAATACGCAAGCCGAGGATCGGCCCGATCCTCCCTGCATGTTACCGATCTAGCTGCCGTAAACCTCGGTCCGATCCGATCTTAGATTGGGAATGAACTTCGTATGCTCAGACTGGGGATGAACTCCGTATACCTAAGTCAATCCACGAAACGAGCCTACGGACGCTCAGCCGACCAGAGAGGCAAGATGCGTAAGCCGGGGATCGAACGGGTGGTTGGTAGGTTCAAGCACATCTTCATATTTCTGCCATGCCAATGCCATTTTTATGGCTTGTAAATTCATACAATGGTCCCCTACACCTTCATGTGAAGTTTCGTGGCAAGAGGACCCGTTTTCTATTTTTCATGATTTTCAAAACTTTTTACGGTTCGGGATTTTTCAAAATTTTTTAAGAATGCGTTTTGTCCCAAAATTTGGTAGAGGTGATCCTTTTATTTTTTTTGGCATGCACAAAAAAATTCAGCTAAAAACTCGAAGTGGAGAAGATTTTGTGACCGCTTGAAAAAAGTGGAGAAGATTTTAGATACTTTAATGGCTACTGGCAGCAAACCTATAAAATCTCAAATGCTCTTTAAGGGGGTGTGAGTTCTCGAGGTTTGATGACGGATAGGGGGCAATATAAGGGCCAAGTACCAGCACCCATCGCACATCATGTGCGCACACCCCCCGACCCCCCAATCGTCGAAACCCCCAATGTCGTCAGTTAAGCTCTCCGGTGATGCACCGACGATGCTCCGGCGATGGTACCCCGAGCAAAAAAAATGTGGCACCAGTACATGCCCGAGCTCAGCATGTGCACCGTGGCTCAAACTCTTAGATTGGGAATGAACTTCGTATGCTTAGACATGGAATGAACTCCGTATGCCTAAGCCAACCCATGAAAACGAGCGTGGGGGCGCTCAACCGGTCGGAGAGGTAGAATGCGCAAGCCGGGGATCAGCCTGGTCCCCCTCTGTGTGCTTCCAGTCTCATTGTAACAACCCTCAGTCCGGCTGGGGCTTAGACATGGAATGAACTCCCTATGCCTAAGCCAACCCACGAAACGGGCGTGCAGGCGTTCAAACGACCGGAAAGGCAGAATGTGGAAGTCGAGGATCGACCCGGTCCCCCCTGCATGCTGTTGATCCTACTGCCGCAAACCTCGATCTGATTCGATCTTATGCTTAGACTGGGAATAACTCTGTATGCCTAAGTCAACCCATGAAACGAGCGTACGGGCGTTCAGCCGATCGAAGAGGCAGAATGCACAAGCCGGGGACCGACCCGGTCCCCCCTGCATGCTATCGATCCTGCTGCCGCAACCCTCAGTTCAGTCTGATCTTAGACTGGGAATGAATTTTGTATGCCTAAGTCAACCCACGAAATGAGCGTGCGGACGCTCAGCCGACCAGAGAGGCAGAATGCGTAAGCCAGGGATCGAACGGGTGGTAGGTGGGTTCAAGCACATCTTTATATTTCTGCCATGCCAATGCCATTTTTATGGCTTGTAAATTCATACAATGGTCCCCTACGCCTTCATGTGAAGTTTCGTGGCAAGATGACTCGTTTTCCATTTTTCACGATTTTCAAAACTTTTTATGGTTCGGGATTTTTTAAAATTTTTTTAGAAAGAGTTTTGTCCCCAAATTTGGTAGAGGTGATCCTTGTATTTTTGTTGGCATGCACAAAAACATTCAGCTAAAAACTCAAAGTGGAGAATATTTTGTGACCGCTTGAAAAAAGTGTCCCCATTTCAGACACTTTTATGGCTACTGGCAGCAAACCTATAAAATCTCAAATGCTCTTTAAGTGGGTGTGAGTTTTCGAGGTTTGACGAGGGATAGGGGGCCAATATAAGGGCCAAGTACCAGCACCCATCAGACATCATGTGCGCACACCCCCCAGCCCCCCAATGTCGTCGGTTAGGCTCTCCGATGATGCTCCGGCGATGGTGCCCCAGCAGAAAAAAATGTGGCACCAGCACATGCCCGAGCCCAGTATGTGCACCATGGCTCAAAATCTTAGATTGAGAATGAACTCCGTATGCTTAGACATGTAATGAACTCCGTATGCCTAAGCCAACCCACGAAACGAGCATGCGGGCGCTCAGTCGGCCGGAGAGGCAAAATGCACAAGCCAAGGATCGACCTGATCCCCCCTACGTGCTGTAGATCCTGCCATCGCAACCCTCGGTCCAGTCCAA
This sequence comes from Durio zibethinus, assembly GCF_002303985.1. Next base: position 10,446,748 of record NW_019167826.1, read on the forward strand.
TCTTAGACATGGAATGAACTCTGTATGCCTAAGCTAACCCACAAAAAGAGCGCGCGGGCGCTCAACCGACCGAAAAGGCAGAATGCGCAAGCCAGAGATCGACCCGGCCCCCCTCTGGGTGCTGTCGATCCCGCTGCCACAACCCTCAATCCGGCTGGGGTTTAGACATGGAATGAACTCCCTATGCCTAAACCAGCCCACGAAATGGGCGTGCGGGCGCTCAGCTGACCGGAGAGGCAGAATGCGTAAGCTAGGGATCGGCTCGATCCCCCCCTGTGTGCTGCCGATCCTGCTCTCGCCACCCTCGGTCTGGTTTGATCTTAGACTGGGAATGAACTCCGTATGCTTAGATTGGGGATGAACTCCGTATGCCTGAGTCAACCCACAAAACGAGCGTGCGGGTGCTCTACCGACTAGAGAGGCCGATCAGAGAGGCAGAATACGCAAGCTGGGGATACTCTCAGTCCTCCTTGCGTGCTACTAATCCTGCTGCTAGTCCTGCTATCGTAACCCTCGATCCAATCTAATCTTAGACTGGGAAAGAACTCCGTATGCTTAGACATGGAATGAACTTCGTATGCCTAAGCCAACAAATGAAACGAGTGTGCGGGCGTTCAGTCAGACGGAGAGGCAGAATGCGTAAGTCGGGGACGGCCTGGTCCCCACCTGCGTGCTGTCGATCCTGCTTCCGCAACCCTCTGTCCGATCCGATCTTAGACTAGAATGAAATCCGTATGCCTAAGTCAACCCACAAAACAAGCGTTCGGGCACTAAGCCGGCCGAAGAGGTAAAATGCACAAGCCGAGGATGGGTTCGATCCCTCTCTACGTGCTACCGATCCTGCTGCCACAACCGTCGGTCCGACTGGGGCTTAGACATGGAATGAACTCCCTATGCCTAAGTCAACCCACGGAATGGGCATGCGGGTGCTCAACCGATCGGAGAGGCAGAATGCGTAAGCTGGGGTTCGACCCGGTCCGCCCTGCGTGCTGTCGATCCTATTGCTGCAACCCTCGGTTCGATCCAATCTTAGACTAGGAATGAACTCCGTATGCTTAGACAGGGGATAAACTCTGTATGCCTAAGTCAACCCACGAAACGAGCATGCGGGTGCTCAACCGGCCTTTAGTCGATCGGAGAGGCATACTACGCAAGTCGGGGATCAGCTCGGTCCCCCTTTGCATCCTGTCGATCCCGCTGCCGGTCCTACAGCCATGACCCTCGATCCGACTGGGGCTTAGACATGGAATGAACTCCGTATGCCTAAGCCAACCCATGAAACAAGTGTACGGGCGCTCAGCCGGGGATCGATCTGGCCCACTTGACGTACTGTCGATTCTGCTGCTGGTCCTGCTGCCGCAACCCTCGATCCGATACGATCTTAGACTGGGAATGAACTCTATATGCTTAGACATGGAATGAACTTCGTATGCCTAAGCCAACACACGAAACAAGCGTGCGGGCACTCAACCTGCCGGAGAGGTAGAATGCGCAAGCCGGAGATCGACCTGGTCCCCCCTGCGTGCTGTCGATCCTGCTGCCGTAACCTTCGATCCGGTCTAATCTTAGACTGGGAATTAACTCCGTATGCCTAAGTTAACCCACGAAACGAGTGTTCGGGTGCTGACCAATTTGGAGAGGCATAATACGTAAGTTGGGGATCAGTTCGGTCCCCCTCTGCGTACTGTCGGTCCCACTGCCACAACCCTCGGTTCGACTGGGGCTTAGACATCGAATGAACTCCCTATGCCTAAACCAACCCACGAAATGGGCGTGCAGGCGCTCAGCTGACCGAAGAGGCAGAATGCGTAAGCTAGGGATCGGCTCGGTCCCCCCTGTGTGCTGTCGATCTTGCTGTCGCAACCCTCGGTCTGGTTTGATCTTAGACTAGGAATGAACTCCATATGCTTAGACTGGGGATGAACTCCGTATGCCTGAGTCAACCCACAAAACGAGTGTACGGCTGCTCTACCGATCGAAGAGGCTGATCGGAAAGGCAGAATACGCAAGTCGAGGATCCGCTCTGTCCCTCCTATGTGCTACTGATCCTGCCTGCTACCGTAACCCTCGGTCCAATCTGATCTTAGACTGGGAATGAACTCTGTATGCTTAGACATGAAATGAACTCCATATGCCTAAGCCAACCCATGAACTGAGCGTACGGGCATTCAACCGAACGGAGAGGCAGAATGCACAAGTCGGGGACCGACCTGGTCCCCCCCTGCGTGCTGTCGATCCTGCTTCTGCAACCCTCGGTCCGGTCTGATCTTAGACTGGGAATGAAATCCGTATGCCTAAGTCAACCCACGAAATGAGCGTTCGGGCACTGAGTCGATCGAAGAGGCATAATACGCAAGTCGAGGATGGGCTCGATCCCCCTCTACGTGCTGCCGATCCCGCTGCCACACCCTCGGTCCGACTGGGGCTTAGACATGGAATGAACTCCATATGCCTAAGCCAGCCCACGAAACGGGCATGCGGGCGCTCAACCGGTCGGAAAGGCAGAATGCGTAAGCTGGGGTTCGACCCAATCCCCCCTGCGTGCTGTCGATCCTGCTGCTGTAACCCTCCGATCCGATCCGATCTTAGACTAGGAATGAACTCCGTATGCTTAGACTGGGGATAAACTCCGTATGCCTAAGTCAACCCATGAAACGAGCATGCTGGCGCTCAGCTAGCCTCCGATCGATCGGAAAGGCATACTACGCAAGTCGGGGATCAGCCCGATCCCTCTTTGCATCCTGTCGATCCCGCTGTCGATCCTGCAGCCATGACCCTCGATCCGACTGGGGCTTAGACGTGGAATGAACTCCGTATGCCTAAGCCAACCCATGAAACAAGCGTGCGGGTGCTCAGTCGGTCGAAGAGGCAGAATGCACAAGCCGAGGATCAACCTAGTCCCCCCTGACGTGCTGTCGATCTTGCTACTGGTCCTGCTGTTACAACCCTCGGTCTGGTGTGATCTTAGATTGGGAATGAACTCCGTATGCTTAGACATGGAATGAACTCCGTATGCCTAAGCCAACACACGAAACAAGCGTGCGGGCACTCAACCTGCCGGAGAGGTAGAATGCACAAGCCGGAGACTGACCTTGGTCCCCCTACATGCTGTCGATCCTACTGCCGTAACCCTTGGTCTGGTCTGATCTTAGACTGGGAATGAACTTCGTATGCCTAAGTTAACCCACGAACAAGCGTTCAGGTGCTGAGCCGGTCAGAGAGGCATAATGCGCAAGCTGGGGATCAGCCCGATCCCTCTCTGTGTGCTGTCGATCCCACTACCACAACCCTCGATTCGACTGCGGCTTAGACATGGAATGAACTCCCTATGCCTAAGCCAACCCATAAAACGGGTGTACGGTCGCTCAGCCGACCGGAGAGGCAAAATGCGCAAGCAAGGGATCAGCCCGATCCCTCTACGTGCTGTCGATCCTGCTGCCGCAACCCTCGGTCCGGTCTAATCTTAGACTGGGAATGAACTCCGTATGCTTAGACTGGGGATGAACTCCGTATGCCTAAGTCAACCCACGAAACGAGTGTGCTGAGTGCTGCCGTTGCGTGCTGCCGATCCCGCTGTCGGTCCGGTTGCCACAACCTTCGGTCTGACTGGGGCTTAGACATGGAATGAACTCCGTATACCTAAGCCAACCCATGAAATAAGCGTGCAGGCGGCCAGTCGACCGGAGAGGTAAAATGAGCAAGTCGGGGATTGGCCTGATCCCCCCCTATGTGCTGTTGATCTTGCTGCTGGTCCTGCTACCGTAACCCTCGGTCCGGTCCAATCTTAGACTGGTAATGAACTCCGTATGCCTAAGTCAACCCACGAATGGGCGTGTGGGCGCTGAGCCAGTCGGAGAGGCATAATGCACAAGCCGGGGATCGGCCAGGTCCCCCTCTGTGTGCTGCCAATCCCGCAGCCACAACCCTCGATCCGGCTGGGCTTAGACATGGAATGAACTCCTTATTCCTAAGCCAACCCATGAAATGGGCGTGCGGGCGCTCAGCCGACCGGAGAGGCAAAATGCGTAAGTCGGGTATCAGCCCGGTCCCCCCTGCGTGCTGCTGATCCTACTGCCGCAACCCTCGATCTAGCTCGATCTTAGGCTGGGAATGAACTCCGTATGCTTAGACTAGGGATAAACTCCGTATGCTTAGACCAGAGAGGTAGGATGTGCAAGCCGAGGATCGAACGGGTGGTAAGTGGGTTCAAGCACATCTTCATATTTCTGCCATGCCAATGTCATTTTTATGGCTTGTAAATTCATACAATGGTCCCCTAAGCCTTCATGTGAAGTTTCGTGGCAACACGACCCGTTTTCTATTTTTCACGATTTTTGAAACTTTTTACGGATCGAGATTTTTTAAATTCTTTAAGAAAAGTTTTGTCCCCAAATTTGGTAGAGGTGATCCTTGTATTTTTGTTGGCATGCACAAAAAAATTCAGCTAAAAACTCAAAGTGGAGAAGATTTTGTGACCATTTGAAAAAAGTGTCCCCATTTCAGACACTTTAATGGCTGCTGGCAGCAAACCTATAAAATCTCAAATGCTCTTTAAGGGGGTGTGAGTTCTTGAGGTTTGATGAGGGATAGGGGCCCAATATAAGGGCCAAATACCAGCACCCATTGCACATCATGTGCGCACACTCCCCCGGCCCCCCAATCGCCGGAACCCTCAATGCCATTGGTTAGGCTCTCCAGCGATGCTCCGGTGATGCTCCGACGATGGTGCCCCCGAGCGAAAAAAGATGCAGCGCCAGCACATGCCCGAGGCCAGCATGTGCACCATGGCTCAAACTCTTAGACTAGGAATGAACTCCGTATGCTTAGACATGGAATGAACTTCGTATACCTAACCCAACCCACGAAATGAGTGTACGGGTGCTCAGCCGGCCAGAGAGGCAGAATGTGCAAGTCGGGGTTCGGCCTGGTCCCCCCCTACGAGCGTAGATCCTGCTGCCACAACCCTCGATTTGATCTGATCTTAGACTTGGAAATGAACTCCGTATGCGAAAGTTAACCCACGAAACGAACATGCAGGCGCTGAGCCAGCCGAAGAGGCATAATGCGCAAGCCGGGGATTGGCCCGATCCCCTTCTACGTGCTGCCAGTCCCACTGCCACAACCCTTGATTCAGCTGGGGCTTAGACATGGAATGAACTCCCTATGCCTAAGCCAACCCATGAAACGGGAGTGCGGGCACTCAGCCAGCCGGAGAGGCAGAATGCGCAAGTCGGGGATTGTCTCGATCCCCCCCTGCGCGCTATCAATCCTACTGTCGCAACCCTCGGTCTGGTTTGATCTTAGACTAGGAATGAACTTCGTATGCTTAGACTGGGGATGAACTCCGTATGCCTAAGTCAACCCACGAAACGAGCGCGCGGGTGCTCAGCCGGTTGGAAAGGTGTAATGCGTAAGTCGAGGATCAGCCCGGTCTACCTCTACGTGTTGCTGATCCCGTTGCCGGTCTTGTTGCCATAACCCTCGGTCCGACTGGGGCTTAGACATGGAATGAACTCCGTATGCCTAAGCCAACCCACGAAACGAGCGTGTGGTTGGTCAACTGGCCGGAGAGGCAGAATGCGTAGGTCAGGGATCGGCCTGGTCCCCCCTGTATGCTATCGATCCTGTTACTGGTCCTGCTATCGCAACCCTCAATCTGATCTAATCTTAGACTGTGAATGAACTCCGTATGCCTAAGTCAACCCATGAAACGAGTGTGCGAGCGCTGAGCTGGTCGGAGAGGCATAATGCATAAACCGAGGATCAACCTGATCCCTCTCTGCGTGCTGTCGGTCCCGTTGCCACAACCCTCAGTCCGGCTGGGGCTTAGAAATGGAATGAACTCCCTATGCCTAAGCCAACCCATGAAACGGGCTTCCTGGCGCTCAGTCGGTCGAAGAGGCAGAATGCATAAGCTGAGGATCGACCCGATCCCCTTTGTGTGCTATCAATACTACTGTCGTAACCCTCGATTCGATCCGATCTTAGATTGGGAATGAACTCTATAAGCTTAGACTGGGGATGAACTCCGTATGCCTAAGTCAACCCACGAAATGAGCGTGCGGGCGCCAGTCGACCAGAGAGGCAGGATGCGCAAGTCGAGGATCGAACGGGTGGTAGGTGGGTTCAAGCACGTCTTCATATTTCTGCCCTGGCCAATGCCATTTTTATGGCTTGTAAATTCATACAATGGTCCTCTAAGCCTTCATGTGAAGTTTCATGGCAAGACAACCCGTTTTCTATTTTTCACGATTTTTAAAACTTTTTAAGGTTCGAGATTTTTTAAAATTTTTTTAGAAAGATTCTTGTCCCCAAATTTGGTAGAGGTGATCCTTGTATTTTTTTTGGCTTGCACAAAAAAATTCAGCTAAAAATTCAAAGTGGAGAAGATTTTGTGACCATGTGTCCATTTCAGACACTTTAATGGCTATTGGCAGAAACCTATAAAATCTCAATGCTCTTTAAGGGGGTGTGATTGTCAGGTTTGATGAGGATAAGGGGCCAATATAAGGGCCAAGTACCAGCACCCATCGCACATCATGTGCGCACACCCACCCGGCCAACCCAATCGCCGGAACCCCAATGCCGTCGGCTAAGCTCTCCGGTGATGCTCCGACGACGATGCCCCAGGCAAAAAAAATGTGGGACCAGCACATGCCCAAGCCCAGCATGTGCACCATGGCTCAAAAGCTTAGACTGGGAATGAACCCGTATGCTTAGACATGGAATGAACTCCGTATGTCTAAGCCAACCCACGGAACGAGCCTGTGGGTGCTCAGCCGGTCGGAGAGGCAAAATGCACAAGTCGAGGATCGACTTGGTCCCCCCCTACGTGCTGTCAATCCTACTAACGTAACCCTTGGTCCGGTCCAATCTTAGACTTGGAATGAACTCTGTATGCATAAGTCAACTCACGAAATGAGCGTGCGGGAGCTGAGCCGGTCAAAGAGGCATAATGTGCAAGTCGAGAATCAGCCTGGTCCCCCTCTGCATGCTGCTAGCCCCGTTGCCACAACCATTGGTCCGACTGGGGCTTAGACATGGAATGAACTCCCTATGCCTAAGCCAACCCACGAAATGGGCGTGCGGGTGCTCAGCCGATCGGAGAGGCAGAATGCACAAGTCGAGGATCGGCTCGATCCCCCCTACGTGCTGCCGATCTAGCTGCTGCAACCCTTGGTCTGGTTCGATCATAGACTGGGAATGAACTCCGTATGCTTAGACTGAGGATGAACTTCGTATGCCTAAGTCAACCCATGAAACGAGCGTGCGGGCGCTCAACCGGCCGGAGAGGCATAATGCACAAGCCGGGGACCAGCTCGATCCCTCTCTGCATGCTATCGATCCCGCTACCGGTCCTGCTACCACAACCCTAAATCTGACTGGGGCTTAGACATGGAATGAACTTCGTATGCCTAAGCCAACCTACGAAACGAGCGTGCGGGCTCTTAGCCGGCCGGATCGACCTGGTCCCCCCTTACGTGCTACCGATCCTGCTACTGGTCTTGCTACCACAACCCTCGGTCCGATTCGATCTTACATTGGGAATGAACTCCGTATGCTTAGACATGGAATGAACTGCATATGCCAAAGCCAACCCACGAAACTAGTGTGTGGGCGCTCAGCCGGTCGGAGAGGCAGAATGCGCTAGTTGGGGATCGGCCCGATCCCCCTACGTTCTGTCGATCCTGCTGCTACAACCCTTAATTCGATCTGATCTTAGACTGGGAATGAACTCTGTATGTCGAAGTCAACCCATGAAACAAGTGTACAGGCGCTGAGCCGATCGGAGAGGCATAATGCGCAAACCGGGGACCGATCCGGTCCCCCTTTGCATGCTGTCGGTCCCGCTGCCACAACCCTCGGTTCGACTGGCACTTAGACATGGAATGAACTCCCTATGCCTAAGCCAACCCATGAAACGGGCGTGCGGGCACTCAACCAGTCGGAGAGGCAGAATGCGCAAGTCGGGGTCGGCCCGATCCCCCCTGCGTGCTATCGATCCTGCGGTCGTAACCCTCGATCCGGTCTAATCTTAAACGGGTAATGAACTCCGTATGCTTAGACTGGGGATGAACCCGTATGCCTAAGTCAACCTATGAAACGAGCGTGCAGGCATTCAATCGACGAGAGAGGTAGTATGCACAAGCCGAGGATCGAACAGTTGGTAGGTGGGTTCAAGCACATCTTCAAATTTCTACCGTGCCAATGCCATTTTTATGGCTTGTAAATTCATACAATGGTCCAGTCCGTATGCCTAAGTCAACCCATGAAACAGCGTGGGGGTTCAGTCGATCGGAGAGGCAGAATGCATAAGCCGAGGACCAGCCCGGTCCCCCTCTGTGTGCTATCGGTCCCGCTGCCACAACCCTCGGCCCGACTGGGGCTTAGACATGGATTGAACTCCCTATGCCTAAACCAACCCACGAAACGGGCGTGCGGGCGCTCAGCCGGCCGGAGAGGCAGAATGTGCAAGCCGAGGATCGACCCGATCCCCCCTGCGTGCTGCCGATCCTGCTGCCGTAACCCTCGGTCCGATTCGATCTTAGACTGGGAATGAACCCCGTATGCTTAGACTGGGGATGAACTCCGTATGCCTAAGTCAACCCATAAAATGAGTGTGCGGGTGCTCAGTCGGCCAGAGAGGTATAATGCGCAAGCCGAGGATCGGACCGGTCCCCCCTTACATGCTGTCGATCCTGCTGCTGGTCCTACTGCCGTAACCCTCGGTCCAGTCTGATCTTAGACTGGGAATGAACTCTATATGCTTAGACATGGAATGAACTCCGTATGCCTAAGCCAACCCATGAAATGAGCGTGCGGGCGCTCAGCTGATCAGAGGGGCAGAATACGCAAGCCAGGGATCGATCCGGTACCCCCCCTGCCTGCTGTCGATCCTATTACCGCAACCCTCGATCCGGTTAAATTTTAGACTGGGAATGAACTTTATATGCCTAAGTCAACCCATGAAACGAGCGTTCGGGCACTGAGCCCACCAGAAAAGTATAATGCGCAAGTCAAGGATCGACCCTATCCTCTTCTGCGTGCTGTCGGTCCCGCTGCCACAACCCTCTGTTCGGCTGGGGCTTAGACATGGAATGAACTCCCTATGCCTAAGCCGACAAATGAAACGGGCGTACGGGTGCTCAACCGGTCGGAGAGGCAGAATGCGCAAGTCGGGGATCGACCTGATCCCCCCTACATGCTACCGATCCTGCTGCCGCAACCCTCGGTCCGATCTATTATTAGACTGGGAATGAACTCCGTATGCCTAAGTCAACCCACGAAACGAGAGTGTGGGCACTCAGCCGGTCAGAGAGCCATAATGCGCAAGCTGGGGATCGGCCCGGTCCCCCTCTACATGCTGCCGATCCCGTTACCGGTCCTGTTGCCACAACCCTCGGTTCGGCTAGGGCTTAGACATGGAATGAACTCTGTATGCCTAAGCCAACCCATGAAATGATCGTGCGCGCGCTCAGCTAACCGAAGAGGCAGAATGCGCAAGCTGGGGATCGACTCGGTCCCCCCTGCATGTTGTCGATCCTACTGTTGGTCCTGCTGCTGCGACCATCGGTCCGGTCTGATCTTAGATTGGGAATGAACTCTGTATGCTTAGACATGGAATGAACTCCGTATGCTTAAGCCAACCCATGAAACAAGCGTGTGAGTGCTCAACCGATCGGAGAGGCAGAATACGCAAGCCTGGGACCAGCTCGGTCCCCCCTGCATGCTCTCGATCCTGCTATTGGTCCTGCTGCAGCAACCCTCGTTTCGGTTCGATCTTAGACTGGGAATGAACTTCGTATGCTTAGAAATGGAATGAACTCTGTAAGCCTAAGCCAACCCATGAAACGAGCGTACGGGCGCTGAACCGGTGGGAGAGGCAGAATGCACAAGCCTACGATCGACCTGGTCCCCCACTGCGTGCTGTCGATCCTGTTGCTTGTCCTGCTGCCACAACCCTCAGTCCGACTGGGGCTTAGACATGGAATAAACTTCGTATGCCTAAGCCAACCCACGAAATGAGCGTGCGAATGCTCAGTCGGTCGGAGAGGTAGAATGCACAAGCCGGGGATCGGCCCGGTCCCCCCCTCCGTGCTGTCGATCCTGCTGCTGGTCCTACTGCCACAAGCCTCGATCTGGTCCGATCTTAGACTGGGAATGAACTTCGTATGCTTAGACATGGAATGAACTCCGTGTGCCTAAGCCAACCCACGAAACGAGCGTGCGGGCGCTCAGTCGATCGGAGAGGCAGAATGCGCAAGTCGGGGACCAACTTGGTCCCCCCTGCGTGCTGTCAATCCTGCGTGCTGACTTAGGAATGAACTCTGTATGCCTAAGTCAGCCCATGAAACGAGCGTTCGGGCACTGAGTCGACCGGAGAGGCATAATACGCAAGTCAAGGATCGACCCGATTCGCCTCTACATGTTGTCGGTCCCATTGCCACAACCTTTGGTCTGGCTGGGGCTTAGACATGGAATGAACTCCTTATGCCTAAGCCAACCCACGAAATGGGCATGCGGACACTCAGCCGGTCGAAGAGGCAGAATGCGTAAGTCGGGGATCGGCCTGGTCCCTCTGCATGCTGCCGATCCTACTGCTGCAACCCTCGGTCCGGTCTGATCTTATACTGGGAATGAACTTTGTATGTTTAGACTGTGGATGAACTCTGTATGCCTAAGTCAAACCATGAAACGAGCGTGCGGACGCTCAGCCGACCGAAGAGGCAGATTACGCAAGTCGGGGATCAGCCCGATCACCCCTGCGTGTTGTCGATCCTGCTGTCGTAACCCTCGGTCTGGTCCGATCTTAGACTGGGAATGAACTCCGTATGCCTAAGTCAACCCACGAAACGAGCGTTCGGGCGCTGAGCTGACCGAAGAGGCATGATGCGCAAGCCGAGGATCGGCCCGATCCCTCTCTGCGTACTGCCGATCCCGCTACCATAACCCTCAGTCCGACTGGGGCTTAGACATGGAATGAACTCCCTATGCCTAAGCCAACCCACGAAATGGGCGTGCGGGCGCTCAGCCGGCTGGAGAGGCAGAATGCACAAGTCGTGGATCGACCTGGTCCCCCTGCATGCTATCGATCCTGCTACCGTAACCTTCGGTCCAGTCCGATCTTAGACTGGGAATGAACTTCTTATGCTTAGACTAGGGATGAACTCCGTATGCCTAAGTCAACCAACGAAACGAGCAAGCGAATGCTCAGCAGGCCGGAAAGGTCGATCCGAGAGACATAATGCACAAGCCGGGGATTAGCCCGATCCCCTTTTACGTGCTACCGATCCCGCTGCCGGTCTTGCTGCCACAACCCTCGATCCGGCTGGGGCTTAACATGGAATGCGCTCAGCCGACCATAGAGGTAGAATGCGCAAGTCGAGGATCAGCCCGATCCGCCCTGCATGCTGTCGATCCTGCTACCACAACCCTCGGTCCAGTCCGATCTTAGACTGGGAATGAACTCCGTATGCCTAAGTCAACCCACGAAATGAGCGTTTAGAAGCTGAGTTGACCGGAGAGGCATAATGCGCAAGCTGGGGATCGACCCGGTTCCCCTTTACGTGTTGTCGGTCCCGTTACCACAACCCTCGATCCTACTGGGGCTTAGACATGGAATGAACTCCCTATGCCTAAGCCAACCCACGAAACGGGCGTGCGGGTGCTCAACCGATTGGAGAGGCTGAATGCGTAAGTCGGGGATCGACCCAGTCCCTCCTGCATGTTGTCGATCCTGCTGTCGTAACCCTCGATCCGATCTGATCTTAGACTAGGAATGAACTCCGTATGCTTAGACTAGGGATGAACTCCGTATGCCTTAGTCAACCCACGAAACGAGCGTGCGGCGCTCAGTCGGCCGAAGAGGCCTACCGGAGAGGCATAATGCACAAGCCGATGATCAGCTCAATCCCCCTCTATGTGCTGTCGATCCCGCTGCCGGTCTTACAGCCACAACCCTCGGTCCGACTGGGGCTTAGACATGGAATGAACTTCGTATGCCTAAGCCAACCCACGAAACGAGCGTACAAGCGCTCAGTCGGCCGAGAGGTAGAATGCGCAAGCTGGGGATCAGTCCGGTCCCCTCTGCGTGCTGTCGATCCTGCGACTGGTCCTACTACCGCAACCCTCGGTTGGTCTGATCTTAGACTGGGAATGAACTCCATATGCTTAGACATGGAATGAACTCTGTATGCCTAAGCCAACCCACAAAATGAGCGTGTGGGCGCTCAGCCAACCAGAGAGACAGAATGCGCAAGCTGGGGACCGACCCGATCCCTCCTATGTGCTATCGATCCTGCTACCGTAACCCTCAATCTGGTCTGATCTTAGACTGGGAATGAACTCCATACGCCTAAGTCAACCCACGAAATGAGCATGCGAGCACTGAGCCAGCAGGAGAGGCATAATGCGCAAGCCTAGGATCGGCCCGATCCCCCTCTGTGTGCTGTCGGTCCCACTACCACAACCCTCAGTCCGGCTGGGGCTTAGACATGGAATGAACTCCTTATTCCTAAGCCAAACCACGAAATGGGCGTGTGGGTGCTCAACCGACTGGAGACGCAGAATGCATAAGTCAGAAATCGACTCGGTCCCCAGACTAGGGATGAACTCCGTATGCTTAGACCAGAGAGGCAGGATGTGCAAGCTAGGGATCAAACGGGTGGTAGGTGGGTTCAAGCACATCTTCATATTTCTGCTATGCCAATGCCATTTTTATGGCTTGTAAATTCATACAATGGTCCCCTACACCTTCATGTGAAGTTTCGTGGCAAGATGACCCGTTTTCTATTTTTCATGATTTTTTAAACTTTTTGTAGTTCAGGATTTTTAAAATTTTTTTAGAAAGAGTTTTGTCCCCAAATTTGGTAGAGGTGATCCTTGTATTTTTTTTGGCTTGCACAAAAAAATTTAGCTAAAAACTCAGAGTGGAGAAGATTTTGTGACCATTTAAAAAAAGTGTCCCCATTTCAGACACTTTAATGGCTACTGCAGCAAACCTATAAAATCTCAAATGCTCTTTAAGGAAGTGTGAGTTCTCAAAGTTTGATGAGGGATAGGGGGCCAATATAAGGGCCAAGTACCAGCACCCATCGCACATAATGTGCGCACATCCCCCTCGGCCCCCCCAATCGCCGGAACCCCCAATGCCGCCGGTTAGGCTCTCCGACGATGCTCCGACGATGGTGCCCCGTATGAAAAAAAAGTGGCTCCAGCACATGCCTGATCCCAGTATGTGCACCGTGGCTCAAACTCTTAGACTGTGAATGAACTCCGTATGCTTAGACATGGAATGAACTTTGTATGCCTAAGCCAACCCACGAAACGAGCGTGCGGGCGCTCAGTCGGTCGGAGAGGCAGAATGCGCAAGCCTGGAATCGGCTCGATCCCCTTCTACATGCTGTCGGTCCCGCTGCCACAACCCTCGATCCGACTGGGGCTTAGACATGGAATCAACTCCCTATGCCTAAGCCAACCCACGAAACGGGCGTACGGGCGTTCAGCCGACCGGAGAGGAAGAATGCGCAAGCCAAGGATCGACCCAGTCCCCACTGCGTGCTGTCGATCTTGCTGCCGTAACCCTCGATCCGGTTCGATCTTAGACTGGGAATGAACTCCGTATGCTTAGACTGGGGATGAGCTCCGCATGCCTAAGTCAACCCACGAAACGAGGGTGCGGGCACTCAGTCGGCTGGAGAGGCAGAATGCGTAAATCAGGATCGGCCCGATCCCCCCTGCGTACTGTTGATCCTACTGCTGGTCCTGCTGTCGCAAGCCTCAGCTCGATCCCATCTTAGACTAGGAATGAACTCGTATGCTTAGACATGGAATGAACTCCATATGCCTAAGCCAACCAACGAAATAAGCGTGCGGGCGTTCAGTCGACCGGAGAGACAGAATGCGCAAGCCGGAGACCGACTCGGTCCCCTCAGCGTGCTGTCGATCTTGCTATCGCAACCCTCGGTCTGATCTAATCTTAGACTAGGAATGAACTCCGTATGCTTAGACTGGGGATGAACTCCGTATGCCTAAGTCAACCCAGGAAACGAGCATGCAGACGCTCAACCGACCAAAGAGGCAGGATGCCGAAGTCGGGGATCGAATGGGTGGTAGGTGGTTTCAAGCACATCTTCATATTTTTGCCATGCCAATGCCATTTTTATGGCTTGTAAATTCATACAATGGTCCCCTCCACCTTCATGTGAAGTTTCGTAGCAAGACGACCTGTTTTCTATTTTTCACGATTTTCAAAACTTTTTACGGTTTGGGATTTTTTTAAATTTTGTTAGAAAGAGTTTTGTCCCCAAATTTGGTAGAGGTGATCCTTATATTTTTGTTGGCGTGGACAAAAAAATTCAGCCAAAAACTCGAAGTGGAGAAGATTTTGTGACCGTTTGAAAAAAGTGTCCCCATTTTAGACACTTTAATGGCTACTGGCAGCAAACCTATAAAATCTCAAATGCTCTTTAAGGGGGTGTGAGTTCTCAAGGTTTGATGAGGGATAGGGGGCCAATATAAGGGCCAAGTACCAGCACCCATCGCACATCATGGGCGCACACCCCCCGGCCCCCCCCAATCACCGAAACCTCCAATGTCATCGGTTAGGCTCTCCGACGATGCTCTGACGATGGTGCTTCGGGCGAAAAAGATGCGGTACCAGCACATGCCCGAGCCCAGCATGTGCACCATGGCTCAAACTCTTAGACTGGGAATGAACTCCGTATGCTTAGACATGGAATGAACTCCGTATGCCTAAGCCAACCCACGAAACGAGTGTGCGGGCGCTCAGCCAACCGAGAAGGTAGAATGCGCAAAATGGGGATCGGTCTGGTCCCCCTCTACGTGCTGCTGGTCCCATTGCCACAACCTCCAGTCTGGTTGGATCTTAGACATTGAATGAACTCCGTATGCCTAAGCCAACCCACGAAACGAGCGTGCGGGCACTCAGCCGATCGAAGAGGTAGAATGCGTAAATCGGGGACAACCTCGATCCCCCCCTATGTGCTGTTGATCCTGCTACCGTAACCCCCGGTCTGATTCGATCTTAGATAGGAATGAACTCCGTATGCCTAAGTCAACCCATGAAACGAGCGTGCGGGCGTTGAGCCAACCGGAGAGACATAATGCGCAAGCCGGGGATCGACCCGGTCCCGCCTGCATACTGTTGATCCTACTACCGCGACCCTCGGTCCGATCCAATCTAAGGCTGAGAATGAATTCCATATGCTTAGACTGGGGATGAACTCCATTTGCCTATGTCAACCCATGAAACGAACGTGCGGATACTCAGTTGACCTGAGAGGTAGGATGCACAAGCCGGGGATCGAACGGGTGGTATGTGGGATCAACTACATCTTTATATTTCTGCCTTGCCAATGCCATTTTTATGGCTTGTAAATTCATACAATGGTCCCCTACGCCTTCATGTGAAGTTTCATGGCAAGACGAACCGTTTTCTATTTTTCACGATTTTTGAAACTTTTTACGGTTTGAGATTTTTTAAAATTTTTTTGGAAAGAGTTTTGTCCCCAAATTTGGTAGATGTGATCCTTGTATTTTTGTTGGCATGCACAAAACAATTCAGCTAAAAACTCGAAGTGGAGAAGATTTTGTGACCGTTTGAAAAAAGTGTCCCCATTTCAGACACTTTAATGGCTACTGGCAGCAAACCTATAAAATCTCAAATGCTCTTTAAGGGGGTGTGAGTTCTCGAGAATTGATGAGGGATAGGGGGCCAATATAAGGGCCAAGTACCAGCACCCATCGCACATCATGTGCGCACACCCCTCGGCCCCCCCAATGGCTGGAACCCCCAATGCAGCCGGTTAGGCTCTCCGATGATTCTCCGATGATGGTGCCCCGGGCAAAAAAAATGTGGCACCAGCACATGCCCAAGCCCAGCATGTGTACCGTGGCTTAAACTCTTAGACTAGGAATGAACTCCGTATGCTTAGACATGGAATGAACTTCGTATGCCTAAGCCAACCCACGAAATGAGCGTGCGTGCGCTCAGCCGGTCGAAAAGGCAAAATGCGCAAGCCGAGGATCGGCCTGGTTCCCCCTGCGTGTTGTCGATCCTGCTGTCGCAACCCTTGGTCCAGTTTGATCTTAGACTGGAAATGAACTCAGTATGCTTAGATCGGGGATGAACTCTGTATGCTCAAGTCAACCTACGAAATGAGCGTACGGGCGCTCAGTCGGTCGAAGAGGTAGAATGCACAAGTCGGGGATCAGCCCGATCCCCTTCTGCGTGCTAGTGATCCTACGGCTGGTCCTGCTACCGCAAGCCTCGGTTTGGTCTGATCCTAGACTGGGAATGAACTCCGTATGCTTAGACATGGAATGAACTCCGTATGCCTAAGCCAACCCATGAAACGAGCATGCGGGCGCTCAACCGATCGGAGAGGCAGAATACATAATTCAGGGACCGACCCGATCCCCCCTGTGTGCTGTCGATCCTGTTGCCACAACCCTCAGTCCGATCCGATCTTATACTGAGAATGAACTCTGTATGCCTAAGTCAACCCATGAAACGAGTGTTCAGGCGTTGAGCCAACCGAAGAGGCATAATGCGCAAGCCGGGGATCGGCCTGGTCTCCCTCTGCATGCTATCGGTCCCACTACCACAACCCTCGATCTAGCTAGAGCTTAGACATAGAATGAACTCCCTATGCCTAAGCCAACCCACGAAACAGGCATGCGGGCGCTCAACCGATAGGAGAGGCAGAATGTGCAAGCCGGGGACCAGCCCGGCCCCCCCTGCATACTACCGATCTTACTGTCGGAACCCTCGGTCCAATCCGATCTTAGACTGGGAGTGAACTCCGTATGCTTAGACTGGGGATGAACTCTGTATGCCTAAGTCAACCCATGAAACAAGCGTGCGCGCGCTCAACCGACTGAAGAGACCGGTCAGAGAGACATAATGTACAAGCCGGGGATCAACCCGGTCCTCTTTTGTGAGCTGTCGATCCCGCTGCCGGTCTTGTTACCGTAAACCCTCGGTCCGGCTGGGGCTTAGGCATGGAATGAACTCCGTTTGCCTAAGTCAAGCCACAAAACAAGCATGCGAGTGCTCAACCGGTCGAAGAGGCAAAATGCACAAGCCGGGGATCAACTCGATCCCCCCTGCATGCTGTCGATCCTGCTACTGGTCCTGCTGCCGTAACCCTCGGTCTGGTCTGATCTTAGGCTGGGAATGAACTCCATATGCTTACACATGGAATGAACTCCGTATGCCTAAGCCAACCCACGAAACAAGCGTGCGGGCGCTCAGCCTGCCCGAGAGGCAGAATGCACAAGCCGGGGACCAGCTCGATCCCTTCCTGTGTGCTGTCGATCCTACTATAGCAACCCTCGGTCTGATCCGATCTTAGACTGGGAATGAACTTCGTATGCTTAAGTCAACCCACGAAATGAGCGTGCAGGTGCTGAACCGGCCGAAAAGGCATAATGCACAAGTCGAGGATCGACCCGATCCCCCTCTGCGTGCTGTCTGTCCTGCTGCCACAACCCTCGGTCCGACTGGGGCTTAGACATGGAATGAACTACCTATGCCTAAGCCAACCCACGAAACAGGCGAGCGGGAGCTTAGCTGGTCGAAAAGGTAGAATGCACAAGCCAGGGATCGGGTCGGTCCCTCTTACGTGCTACCAATCTTACTGCCGCAACCCTCGGTCTGATCCGATCTTAGACTGGGAATGAACTCCATATGCTTAGACTGGGGATGAACTCCGTATGGCTAAGTCAACCCATGAAACGAGCGTACGAGCACTTAGCCGACCGGAGAGGTAGAACGCGTAAGTCAGGGATCGACCCGATCCCTCCCTGCATACGACCGATCATGCTGCTGGTCCTGCTATCGCAAGCCTTGGTCTGGTCTGATCTTAGACTACGAATGAACTCCGTATGCCTAAGCCAACCCACGAAACGAATGTGCGGGCGCTCAGCCGATCGAAGAGGCAGAATGCGCAAGCCGGGATTGACTCGGTCCCTCTCTGCGTGCTATCGATCCTGCCATCGCAACCCTCGATCCGGTCTGATTTTAAACTGGGAATGAACTTCGTATGCCTAAGTCAACCCACGAAACGAACGTTCGGGCGTTGAGCCGACTGGAGAGGCATAATGCGCAAGCCGCGGATCAGCCCGGTCCCCATCTGCGTGCTGCCGGTCCCATTACCACAACCCTCGGTCAGGCTGGGGCTTAGACATGTAATGAACTCCCTATGCCTAAGCCAACCCATGAAACGGGCGTGCGGGCGCTCAGCTGGCCTAAGAGGCAGAATGCACAAGCCAGGGATCGACCCGGTCCTCCCTGCATGCTGTCAATCCTGCTACCGCAACCCTCAGTCCAGTCCGATCTTAGAATGGGAATGAACTCCATATGCTTAGACTAGGGATGAACTCCGTATGGCTAAGTCAACCCACGAAATGAGCGTGCGGGCGCTCAGTTGATCAGAGAGGCTGGCTGGAAAGACATAACGCATAAGCCAGGGATCAGCCCAGTCCCCCTCTGTGTGCTGTCAATCCAGCTACCGGTCCTGCTACCACAACCCGTGGTTCGGTTGGGGCTTAGACATGCAATGAACTCCGGATGCCTAAGCCAACCCATAAAACGAGCGTACGAACGCTTAGCTGATCGAAAAGGCAGAATGCGTAAGCCGGGGATCGACCTGATCCCCCCTGCATGCTATCGATCCTGCTGCTGGTCTTGCTGCCATAACCCTCGATTCAGTCTGATCTTAGACTGGGAATGAACTCCGTATGCTTAGACTGGGGATGATCTCCATATACCTAAGTCAACCCATGAAACAAGCATGCCGACGCTCAATCGGTCAGAGAGGCCAGCCGAAAAGACATAACGTACAAGTCGGGGATCAGCCCGATCCTTCTTTGCGTGCTATCGATCCCGCTACCAGTCCTACTACCACAACCCGCAGTCCGACTGGGGCTTAGACATGCAATGAACTACGGATGCCTAAGCCAACCCATGAAATGAGCATGCGAGCGCTTAGCCGGTCGAAAAGGCAGAATGCATAAGCCGAAGATTGGCCCGATCCCTCCTACGTGCTGTCGATCCTGCTGCTGGTCTTGCTACCGTAACCCTCGATCCAGTCCGATCTTAGACTGGAATGAACTCCATATGCTTAGACATGGAATGAACTCCGTATGCCTAAGCCAACACACGAAACGAGTGTACGGGCACTCAACTGACCGGAGAGGCAGAATGCGTAAGCCAGGGATCGACCCGATCCCCCTCGCGTACTGTCGATCTTGCTGCCACAACCCTCGATCTGGTCCTATCTTAGACTAGGAATGAACTTCGTATACCTATGTCAACCCACGAAACGAGCATACAGGCACTGAACCGATCGAAGAGGCATAATGCGCAAGTCGAGGAACGGCCCGATCCCCCTCTGCGTGCTGTCGGTCCCGCTACCTAAACCCTCGATCCGACTGGGGCTTAGACACGGAATGAACTCCCTATGCCTAAGCCAACCCATGAAACGGGCATGCGGGTGCTCAGTCGGTCGGAGAGGCAGAATGTACAAGCCGAGGCTGGGCCCGGTCTCCTCTGCGTGCTGCCGATCCTGCTACCATAACCCTCAGTCCGATTCGATCTTAGACTGGGAATAAACACCTGTATGCTTAGACTGGGGATGAACTAAGTATGCCTAAGTCAACCTACGAAACGAGCGTATGGGCGCTCAGTCAACCGGAGAGACAGAATGCGTAAGTCGGGGATCGGTCTGGTACCCCCTGCGTGCTACCGATCCTGCTACTGGCCCTACTACCGCAAGCCTCGGTCCGGTCCGATCTTAGACTGGGAATGAACTCCGTATGCTTAGACATGGAATGAACTTCGTATGCCTAAGCCAACCCACAAAACGAGCGTGCGGGTGCTCAGCTGGTTGGAGAGGCAGAAAGCGCAAGCCGGGGACCGACCCAGTCCCCCCTGCATGCTGTCAATCCTGCTGTGGCAACCTTCGGTCCAGTCTGATCTTAGTTTCAGAATGAACTCTGTATGCCTAAGTTAACCCACAAAACGAGCGTGCGGGTGCTGAGTCAGCCGGAGAGGCATAATGCGTAAGCCGAGAATCGGCCCGATCCCCCTCTACGTGCTGTCGGTCTCGCTGGCACAACCCTCGATCCAGCTTAGACATGGAATGAACTCCCTATGCCTAAGCCAATCCACGAAACGGCGTGAGGTGCTCAGTCGACCGAAGAGCAGAATGCATAAACCGAAGATCGAACCGGTCCCCCTTGCGAGCTGTCGATCCTGCTGTCGCAACCCTCGGTCCAGTCCGATCTTATACTGGGAATGAACTCCATATACTTAGACTGAGGATGAACTCCGTATGCCTAAGTCAACCCATGAAACGAGCGTGCGGACGTTTAGCCGACCAAAGAGGAAGGATGCGTAAGCCGAGGATCGAACGGGTGGTAGGTGAGTTCAAGCACATCTTCATATTTTTGCCATGCCAATGCCATTTTTATGGCTTGTAAATTCATACAATGGTCCCCTATGCCTTCATGTGAAGTTTCGAGGCAAGACGACCCGTTTTCTATTTTTCACAATTTTTGAAACTTTTTGCGGTTCTGGATTTTTTAAAATTATTTTAGAAAGATTTTTGTCCCCAAATTTTGTAGAGGTGATCCTTTTATTTTTTTTGGCATGCACAAAAAACTTCAGCTAAAAACTCAAAGTGGATAAGATTTTGTGACCGTTTGAAAAAAGTGTTCCCATTTCAGACACTTTAATGGCTACTGGCAGCAAACCTATAAAATCTCAAATGCTCTTTAAGGGGGTGTGAGTTCTCGAGGTTTGATGAGAGATAGGGGGCCAATATAAGGGCCAAGTACCAGCACCCATTGCACATCATGTGCGCCCAACCCTCGGCCCCCCCAATCGTCAGAACCCCCAATGCCGTCGGTTAGGCTCTCCGACGATGCTCCGGCGATGGTGCCCTGGGCGAAAATAATGTGGCACCAGCACATTCCCAAGCCCAGTACGTGCACCGTGGCTCAAACTCTTAGACATGGAATGAACTCCGT
The DNA here is from genome assembly GCF_002303985.1 of Durio zibethinus. The sequence continues at coordinate 10,467,805 of NW_019167826.1, forward strand.
ATGCTTAGACATGGAATGAACTCCGTATGCCTAAGCCAACCCACGAAACGAGCGTGCGGGCGCTCAGTCGGTCGGAGAGGTAGAATGCACAAGTCGAGGATTGGCCCGATCCCCTTCAACGTGCTGTTGGTCCTGCTGCCACAACCCTGGGTCTGGCTGGGGTTTAGACATGGAATGAACTCCCTATGCCTAAGCCAACTCACAAAACGGGGGTACGGGCGCTCAGTCGATCGGAGAGGCAGAATGCGCAAGCCGGGGATCGGCTCGATCCCCCCTGCATGCTACCGACCCTACTGCCACAGCCCCTCGATCCGATTCGATCTTAGACTGGGAATGAACTCTGTATGCTTAGACTGGGGATGAACTCCGTATGCCTAAGTCAACCCATGAAACGAGCGTGCGGGCGCTCAGCCGACTAGAGAGGTAGAATGCGTAAGCTGAGGATCGACCCAGTCCCATCCTGTGTGCTGTCGATCGTGCTGCTGGTCCTGCTACCGCAAGCCTCGGTCTGGTTCGATCTTAGACTGGGAATGAACTCCGTATGTTTAGACATGGAATGAACTCCGTATGCCTAAGCCAACCCATAAAACGAGCGTACGGGTGCTCAGTCGACCAGACAGGTAGAATGCATAAGCTGGGGATCGGCTCGATCCCTCTCTGCATGCTACCGATCCTACGATTGGTCCTGCTACCGTAAACCTCGTTCTGCTCTGATCTTAGACTGGGAATGAACTCTGTATGCTTAGACATGGAATGAACTCCGTATGCCTAAGCTAACCCACGAAACGAGCGTGCGGGCGCTCAACCGACCAGAGAGGCAGAATGCGCAAGTCGGGGACCGACCCAATCACCAATGCGTGCTGTCGATCCTGCTGTAACAACCCTTGGTCCAGTTCGATCTTAGACTGGGAATGAACTCCGTATGCTTAAGTCAACACACAAAATGAGCGTTCGGGTACTGAACCAGTCGGGGGAGGCATAATGCGCAAGTCGGGGATAAGCCCGATCCCCCTTTGCATGTTGTCGGTCCCGCTGCCATAACCCTTGGTCCGGCTAGGGCTTAGACATGGAATGAACTCCCTATGCCTAAGCCAACCCACGAAACGGACGTGTGGGTGCTCAATCAGTCGGAGAGGTAGAATGTGTAAGCTGAGGATTGGCCTGGTCTCACTTGCGTGCTGCCGATCCTGCTGTCGCAACCCTCAGTCCGGTTCAATCTTAGACTGGGAATGAACTCCATATGCTTAGACTGGGGATGAACTCCGTATGCTTAGACTAGGGATGAACTCTGTATGCCTAAGTCAACCCATGAAACGAGCGTACGGGCGCTCAGGCGATCGGAGAGGTAGAATGCGCAAGTCGGGGATCGACCCGATCTCTCTCTGCGTGCTGTCGATCTTACTGTCCCAACCTTCGGTCTGGTCCGATCTTAGACTGAGAATGAACTCCATATGCTTAGACATGGAACGAACTCTGTATGCCTAAGCCAACCCATGAAACGAGCGTGCGGGTGCTCAGCCGACCGGAAAGGCAGAATGTGTAAGTCAGGGACCGACCCGGTCCCCACCTGCCTGCTGTCAATTTTACTACCGCAACCCTCGGTCCAGTCCGATCTTGGATTGGGAATGAACTTTGTATGCCTAAGTCAACCCATGAAACGAGCATTCAGGCACTAAGCCGATCGGAGAGGCATAATGCGCAAACCGGGATTGGCCTGGTCCCCTCTGCGTGCTGCCGGTCCCGCTACCACAACCCTCGGTCCGGTGAGGGCTTAGACATGGAATGAACTCCCTATGCCTAAGCCAACCCACGAAACGGGCGTGCGGGCACTGAGCCGGTCAGAGAGGCAGAATACGTAAGTCGAGGATCGGCTCGATCCCTCTTATATGCTATCGATACTACTACCGTAACCCTTGGTCCAGTTTGATCTTAGACTGGGAATGAACTTCGTATGCTTAGACATGGAATGAACTCCGTATGCCTAAGCCAACCCACGAAATGAACTCCGTATGCTTAGACATGTAATGAACTCCCTATGCCTAAGCCAACCCACGAAACGTGTGTGCGGGCACTCAGCCGGCCGGAGAGGCAGAATGAGCAAGCCAGGGATCATTTCGGTCCCCCCTACGTGCTGCCAATCCTGCTGCCACAACCCTCGGTCCGGTTCGATCTTAGGCTGCGATTGAACTTTGTATGCTTAGACTGGGGATGAACTCCGTATGCCTAAGTTAACCCACGAAACGAGCGTGCGGACGCTCAGCCGACCAGAGAGGCAGGATGCGCAAGTCGGGGATCGAACGGGTGGTTGGTGGGTTCAAGCACATCTTCATATTTCTGCCATGCCAATGCGATTTTTGTGGCTTGTAAATTCATACAATGGTCCCCTACGCCTTCATGTGAAGTTTCGTGGCAAGACGACCCGTTTTTTATTTTTCACGATTTTCAAAACTTTTTGCTGTTCGGGATTTTTTTTAATTTTTTTAGAAAGAGTTTCGTCCCCAAATTTGGTAGAGGTGATCCCTGTATTTTTGTTGGCATTCACAAAAAAATTCAGCTAAAAACTCAAAGTGGAGAAGATTTTGTGACCGTTTGAAAAAAGTATCCCCATTTCAGACACTTTAATGGCTACTGGCAGCAAACCTATAAAATCTCAAATGCTCTTTAAGGGGGTGTGAGTTCTCGAGGTTTGATGAGGGATAGGGGGCCAATATAAGGGCCAAGTACCAACACCCATCACACATCGTGTGCACACACCCCCCCGGCCCGCCCAATCGCCAGAACCCCTAATGTCGTTGGTCAGGCTCCCCGACGATGCTCCGGCGATGGTGCCTCAGGCAAAAAAAATGTGGCACCAGCACATTATCGAGCCCCAGCATGTGCACCATGGCTCAAACTCTTAGACTGGGAATGAATCCCGTATGCTTAGACATGGTATGAACTCTGTATGCCTAAGCCAACCCATGAAACGAGCGTGCGGGTGCTCAGCCGACCGGAGAGGCAGAATGCGCAAGCCGGGGATCGGCACGACCCCCCTTTGCATGCTGCCAATACTGCTGCCACAACCGTCGGTCTGGGTGGGCTTAGACGTGGAATGAACTCCCTATGCCTAAGCCAACCCACAAAACGGGTGTGCGGGCGCTCAACCGACCGGAGAGGCAAAAAGCGTAAGCCGACCCACAAAATGAGTGTGCGGGTGCTCAGCCGATCGGAGAGGCAGAATGTGCAAGTCGGGGATCGGCCTGGTCCCCCTTACGTGCTGCCGATCCTGTTGCTGGTCCTACTGTCGTAACCTTCGGTCTAATCCGATCTTAGACTGGGAATGAACTCCGTATGCTTAGACATGGAATGAACTACGTATGCCTAAGCTAACCCACGAAACGAGTGTGTGGGTGCCCAGTCCCCCTGCGTGCCGTCGATCCTGCTACCGTAACCCTCGGTCCAATCTGATCTTAGACTAGGAATGAACTCCGTATGCCTAAGTCAACCCATGAAACGAGCGTGCGGGCGCTGAGCCGACGGAGAGGCATAATGCGTAAGTCGAGGATTGACCGATCCCCCTCTGCATGCTGCCGGTCCTGTTGCCACAACCCTCGGTCTGGCTGGGGCTTAGACATGGAATGAACTCCCTATGCCTAAGCCAACCCATGAAACGGGCGTGTGGGTGCTCAACCGACCGTAAAGGCAGAATGTGCAAGTCGGGGATCGACTCGGTCACCCCTACGTGCTGTTAATCCTGCTGTCGCAACCCTCGATCCGATCTGATCTTAGACTGGGAATGAAGTCCACATGCTTAGACTGAGGATGAACTCCGTATGCCTAAGTCAACCCACGAAATGAGCGTACGGATGCTCGGTCGACCAGAGAGCCAGGATGCGCAAGCCAGGGATCGAACGTGTGGTAGGTGGGTTTAAGCACATCTTCATATTTCTGCAATGCTAATGCCATTTTTATGGATTGTAAATTCATACAATAGTCCCCTATGCCTTCATGTGAAGTTTCGTGGCAAGACGACCCGTTTTCTATTTTTTAATATTTTTGAAACTTTTTATGGTTCAAAATTTTTTAAGATTTTTTTAGAAAGAGTTTGTCCCCAAATTTGGTAGAGGTGATCCTTCTATTTTTGTTGGCATGCACAAAAAATTCAGCTAAAAACTCGAAGTGGAGAAGATTTTGTGACCGTTTGAAAAAAGTGTCCCCATTTCAGACACTTTAATGGCTACTGGCAGCGAACCTATAAAATCTAAAATGCTCTTTAAGGGGGTGTGAGTTCTCGACGTTTGATGAGGGATAGGGGCCAATATAAGTGCCAAAGACTAGCACCGATCGCACATCATGTGTGCACACCCCCCCGACCCCCTCAATCACCGGAAACCCCAATGCCGCTGGTTAGGCTCTCCGGCGATGCTCCGGCGATGGTGCCCTGGGCGAAAAGAAATGTGGCACCAGAACAAGCCCTAGCCCAGCATGTGCACCATGGCTCAAACTCTTAGACTGGGAATGAACTCCGTATGCTTAGACATGGAATGAACTCCGTATGCCTAAGCCTACCCACAAAACGAGCGTACGGGCGCTCAGCCGACCGGAGAGGCAGAATGCGCAAGTCGGGGATCGGCCCGATCCCCCTCTACGTGCTGTCGGTCCTGTTGCCACAACCCTCGGTCCGATTGGGGCTTAGACATGGAATGAACTCCCTATGCCTAAACCAACCCACGAAACGGACGTGCGGGCGCTCAGCCGGTCGGAGAGGTAGAATCGCAAGCCGGGGATCGGCATGGTCCCCCCTGCGTACTGTCGATTCTGCTGCCACAACCCTTTGTCTGGTTTGATCTTAAACTAGGAATGAACTCAGTATGCTTAGACTAGGGATGAACTCCGTATGCCTAAGTCAACCCACAAAACGAGCATGCGGGCACTCAGCCGATCGAAGAGGTAGAATGCGTAAGTCGGGGATTAGCTCGGTCCCCCCATACGTGTTGCTTATCCTGCTACTGGTCTTGCTACCGCAAGCCTCGATCTGGTCCGATCTTAGACGGGAATGAACTCCGTATGCTTAGACATAGAATAAACTCCGTATGCCTAAGCCAACCCACGAAACGAGCGTGTGGGTGCTCAGCCGGCCGGAGAGGCAGAATGCGTAAGTCGGGGACCGGCCCAGTCATCCTCTACATGCTGTCGATCCTGCTACTGCAACCCTCGGTCCGGTCTGATCTTAGACTGGGAGTGAACTCCATATGCCTAAGTCAACCCACAAAATGAGCGTTCGGGCGCTGAACCGATCGAAAAGGCATAATGCGCAAGCCGGGGATCGACCCGATCCCCCTCTACGTCCGGCCGGTCCCACTACCACAACCCTCGATCTGGCTGAGGCTTAGACATGGAATGAACTCCCTATACCTAAGCCAACCCACGAAACGGGCGTACGGGCTCTCAACCGGTCGGAGCGACAGAATGCGCAAGTCGGGGATCGACTTGATCCCCCTACATGCTGATGATCCTTCTACTGCAACCCTCAGTCTGATCCGATCTTAGACTGGGAATGAACTCCGTATGTTTAGACTGGGGATGAACTTCGTATGCTTAAGGCAACACACGAAACGAGCGTGCAGCGCTCAGCCAGCTGAAGAGGCATAATGCATAAACCGGGGATCAGCCTGATCCCCCTCTACATGCTACCGATCCGCTGCCAGTCCTGTTACCACAACTCTCGGTCTGACTAGGGCTTAGAAATGGAATGAACTCTATATGCCTAAGCCAACCCACGAAATGAGCGTGCGGGTGCTAAGCCGGTCGGAGAGGCAAAATACGTAAGTCGGGGACCGACCGGTCCCTCTTGCGTGCTGTAGATCCTACTACCGCAACCCTCAGTCTGATCTGATCTTAGACTAAGAATGAACTCCGTATGCCTAAGTCGACCTACGAAATGAGTGTGCAGACACTGAACCATTCGGAGAGGCATAATGCGCAGGCCGGGGATCGGCCCGATCCCCCTCTGCGTGCTGTCAGTCCCACTGCCATAACCCTCGGTCCTACTGGGGCTTAGACATGGAATGAACTCCCTATGCCTAAGCCAACCCACGAAACAGACGTGCGGGCGCTCAGTCGACCGGAGAGACAGAATGCACAAGCCGAAGATCGGCCCGGTCCCCCCTACGTGTTATCGATCCTACTGCCACAACCCTCGGTCCTATCTGATCTTAGACTGGGAATGAACTCCGCATGCTTAGACTGGGGATGAACTCCGTATGCCTAAGTCAACCCACGAAATGAGCGTGCGGACGCTCAGCCGACCAGAGAGGCAGGATGCATAAGCCGGGGATTGAATGGGTGGTAGGTGGGTTCAAGAACATCTTCATATTTCTACCGTGCCAATGCCATTTTTATGGCTTGTAAATTCATACAATGGTCCCCTACACCTTCATGTGAAGTTTCGTGGCAAGACGACCCGTTTTCTATTTTTCACGATTTTAAAAAAATTTTACGGTTTGGGATTTTTTAAAACTTTTTTAGAAAGAGTTTTGTCCCCAAATTTTGTAGAGGTGATCCTTGTATTTTTTTTTGCATGCATAAAAAACTTCAACCAAAAACTCGAAGTGGAGAAGATTTTGTGACGTTTGAAAAAAGGGTCCCCATTTCAGACACTTTAATGGCTACTGGCAACAAACCTAGAAAATCTCAAATACTCTTTAAGGGGGTGTAAGTTCATAAGGTTTGATGAGGGATAAGGCACCAATATAAGTGCCAAGCACCAGCACCCATCGCACATCATGTGCGCACACCCCCCGGCCCCCCAATCACTGGAACACCCAATACCGCCGGTTAAGCTCTCCGATGATGCTCCGACGATGGTGCCCCGAGCAAAAAAAATGTGGCACCAGCACATTCCTGAGCCCAGCATATGCACCGTGGCTCAAACTCTTAGACTGGGAATGAACTCCGTATGCTTAGACATGGAATGAACTCCGTATGCCTAAGCCAACCCATGAAACGAGCGTACGGGTGCTCTGCAGGCCGGAAAGGCAGAATGTGCAAGCCAGGGATCGACCCGATCCCCCCATGCATGCTGTCGATCCTGCTGCTGGTCCTACTACCATAACCTTCGATTCAGCCTGATCTTAGACTGGGAATGAACTCCGTATGCTTAGACATGAAATGAACTCCGTATGCCTAAGCCAACCCAAGAAACGAGTGTGCAGGCGTTCAGCCAACCGGAGAGGTAGAATCCATAAGTCGAGGACCGACCCGATCCCCCCTGCGTGCTGTCAATCCTACTATCGCAACCCTCGGTCCGATCCGATCTTAAATTGGGAATGAACTCCGTATGCCTAAGTCAACCCACGAAACGAGCGTTCGGGCGTAGAGCCGACTGGAGAGGCATAATGTGCTGAGCTGGGGATCGACCTGGTCCCCCTCTGTGTGCTGCCGACCCGGCTGCCACAACCCTCGATCCGGCTGGGGCTTAGACAAAGAATGAACTCCCTATGCCTAAGCCAACCCACGAAACGGGCGTGCGAGCACTCAGCCGGGGACCGGCCCGATCCCCCCTGCGTGCTGCCAATCCTGCTGCCACAACCCTCGATCCAGTTCGATCTTAGACTAGGAATAAACTCCGTATGCTTAGACTGGGGATGAACTCCGTATGCTTAGACTGGGGATGAACTCCATATGACTAAGTCAACCCACGAAACGAGCTTACGGGTGCTCAACCGATCGGAGAGGCAGAATGCACAAGTCGGGGATCAGCTCGGTCCCCCCCGCATGCTGCAGGTCCTGCTGCCGCAAGCCTCGGTCCGGTCCGATCTTAGACTGGGAATGAACTCCATATGCTAAGACATGGAATGAACTCCCTGTGCCTAAGCCAACCCACGAAACAGGCGTGCGGGCGCTCAGCCGACCGGAGAGGCAGAATGCACAAGCCAGGGATCGGTCTGATCCCCCCTGCGTGCTGTCGATCCTCCTACCGCAACCCTCGATCCGATCTGATCTTAGGCTGGGAATGAACTAGGTATGCTTAGACTGGAGATGAACTCCATATGCCTAAGTCAACCCATAAAATGAGCGTGCGGGCGCTCAACCGACCAGAGAGGCAGGATGCGCAAGCTGGGGATCGAAAGGGTGGTAGGTGTGTTCAAGCACATCTTCATATTTCTGCCATGCCAATGCCATTCTTATGGCTTTTAAATTCATACAATGGTCCCCTAAGCCTTCATGTGAAGTTTCGTGGCGAGACGACCCGTTTTCTACTTTTCACGATTTTTGAAACTTTTTACGATTCAGGATTTTTTAAAATTTTTTTAGAAGGAGTTTTGTCCCTAAATTTGGTAGAGGTGATCCTTGTATTTTTTTTGGCATGCAAAAAAAATTCAGCTAAAAACTCAAAGAGGAGAAGATTTTGTGACCGTTTGAAAAAAGTGTCTCCATTTCAGACACTTTAATAGCTACTGGCAGTAAACCTATAAAATCTCAAATGCTCTTTAAGGGGGTGTGATTTCTCGAGGTTTGATGAGGGATAGGGGGCCAATATAAGGGCCAAGTACCAGCACCCATCGCACATCATGTGCGCACACCCCCTCGCCCCCTAATCGCCGGAACCCGTAATGCCACTGGTTAGACTCTCCGGCGATGCTCCGACGATGGTGCCCTGAACAAAAAAAATGCGGCACTAGCACATGCCTGAGCCCAGCATGTGCACCGTGGCTCAAAATCTTAGACTGGGAATGAACTCCGTATGCTTAGACATGGAATGAACTCCGTATGCCTAAGCCAACCCACGAACTGAACGTGCGGGCGTTTAGCCGGTTGGAGAGGCAGAATACGTAAGTCGGGGATCGGCTCGACCCCCCTACGTGCTATCGATCTTGCTATCATAAACCTCGATCTGATCCGATTTTAGACTGGGAATGAACTCTGTATGCATAAGTCAACCCACGAAACGAACGTGCGGGTGCTGAGCCGGTCGAAGAGGCATAATGCGTAAGCCAGGGATTGGCCTAGTCCCCCTCTACGTGCTGTCGATCCCGCAGCCACAACCCTCGGTCCGGCTGGGGCTTAGACATGGAATGAACTCCCTATGCCTAAGCCAACCCACGAAACGGGCGTGCGGGCACTCAGTCGATCGGAGAGGAAGAATTCGTAAGCCGGGGATCGGCAAGGTGCCCCCTGCGTGCTACCGATCTTGCTGTCGCAACCCTCGGTCCAGTCCAATCTTAGACTAGGAATGAGCTCCGTAAGCTTAGACTGGGCATGAACTCCGTATGCCTAAGTCAACCCAAGAAACGAGTGTGCGGGCATTCAGCCGACCGGAGAGGCTGGCCGAAAAGGTACAATGCACAAGCTGAGGATTAGCCCAATCGCCCTCTGCGTGCTGCCGATCCCGCTGCCGGTCCTGCTGCCACAACCCTCGGTCCAACAGGGGTTTAGACGTGGAATGAACTCCCTATGCCTAAGCCAACCCACGAAACGGGCGTGTAGGCATTCAACCGACCGGAGAGGCAAAATGCGTAAGTCGAGGATCGGCTCAGTCCCACTGCCACAACCCTCGGTCCGGCTGGAGCTTAGACATGGAATGAACTCCGTATGCCTAAGCCAACCCATTAAACGAGCGTACGGGCACTCAATCGGTTAGAGAGGCAGAATGCGCAAGCCGGGAATCGGCCTGTCGCCCCCTGCGCACTACCGATCCTGCTACTGGTCCTACTACCGCAACCCTCGGTCCGGTCTGATCTTAGACTGGGAATGAACTCCATATGCTTAGACATGGAATGAACTTCGTATGCCTAAGCCAACCCACGAAACTAGCGTACGGGGGCTCAGCCGACCGGAGAGGCAGAATGCGCAAGTCAGGGACCAGCCTAGTCGCCCCTGCGTGCCATCGATCCTGCTGTCGCAACCCTCGATCTGATCCGATCTTAGACTGTGAATGAACTCCGCATGCCTAAGCAACCCACGAAATGAATGTGCGAGTGCTGAGCCGGTTGGAGAGGCATAATGCGTAAGTCGAGGATCGACCCGGTCCCCTTCTGCGTGCTATCGGTCCTGCTGCCACAACCCTCGATCCGGCTGGGGCTTAGACATGGAATGAACTCCCTATGCCTAAACTAACCCATAAAATGGGTGTGCGGGCGTTCAACCGATCGAAGAGGCAGAATGCGTAAGCTAGGGATCAATCCGGTCCCCCCTGTGTGCTATCGATCCTGCTGCCGTAACCCTCAGTCTGGTCTGATCTTAGATTGGGAATGAACTCCATATGCTTAGACTAGGGATGAACTCCGTATGCCTAAGTCAACCCACGAAACGAGCGTGCGGGTGCTCAGCCGACCATAGAGGCAGGATGCGTAAGTCGAGGATCGAACGGGTGGTAGGTGGGTTCAAGCACATCTTCATATTTCTACCATGCCAATGCCATTTTTATGGCTTGTAAATTCATACAATGATTCCCTAAGCCTTCATGTGAAGTTTCGTGGCAAGACGACCCGTTTTCTATTTTTCACGATTTTCAAAACTTTTTACAGTTCGGGATTTTTTAAAATTTTTTTTGAAAGAGTTTTGAACCCAAATTTGGTATAGGTGATCCTTGTATTTTTTTTGGCATGCACAAAAAAACTCAGCTAAAAACTCAAAGTGGAGAAGTTTTTGTGGCCGTTTGAAAAAAGTGTCCCCATTCACATTTTGGCTCTGGAGCAAACCTTAAAATCTCAAATGCTCAGTGAGTTCTGAGGTTTGACTGAGCAATAAGGGGGCCAATATAAGGCCAAGCAGTACATCACACATCATGTGCGGACACCCGCCCCCCATCGCAACCAATCTCCGGTTAGGGCTTCGACGATTTCCAGTGATGATCCGACGATGGTGCCCGAAAAAAATGTGGCCCACACATGCTCGAGCCCAGCATGTGCACTGTGGCTTAAAATCTTAGGGTGGGAATGAACTTCTTGTATGTCTTAGACATGGGTGACTCGTATGCCTAAAGCAAACCCACGAAACGAGCGTGCGGTGCTCAGGCCGGCCGAGAGGTAGAAGGGCGCAAGCTGAGGATCGGCTCGATCCTCCCTAATGTGCCTAGTCCGATCTTGCTGCCACAACCCTTGGTCTGATCTGATCTTAGACTAGGAATGAACTTCGTATGCATAAGTCAACCCACGAAACGAGTGTGCGGGTGCTGAGCCGGCCGAAGAGGCATAATGCGCAAGCTGAGGATCGGCTCGGTCCCCCTCTGCGTGCTGCCAGTCCCGCTGCCACAACCCTTACTCCAGTTGGGGCTTAGACATGGAATGAACTCCCTATACCTAAGCCAACCTAAGAAAGGAACGTGCGGGTGCTCAGTCGGTCGGAGAGACAGAATATGCAAGCCAGGGATCGACCCGATCCCCCCTGTGTGCTACCGATCCTGCTGCTGCAACCCTTCGTCCGAATCAATCTTAGACTGGGAATGAACTCCGTATGCTTAGATTAGGGATGAACTCTGTATGCCTAAGTCAACCCATGAAACGAGCGTTCGAGTGCTCAGTCGGTCGGGGAGGCCGATCGGAGAGGTATAATGCGTAAGCCAGGATCGGCTCGGTCCCCCCTGCGTGCTGTCGATCCTACTACCGTAACCCTCGTCTGGTTCGATCTTAGATTGGGAATGCACTCCGTATGCCTAAGTCAACCCACGAAACGAGCGTACGGGTAAGCGTTCAGCCGAACAGAGAGGCAGGATGCGCAAGCCAAGGATCGAACGGGTGGTAAGTGGGTTCAAGCACATATTCATATTTTTGCCATTCCAATGCCATTTTTATGGCCTGTAAATTCATACAATGGTCCCTTAAGCCTTCATGTGAAGTTTCATGGCAAGACAACCCGTTTTCTATTTTTCATGATTTTTTAAACTTTTTTTGGTTTGGGATTTTCTAAAGTTTTTTTAGAAAGATTTTTGTCCCCAAATTTGGTAGAGGTGATCCTTGTATTTTTATTGGCATGCACAAAAAAATTCAGCTAAAAAATCAAAATGGAGAAGATTTTGTGATCGTTTGAAAAAAGTGTCCCCATTTCAGACACTTTAATGGTTACTGGCAGCAAACCTATAAAATCTCAAATGCTCTTTAAGGGGGTGTGAGTTCTCGAGGTTTGATGAGGGATAAGGGTCCAATATAAGGGCCAAGTATCAGCACCCATTGCACATTATGTACGCTCTCCCCCGGCCCCCCCAATCGTCGGAAACCCCATTACCGCCGGTTAGGCTCTCCGGCGATGCTTCGACAATGGTGCCCCGGGCGAAAAAAATATGGCACCAGCACATGCCCGAGCCCAGCATGTGCACCGTGGCTCAAAATCTTAGACTGGGAATGAACTTCGTAAGCTTAGACATGGAATGAACTCCATATGCCTAAGCCAATCCCCGAAACGAGCTTGCGGGTGCTCAATCGATCAGAGAGGTAGAATGTGCAAGCCGGGGATCAGCCCGGTCCCCCCTGCGTGTTGTTGATCTTGCTATTGTAACCCTCAGTCTGGTCCGATCTTAGACTGGGAATAAACTTCGTATGCCTAAGTCAACCCACGAAACGAGCGTGCGGGCGCTGAGCAGGTCAGAGAGGCATAATGCGCAAGCCGGAGATCGGCCCGATCCCCATCTACGTGCTGCCTATCCCGCTGCCACAATCCTCGGTTCAGCTGGGGCTTAGACATGGAATGAACTCCCTATGCCTAAGCCAATCCACGAAACGGGCGTGCGGGCACTCAGTCGACCGGAGAGGCAGAATGTGCAAGTCGGGGATCGACCCGGTCCCCCCTGCGTACTGTTGATCCTGCTGCCGCAACCCTCGATCTGGTCTGATCTTTGACTGGGAATGAACTCCGTATGCTTAGACTGGGGATGAACTCCGTATGCCTAAGTCAACCCACGAAACGAGCGTGCGGGCACTCAGCCGACCAGAGAGGCAGGATGCGCAACCCGAGGATCGAACGGGTGGTAGGTGGGTTCAAGCCCATCTTCATATTTCTGCCATGCCAATGCCATTTTTATGGCTTGTAAATTCATAAAATGGTCCCCTACACCTTCATGTGAAGTTTTGTGGCAAGACGACCCGTTTTCTATTTTTCATGATTTTCAAAACTTTTTACGATTCGAGATTTTTTAAAATTTTTTTAGAAAGAGTTTTGTCTCCAAATTTGGTAGAGGTGATCCTTGTATTTTTTTTGGCTTGCACAAAAAAATTTAGCTAACAACTCGAAGTGGAGAAGATTTCGTGACCGTTTGAAAAAAGTATCCCCATTTCAGACACTTTAATGGCTACTACAAACAAACCTATAAAATCTCAAATGCTCTTTAAGGGGGTGTGAGTTCTCGAGATTTGATGAGGGATAGGGGGCCAATATAAGGGCCAAGTACCAGCACCCATCGCACATCATGTGCGCACACCCACCCGGCCCCCCAATCACCGGAACCCCCAATGCCGTCGGTTAGGCTCTCCGACGATGCTCCAGCGATGGTGCCCCAGGCGAAAAAAATGCGGCACCAGCACATGCCCAAGCCCAGCATGTGCACCACGGCTCAAAATCTTAGACTGGGAATGAACTCCGTATGCATAAGTCAATTCATGAAATGAGCGTACGGGCGATGAGCCAGTCAAAAAGGCATAATGTACAAGCCGGGGATCAGCCTGGTCCCCCTCTGCATGCTGCCGATCCTGCTGCCACAACCATCGGTCTGGCTAGGGCTTAGACACAAAATGAACTCCTTATGCCTAAGCCAACCCACGAAATGGGCATGTGGGCGTTCAGTCGGGGATCGGCCCGGTCCTACCTACGTGCTGCCGATCCTGCTGTTGCAACCCTTGGTTGAATCTGATCTTAGACTGGGAATGAACTCTGTATGCTTAGACTGGGGATGAACTCCGTATGCCTAAGTCAACCCACGAAACGAGCGTGCAGGTGCTCAACCGGCCGGATAGGCATAATGCGCAAGCCTGGGATCAACCCGATCCCTTCTGCGTGCTGTCGATCCTGCTGTCGCAACCCTCAGTCTAGTTCAATCTTAGACTAGGAATGAACTCCTTATGCATAAGTCAACCCACGAAACAAGCGTGCGGGCGTTGAGCCGGCCGAAGAGGCATAATGCACAAGCCGAGGATCGACCTGATCCCCCTCTGTGTGCTACCGATCCCGCTGCTACAACCCTTGATCCGGCTGGGAATTAGACATGGAATGAACTCCCTATGCCTAAGCCAACCCACGAAACGGGCGTGTGAGCGCTCAGTCGACCAGAGAGGTAGAATGGAGAGGTATAATGCGCAAGCCAAGGATCAATTCGATCCGTCTCTGCATGTTGCCAATCCCACTGTCGGTCTTGCTGCCATAACCCTCGGTCCAGCTAGGGCTTAGACATGGAATGAACTCCGTATGCCTAAGCCAACCCACGAAACGAACGTGCGGGTTCTTAGTCGACTGGAGAGGTAGAATGCGTAAGCCGGGGATCGGCCCGATCCTCGCTTGCGTGCTGTCAATCCTGCTCCTAGTCCTGCTAACGCAACCCTTGGTCCGGTCTGATCTTAGACTGGGAATGAACTCCGTATGCTTAGACATGGAATGAACTTCGTATGCCTAAGCCAACCCATAAAATGAGTGTGTGGGCGCTCAGTCGATCGGAGAGGCCGACTGGAAAGGCATAATACGCAAGCTGAGGATCAGCCCGGTCTGCCTCTATAAGTTGTCGATCCCACTGTCGGTCTTGCTGCCATAACCCTCGGTCCAACTGGGGCTTAGACATGGAATGAACTCCGTATGCCTAAGCCAACCCACAAAACGAGCGTGCAGGCACTTAGCCGACCGAAGAGGCAGAATGCGCAAGCCGGGGATCGACCCGATCCTCCATTATGTGCTGCCGATCCTGCTGCTCGTCCTGCTAGCGCAACCCTCGGTCCAATCCGATCTTAGACTAGGAATCAACTCCGTATGCTTAAACTAGGGATGAACTTCGTATGCCTAAGTCAACCCACAAAATGAGCATGCGGGCGCTCAACCGATCAGAAAGGTCGACAGGAGAGGCACAATATGCAAGCCGAGGATCGGCCCGATCCCCTCTTGCGTGCTGTCGATCCTGCTGCTGGTCCTGCTGCCGTAACCCTCGGTCCAGTCCGATCTTAGACTAGAATGAACTCCGTATGCTTAGACATGTAATGAACTCTGTATGCCTAAGCCAACCCACGAAATGAGGGTACGGGCACTCAACCGATCGGAGAGGTAGAATGCACAATCCAGGGATCGGCTCAGCTCCCCCTGCATGCTATCGATCCTACTGTCGCAACCCTCGATCCGATCCGATCTTGGACTGGGAATGAACTTCGTACGCCTAAGTCAACCCACGAAACGAGCATGCGGGTACTGAGCCGACCAGAGAGGCAGAATGCGCAAGCCAGCGATCGGCCCGATCCCCCCTGCGTGCTGCCGATCCTGCTACCGCAACCCTCGATCCAGTTTGATCTTAGACTGGGAATGAACTCCATATGCTTAGACTGGGGATCAACTCCGTATGCCTAAGTCAACCCATGAAACAAGCATGCGGGCCCTCAATGGGTTTGAGATGCAGAATGCGCAAGCTAGGGATCGGTTCGGTCCCTTCCTGCGTGCTATTGATCCTACTGCTGGTCCTGCTACCGTAAGCCTCAATCCTGTCCGATCTTAGACTGGGAATGAACTCCGTATGCTTAGACATGGAATGAACTCCGTATGCCTAAGTCAACCCACGAAACGAGCGTGTGGGCGCTGAGCCAGCCGGAGAGGCATAATGCGCAAGCCTGGGATCGGCCTGATCCCCCTCTACGTGCTGTCAATCCCGCTGCCACAACCCTCGATCCAGCTGGGGCTAAGACATGGAATGAACTCCCTATGCCTAAGCCAACCCACAAAACGGGCGTACGGGTGCTCAACCGGCTGGAGAGACAGAATGCACGAATCGGGGATCGACTTGGTCCCCCTCTGCATGCTGTCTGTCCCGCTGCCATAACCCTCAGTCCGACTAGGGCTTAGACACGGAATGAACTCCTTATTCCTAAGCTAACCCACAGAACAGGTATACGGGTGCTCAGCCGGCTGAAGAGGTAAAATGCGCAAGCCGGGGATCGGGCCGATCCCTCCTGCATGCTGTCGATCATACTGTTGCAACCCTCGATCTAGTCCAATCTTAGACTGGGAATGAACTTCGTATGCTTAGACTGGGAATGAACTTCGTATGCTTAGACTGGGGATGAACTCCGTATACCTAAGTTAACCCATGAAACGAGCGTTCGGATGCTCAGCCGACCAGAGAGGCATGGTGCACAAGCCGAAGATCGAACGGGTGGTAGGTGGGTTCAAGCACATCTTTATATTTCTACGGTGCCAATGCCATTTTTTGGCTTGTAAATTCATACAATGGTCCCCTATGCCTTCATGTGAAGTTTTGTGGCAAGATGACCCGTTTTTTTTTTTTCACGATTTTTGAAACTTTTTACGGTTAAGGATTTTTTAAAATTTTTTTAGCAAGAGTTTTATCCCCAAATTTGGTAGAGGTGATCCTTGTATTTTTGTTGGCATGCACAAAAAAATTCAGCTAAAAACTCCAAGTGTAGAAGATTTTGTGACCATTTGAATAAAGTGTCCCCATTTCAGACACTTTAATGGCTACTGGCAGCAAACCTATAAAATCTCAAATGCTCTTTAAGGGGGTGTGAGTTCTCAAGGTTTGATGAGGGATAGGGGCCCAATATAAGGGCAAAGTACCAACACCCATCGCACATCATGTGCGCACACCCCCTGGCCCACCCAACGTCGGAACCCCCAATGCTGTCAGTTAGGCTCTCCGATGATGCTCCGACGATGGTGCCCCATGCGAAAAAAAGTGGCATCAGCACATGCCTGATCCCAGCATGTGCACCATGGCTCAAAATCTTAGACTGGGAATGAACTCCGTATGCTTACACATGGAATGAACTCAGTATGCCTAAGTCAACCTACGAAACGAGCGTACGAGCGCTCAGTCGGTCGGAGAGGTAGAATGCGCAAGCCGAGGATCGGCTCGGTCCCCTCTACGTCTGCCAGTCCCGCTACCACAACCCTCAGTCTGGCTGGGGCTTAGACATGGAATGAACTCGCTATGCCTAAGCCAACCCACGAAACCGGACGTGCGGGCGCTCAGCCGACCGGAGAGGCAGAATGCAGAAGCCAGGGATCGGCTCGGTTTCCCCTGCTTGCTACCGATCTTGCTGTCGTAACCCTCGGTCCGTTTCGATCTTAGACTGGGAATGAATTCCGTATGCTTAGATGGAGGATGAACTCCGCATGCCTAAGTCAACCCATGGAACAGCGTGCAGTACTCAGCTAACCGAAGAGACAGAATGCGTAAGCTGGGGACTGCCCGGACCCCCCCTCCGTGCTGTCGATCCTACTGCTGGTCCAGCTACCGCAAGCCTCGATCCGGTCCGATCTTAGACTAGGAATGAACTCCGTATGCTTAGACATGGAATGAACTCCGTATGCCTAAGCCAACCCATGAAACGAGCGTATGAGCGCTCAGCTAGTCGGAGAGGCAGAATGCACAAGCCGGGGATCGACCCGGTCCTCCTTTTCATGCTGTTGATCCTCCTGTTGGTCTTACTGCCGTAAGCCTCGATCTGGTCCGATCTTAGACTGGGAATGAACTCCGAATGCTTAGACATGGAATGAACTCCGTATGCCTAATCCAACCCACAAAATGAACGTGTGAGCGTTCAGCCAGCCGGAGAGACAGAATTGCGTAAGTCAGGGTCCGGTCTGGTCCCCCCTACGTGCTGTCAATCCTGCTATCGTAACCCTCAGTCCGGTCTGATCTTAGATTGGGAATGAACTCCATATGCCTAAGTCAACCCATGAAACGAGCGTTCGGGTGCTGAGCCGACTGGAGAGGCATAATGCGCAAGCCAGAGATCGACTCGGTCCGACTGCCACAACCCTCGGTCCAGTTGGGGCTTAGACATGGAATGAACTCCCTATGCCTAAGCCAACCCACGAAAAGGGAGTGCGGACGCTCAGCTGGCCGAAAAGGTAGAATACGTAAGCCGAGGATCGGCCTGATCCCCTCTGCATGCTGCCGATCCTGCTGCTGCAACCCTTGGTCCAATCTGATCTTAGACTAGGAATGAACCCCTATGCTTAGATTGGGGATGAACTCTGTATGCCTAAGTCAACCCACGAAACGAGCGTGCGGGTGCTCAGCTGGTCGGAGAGGCAGAATGCGCAAGCCGGGGATCGACCCAGTCCCCCCCTGCGTGCTGTCAATCTTGCTATCGCAACCCTCGGCCCGGTCCGATCTTAGACTAAGAATGAACTTCGTATGCCTAAGTCAACCCATGAAATGAGCGTTCGGGCACTAAGCCGACCGGAGAGGCATAATGCGCAAGCTGGGGATCGGCCCGGTCCCCCTCTGCGTGCTGTCAGTCCCGCTACCATAACCCTCGATCCGGTTGGGGCTTAGACATGGAATGAACTCCCTATGCCTAAGCCAACCCACGAAACGGGTGTGCGAGCGCTCAGCCGGTCAGAGAGGTAGAATGCGTAAGCCGGGGATCGGTCCGATCCCACCTGTATGCTGCCGATCCTGCTGTCGTAACCCTCGATTCGGTCTGATCTTAGACTGGGAATGAACTCCGCATGCTTAGACTAAGGATAAACTCCGTATGCCTAAGTCAACCCATGAAACGAGCGTGCGAGCGCTCAGCAGGCCAGAGAGGTCGGCCGGAGAGATATAATGCACAAGCCAGGGATTAGCCCGGTCCCCTTCTACGTGCTGCCGATCCCCCTGTCAGTCCTGCTGCCACAACCCTCGGTCTGACTGGGGCTTAGACCTGGAATGAACTTCGTATACCTAAGCCAACCCATGAAACAAGCGTGCGAGCGCTCAACCGGCCGTAAAGGCAAAATACGCAAGTCAGGGATCGGCCTGGTCCCCCCTGCATGCTGTTGATCCTGCTGTCGCAACCCTCGGTCCGATCCGATCTTAGACTGGGAATGAACTCCATATGCTTAGACATGGAAGGAACTCCGTATGCCTAAGCCAATCCACGAAACGAGCGTGCGGGTGCTCAACAGGCCAGAGAGGCAGAATGCGTAAGCCTGGGATCGGTCTGATCCCTCCTGCGTGCTGTCAACCCTGCTACCGCAACCCTTGATCCGGTCTGATCTTAGATTGGGAATGAACTCTGTATTCCTAAGTTAACCACAAAACGAGCGTTCGAGCGCTGAGTTGATCTGAGAGGCATAATGCACAAGCCGGAGATCAGCTCGGTCCCCCTTTACGGGCTACCGGTCTCGCTACCACAACCCTCCATTTGACTGGGGCTTAGACATGGAATGAACTCCCTATGCCTAAGCCAACCCAAGAAACGGGCTTACGGGCGCTCAACCGGTCGGATAGGCAGAATGCGCAAGTCGAGGATCAGCCTGGTTCCCCCTGCATGTTATCGATCCTACTGCCGTAACCCTTGATCCGATCCGATCTTAGACTAGGAATGAACTTCGTATGCATAGACTAGGGATGAACTCCGTATGCCTAAGTCAACCCATGAAACGAGCGTGCGGGCGCTCAGCCGGTCGGAGAGGCCGACCGGAGAAACATAATGCACAAGTCGAGGATCAGCCCGATCCCCCTCTGCACGCTGTCGATCCCGCTGCCGATCCCGCTGCCGATCCTGCAGCCACAACCTTCGGTCCAACTGGGGCTTAGACATGGAATGAACTCCGTATGCCTAAGCCAACCCACGAAATGAGCATACAAGCACTTACCCGATCGGAGAGGCAGAATGCGCAAGCCAGGGATCGGCTCAGTCCCCCCTACGTGCTACTGATCCTGCTGCTGGTCCTGCTGTCGTAACCCTCTATCCGGTCTGATCTTAGACTGGGAATGAACTCCATATGCTTAGACATGGAATGAACTTCGTATGCCTAAGCCAACCCACAAAACGAGGGTGCGGGTGCTCAGCCGGTCAGAGAGACAGAATGCGTAAGCCGGGGATCGACCCGGTCCCCCCTACATGCTGTCGATCCTACTGTCGCAACCCTTAGTCCGATCCGATCTTAGACTGGGAATGAACTCCGTATGCCTAAGTCAACTCATGAAACGAGCGTGCGGGCGTTGAGCCAGCCGAAGAGGCATAATGCGCAAGCCTGGGATCGGCCCGATCCCCCTCTACGTGCTGTCAGTCCCGCTGCCACAACCCTCAGTTCGGCTGGGGCTTAGACATGGAATGAACTCCCTATGCCTAAGCTAACCCACGAAACGGGCGTACGGGCGCTCAACCGGCTGGAGAGATAGAATGCACAAATCTTAGACTGGGAATGAACTCCGTATGCTTAGACAAGGAATGAACTCCGTATGCTTAGACAAGGAATGAACTCCGTATGCCTAAGCCAACCCACGAAACGAGCGTGCGGGCACTCAACCGATTGAAAAGGCAGAATGTGCAAGCTGGGGATCGGCCCAATCCTCCCTACGTGCTATCGATCCTGCTGTCGTAACCCTCGGTCTGATTCGATCTTAGACTGGGAATGAACTCTGTATGCATAAGTCAACCCACGAAATGAGCGTACGGGCACTGAGCCGATCGAAGAGGCATAATGTGCAAGCCGGGGATCGGCCTGATCCCCCTCTGTGTGATGCCGATCCCGCTGCCACAACCCTCGGTTCGACTGGGGCTTAGACATGGAAAGAACTTCCTATGCCTAAGCCAACCCACGAAATGGGTGTACGGGCACTCAGCCGGTTAGAGAGGCAGAATGCACAATCCGAAGATCGATCCGATCCCCCCTGCGTGCTACCGATCCTGCTACAGCAACCCTCGATCCGGTCCAATCTTAGACTGGGAATGAACTCGGTATGCTTAGACTGGGGATGAACTTCGTATGCCTAAGTCAAGCCATAAAACCAGTGTGCGAGCGCTCAGTCGACCAAAGAGGCAGGATGCACAAGCCGGAGATCGAACGGGTGGTAGGTGGGTTCAAGCACATCTTCATTTTTTTGCCATGCCAATGCCATTTTTATGGCTTGTAAATTCATACGATGGTCCCCTAAGCCTTCATGTGAAGTTTCGTGGCAAGGCGACCCGTGTTCTATTTTTCACGATTTTTGAAACTTTTTTGGTTTGAGATTTTTTAAACTTTTTTTAGAAAGAGTTTTGTCCCCAAATTTGGTAGAGGTGATCTTTGTATTTTTTTGGCATGCACAAAAACATTCAGCTAAAAACTCGAAGTGGAGAAGATTTTGTGACCGTTTGAAAAAACTGTCCTCATTTCAGACACTTTAATGGCTACTGGCAGCAAACCTATAAATCTCAAATGCTCTTTAAGGGGGTGTGAGTTCTCGAGGTTTAATGAGGGATAGGGGGCCAATTTAAGGGCCAAGTACCAGCACCCATTGCACATCTTGTGCGCACACCCGCCCGGCCTCCCCCAATCGTCAGAACCCCCAATGCTGTCGGTTAGGCTCTCCGACGATGCTCCGGCGATGCTCCGACGATGGTGCCCCACGTAAAAAAAATATGACACCAGTACATGCTCGAGCCTAGCATGTGCACCGTGGCTCAAAATCTTAGACTGGGAATGAACTCCGTATGCTTAGACATGGAATGAACTCCGTATGCCTAAGCCAACCCACGAAACGAGCGTGCAGGCGCTCAACCGACCGGAGAGGCAGAATGCGCAAGCCGGGGATCAGCCCGATCCCCTTCTGCATGCTGTCGATCCCGCTGCCACAACCCTCGGTCCGACTGGGGCTTAGACATGGAATGAACTCCCTATGCCTAAGCCAACCCACGAAACGGACGTGCGGGCGCTTAGCTGGTCGGAGAGACAGAACGTGCAAGTCGAGGATCAGCTCGGCCCCCCCTGCGTGCTACCAATCCTGCTGTGGTAACCCTCGGTCCGGTTCGATCTTAGACTGGGAATGAACTCCGTATGCTTAGACTGTGGATGAACTCCGTATGCCTAAGTCAACCCACGAAACGAACGTGCGGGCGTTCAACCGACCGGAGAGGCTAGTCGAAGAGGCAGAATGTGCAAGTCGGGGATCGACCCGGTCCCCCTGCGTGCTATCGATCCTACTGCTGGTCCTGCTGTCGTAACCCTCGGTCCGGTCCAATCTTAGACTGGGAATGAACTCCTTATACTTAGACATGAAATGAACTCCGTATGCCTAAGCTAACCCACGAAACGAGCGTGCAGGCGCTCAGTCGGTCGGAGATTAAAATGCGCAAGTCGGGGACCGGCCTGGTCCCCCCCTGCGTGCTGTCGATCCTACTACCGCAACTCTTGGTCCGATCCGATCTTAGACTAGGAATGAACTCCGTATGCCTAAGTCAACCCACGAAATGAGCGTTCGGGTGCTGAGCCGGCCGGAGTGGCATAATACGCAAGCCGAGGATTGACCCGATCCCCCTCTGAGTGCTATCGATCCCACTGCCACAACCCTCGGTCCGGTTGGGGCTTAAACATGGAATGAACTCCCTATGCCTAAGATAACCCATGAAATGTGCGTACAGGCACTCAACCGGTCAGAGGGGCAAAATGCATAAACCGAGGATCGGCCTGGTCCCTCTACGTGCTGTCGATCCTACTGCGGTAACCCTCGGTCCGGTCTGATCCGATCTTAGATTGGGAATGAACTCCGTATGCTTAAACTGGGATGAACTCCGTATGTCTAAGTCAACCCACGAAATGAGCGTGCGGGCACTCAGCCTGTCGAAGAGGTCGGTTGGAGAGGAAGAATGCGCAAGCCGGGGATCGACCCGATCCCCCCTGCGTGCTGTCTATCCTGTTGCTGGTCCTGCTGCCGCAACCCTCGATCCGATCCGATCTTAAACTGGAAATGAACTCTATATGTTTAGACATGGAATGAACTCTGTATCCCTAAGCCAACCCACGAAACGAGCGTATGGGTGCTTAACCGATCGAAGAGGCAGAATGCGTAAGTCAGGGATCGGCCCGGTCCCCCTTACGTGCTGTCGATCCTGCTACCGCAACACTCGATCCGGTCTGATATTAGACTAGGAATGAACTCCGTATGCCTAAGTCAACCCATGAAACGAGCATTCGGGCACTGAGCCAGTCGGAAAGGCATAATGCGCAAGTCGGGGAACGACCCGGTCCCCCTCTGTATGATGTCGGCCCCGTTACCACAACCTTCGATCCGACTGGGGCTTAGACATGGAATGACCTCTCTCTGCCTAAGCCGACCCATGAAACAGGCGTACGGGTGCTCAGCCAGCCGAAAAGGTGTAATACGCTAGCTGGGGATTAGCCCGATCCCCCTCTGCATGCTGTCGATCCCACTGTCGGTCCTGCTGCTACAACCTTCGATCCGACTGGGGCTTAGACATGGAATGAACTCCGTATGCCTAAGCCAACCCACGAAACGAGCGTGCGGGTGCTCAGTCGATCGGAGAGGCAGAATGCGCAAGCTGGGGATCGGCCCGGTCCCCCCCGGTGTACTATCGATCTTGCTACTAGTCCTGCTGTCGTAACCCTCGGTCCAATCCGATCTTAGATTGGGAATGAAATCCGTATGCTTAGACAGGGAATGAACTCCGTATGCCTAAGCCAACCCACGAAACGAGCGTGCGGGCGCTCAACCGATCGGAGAGGCAGAATGCGCAAGTCGGGGATCGACTAGGTACCCCTCTGCGTGCTGTCAATCCTGCTGTCGCAACCCTCGGTCCGGTATGATCTTAGACTAGGAATGAACTCCGTATGCCTAAGTCAACCCACGAAATAAGCATGCGGGCATTGAGCCGACCGGAGAGACATAATGCGCAAGCCGAGGATCGACGCGATCTCCCTCTACGTGTTGCCGATCCCGCTGCCACAACCCTCAGTTCGATTGGGGCTTAGACATGGAATGAACTCCCTATGCCTAAGCCAACCCATGAAAAGAGCGTGTGGGCACTCAGCCGGCCGGAGAGGCAGAATACGCAAGTCGAGGATCGACCCAGTCCCCCCTGCGTGCTGTCGATCATGCTGCCGCAAGCCTCGATCTGATTCGATCTTAGATTGGGGATGAACTCCGTATGCCTAAGTCAACCCGCGAAACGAGCATGCGGGAGCTCAACCGATCGGAGAGGCCGATCGGAGAGGCAGAATGAGCAAGTCGAGGACCGGTCCAGTCCCCCATGCGTGCTATCGATCCTACTACCGCAACCTTCGATCCGGTCTGATCTTAGACTGGAAATGAACTCCGTATGCTTAGACTGGGATGAACTTCGTATGCCTAAGTCAACCCACGAAATGAGCGTGCGGACGCTCAGTCGACAAGAGAGGCAGGATGCGTAAGCCGGGGATCGAATGGGTGGTAGGTGGGTTCAAGCACATCTTCATATTTCTGGTGTGCCAATGCCATTTTTATGGTTGTAAATTCATACAATGGTCCCCTAAGGCTTCATGTGAAGTTTCGGGGCAAGACGACCCGTTTTCTATTTTTAAAGATTTTTGAAACTTTTTACGGTTTGAGATTTTTTAAAATTTTTTTAGAAAGATTTTTGTCCCCAAATTTGGTAGAGGTGATCCTTGTATTTTTGTTGGCATGCACAAAAACATTCAGCTAAAAACTCGAAGTGGAGAAGATTTTGTGACCGTTTGAAAAAAGTGTCCCCATTTCAAACACTTTAATGGCTACTGGCAGCAAACCTATAAAATCTCAAATGCTCTTTAAGGGAGTGTGAGTTCTCGAGGTTTGATGAGGGATAGGGGGCCAATATAAGGGCCAAGTACTAGTACCCATCGCACATCATGTGCGCACACCCTCCCGGCCCCCCTAATCGCCGGAACCCCCAATGTCGTCGGTTAGGCTCTCTGGCGATGCTTCGACGATGGTGCCCTGGGCGAAAAAAATGTGGCACCAGCACATGCCCGAGCCCAGCAAGTGCACCGTGGCTCAAACTCTTAGACTGGGAATGAACTCCGTATGCTTAGACATGGAATGAACTCCGTATGCCTAAGCCAACCCACGAAACGAGCGTATGGGCGCTCAGCCGATCGGAGAGGCAGAATGCGTAATCCGAGGATCGGCCCGGTCCCTCCCTGTGTGCTGTCGATCCTGCTGCTGCAACCCTCGGTCCGGTTTGATCTTAGACTGGGAATGAACTCCGTATGCCTAAGTCAACTCACGAAACGAGCGTGCGAGCGCTGAGCCGGTTGGAAAGGCATAATGCGCAAGTCAGGGATCGTCCCAGTCCCCCTCTGCGTGCTGTCGGTCCCGCTGCCATAACCCTCGGTCTGGTTGGGGCTTAGACATGGAATGAACTCCCTATGCCTAAGCCAACCCATGAAACGGGCGTGTGGGGGCTCAGCTGGCCGAAAAGGCAGAATACGCAAGCCGGGGATCAACTCGGTCCCCCCTGCGTGCTGTCGATCTTGCTGTCGCAGCCCTCGATCCGGTCTGATCTTAGACTGGGGATGAACTCCGTATACCTAAGTCAACCCACGAAACGAGCGTGCGGACGCTCAGCCGACCAAAGAGGCAGGATGCGCAAGCCGGGGATCAAACGGGTGGTAGGTGGGTTCAAGGACATCTTCATATTTCTGTCAAGCCAATGCCATTTTTATGGCTTGTAAATTCATACGATGGTCCCCTAAGCCTTCATGTGAAGTTTCGTGGCAAGACGACCCGTTTTTTATTTTTCACGATTTTTGAAACTTTTTACGGTTTGGGATTTTTTAAATTTTTTTAAAAAGAGCTTTGTCCCCAAATTTGGTAGAGGTGATCCTTGATTTTTGTTGGCATGCACAAAAAAATTCAGCTAGAAACGCGAAGTGGAGAAGATTTTGTGACCGTTTGAAAAAAGTGTCCCCATTTCAGACACTTTAATTACTACTGGCAGCAAACCTATAAAATCTCAAATGCTCTTTAAGTGGGTGTGAGTTTCGAGGTTTGATGAGGGATAAAGGGTCAATATAAGGGCCAAGTTTCAACACCCATCGCACATCATTTGCGCACAGCCCCCGGCCCCCCCAATCGTCGGAACCCCCAATGCCGCCGGTTAGGCTCTCTAACGATGCTCCGGTGATGGTGCCCCGAGCAAAAAAAATGCTGCACCAGCACATGCCCAAGCCCAGCATGTGCACCGTGGCTCAAACTCTTAGACTGGGAATGAACTCCGTATGCTTAGACATGGAATAAACTCTGTATGCCTAAGCAAACCCACGAAACGAGCGTGCGGGCGCTCAACCGGGTGGAGAGACAGAATGCGCAAGCCGGGGATTGGCCCAATCCCCCTCTGTGTGCTGCCGGTCCCGCTGCCACAACCCTCGGTCCGGCTGGGGCTTAAACATGGAATGAACTCCGTATTCCTAAGCCAACCCACGAAACGGGCGTGCGGGCGCTCAGCCAGTCGGAGAGGCCGGCCGGAGAGGCATAATGCGCAAGCCGGGGATTAGCCCGGTCCCTCTTTGCGTGCTGTCGATCCCGCTACCGGCCTTACTGCTACAACCCTTGGTCTAACTGGGGCTTAGACATGGAATGAACTCCGTATGCCTAAGCTAACCCACGAAACGAGCGTGATAGCACTCAGCCGGCCGGAGAGGCAGAATGCGCAAGCCGGGGATCGGCTCGATCCCCCTTGCGTGCTGTCGATCCTGCTGCCGCAACCCTTGGTCTGGTCCAATCTTAGACTGGGAATGAACTTCGTATGCTTAGACATGGAATGAACTCCGTATGCCTAAGCCAACCCACGAAACGAGCGTGCGGGCGCTCAGCCGATTGGAGAGGCAGAATGCACAAGCCAGGGACCGACCGGGTGCCCCCTACGTGCTGTCGATCCTGCTGCTGCAACCTTCGATCCAGTTTAATCTTAGACTGGAAATGAACTCCGTATGCCTAAGTTTCCTCGTGTTAGCGAAACTGGAACTGAAATAGCCTCGGGTAATTCAATTGTTTCAGTTCCTGTGACCAGGCTTTCTCTCCGGTGATATTGAATCTCTTGGAGTAAGATCAGTAGGAGGAGCTCACCCCAGGCAAGCTACTTATTAATTAGAACCCGGATAAGTCCGATGGAAATGAATTGAAAAAGAAAAGTATGTTCTCACGGGCTAGGCTAAGCCAGAAAGAGAAAGAGAATGCTAAAGTAAAGACTAGTTAAAGAAGAAGGCGAGCTAGCAGATGAGATAAGCGTAAAAATTCACCCGAGTAAGGCCACCCGAGTAAGGCCGACTTAAAGTGGATATAGTTGATCCCGTTAAAAGGGGTTCTCTCTCTTGATTAAGTCATTTCTACTGGCTCAAGCCCAAGGTGAGAAAGACCAGGGGTAACCACCCTTTCTAAAGCGAACGAATGGAACTAAACTACTAGCAATCTATGGGAATGATTAAATAAGTCCGATTCCTCTCGGCGGCACTCTGCTCATGGTTTGTTGGTAAGGAAGTTGAATGTGAACAAGGAATAAGCAGTCTTAGCAGCAGTTACCGTTGAAGGAAGGGAAGACAGCTAACCGCCTTGTAGGCTACGTTCTTAAGTAATCCCACGCTCAAACCCTATAACCCAAAAGTAGAGAGTAAAGCTACGTTCTAACCTCTAGTGCTGGTGTATGAGTCTATCCCTCTAACCTGGAGCTGTCGTATCCCCTCGTTGTAGTAGGAGAACCAGTCCACTCTCTAACCCTCATCTAACGCTCTAACCTTTCGTCGCTGTAAGTAATTCCCTCTAACCCTTCCTTTAGCCTACTTTCTATCCCGCTAGCAAGGAAGCCACAAACTCATATCCCTAGCCCGCTAATCCATCGTTCTATGGTCACCCTTTTGCGGAAGTAGGGTAAGGTGATTCAAAGTAAGCTAGAGAAAGCTATCCTGTAAGCTAGCCTTGTATGAGTAGGAGTAGGAGTAGGAGTCAGCCAGTGAGTCTCCCCCTGGTTCTAGAGTGAGCAAGGTTATAGAGTAATTCCGAGCTAGAGGAAGCAAGTAAGGAAGAAAGAGGAGCTATTTTACGTAATTCCCTGCCCGAGTAAGCCTCATGTTATTTGTTGGAAGCGGGTGGAGGGTATAGTTCTATTTTACAGTCCCCAGTTCTGGAGGAAGGATTGGTACGCAGTCCCTCGTGCTATCGGTTATAGAGTCAGAGTTGGGAAGTCCCAGGTTCTGGAGGCATTAAGCAAATCAGCTAACCCAGGTGCTAGAGGTTCTTAATCCCAGTAGATAAATAAGTAAGCTAGTCTCAGGTAAGCAAGGTGAGAGGAAAAGGCTTAAGGCAACCCAGGTGCGAGAGTCTTGAGTACGCTACTGAGTAAGGGGATTCTTCATAGAGCTAGAAAGCTTTTAGAGGTAATCCCTGGGCCAGCCAATGAGTATGCCAGTTGATGACTCCCCAGGAGATATTGAATTCGAAGGAAAAAAGGGAAGACAGAAGGAAGGATTGGACTGGTGCTATAGCTTTCCGAGCTAGAGGATATAAAAAGAGTATTGAGTCAGCCAATGATTAGCGAGCAAGCAAGCCAAGCCGCTTGGAAAGGGTCACGGAAGTAGGGGACCGAAGCTAGCGAAGTGAACCGTTATAAACCGGGGTATAAATAACAACAAGTCAGGCATGAAAGCCAAGTGAAGTGACCAGAGGTTTAGGGTGCGGTGCCAATTCTTAAGAGTGGTGTGAGGCAGTGAGCTAGCCCGCTACAGATGATTGCTGCCTTGCACTTCCAACCGGAAGATAAGATGCCAGGGTCAAATGACTTAAAAAACCCGATTATTTGCACAGATCTGCTAAAATAAAAAAGCCGATTTGAGATCGGAAAGGCAACATCTATCGCAAACCTTAAACTCGTGATTGAACTAAAGAAATGAGGCCATGAATAAGGTTTTTCTCACTACACGAGTAAGAATTTACTAGCCGCCTACTCTATATCTATAAAGATAGACGGATTTCGCCTGCCACTCTACCGAGCTAACCAGGGCGGATGAGCATCTATTTCAAGAAAGGATTGAACAAGGTGTACTTTGTGAAGCGGCTATCGGCTTTAAGAGCACCACGTTAACGCCTAGCCTATTACCTTTACTTAACAACACTACTTCTCCTTCCCCTCTTTCCTGTGCTAGCAAGAAGGAAAAAGAAGGAAATCTAACTCATTTGTTGGTAGAGCTCTTAGAGTCCTACTTCAAGGCAGTTCCTTAGTTAAAGCAAGGAGAGCACCTCTAACTGAATTCGGACTAAGAGATTACACTCACTCAGCTAGCTCTTAAGAAAGTCTTAAGTTAGTTTAGTCATTCTTACTTCCTTTAGTCGGTAAGAAAGGAAGCTCATTAGTCCTAGTCCTAATAGTCAGACAAAGCAGCAGACAGGCAGGGAAATAAGCTCAAACATGCTATTAGTCTAACAGAGCAAGTAATAAGAGCAGGTAAAGCAAAGAGGATTAAAATGACGAGGAGCTGGCAAGGCGGAAAACTTGGATGATGGAGCACGAGTTGCTGACGGTAAGCATAGGCACTCGAGCAAACCTAAATAGCATCGAAGAGTATTGGTCAGATAATGACTAGCCTTTTCGATTAGGTTAAAACCAGACATTCCTTTCTCATGTTTTATGATCACTCACACTGCTCATATGTGAACATTCCTAACAGCGGATCAGCGACAAGACCGGTTATTCACTCTATCTCTTAATCCGTCGAATAGGAAGTCTGTCTCTCGTTCTATGAGGGCGAGTGAATCTTTTTCTAGGTGGAGAACCATTCCTTTATTGAGGTGCAGGGCGCTAAGGCTTTGCATTCTCTTTGTATGAAAATGAGACTCACTCCCGCTAGTCTTTTACGTTGTCCCGTACTTTCTCCTTGTAAAACTGTCGATCGGTATGGACCTATCCTATGTCCGTCCTGGTGAAGTTTCTCCCGAGCGAAGTGACTTCCTTTGTGTGTGACTTGAGGATGGTTCTTGCATTCTTTCCTAGTTTTCTTTTTTTCGGGTATCATTCCCATTTTTCGAAGTTGGCTAAGAGCCCTTTCCTTCTTTCCGGGATTGAAGTGCCTGCCCGCCCGGCTGGGCTCTTAACTCGACGAAAGAACCTCTTTTTCGTTTCGAACCTTCAGTGAGCGAGTACTTTGTTCTATCTTTTTAGTCTTGCAGTAGTAAGGTTCATCTTATTTTCCCTTAGTCCTAAGGGTTTCATCTCAAGCATTCCAAATCCGCATCTGTTGTCAGAATGGCTACTAGAAGGTAGGAGTTCTCATACCCAGTTAATTGATGAAGGAAAGGAGTTGTACCGCCTACTCCTGCCCTTACTAATGGGAAATAAGTTACTTGCTTGACTAATTCTTTCGAAAATGTCAGTCTATTGGTCCTATCTAATGTCATGTCAAACCTGAAAACAGAACATCGCATTCCCTTATTCCCGCGAGTAAACTACCCCGCTCCTTGCTTGGATAAGAAGAGAAAGGCTTCATTTAGAAGTTGTTTTTCTAGGTTTTTCGTCATAGAAGGGGTAGAAGGAGCCCTCATACCCGCTCTCCTCCTCCACCCCATACCTGAATAGATATAGGGTGGCCTCGCCTTACCTTAGAAGGCTACAGAAGAGAAAAAGGTGAAGCCCACCTTGTAGGGGCTTTCCCCAGACCTCTGTCCGGCCTAAGGACCGTCTCTAAGTTAGAGCTCCTGTCTCCTCACTTAGAGAGCGTACCAATCCACTTCGTTCCCCGATCAAAATACAAATAAGATTAAGCGGAATGAATCAAAGAACTGAAGAAAGTGAAAACTTCCCTCTAAAAGAAAAGAAAATTGAAACAAGATAAAATCCGTACTTTTTTTTTTTTTTTCGAAAAATATTAGTTCTCGAAAGTCTTCGTCTCCTTGATAGCTGGGAGTTCTCCAAAAGTATGAAAAGCAGGAGGACTTTGTACCATCCATTCCGGTGTGGTTGAATTCTGTTCAACAGCCCAAGGACTTGGAGCACATCTTTTGTTATTTCCACTGCTTGAAGTGATTGTTACGACCACGAAGAAACGACAAATCCCAACTACGGATATATAAGAGCCAAAACTGCTAAGGGTATTCCATCCAGCGTAAGCATCTGGATAATCGGGAATGCGACGTGGCATACCCGAAAGCCCTAAGAAATGCATGGGAAAGAAGGTCAGATTAACCCCGAAAAAAGTGATCCAAAAATGGATTTGACCTAAAGTTTCAGGGTATGTCCGACCAAAGATTTTACCCACCCAATAGTGAAATCCTGCAAATAAAGCAAAAACGGCTCCCATAGAAAGTACATAATGGAAATGTGCAACCACATAATAAGTATCATGTAGAGCAATGTTTAGCCCAGAATTTGCCGGGACTATTCCAGTGAGTCCCCCTATGGTGAACAAAAAGATGAACCCTACAGCAAATAACATGGGTGTTTTGTATTGTATCGAACCTCCCCACATGGTAGCGATCCAACTAAAGATTTTGATTCCAGTGGGGACAGCTATGATCATGGTAGCTGCGGTGAAGTAGGCACGGGTATCAACGTCTAAGCCTACAGTAAACATATGATGAGCCCAACCAAGAAATCCAAGAACACCTATACTGATCATGGCATAAACCATGCCTAGATACCCGAAGACCGGTTTTCCCGAAAAAGTCGAAACGATATGACTTATGATACCGGATCCACGCAAAATGGGAATATACACCTCTGATGACCGAAGAACCGAAAGAGATGCTGGTATAATATGGGGTCTCCCCCTCCAGCGGGATCAGAAAAGGTTGTATTAAAGTTTCGATCGGTTAATAACATGGTAATTGCCCCTGCCAGTACCGGAAGTGATAATAAAAGTGGGAATGCTGTCACTAGAACGGACCACACAAAAAGGGGTGATCTATGCATAGTCATTCCAGGCCCACGCATGTTGGAGATAGTTGTTATAAAATTGATAGAACCTAAAATGGACGAAACACCAGATAGATGAAGACTAGAAATTGCTGAATCAACTGCTCCTCCAGAATGGCTGGTAATACCGCTTAAGGGCGGATAGACCGTCCACCCAGTGCCGCTACCCACTTCTACTAAGGCTGAGCTTAATAGGAGCAAGAGACTTGGTGGCAACAACCAGAATGAAATATTATTTAATCGCGGAAATGCCATGTCAGGTGCACCTATCAGAATCGGAACAAACCAATTACCAGATCCACCTATCATCGCCGGCATAACCATAAAAAAGATCATTAAAAAAGCGTGAGCCGTTATTAAAACATTATAAAGTTGATGATTTCCACCAAGAATTTGATCGCCGGGTCGTGCTAATTCCATACGAATCAGTACTGAGAAGCATGTGCCCATCACTGCAGCAATGGCACCGAAAATGAAATATAAAGTCCCTATATCCTTGTGGTTAGTGGAGAACGGCCATCGGACCGGATTTGTCATAAAATTGATCTTCTTTCCTTTCCTTCCTTATCAGAGAGGGGCCCCGCTCGGGGCTTATTTATTGAAAAAGGGGGAGTGAGGGGAAGGTCCGGAAAGCCCTCACTTTATTGATGGGACATCTTGATCCCTTTTCCTCTAACCCCTGGTTCAGGAAAAGGTCAACGCAAAGATCTTACTTCGAAGCAATCTCTGGGGTTTTTCCTTATCCGAACGGGTCTCGCAAGAAAATAGGATTTCATATTGAGCTCCAAATATACGCTATTGGGATTGGGATAGGATGGCTCCTACTAGCCCCTCCTAAGAACCGCACGTGCGAGTTCCCCCGCATGCGGCTCAAGTGGCGAAGGCCCTTTCCTTCGCGCTTGGTAAGCGCTTCGCTGTAGTCAAGCTTACTGCTAGCCTATCGGCTAGAGCCAAGCTTCGACCGCGACTGCTCGTCGCTTCTGGCCGCCTTATTCCGTCACCCGAGATCCAAGTCAGCACCGGCAAAGATCTCTTGATTCCTCGCGGCCGGGCCGGCTTGGAAGCAAGCTACCTGTCGCCTATCTCACCCCCTTTCTTATTATTAGTAAGATAGGTTGCCCCTTTCCTCTTTCTCTAATAATAAGGTGAGCTTCCAAAGCTCCTTCCTTCAGCTGGGTGAGCCTTCGCTTTTTGGATCGTCTTCTGCCCAATGCGGTACCCTCCCGTTTTTTGGTTCCCATTGGGTTTACCTTGTTTACAGGTCGACCCCATGGCAGCAAGAAAAGGTGATCTTGTGCTATACTCCGGTGATCTCTTTCCTACCGAGGCACGCAAACTCCCATCGTGTCCCAGATCACATTCCGTGAATCGAAAGGGGAAGCCTACTCATCCATCAGCTCCTCTCGTAGACCGGTGCGGTTTTACGAAGCGTCTAAGCACAGTTCACTCGCGTTGATCAATCAAGAGCTTTGCCGCCACTCCTTAAGGTTACCTCTTGTATCAAACACTTCTTGCATTGTTTCCCACGCTTCATACCCCCCTCTTTCTTCTTAAGGTAAGGTAAAGGGCCGGGCATGGTGGGGTAGGAGCACCCTGTCGGAAAGATTTTTGGCTTGACCAAGAAGTCTTATGTCCTCCAAGTCGCACGGCGTTTTAACCGAAAGAACTTCTTGCGCAATTCATGCCTTTCTGTTTTTATGACCAGAAATTGTTTCTTGATTTCCATTTCAAATTGTTCTCTGGACTTTTTATCAATATGAGGTGATCGTAACACAGTATATAAGACTCGTGATTCAGGCAATCCAATCTTCCGTGTGTAAAGCGGAAGCCCCAAAAAAGGTTTTTCATAAATGGGTGATCAGAAGATCGAATCACTATGCGTATCTTGGTGGTCGTTACTTTTGGTGGTCTTTCTTTTTGGCTGACTCCTCTTCCTGTTCTATTGATAAAAAAAAGCATCCAGCAGCGCCACGCCAGTAGAAAGAGTGTTGCTACTAAGCGTCGCTGCTTTTGGGGAACTTGGTTGTTAACCAACGGCGCTAACCAAAACCGCCTCCTGCCGCCTAATTCAAAAAATGTCAACCCTCGATCCGGCTGGGGCTTAAACATGGAATGAATTTTTTATGCCTAAGTCAACCCATGAAACAGGTGTGCGGGCACTAAGCCGGTCGGAGAGGCAGAATGCGCAAGTCAGGGATCGGTCCGGTCCCCCTTAAGTGCTGCCTGCTGCGCAACCCTCGATTCGGTTTGATCTTAGACTGAGAATGAACTCCGTATGCTTAGACTAGGGATGAACTCCGTATGCCTAAGTTAACCCACGAAACGAGCGTGCGGACGCTCAGCCGACCAGAGAGGCAGAATGCGCAAGCCGGGGATCGAACGGGTGGTAGGTGGGTTCAAGCACATCTTCATATTTCTGCCGTGTCAATGCCATTTTTACGGCTTGTAAATTCATACAATAGTCCCCTAAGCCTTCCTGTGAAGTTTCGTGGCAAGACGACCCGTTTTCTATTTTTCATGATTTTTAAAACTTTTTACGATTCGAGATTTTTTAAAAATTTTTTAGAAAGAGTTTTGTCCCCAAATTTGGTAGAGGTGATCCTTGTATTTTTTTTGGCATGCACAAAAACATTCAGCTAAAAACTTGAAGTGAAGAAGATTTTGTGTCCATTTGAAAAAAGTGTCCCCATTTCAGACACTTTAATGGCTACTGGCAGCAAACCTATAAAACCTCAAATGCTCTTTAAGGGGGTGTGAGTTCTCGAGGTTTGATGAGGGATAGGGGGCCAATATAAGGGCCAAGTACCAGCACCCATCGCATATCATGTGCGCACATCCCCCCAGCCCCCCAATCGCCGGAACCCCCAATGCCACTGGTTAGGCACTCCGACGATGCTCCGACGATGCTCTGACGATGGTGCCCCGATCGAAAAAAAAGTGGCACCAGCACATGCCCGAGCCCAGCATGTGCACCGTGGCTCAAACTTTTAGACTGGGAATGAACTCCGTATGCCTAAGCCAACCCACGAAACGAGCGCGCGGGTGCTTAGCCGGTCGAAGAGGTAGAATGCGCAAGTCAGGGATCAGCCCGGTCCCCCTCTGCTTGCTGTCGGTCCCGCTGCCACAACCCTCAATCCGACTAGGGCTTAGACATGGAATGAACTCCCTATGCCTAAGTCAACCCACGAAATGGGCGTGCGGGCGCTCAGTCGACCGGAGAGGCAAAATGCGAAAGTCGAGGATCGGCCCGGTGCCCTCTACGTTTTGCCGATCCTGCTATCGTAACCCTCGGTCTGGTTCGATCTTAGACTGGGAATAAACTCTGTATGCTTAGACTGGGGATGAACTTCGTATGCCTAAGTCAACCCATGAAACTAGTGTACGAGCAGTCAACCGACCGAAGAGGCCGATCAGAGAGGCAGAATATGCAAGTCGAGGATCGACCTGGTCCCTCCCTGCGTGCTACCGATCCTGCTTTTGATCCTGCTATCGCAACTTTCGGTCCGGTCCGATCTTAGACTGGGAATGAACTCCGTATGCTTAGACTTGGAATGAACTCCGTATGCCTAGGCCAACCCACAAAACGAGCGTGCGGGCTCTCAACCGACCGGAGAGGCAGAATGCATAAGCGAGGGACCAACCCGATCCCCCCTACGTGCTGTCGATCTTGCTGCCGTAACCCTTGGTCTGATCCGATCTTAGACTGGGAATGAACTTCGTATGCCTAAGTCAACCCATGAAATGAGTGTTCTGGCATTGAGCCGGCTGAAGATGCATAATGCGCAAGTCGAGGATCGACCCAATCCCCCTCTGCGTGCTGCTGGTCCCGCTGCCACAACCCTCGGTCTAGCTGGGGCGTAGACATGGAATGAACTCCCTATGCCTAAGCCAACCCATGAAACGGGCGTGCGGGCGCTCAGCCGAACGGAAAGGCAGAATGTGTAAGTCAGGGAGTTGACCGGTCGCCCCTGCGTGCTGTCAATACTACTACTGCAACCCTCGGTCCGGTTCGATATTAGACTGGAAATGAACTCCGTATGCTTAGACTGAGGATGAACTCCGCATGCCTAAGTCAACCCATGAAACGAGCGTGCGGGTGCTCAGCCAACCGGAGAGGCTGGTCGGAGAGGCTAAATACGCAAGCCGGGGATCGGCCCGATCCCACTGCGTGTTGCCGATCCCACTGCGTGTTACTGATCCTGCTGTCGTAGCCCTCAGTCCGGTCCGATCTTAGACTGGGAATGAACTCCATATGCTTAGACATGGAATGAACTCCGTATGCCTAAGCCAACCCACGAAACGGGTGTCCGGGAGCTCAGCCGATCGGAGAGGCAAAATGCACAAGCCGAGGATCAGCCTAGTCCCCCCTACGTGCTACCGATCCTACTGTCGCAAACCTCGGTCTTCATATTTCTGCCATGCCAATGCCATTTTTATGGCTAGTAAATTCATACAATGGTCCCCTAAGCCTTCATGTGAAGTTTCGTGGCAAGACGACCCGTTTTCTATTTTTCACAATTTTTAAAACTTTTTGCAGTTCAAGATTTTTTAAAATTTTTTTAGAAAGAGTTTTGTCCCCAAATTTGGTAGAGGTGATCTTGTATTTTTGTTGGCTTGCACAAAAAAATTCAGCTAAAAACTCGAAGTGGAGAATATTTTGTGACCGTTTGAAAAAAGTGTCCCCATTTCAGACACTTTAATAGCTTCTAACAGAAAACCTATAAAATCTCAAATGCTCTTTAAGGGGGTGTGCGTTCTCGAGGTTTGATGAGGGATAGAGGCCAATATAAGGGCCAAGTACCTGTACCCATCGCACATCATATGCGCACACCCCCCGGCCCCCCCAATCGTCGAAACCCCCAATGCCGCCTGTTAGGCTCTCCGGTGATGCTCCGGCGATGCTTCGACGATGGTGCCCCGGGCAAAAAAAATGCAGCATCAACACATGCCCAAGCCCAGCATGTGCATCGTGGCTCAAACTCTTAGACTGGGAATGAACTTTGTATGCTTAGACATGGAATGAACTCCATATGCCTAAGCCAACCCACGAAACGAGCGTGCGGGCGCTCAGCCGATCGGAGAGCAGAATGCGCAAGCCGAGGATCGACCCAGTCCCCCTGCGTGCTGTTGATCCTGCTACCACAACCTTCAGTTTGGTTAGATCTTAGACTAGGAATGAACTCTGTATGCTTAGACTGGGGATGAACTCCGTATGCCTAAGTCAACCCACGAAACGAGCGTGCGGCCGCTGGCCGACCAAAGAGGTAGGATGGCAAGCCGGGGATCGAACGGGTGGTAGGTGTGTTCAAGCACATCTTCATATTTCTGCCATGCCAATGCCATTTTTATGGCCTGTAAATTCATACAATGGTCCCATAAGCCTTCATGTGAAGTTTCGTGGCAAGACGACCCGTTTTCTATTTTTCATGATTTTTGAAACTTTTTACGGTTCCAAATTTTTTTAAATTTTTTTAGAAAGATTTTTGTCCCCAAATTTGGTAGAGGTGATCCTTGTAATTTTTTTAGCATGCATAAAAAAATTCAGCTAAAAACTCGAAGTGGAGAAGATTTTGTGACTGTTTGAAAAAAGTGTCCCTATTTCGGACACTTTAACGGCTACTGGAAGCAAACCTATAAAATCTCAAATGCTCTTTAAGGGGGTGTGAGTTCTCGAGGTTTGATGAGGGATAGGGGCCCAATATAAGGGCCAAGCACTGGCAGCCATCGCACATCATGTGCGCACACCCCCCGGCCCCCTCAATCGTCGGAACCCTCAATGCCGTTGGTTAGGCTCTCCGACGATGCTCCGACGATGGTGCCCTGAGCAAAATAAATGTGGCACCAGCACATGCCCGAGCCCAGCATGTGCACCGTGGCTGAAAATCTTAGACTAGGAATGAACACCGTATGCTTAGGCATGGAATGAACTCCGCATGCCTAAGCCAACCCACGAAACGAGCGTACGGGCGCTCAGTCGGTCGGAGAGGCAGAATGCGCAAGCTGGGGATCGGCCCGATCCCCCCCTGCGCGCTATCGATCCTGCTACCACAACCCTCAGTCCGGTCTGATCTTAGACTGGAAATGAACTCCATATGCATAAATCAACCCACGAAATGAGCGTGTGGGCACTGAGTTGACCGAAGAGGCATAACGCGCATGTCGGGGATCAGCCCGATCCCCCTCTACGTGCTGCAAGTCTCGCTGCCACAACCCTTGGTCCGGTCGGGGTTTAGACATGGAATGAACTCCCTATGCCTAAGCCAACCCATGAAACGAGCGTGTGGGCACTCAGCAGGCCGAAGAGGCAGAATGCGCAAGCCGGGGATCGGCCCGATCCCCCATACGTGCTGTCGATCTTAGACTGGGAATGAACTCCGTATGCTTAGACTGGGGATGAACTCCGTATGCCTAAGTCAACCCACGAAACGAGCGTGTGGGTGCTCAACCGATCGGAGAGGCCGGCCAGAGAGGCATAATACGCAAGCCGAGGATCAACTCGATCCCCTTCTGCGTGCTGCCAATCTGCTACCGACCTTGCTGCTAGAACCCTCGGTCTGGCTAGGCCATAGACATGGAATGAACTCCGTATGCCTATGCCAACCCAAGAAATGAGTGTGCAGGCATTCAACCGGCCGAAAAGGCAAAATGCGCAAGCCGGGGATCTGTCTGGTCCCCCCTGCGTGTTGCCGATCCTGTTGCTGGTCCTGCTGCCGCAACCCTCGGTCCGGTCTGATCTTATACTGGGAATGAACTTCGTATGCTTAGACATGGAATGAACTGCGTATGCCTAAGCCAAACCATGAAACGAGCGTATGGGCGCTTAACCGGTCGGAGAGGCAAAATGTGTAAGCTGGGGATCAGCCCGATCCACCCTACGTGCTGTCGATCCTGCTACCGCAACCCTTGATCCGGTTCGATCTTTGACTGGGAATGAACTTCGTATGCCTAAGTCAACCTACGAAACGAGCATGCGAGCGTTGAGTTGACCGGAGAGGGATAATATGCAACCAGAGATCGGCCCGATCTCCTTCTGCGTGCTGTCGGTCTCGCTGCCACAACCCTCGGTCCAGCTGGGGCTTAGACATGGAATGAACTCCCTATGCCTAAGCCAACCCACGAAATGGGAGTACGGGCGCTCAGTCGATCGGAGAGGCAGAATGCGCAAGCTGGGGAACGGCTCTGTCCCCTCTGTGTGCTGTCGATCCTACTGCTGCAACCCTCGGTCCGGTCTCATTTTAGACTGGGAATGAACTTTGTATGCTTAGACTGGGGATGAACTCCGTATGCCTAAGTCAACCCACGAAACGAGTGAGCGGGCGCTAAACCAACTAGAGAGGCAAGATGCGCAAGCCGGGGATCGAACGGATGGTGAGTGGGTGGGTTCAAGCACATCTTCATATTTATGCATTGCCAATGCCATTTTTATGGCTTGTAAATTCATACAATGGTCCCCTAAGCCTTCATGTGAAGTTCCGTGGCAAGACGACCCATTTTCTATTTTTCATGATTTTTAAAACTTTTTGCGGTTTGGGATTTTTTAAAATTTTTTTAGAAAGAGTTTTGTCCCCAAATTTGGTATAGGTGATCCTTGTATTTTTTTTGGCATGCATAAAAAAATTCAGCTAAAAACTCGAAGTGGAGAAGATTTTGTGACCATTTCAGACACTTCAATGGCTACTAGCAGCAAACCTACAAAACTCAAATACTCTTTAAGGGGGTGTGAGTTCTTGAGGTTTGATGAGGGATAGGGGGCCAATATAAGGGCCAAGTGTCACACCCTGGGTGGGATACGCTAGGCACATTAGGTGCACCAGCAGGCGAGCCAGAGGTTGAGGCCCGTAAACCAGGCGTGCTGACGGGTATCTACGCGTAAAGCCTAGCATGCTGCCGATCCTACTGTCGTAACCCTCGATCTGATTTGATCTTATACTGGGAATGAACTTCGTATGCTTAGATTATAGATGAACTTCGTATGCCTAAGTCAACCCAAGAAACGAGGGTACAGGAACTCAGCCGACCAGAGAGGCCAGCTAGAGAGGCATAATGCGCAAGCCGGGGATCAGCTCGGTCCCCCTCTGTGTGCTACCGATCCTGCTGCACAACCCTCTGTCCGATTGGGGCTTAGACATGGAATGAACTCCGTATGCCTAAGCCAACCCACGAAACGAGCGTGCGGGTGCTCAACCAGTCGGAGAGGCAGAATATGCAAGCCGAGGATCAGCCTGGTCCCCCCTACGTGCTGTCGATCCTGCTGCCACAACCCTCGGTCCAGTCTGATCTTAGACTAGGAATGAGCTCCGTATGCTTAGACATGGAATGAACTCCGTATGCCTAAGCCAACCCACGAAATGAGCGTACAGGCGCTCAGCCAACCGGAGAGGCAGAATGCGTAAGCCGGGGACCGGCCTGGTCCCCCCTACGTGCTATCGATCCTGCTATCGCAACCCTCAGTCCAGTCTGATCTTAGACTGGGAATGAACTCCGTATGCCTAAGTCAACCCACGAAACGAGCATACGGGTGCTGAACTGACCAGAGAGGCATATTGCGCAAGTCGGGGATTGGCCCGATCCCCCTCTGCGTGCTACCAGTCCCGCTGCCACAACCCTCGGTCCGACTGGGGCTTAGACATGGAATGAACTCCCTATACCTAAGCCAACCCACGAAACGGGCGTGTGAGCGTTCAGCCGGTTGGAGAGGCAGAATGCGCAAGCCGGGGATTGGCTCGGTCACCCCTGCGTGCTGTCGATCCTGTTACCGCAACCCTCAATCCGATCCGATCTTAGACTGAAATGAACTCTGTATGCTTAGACTGGGGATGAACTCCGTATGCCTAAGTCAACCCACGAAATGCACGTGCGGGCACTCAGTCGACCAGAGGGCAGGATGCGCAAGCCGGGGATCGAACAGGTGGTAGGTGGGTTCAAGCAGATCTTCATATTTCTGCCGTGCCAATGCCATTTTTATGGCTTGTAAATTCATACAATGGTCCCCTAGGCCTTTATGTGAAGTTTCGTGGGAAGATGACTCGTTTTCTATTTTCGAAACATTTTACGGTTCGAGATTTTTTAAAAATTTTTTAAAAAGAGTTTTATCCCCAAATTTGGTAATGGTGATCCTTGTATTTTTGTTGGCATGCATAAAAAAATTCAGCTGAAAAATCGAAGTGGAGAAGATTTTGTGACCGTTTGAAAAAAATTCTCCCATTTTAGACACTTTAATGGCTATTGGCAGCAAACCTATAAAATCTCAAATGCTCTTTAAGGGGGTGTGAGTTCTCGAGGTTTGATGAGGGTTAGAGGGAAAATATAAGGGCCAAGTGTCACGCCCTGGGAGGGGCGTGCCAGGCACATCAGGCCCACCAGTTGGCGAGCCAGAGGTTGAGGCCCGCAGACCAGGTGTGGTGACGGGTATCTGTGCTCAAAGCCTAGCAAGCGAGTTTAAAACGCCCGCCCAACTTGCAGGCCAGCCCATGAGACCAAAGCCTGGCATACAAGCAGCCCGCACCACATCTAGAAGGGCCCAAGGTGCTCGACACATAAGGGAAGATTCTGGAAGCAGGCAGGATCAACAGTAGCATCTTGGCAGATTTAGTTGACCCTGAAAATCAGGAGTTAGCATCCTAATTGATTGTAATCTGTATAATCCCATGATTTTAGCCTTTATTCTAGATATATTGCCATTAAGTGTAAGCTGAAGCCTCAACTATAAATAGAGGGCTGTTCCTCCCTCATTTGTACACCATCAAACACTTCTATTTCAGTGAATACAAGAGCATTTCCATAATTCTACCTTCTTATCCTGTTTCTCTTTAACTTGGGTAAGCAGCCCTTCCTGTTGTTCTAGTGCCCGTACAGTTGTGTTTTAGGCTGACTTAGGCATAAAGGAAGAGATTCCAAGCCTAAGGCCGCACGGTTTCTGAGTCTAAGGTCAGAGCCCGTGACAGTTGGTATTAGAGCAAGTTCGATTCTGCGTGTTTGTGTTGTGCAGGTTAGAGGAGATGGCATCCCAAAGTGACGCTGCTAACCAACAACTAGAGGCCCAGGAGCATGGGCGTGGAAGAGGGAGGAAAGCCAGTTCTAGATATATCTGGTCTACCATGGACGGTAGGCTGGCCAAGGTGGAAGTGACCATGGGTGACATGGGGGAAAAGCTTGAGGGGGTAGAGACTCACATTGCATCGCTAGACTCCATCAGGGAAGAGATCCAAAGTGAGTTGCAAGCTGCTCTCAACAAAGGTTTGGACGTGTTCACCCAAAAGAATCAGACCTTTGAGGCTGAAATGCTGACCTTGCGCGATGGCATGGAGGCCATGCCCCAGCAGATGGAGAAGCTTACCAGTAAGCTCGTTGCTTGCAAGATGCCATTGGAAATGGCATGTTTGCTGGAATGTCCAAGTCCAGATTGGATGTCCCCAAGCCTAAGGAGTGTAAGGGGACTAAGGTGGCCAAGGAAGTAGATAACTACCTTTGAGGTATAGAGCAGTACTTCCAGGCCATGGGCATGCAAGACGAGGCGATAAAGGTAAGCACCGCTACTATGTATCTCACTGATGTAACCTTATTGTGGTAGAGGCACAGGTGTGATGATGTCAGGCATGGAACGCCAAGATTGGAACCTGGGCAGAGTTCCAAAAGGAGTTCAGAGAATAATTTTACCCAGAGTATGCCGATGATGAGGCGTGGGCAAAGTTACGCAGGCTGAGCCAGCAAGGTGACATAAGGGAGTATGTCCAGAAATTCTCTGAACTGATGCTACAGATCTCAGATCTAGGCGAGAAGGACACCTTATTTGCTTTCATGGATGGGCTGAAGCCGTGGGTGAAGCATGAGCTACAAAAGAGAGGAGTTCATGACTTGGCTAAAGCCATGACTACTGTCGAGGCCTTGATAGAGTTCAAGCCTATGAACAAGTTCGAGTCTACCAAGCCCAAGGGTAAGGGCAGGGACGATAGGGATCGAAAGAAGCAGTCCAAGGGGAAAGATCGTGATCGGGAGTCCAAGGATGGAGATCGAGACCGTTCAACCAAGGATGGCGAGAGAAAGCCACCAACAGGCAAGTGGAAAGCAAAGGGGGACCGAGAGCCACTAGCATGCTACCTATGTGGAGGGAGCCACATAGCACATAATTGCTCGCAAAAGTGCAAGCTGGTTGCTGTAGACAAGGAGTTTGACGAGGAGCCAGAGTTAGGGGCAGCAAAGCTTGGGTCATTGGTGCTCAATGCTGTCTAGAGTAAGGGGAGCCGCAAGCCAAAGGGCTTGATGTTTGCGGATCTGATGGTTGTGGGTTAGAAGGTGAGCGCATTGGTGGACACAGGTGCCTCACATCTTTTTATTTCAGGTGATAGAGCCCGAAAGCTCAGACTAAAGGTGCAGAAAGGGACTGGTACCATCAAAACAGTGAACTCTAATGAAGTTCCAGCCATTGGAGTAGCGCGGGGAGTGGAGTTACAGCTTGGAGACTGGAAAGGCAAGGAGACCATTGAGGTAATACCCCTTGACGACTATGAGTTTGTGATTGGGTTGGATTTCCTTGTTCAGATTAACGCCCTCCTTGTGCCTTTTGTCGATTGTGTTTGCATCTTGGATGCACGGTGCCAATGCCTAGTGCCATTGAGGAGAGGGTCTGCAGTTGGGTCACGGGTGGTGTCAGCCATCCAATTTGCCAAGGTGGTAAGTAGACAAGAAGACACCTTCTTGGCAGCCCTGAAATATGATGAGTTAAGGGAGAAGGAGACCGAGTCACCCTTGGAGGTGCTAGAGGTGCTGAAGACCTTTAGTGATGTGATGCCCGCAAAGCTACCTAGCAAGCTACCACCTAAGAGGGAGGTGGACCACAAGATCGAGCTGGTGTCCGAGGCCAAGCCACCAGCTAGAGCCCCTTACCGAATGTCTCCACCAGAGTTGGAGGAGTTGAGGAAGCAGCTCAAAGAGTTAG
The DNA here is from genome assembly GCF_002303985.1 of Durio zibethinus. The sequence continues at coordinate 10,511,548 of NW_019167826.1, forward strand.
TTGATGCTGGCTTCATCAGGCCATCGAAGGCACCTTATGGTGCACCGATTCTATTTTAGCACAAGCATGATGGGTCATTGCGGCTGTGCATAGACTACTGAGCTTTGAACAAGCTGACCATCAAGAACAAATACCTCATCCCACTCATTACGGACTAGTTCGATCAACTTGGGAGCGCAAGGTGGTTCACCAAGCTGGATTTGAGGTCAGGCTACTATCAAGTTAGGATCGCGAAGGGAGATGAGCCAAAGACAACATGTGTCACTCGGTATGGTTCGTATGAGTTCTTGGTGATGCCTTCCGGACTCACGAACGCCCCAGTAACATTCTGCACCCTTATGAACAAGGTACTTCAGTCATTCCTTGATCGGTTTGTTGTGGTTTATTTGGATGACATTGTGATCTACAGCCAGACTTTGGGAGAGCATGTAGACCACTTGAGACAGGTGTTCGAGGTGTTGTGGGCGCACAAGCTGTTTGTCAAGAGGGAGAAGTGCTCATTCGCCCAGCAGGAGATCCCGTTCCTTGGCCACATAGTGGGAGGTGGCAGGATACGCATGGATGAAGGCAAGATACACGCCATCCTGGAGTGGCAACCGCCAGCCAAGGTCACTGAGTTGAGATCGTTCCTTGGGCTGGTCAACTACTACAGGCGCTTCATCAAAGGTCACTCAGCAATAGCCACGCCATTGACTGACTTGCTCAAGAAAGGGAAAGCATGGGATGGAGCGCAGGGTGCCAGGAAGCCTTTGACAGGTTGAAGCGGCTGTGATCGAGGAGCCAGTCTTGGCCTTGCCAGACCATGCCAAGCCGTATGAGGTGCATACGGATGCATCAGACTTTGCCATAGGGGGCGTGTTGATGCAGGAGGGACGTCCAGTCGCGTTCGAGAGCAGAAAGCTGAACGAGACTGAGCGCAAGTACATGGTCCAAGAGAATGAGATGACTGCAGTGGTGCACTGCTTGCGCACTTGGTGCCATTACCTGTTGGGGTCGAGGTTCATGGTTAGGACGGACAATGTGGCGACCAGCTACTTCCAGACGCAGAAGAAGCTATCCCCAAGCAGGCGAGATGGCAAGATTTTCTTGTAGAATTTGATTTCTAGATGGAGTACAAGCCGGAACCGGTGAACCTAGTGGCAGACGCCCTGAGCAGGAAGGCTAACCTTGCTGCCATTAGCCAACCAGAGGGGTCACTGGTGCCGCACATCAAGAAGGGACTTGCGCATGATCTTACAGCCAAGGCTTTGATGGAGTACGCCCAGCAAGGTAAGACTAGGCAGTTTTGGTTGCAGGATGGCTTGCTGACACCAGGGGCAGTAGACTGTTTGTGCCATAGCACAGGAAGCTCCGCAAGGAAGTTTTGCAAGAATGCCATGATTCAAGGTGGGCTGGACACCCCGGAGTGAGCCGTACCTTGGCGCTGATCGAGGATCGTACTACTGGCCGCACATGAGGGATGATGTGGAGGCCTATGTGAAGACTTGTCTTGTGTGCCAACAGGACAAGGTGGAGCTCAAGAAACCAGCGATCTCTTGGAGCCATTGCCAGTGCCAGAGTGACCATGGGAGAGTGTTTCTCTGGACTTTATAGTGGTCTACCCAAAGCAGAAGGGTTTGGAAGCATCATGGTAGTGGTGGACAGGTTTTCCAAGTATGGAATCTTCATTCCAGCAACCAAGGAGTGCCCAGCCGAGAGGCAGCTCGATTGTTCCTGAAGAACATGGTTAAGTACTGGGGAGTGCCGAGGACCATTGTTAGTGATCGGGAGGGCGTTTCACGGGTAGGTTCTGGACTGAGTTGTTCAAGCTGTTGGGGTCAGACTTGAACTTTTCCACCAGCATGCATCCGCAGACCGATGGGCAGACAGAATGAGTGAATGGACTATTGGAGGTCTACCTCAGGCACTATGTGAGTGCCACACAAAGGGACTGGCCAAAGCTGCTAGATATTGCATAGTTTTCCTACAACTTGCAAAGGAGCGAGGCAACGAACCAGAGCCCATTTGAGGTTGTGACAGGGCAACAACCACTAACACCCGGTTCGATTGCTGCAGGTTATACAGGGTCGAATCCAGTAGCATACAAGTTTGCCAAGGCATGGCAGGAGCAAACTGACTTGGCCAGAGTTTGTCTACACAAGGCGGCCAAGAGGTCGAAGAAGTGGGCAGACCAGAATAGGCGGGACGTGCAGTTCCAGGTTGGAGACTTGGTGTTGGTGAAGCTGCATCCCATTGTGCACCATACGGGGCTACACAAAGGCCTAGTCCGGAGGTATGAGGGACCTTTTCGAGTAGTCAAAAGGGTAGTCAAGGTTGCCTACAAGCTGGATATGCCACCCAAGCCGAGGGTACACCCGGTGTTCCATGTGAGCATGCTCAAGCCGTTCCATGAGGATGAGAGAGATCCAAGATGGGCAGAGTCAAAGTGTGTGCCATTGGGAGTAAGGGCCTCATATGAGAAGGAGGTCCACAGCATCATAGCTGACCGAAAGGTGAGACGGAAGAACTATCAGCCAAGACAAGAGTACTTGGTGCATTGGAAGGGACTTCCAGATAGTGAGGTAAGCTAGGAACCAGCAGATGACTTATGGCAGTTCGGAGACCAGATCAGGTAGTACCATGCAGAAGATGCAACGAGGGCGTTGCACAATCAGGTGGAGGAGAATGTCATACCCTAGACGGGCGCGCCAGGCACATCAGGCGCACCAACTGGCGAGCCAGAGGTTGAGGCTCGTAGACCAGGCGTATTGGTGGGTATCTGCACGCAAAGCCTAGCAAACGAGTTCAGAATGCCTGCCCCACTTACAGGCCAGCCTGTGAGACCAAGGCCTAGCATACAAGCTGCCCGCACCACACCCAAAAGGGCCCAAGGTGCTGAACACGCAAGGGAAGCTTCTGGAAGCAGGCAGGATCAACGTAGCATCCTGACAGATTTGGTTGACCCTGAAAATCAGGAGTTAGCATCCTGATTGATTGTAATCTGTATAATCCCATGATTTTAGCCTTTATTCTAGGGATATTGCCATTAAGTGTAAGCTGGAGCCTCAACTATAAATAGAGGGTTGCTCCTCCCTCATTTGTACACCATTAAACACTTCCATTTCAGTGAATACAAAAGCATTTCCAGAATTCTGCCTTCTTATCCTATTTCTCTTTAACTTGCGTAATCAGCCCTTCTCGTTGTTCTAGTGCCGTACGCTTGAGTTTTAGGCTGACTTAGGCATAAAGGAGGAGATTCCAAGCCTAAGGCCGCACGATTTTTGAGTCTAAGGTCGGAGTCCGTGACACAAGTATCAGCACCCATCGCATAGCATGTGCGCACACCCCCCCGACCCCCTCAATGTCGGAAACCCCCAATGCCGCTGGTTAGGCTCTCTTACAATGCTCCAGCGATGGTGCCCCGGGTGAAAAAAAAGTGGCACCAGCACATGCTTAGACTGGGAATGAACTCCGTATTCTTAGACATGGAATAAACTCTGTATGCCTAAGCCAACCCACGAAACAAGTGTGCGGGCGCTCAACCGATTGAAGAGGTAGAATTCGTAAGCCGGGGATCAGCCTGGTCCCCCTACGTGCTGTCGATCTTGCTGCCACAACCCTCGATCCGGTCGATCTTAGACTAGGAATGAACTCCGTATGCCTAAGTGAACCCACGAAACGAGCGTGAGGGTGCTGAGCCGGCTGGAGAGGCATAATGCACAAGCCAGGGATCGGCTCGATCCCCCTCTGCGTGCTGTCGGTCCCGCTGCCACAACCGTCGGTGCAGCTGGGCTCAGACGTGGAATGAAATCCCTATGCCTAAGCCAACCCACGAAACGAGCATGCGGTCACTCAGCCGATCAAAGAGTCAGAATGCGCAAGCCGGGGATCGGCTCGGTCCCCCCTTCGTGCTATCGATCCTGCTACCGTAACCCTCGGTCCGATCCAATCTTAGACTGGGAATGAACTCTGTATGCTTAGACTGGGGATGAACTCCGTATGCCTAAGTCAACCCATGAAACGAGCGTGCGGGCACTCAGCCGACGAAGAGGTCGGTCAGAGAGGTAGAATGCACAAGCTGGGGATTGGCCCAATCCCTCCTGCATGCTACCGATTCGGTTGCTGGTCCTACTGCCGCAACCCTCAATCCGATCTGATCTTAAACTGGGAATGAACTCCGTATGCTTAGATTTTGTGACCGTTTGAAAAAAGTGTCCCCATTTCAAACACTTTAATGGCTACTGGCAGCAAACCTATAAAATCTCAAATGCTCTTTAAGGGGTGTGAGTTCTCGAGGTTTGATGAGGGATAGGGGGCCAATATAAGGGCCAAGTACTAGCACCCATCGCACATCATGTGCGTACACCCCCCGGCCCCCCAATCATCGGAACCCCCAATGCCACCGGTTAGGCTTTCCGATGATGCTCCGACGATGGTTCCCCGAGGGAAAAAAATGCAGCACCAGTAAATGCCCGAGCCCAGCATGTGCACCATGGCTCAAACTCTTAGACTAGGAATGAACTCTGTATGCTTAGACATGGAATGAACTCCATATGCCTAAGCCAACCCATGAAACGAGCGTGCGGGCGCTCAGCCAATCAGAGAGGCAGAATGCACAAGTCGGGGATCGGCTCGGTCCCCCCTGCGTGCTGTCAATCCTGCTATCGCAACCCTTGGTCCGATCCCATCTTAGACTGGGAATGAACTCTGTATGCCCACGAAACGAGCGTTCGGGCGCTGAGCCGGCCGGAGAGGCATAATGCATAAGCCGAGGATCGGCCTGATCCCGCGCCCACAACCCTGGGTCTGATTGGGGTTTAGACATGGAATGAACTCCCTATGCCTAAGCCAACCCATGAAATGGGTGTACGGGTGCTCAACCGGCTAGAGAGGTAGAATGCGTAAGCCAGGGATCGGATCGATCCCCCTTGCGTGCTATCGATCCTGCAGCCGTAACCTTCGGTCTAATCGATCTTAGACTGGGAATGAACTTTGTATGCTTAGACTGGGGATGAACTCCGTATGCCTAAGTCAACCCACGAAACGAGCGTATGGGCGCTCAGCCGACCGGAGAGGTCGATCGAAGAGGCATAATGCACAAGTCGAGGATCAGTCCGGTCCCCATCTGCGTGCTGCTAATCTCGCTGCCGGTCTTGCTGCGACCCTCGATCCAGTTTGATCTTAGACTGAGGATGAACTCTGTATGCCTAAGTCATCCCACGAAACGAGCATGCGGGCACTGAGCCGATCGGAGAGGCATAATGTGCAAGTCGGGGATCGGCCTGGTCCCTCTCTACGTGGTGCCAGTCCCACTGCCACAACCCTTAGTCCGGTTGGGGCTTCGACATGGAATGAACTCCCTATGCCTAAGCCAACCCACGAAACGAACGTGCGGGCACTCAGCTGGCTGGAGAGGCAGAATGCACAAGCCGGGGATCAACTTGGTCCCCCCTGCGTGCTGCCGATCTTGCTACCGTAACCCTTAATCCGGTCTGATCTTAGACTAAGAATGAACTCCGTATGCTTAGACTGGGGATGAACTCCGTATGCCTAAGTCAACCCACGAAACGAGCGTGCGAACGCTCAACCGACCAGAGGGGCAGGATGCGTAAGCCGAGGATCGAACGGGTGGTAGGTGGGTTCAAGCACATCTTCATATTTTCACCATGCCGATGTCATTTTTATGGCTTGTAAATTCATATAATGGTCCCCTAAGCCTTCATGTGAAGTTTTGTGGCAAGACGACCCGTTTTTCTATTTTTCACGATTTTTAAAACTTTTTACGATTCAGGATTTTTTAAAATTTTTTTAGAAACCCAAATTTGGTAGAGTGATCCTTTTTTTTTGTTGGCATGCATAAAAAAATTCAGCTAAAAACTCGAAGTGGAGAAGATTTTGTGACCGTTTGAAAAAAGTGTTCCCATTTCAAACACTTTAATGGCTACTGGCAGCAAACCTATAAAATCTCAAATGCCCTTTAAGGGGGTGTGAGTTCTCGAGGTTTGATAAGGGATAGGGGCCCAAAATAGGGGCCAAGTACCAGCACCCATCGCACATCATGTGCGCACACCCTTTCGGCCCCCTAATTGTCGGAACCCCAAATACCGTTGGTTAGGCTCTCCGACGATGCTCCGACGATGGTGCCCTGGGTGAAAGAAATGCGGCACCAGCACATGCCTGAGCCCAGCATGTGCACCGTGGCTCAAAATCTTAGACTGGGAATGAACTCCGTATGCTTAGACTGGGGATGAACTCCGTATGGCTAAGTCAACCCATGAAATGAGCGTGCGGGTGCTCAGTCGGCCGGAGAGGCCAGACGAAGAGGCAGAATGCGTAAGTCGAGGATCAGCCCAGTCCCCTCTGCGTGCTATCGATCCTGCTACTGCAACCCCCAGTCCGGTCCGATCTTAGAATGGGAATGAACCCCGTATGCTTAGACTGGAGATGAACTCCGTATGCCTAAGTTAACCCACGAAATGAGCGTGTAGGCGGGTGCTTAGCCGACAGAGAGACAGGATGCGCAAGCCAGGGATCAAACGAGTGGTAGGTGGGTTCAAGCACATCTTCATATTTCTGCCATGCCAATGCCATTTTTATGGCTTGTAAATTCATACAATGTCCCCTAAGCCTTCATGTGAAGTTTCGTGGTAAGACGACCTGATTTCTATTTTTCATGATTTTTGAAACTTTTTACGGTTCGAGATTTTTTAAAATTTTTTTGGAAAGAGTTTTGTCCCAAATTTGGTAGAGGTGATCCTTTTATTTTTGTTGGCATGCACAAAAAAATCCAGCTAAAAACTTGAAGTAGAAAAGATTTTGTGACCATTTGAAAAAGGTGTCCCCATTTCAGATACTTTAATAGCTACTGGCAGCAAACCTATAAAATCTCAAATGCTCTTTAAGGGGGCGTGAGTTCTCGTGGTTTGATGAGGGATAGGGGGCCAATATAAGGGCCAAGTACCAGCACCCATCGCACATCATGTGCGCACACCCCCCGACCCCTCCAATCACCGGAACCCCCAATACCGCCGGTTAGGCTCTCCAATGATGCTGCCCCGAGGAAAAAAAATATGGCACCAGCACATGCCCGAGTCTAGCATGTGCACCGTGGCTTAAACTCTTAGACTGGGAATGAACTCCGTATGCGTAGACGTGGAAAGAACTCTGTATGCTTGAGCTAACCCACGAAACGACCGTGCGGGCGCTCGGTAAATCGAAGAGACAGATGCGTAAGCCGGGGATGGCCCAGTCCCCCCTACGTGCTGTCGATCCTGCTACCTCAACCGTCTGTCTGATCTGATATTAGACTGGGAATGAACTCGTATGCATAAGTCAACCCACGAAATGAGCGTGCGGGCGCTGAGCCGGTCGAAGAGGCATAATGCGCAAACTGAGGATCAACTCGGTCCCCCTCTGTGTTTTACCGGTCCCGCTGCCATAACCCTCGATCCGGCTGGGGCTTAGACATGGAATGAACTCCCTATGCCTAAGCCAACCCATGAAACGGGCGTGCGGTCGCTCCGTCGGTCGGAGAGGCAGAATGCAAAACTCAGGATCGACTCGGTCCCCCTGCGTGCTACCAATCTTGCTGCCACAACCCTCGGTCCGGTCTGATCCTAGACGACCCGTTTTCTATTTTTCATGATTTTTGAAGCATTTTGCATTTCAGGATTTTTTTAAATTTTTTTAGAAAGAATTTCGTCCCCAAATTTGGTAGAGGTGATCCTTGTACTTTTGTTGGCATGCACAAAAAAATTCAGCTAAAAACTCGAAGTGGAGAAGATTTTGTGACTATTTGAAAAAAGTGTCCCCATTTCAGACACTTTAATGTCTACTGGCAGCAAACCTATAAAATCTCAAATGCTCTTTAAGGGGGTGTGAGTTCTCAAGGTTTGATGAAGGATAGGGGGCCAATATAAAGGAAAAGTGCCAGCACCCATCGCACATCATGTGCGCACACCCCCGGCCCCCCCAATCGTCGGAAACCCCAATGCCTAAGTCAAATTGGGAAACACCGATCTTAGACTGGGAATGAACTCTGTTTGCTTAGACTGGGGATGAACTCCGTATGCCTAAGTCAACCCACGAAACGAGTGTGTGGGCCCTTAGTCGGTCGGAGAGGCATAATGCGCAAGCCGGGGATTAGCCCGATCCCCCGCTACGCGCTGCCAGTCCCGCTGCCACAACCCTCGGTCCGACTGGGGCTTAGACATGGAATGAACTCCCTATGCCTAAGCCAACCCATGAAACAGGCGTGCGGGCGCTCAGTTGGTCGGAGAACTAGAATGCGTAGGCCGAGGATAGGCCCGGTCTCCCCTGCGTGCTGCCAGTCCTGCTGTTGTAACCCTCGGTCTGGTTCAATCTTAGACTGGGAATGAACTCTGGATGCTTAGACTGGGGATGAACTCCGTATGCCTAAGTCAACCCATGAAACGAGCGTGTGGGCGCTCAGTCGACCGGAGAGGCATAATGCGTAAGCCGAGGATCAGCCTGATCCCCCACTGCATGTTGCCAGTCCCGCTATCATAACCCTCGGTCCGGGTAGGGCTTAGACGTGGAATGAACTCCCTATGCCTAAGCCAACCCACAAAACGGGCGTGCGGGCGCTCAGCCGGCCGGAGAGGCAGAATGCGCAATTCGGGGATCGGCCTGGTCCCCCTTGCGTGCCGTCGATCCTGCTATCGCAACCCTCGGTCCGGTCCGATCTTAGACTGGAAATGAACTCCATATGCTTAGACTGGGGATGAACTCCGTATGCCTAAGTCAACCCACAAAAGGAGCGTGTGGGCGCTCAACCGACCGGAGAGGCATAATGCATAAGTCGAGGATCAGCTCGGTCCCCCGCTGTGTGCTGTCGGTCCGCTGCCACAACCCTCGGTCTGGCTGGTGCTTAGTCTTGGAAAGAACTCCTTATGCCTAAGCCAACCTACGAAACGAGCGTGCGGGCGCTCAACCGGCCGGAGAGGCAGAATACGCAAGTCGGGGATCGGCCCGGTCCCCTCTGCGTGCTGTCGATCCTGTTGCCTATCTTGCTGCCGCTACCCTCGGTCCGGACCGATCATAGACTGGGAATGAACTCCGTATGCTTAGACATGGAATGAACTCCGTATGCGTAAGCCAACCCACGAAACGAGCGTGCGGGCACTCAGCTGGTCGGAGAGGCAGAATGCGCAAGCTGAGGATCGGCCCGGTCCCTCCTATGTGCTGTCGATCCTGCTACCGTAACCCTCGGTCCGATTCGATCTTAGACTGGGAATGAACTCCATATGCATAAGTCAACACACGAAACGAGCGTGCGGGCGCTGAGCCGGTCGAAAAGGCATAATGCGTAAGCCAGGAATCAGCTCGGTCCCCCTCTGCGTGCTGTAGGTCACGCTACCACAACCCTCGATCTAGCTGGGGTGTAGAGATGGAATGAACTCCCTATGCCTAAGCCAACCCACAAAACGGACGTCCGGGCTCACTACCGATCGGAGAGGCAGAATGCGTAAGCCGAGGATCGACCTGGTCCCCCCTGCGTGCTGCCGTAACCTTCGGTCTGATTTGATCTTAGAGTGGGAATGAACTCCGTATGCTTAGACTGGGGATGAACTTCGTATGCCTAAGTCAACCCATGAAAACGAGCGTGTGGGCGCTCAGCCAGTCGGAGAGGCATAATGCGTAAGCCGGGGATCAGCCCGGTCCCCGCTGCATGCTGTCAATCCCGCTGCCACAACCTTCGGTTCGGTTGGGGCTTAGACATGGAATGAACTCCCTATGCCTAAGCCTACCCATGAAACGGGCGTGCGGGCGCTCAGTCGGCCGAAGAGGCAGAATGTGTAGGGCGAGAATCGGCCCGGTCCCCCCAGCGTGCTGTTGATCCTGCTGTTGCAGCCCTCGGTCTAGTCCGGTCTTTGACTGGGAATGAACTTTGTATGCTTAGACTGAGGATGAACTCCGTATACCTAAGTCAACCCACGAAACGAGCGTCCAGGCACACAGCTGGCAGGAGAGGCCGACCGGATAGGCTTAATGCGCAAGTCGGGGATCAGCCCAGTCTCGCTCTACGTTCTGTTGATCTCGCTGTCGGTTCTGCTGCCACAACCCTAGGTCTAACTGGGGCTTATACATGGAATGAACTCTGTATGCCTAAGCCTACCCACGAAACGAGCGTACGGGCGCTCAGCCGATCGAAGAGGCAGAATGCGCAAGTCGAGGAATGGCCCAGTCCGCCCCTGTGTGCTGTCGATCCTACTGCCGCAACCCTCGGTCCAATCCAATCTTAGACTGGGAATGAACCCCGTATGCTTAAACATGGAATAAACTCCGTATGCCTAAGACAACCCTCGAAATGAGCGTGCAGGGGCTCAGCCAACCGGAGAGGCAGAATGCGCAACCTGGGGATCGACTCGATCCCTTCCTGCGTGCTGTCGATCCTATTACCGCAACCCTCGGTCTGATCTAATCTTAGACTGGGAATGAACTCCGTATGCCTAAGTCAACCTACGAAACGAGCGTGCGGGCGTTCAGTCAGGCGGAGAGGCATAATGCGCAAGCTAGGGATTAGCCTGGTCCCCCTCTGCGTGCTGTCGGTCCCACTGCCACTGTCTTTCATCCGACTGGGGCTTAGACATGGAATGAACTCCCTATGCCTAAGCCAACCCATGAAATGGGCATGCGGGGTGCTCAACCGGGCGGAGAGGCAGAATGCGCAAGCCGGGGATCGACCCAGTCCCCATTGCGTGCTACTGATCCTGCTACCACAACCCTCGGTCCAGTTCGATCTTAGACTGGGAAAGAACTCCGTATGCTTAGACATGGAATGAACTCCGTATGCCTAAGCCAACCCATGAAAAGAGCGTGCAGGCGCCCAGCCGACTGAAGAGGCAGAATGCGCAAGTCGGGGATGGACCCAGTCCCCTCTATGTGCTGTCGATCTTGCTGCCGTAACCCTTCGTCTGGTCCAATCTTAGACTAGGAATGAACTCTGCAAGCCTAAGTCAACCCATGAAATGAGCGTGCGGGTGCTGAGCCGATAGGAGAGGCATAATGTGCAAGCCGGGGATCGACCCGGTCCCCCCTTCGTGTGCTACCAATCCCGCTACCACAACCCTCGGTCCAGCAGGAGCTTAGACATGGAATGAACTCCCTATGCCTAAACCAACCCACGAAACGGGCTTGCGGGCGCTTAGCCGGCCAGAGAGGCAAAATGCGCAAGCTGGGGATCAACCCGGTCCCTCATGCGTGCTGCCGATCCTGTTGCCACAACCCTCGGTCCGGTCTGATCTTAGACTGGGAATGAACTCCGTATGCTTAGACTGGGGATGAACTTCGTATGCCTAAGTCAACCCACGAAACGAGCGTGCGGGCGCTCAACCGACCAGAGAGGCAGGATGCGCAAGCCGGGGATCGAACGGGTGGTAGGTGGGTTCAAGCACATCTTCATATTTCTGCCATGCCAATGCCATTTTTATGGTGTGTAAATTCATACAATGGTCCCCTAAGCCTTCATGTGAAGTTTCGTGGCAAGACAACCCGTTTTCTATATTTCATGATTTTCAAAACTTTTTACGGTTCAGCATTTTTTAAAATTTTTTAGAAAGAGTTTTGTCCCCAAATTTGGTAGAGGTGATCCTTGTATTTTTGTGACCGTTTGAAAAAAGTGTCCCTATTTCAGACACTTTAATGGCTACTGGCAGCAAACCTATAAAATCTCAAATGCTCTTTAAAGGGGTGTGAGTTCTCGAGGTTTGATGAGAGATAGGGGGCCAATATAAGGGCTAAGTACCTGCACCCATCGCACATCATGTGCACACAACCCCCCGGAGGTTAGGCTCTCCGGTGATGCTCCGACGACGCTCCGGTGATGGTGCCCCGAGCGGAAAAAATGCTACACCAGCACATGCCCGAGCCCAGCATGTGCACTATGGCTCAAAATCTTAGATTGGGAATGAACTCCGTATGCTTAGACATGGAATGAACTCCGTATGCCTAAGCCAACCTACAAAACGAGTGTGCGGGTGCTCAACTGGTCGGAGAGGTAGAATGCGTAAGCCAGGGATCGGCCTGGTCCCCCCTACGTACTGTCGTTCCTGCTACCGCAACCCTCAGTCCGATCCAATCTTAGACTCAAAATGAACTCCGTATGCATAAGACAACGCACGAAAAGAGCGTACAGGCATTGAACCGGTCGAAGAGGCATAATGCGCAAGTCGGGGATCGACCCGGTCCCCTTCTGCGTGCTGCCAGTCCCGCTGCCATAACCCTCGATCCGATTGGGGTTTAGACATGGAATGAACTCTCTATGCCTAAGCCAACCCACGAAACGGGTGTGCGGGTGCTTAGCCGGTCGGAGAGGCATAATAAGCAAGCCAAGGACCGGCCCAGCCCCCCCAGCATGCTGTCGATACCGCTCCCACAAACCTCGATCTGGTTGGGGCTTAGACAGGGAATGAGCTCCCTATGCTTAAGCCAACCCACGAAACGGGCGTGCGGGCGCTCAGCCGGCCGGAGAGGCAGAATGCGCAAGCCGGGGATCGGCCCGGTCCCCCTGCGTGCTGTCGATCCTACTGTCGCAACCCTCGGTCCGATCCGATCTTAGACTGGGAATGAACTCCGTATGCTTAGATTGGGGATGAACTTCGTATGCCTAGGTCAACCCACGAAATGAGCGTGTGGGTGCTCAGCCGGCCGGAGAGGCATAATGCGCGAGCTGAAGATTAGCCCAGTCCCCCTCTGCGTGCTGCCGATCCCGCTGTCGGTCCTGCTACCACAACCCTCGGTTCGGCTGGGGCTTAGACATGGAATGAACTCCCTATGCCTAAGCCAACCCATAAAGCGGACGTACGAGCGCTCAACCGATCGGAGAGGTAGAATACGTAAGCCGGGGATTGGCCCGGTTCCTTCCGCGTGCTGTCGATCCTGTTGCCGCAACCCTCGGTCTGGTCTGATCTTAGATTGGGAATGAACTCTATATGTTTAGACTGGGGATGAACTCCGTATGCCTAAGTCAACCCACGAAATGAGCGTGCGGGCACTCAGTCGACCAGAGAGACAGGATGTGCAAGCTGGAGATCGAACGGGTGGTAGGTGGGTTCAAGCATATCTTCATATTTTTGCATGCCAATGCCATTTTTATGGCGTGTAAATTCATACAATGGTCCCCTAAGCCTTCATGTGAAGTTTCATGGCAAGACGACCCGTTTTCTATTTTTCATGATTTTTGAAACATTTTACAGTTCGGGATTATTTAAAATTTTTTTAGAAAGAGTTTTGTCCCCAAATTTGGTAAGGTGATTATTGTATTTTTGTTGGCATGCACAAAAAAATTCAGCTAAAAACTCGAAGTGGAGAAGATTTTGTGATCATTTGAAAAAAGTGTTCCCATTTCAGACACTTTAATGACTCCTAGCAGCACAAAAAAAATCAAATGCTCTTTAAAGGTGTGATTCTCGAGGTTTGATGAGGATAGGGTGCCAATATAAGGGTACCCAGCACCCATCGCACATCATGTGCGCACAACCCCCCGGCCCCCCAATCACCGGAACCCTCAATGCCACTTGTTAGGCTCTCCGATGATGCTTCGACGATGGTGCCCCAGGTGAAAAAAATACGGCACCAGCACATGCCCAAGCCCAGCATGTGCACCGTGGCTCAAAATCTTATATTGGGAATGAACTCCGTATGCATAGACATAGAATGAACTCCGTATGCTTAAGCCAACCTATGAAACAAGCGTACGGTCGCTCAGTCGGCCGGAGAGGTAGATTGTGCAAGCCGAGGATAGGCCCGACCCCCCCTGCGTGCTATCAATCCTATTGCGGCAACCCTTGATCCGGTCTGATCTTGGACTCAGAATGAACTCCGTATGCATAAGTCAACCCATGAAACGAGCGTACGGGCGTTGAGTCGACCGAGGAGGCATAATGCGCAAGCCGGGGATCGGCTCGGTCCCCCTCTACGTGCTGCCGGTCCCGCTACCACAACCCTTGGTCCAGCTGGGGCTTAGATATGGAATGAACTCCTTATGCCTAAGCCAACCCATGAAACGGGCGTGCGGGCCCTCAGCTGGTCGGAGAGGCAGAATGCGCAAGCCAGGGATCGGCTCGGTCCCCCTTGCGTGCTGTCGATCCCGCTGCCACAACCCTCGATCCGGCTGGGGCTTAGACATGGAATGAACTCCCTATGCCTAAGCCAACCCACGAAACGGGCTTGCAGGCGCTCAGTCGGTCGGAGAAGCAGAATGCGCAAGCCAGGGATCGGCTCGGTCCCCCCTGCATGCTATCGATCCTGCTGCCGTAACCCTCGGTCCGGTCTGATCTTAGACTGGGAATGAACTCCGTATGCTTAGATTGGGGATGAACTTTGTATGCCTAAGTCAACCCACGAAACGAGTGTGCGGGCGCTCAGCCGGTCGGAGAGGCCGATCGAAGAGGCATAATGCGCAAGTCGGGGATCAACCCAGTCCCCCTCTGGGTGCTGGCGATCCTGCTACCACAACCCTCGGTCCGACTGGGGCGTAGACATGGAATGAACTCCGTATGCCTAAGCCAACCCATGAAACGAGCGTACGGGCGCTCAGCCGACTGAAGAGGTAGAATGCGCAAGCCGAGGATCAGCTCAATCCCCCCCTGCGTGCTGTCGATCCTGCTGCTAGTCCTGGTGTGGCAACCCGCGGTCCGGTCCAATCTTAGATTGGGAATGAACTCCATATGCTTAGACATGGAATGAACTCCGTATGCGTAAGCCAACCCATGAAACGAGCATGCGGGCGCTCAGCTGGTCGGAGAGCTAGAATGCGTAAGGCAGGGATCGGCCCGGTCCCCCCTACGTGCTATTGATCTTACTGTTGCAACCCTCGGTCCGGTCTAATCTTAGACTGAGAATGAACTCCGTATGCCTAAGTCAACCCACGAAACGAGCGTGCGGGCGTTGAGCCGATCGGAGAGGCATAATGCGCAAGCCAAGGATCGACTCGATCCTTCTCTGCGTGCTGCCGATCCCACTGCCACAACCCTCCGTCTGACTGAGGCTTAGACATGGAATGAACTCCTTATGCCTAAGCCAACCCAAAAAATGGACGTACGGGCACTCAGCCAGTCGAAGAGGTAAAATGTGCAAGTCGAGGATCGGCCCGGTCCCCTCTGCGTGCTGCCGATCCTATTGTCACAACCCTCAGTCTGGTTCGATCTTAGATGGCGAGAGGATGGTGAGAGGAAGCCACCAGGAGGCAAGAGGAAAACAAAGGGGGACCGAGAGCCACTAGCACGCTACCTATGTAGAGGGAGCCACATAGCATGCAATTACCCACAGAAGGGCAAGTTGGCTGCTGTAGACAAGGAGTCTGACGAGGAGCCAGAGTCAGGGGCAGCAAAGCTTGGGTCGTTGGTGCTCAATGCTGTCCAGAGTAAGGGGAGCCGCAAGCCAAAGGGCTTGATGTTTATGGATCTAATGGTTACGGGTTAGAATGTGAGTGCACTGGTGGACACAGGTGCCTCACATCTTTTTATTTCAGGTGATAGAGCCCGGAAGCTCGGACTAAAGGTGCAAAAAGGGACTGGTACCATCAAAACGATGAACTCCAAGGAAGTTCCAGCCATCGGAGTAGTGCGGGGAGTGGAGTTGCAGCTTGGAGACTAGAAAGGTAAGGAGACCATTGAGGTAATACCCCTTGACGACTATGAGTTTATGATTGGGTTGGATTTCCTTGTTCGGATTAACGCCCTCCTTGTGCCTTTTGCCAATTGTGTTTGCATCTTGGATGCACGGTGCCAATGCCTAGTGCCATTGAGGAGAGGCTCTGGAGTTGGGTCGTGGGTGGTGTCAGCCATCCAATTTGCCAAGGCGGTAAGCAGACAAGAAGACACCTTTTTGGCAGCCCTGAAATATGATGAGCCAAGGGAGAAAGAGACCGAGTCACCCTTGGAGGTGCTAAAGGTGCTGAAGACCTTTAGTAATGTGATGCCCGCAAAGTTACCTAGCAAGCTACCACCTAAGAGGGAGGTGGACCACAAGATCGAGCTGGTGTCTGAGGCCAAGCCACCAGCTAGAGCCCCTTACCGAATGTCTTCACCAGAGTTGGAGGAGTTGAGGAAGCAGCTCAAAGAGTTAGTTGATACCGGCTTCATCAGGCCATCGAAAGCACCCTATGGTGCACCGGTTCTATTTCAGCGCAAGCATGATGGGTCGTTGCGGCTGTGTATAGACTATCGGGCTTTGAACAAGCTAACCATCAAGAACAAGTACCCCATCCCACTCATTGCGGACTTGTTCGATCAACTTGGGAACGCAAGTGATTCACCATGCTGGATTTGAGGTCAGGCTACTATCAAGTCAGGATCGCGAAGGGAGATGAGCCAAAGATAGCATGTGTCACTCGGTATGGTTCGTATGAGTTCTTGGAGATGCCTTTCGAACTCACGAACGCCCCAGCAACATTCTGTACCCTTATGAACAAGGTACTTCAGTCATTCCTTGATCGGTGTGTTGTGGTTTATTTGGATGACATTGTGATCTACAGCCAGACTTTGGGAGAGCATGTAGACCACTTGAGACAGGTGTTCGAGGTGTTGTGGGCGCACAAGCTATTTGTCAAGAGGAAGAAGTGCTCATTCGCCCAACAAGAGATCCCATTCCTAGGCCACATAGTGGGAGTGGCAGGATACACGCCATCCTGGAATGGCAACCGCCAGCCAAGGTCACTGAGTTGAGAACGTTCCTTGGGCTAGTCAACTACTATAGGCACTTCTTCAAAGGTCACTTAGCAATAGCCACGCCATTGACTAACTTGCTCAAAAAAGGGAAAGCATAGGAGTAGAGCACAGGGTGCCAAGAAGCCTTTGACAGGTTGAAGTGGGCTGTGACTGAGGAGCCAATCTTGGCCTTGCCAGACCATGCCAAGCCATATGAGGTGCATACGCCCTGACCAGGAAGGCTAACCTTGCTGCCATTAGCCAACCAGAGGGGTCACTAGTGCCGCGCATCAAGGAGGGACTTACACATGATCCTACAGCCAAGGCTTTGATGGAGTATGCTTAACAAGGTAAGACTAGGCAGTTTTAGTTACAGGATGGCTTGCTGTACACCAGGGACAGTAGACTATTTGTGCCACAGAACGAGAAGCTCCGCAAGGAAGTTTTACAAGAATGCCATGATTCAAGGTGGGTTGGACACCCCAGAGTGAGCCGTACCTTGGCACTGATCGAGGATCAGTACTACTAGCCACACATGAGGGATGATGTGGAGGCCTATGTGAAGACTTGTCTTATGGGCCAACAGGATAAGGTGGAGCTCAAAAAACCAGGCCATCTTTTGGAGCCATTGCCAGTGCTAGAGTGACCATGGGAGAGTGTTTCTCTGGACTTTATAGTCGGTCTAACCAAAGCAGAAGGGTTTGGAAGCATCATGGTAGTGGTGAACAGGTTTTCCAAGTATGGAATCTTCATTCCAGTAACCAAGGAGTGCCCAGCCGATGAGGCAGCTCGATTGTTCTTGAAGAACATGGTTAAGTACTCGGGAGTGTCGAGGACCATTGTTAGTGATCGGG
Organism: Durio zibethinus; assembly: GCF_002303985.1. Next base: position 10,529,051 of record NW_019167826.1, read on the forward strand.
ACGGGTGTTTCACAGGCAGGTTCTAGATTGAGTTGTTCAAGCTGTTGGGGTCAGACTTGAACTTTTCCACCAGCATGCATCCGCAGACTGATGGGTAGACAGAATGAGTGAATGGACTATTGGAGGTCTACCTCAGGCATTATGTGAGTGCCACACAAAGGGACTGGCCAAAGCTACTAGATATTGCACAGTTTTCCTACAACTTGCGAAGGAGCGAGGCAATGAACCAGAGCCCATTTAAGGTTATGACAGGGCAACAACCATGAACACCCGGTTTGATTGCTGTAGGTTATACAGGGCTGAATCCAGCAGTATACAAGTTTGCCAAGGCATGGTACCAAGAGGTCAAAGAAGTGGGCAGACCAGAATAGGCGGGACGTGCAGTTCCAGGTTGGAGACTTGGTGTTGGTGAAGCTGCATCCCATTGTGCACCATAAGGGGCTGCACAAAGGCCTAGTCCAGAGGTATGAGGCACCTTTTTGAGTAGTCAAGAGGGTGGGCAAAGTTACCTACAAGCTGGATATGCCACCAAGCCGAGGGTACACCCGGTGTTCCATGTGAGCATGCTCAAGCCGTTCTATGAGGATGAGGGAGATCTAAGACGGGCAGACTCAAAGCGTGCGCCATTGGGAGCAAGGGCCTCATATGAAAAAGAGGTCCACAACATCATAGCTGATCGGGAGGTAAGATGGAAGAACTATCAGCCAAGACAAGAGTACTTGGTGCGCTGGAAGGGACTTCCAGACAGTGAGGTGAGCTGGGAACTAGTAGATGACTTATGGCAGTTCGGGGACCAAATCAGGTAGTACCATGTAGAAGACGCAACGAGGGTGTTACGCAATCAGGTGGGGGAGAATGTTACACCTTGGGTGGGCGCACCAGGCACATCAGGCACACTAACAGGTGAGCCAAAGGTTGAGGCCTGCAGACCAGGCGTGCTGGCGGGTATCTAAGCGCAAAGCCTAGCAAACGAGTTCAGAACGCCCGCCCAACTTGTAGGCCAACCCGTGAGACCAAGGCCTGGCATACAAGCTACCCACACCATATCCAGAAGGGCCCAAGGTGCTGGACATGCAAGGATAGCTTCTGGAAGCAGGCAGGATCGGCAGTAGCATCCTGGCAGATTTGGTTGACACTGAAAATCAAGAGTTAGCATCCTGATTGATTGTAATCTGTATAATCCCATGATTTTAGCCTTTATTCTAGGGATATTGCCATTAAGTGTAAGCTGGAGCCTTAACTATAAATAGAGGGCTGCTCTTCCCTCATTTGTACACCATAAAACACTTCCGTTTCAGCGAAAACAAGAGCATTTTTAAAATTATACCTTCTTATCCTGTTTCTCTTTAACTTGCGTAATCAGCCCTTCCCATTGTTCTAGTACCCGTACGCTTGTGTTTTTGGCTGACTTAGGCATAAAGAAGGAGATTCCAAGCCTAAGGCCGCATGATTTTTGAGTCTAAGGTCGGAGCCCGTGACACAAGTACCAGCACCCATCGCACATCATGTGTGCACACCCCCCGACCCCCCAATCGCAAGAACTCCCAATGCCGTCGGTTAGGCTCTCCGGTGATGCTCCGACGATGGTGCCTCGGGTGAAAAACATGCGACACCAGCATATGCTCGAGCCCAGCATATGCACCATGGCTCAAAATCTTAGACTGGGAATGAACACCGTATGCGTAGACATGGAATGAACTCTGTATGGCTAAGCCAACCCATGAAAAGAGCGTGCGGGCGCTCAACCGATCGAGAGGCAGAATGCGCAAGCTGGGGATCGACACGGTCCCCCCTGCGAGCTAATGATCCTGCTGCCGCAACCCTCGGTCCAGTCTAATCTTAGACTGGGAATGAACTCCGTATGCATAAGTCAACCCACAAAACGAGCATGCGGGCACTGATCCAGTCGAAGAGGCATAATGCGCAAGTCGGGGATCGATTCGGTCCACCTCTACATGCCGTCGGTCTTGCTACCACAACCCTCGGTCTGGCTAGGGCTTAGACATGGAATGAACTCTCTATGAAGCCAACCCATGAAACGGGGCGAGCGGGCGCTCAGTCGGTCGGAGAGGCAGAATGCGCAAGTTGGGGATCAGCCTGGTCCCCCCTACGTGCTGCCGATCCTGCTGTAGCAACCCTCGATCTGGTCCGATCTTAGACTGGGAATGAACTCCATATGCTTAGACTAGGGATGAACTCTATATGCCTAAGTCAACCCATGAAACGAGCGTGCGGGCACTCAGTCGGCCGGAGAGGCCGGTCGGAGAGGCATAATGAGCAAGCTGGGGATCAGCCCGATCCCCCTCTACGTGCTACCGATCCCACTACCGGTCCTGCTGTCACAACCCTCGGTCCGACTGGGGCTTAGACATGGAATGAACTCCATATGCCTAAGCCAACCCACGAAACGAGCGTACGGGTACTCAATCGGCCGAAGAGGCAAAGAAATACGTAAGCGGGGATCCGGTTCGATCGCCCTGACGAGCTGTCGATCCTGCTACTGGTCCTGCTGCCACAAACCCTCAGATCTGGTTTGAATCTTAGATTGGAATGAACTCTGTATGCTTAGACCATGGAATGAACTCCGTATTGCTAGCAACGCGCATTAAACGAGCGTGAGGGCGCTCAGTCGTCGGAGAGGCCAGAATGCGTAAGCCATTGGATCGACCCGATCCCCCTGCATGCTATCATCTGTTGCTGCACCCTTGGTCCGATCTGATCTTAGACTAGGAAGGAACTCCGTATGCCTAAGTCAACCCACGAAACAAGCGTGCGGGCGCTGAGCCAGCTAGAAAGGCATAATGCGCAAGTCGGGGATCGACCTGGTCCCCCTCTGCGTGCTGCTGGTCCCGCTGCCACAACCCTCGGTTCGGCTGGGGCTTAGACATGGAATGAACTCCCTATGCCTAAGCCAACACAGGAAACGGGTGTGCGAGCGCTCAGCCGGCCAGAGAGGCAGAATGCACAAGCCAAGGATCGGCCTGATCCCCCCTACGTGCTGTCGATCCTGCTGTCGCAACCCTCGGTCCAATCTGATCTTAGACTGGGAATGAACTCTGCATGCTTAGACTGGGGTTGAACTTCGTATGCCTAAGTCAACCCATGAAACGAGCGTGCGGGCGCTCAGACGACCAGATAGGCAGGATGCGTAAGCCGAGGATCAAACGGGTGGTAAGTGGGTTCAAGCATATCTTCATATTTCTACCACACCAATGCCATTTTTTGGCTGGTAAATTCATACAATGGTCACCTAAGCCTTCATGTGAAGTTTCATGGTAAGACGACCCGTTTTCTATTTTTCATGATTTTGGAAACTTTTTACGGTTCGGGATTTTTTAAAATTTTTTTAGAAAGATTTTTGTCCTCAAATTTGATAGAGGTGATCCTTGTATATGTTTTGGCATGCACAAAAAAAATTCAGCTAAAAAATCTAAGTGGAAAAGATTTTGTGACCATTTGAAAAAAAGTGTCCCCATTTCAGACACTTTAATGGCTACTTGCAGCAAACCTATAAAATCTCAAATGCTCTTTAAGGGGGTGTGAGTTCTCAAGGTTTGATGAGGGATAGGGGGCCAATATAAGGGCCAAGTACCAGCACCCATCACACATCATGTGCGCACACCCCCCGACCCCCCCAATCGTCGGAACCCCCAATGCCGTCGGTTAGGCTCTCCAGTGATGCTCCGACGATGGTGCCCTGAGCAAAAAAAATGTGGAACCAGCACATGCTCAAGCCCAGCATGTGCACCGGGGCTCAAAATCTTAGACTGGGAATGAACTCCGTATGCTTAGACATGGAATGAACTCCATATGCCTAAGCCAACCCACGAAATGAGCGTGTGGGCGTTCAGCTGGCCAGAGAGGTAGAATGCACAAGCCAGGGATCGGCTCGGTCCCCCCTACGTGCTGTCGATCCTGCTACTGCAGCCCTCAGTCTGGTATGATCTTAGACTGGGAATGAACTCCATATGCATAAGTCAACCCATGAAACGAATGTGCAGGCGCTGATCCAGCCGAAGAGGCATAATGCGCAAGCCGGGGATCGGCCCGATCCTCCTCTGCATGCTGTCGGTCTGCTGCCACAACCCTCGGTCTGGCTGGGGCTTAGACGTGGAATGAACTCTCTATGCCTAAGCCAACCCAAGAAACAGACGTGCGGGCACTTAGTCGATCGGAGAGGCAGAATGCACAAGCCGAGGATCGGCCCGGTCCCCCCCTGCGTGCTGTCAATCCTGCTGTCGCAACCCTCGATCCGATCCGATCTTAGACTGAGAATGAACTCCATATGCTTAGACTGGGGATGAACTCCGTATGCCTAAGTCAACCCATGAAATGAGCGTGCGGGCGCTTAGTCGATCAGAGAGGCCGATTGGAGAGGCATAATGCGCAAGTTGGGGATCAACCCAGTCCGCCTCTGTGTGCTGTTGATCCCACTGTCGATCCCACTGTCGGTCCTGCTGCCACAACCTTCAGTCCAGCTGGGGCTTAGACATGGGATGAACTTCGTACGCCTAAGCCAACCTATAAAACAGCATGCGGGGGCTCAGTCGATCGGAGAGGTAGAATGCATAAGCTGAGGATTAGCCCGGTCCCCTCTTGCGTGTTGTCGATCCTGCTACCACAACCCTCAGTCCAGTTCGATCTTAGACTGGGAATGAACTCCGCTGTCGATCCCGCTGTCGGTCTTACTGCCACAACCCTTGGTCTGGCTGGGGCTTAGACATGGAATGAACTCCGTATGCCTAAGCCAACCCATGAAACGAGCGTGCGGGTGCTCAACCGACCGGAGAGGCAGAATGTGCAAGCCAGGGATCGACCCGGTCCCCCCTTTCATGCTGTCGATCCTACTGCTGGTTCTACTGCCGTAACCCTCTGTCCGGTTTGATCTTAGACTGGGAATGAACTCCGTACGGTTAGACATGGAATGAACTCCATATGCCTAAGCCAACCCACGAAATGAGCGTGTGGGCACTCAGTCGATCGGAAAGGCAGAATGTGTAAGCCGGGGATCAGTCTGGTCCCTCCTGTGTGCTGTCTATCCTGCTACAGCAACCCTCGGTCTAATCCGATCTTAGACTGGGAATGAACTTCGTATGCCTAAGTCAACCCATGAAATGAACGTGCGGGTGCTGAACCGATCGGAGAGGCATAATGCGCAAGCCGGGTGTCATGAGCCAACCTTGTATAGGGCCATGACCGGGACTTAGGTTGCCATAAGCCACCCATATATAGGGCCATGGTCGGGTAGATCCCTTGTTCTAGGAGAAATGTCCCCATTTTAAACATTGTAATGGTTACTGGTAGCATAGCTCTAAAATCTCTAAGGCTCTTTAGGGGGGTAAACCGGTAGCGTAGTGTTGGGCTATCTCACCGGTTGCTATGTGAGCTTAGGCCACCCACCAAGGGCTGCCCCCTGGCCTTGGTGATGGTGGGAGGTCCCGATGTATGATTCTCGACTATAATAAAACTCACCCCGATTGAATGTCCTTATTGTTGCCTCGATGTGTTTTTCTTTTTCTCGATGTGAATATGCCTTCTTGTGTGTGTGCTTGAGATCGATATCGATATATTGTGTCTTATTGTGAATGCTTAGGACTAACCATGGCTTATGGTTATTTGTTCAGATATCAATCTATTAAAAGCTGACTTGGTTGGAAGCGCCCATTCAAGTGTCCTACGGTCTATTACTTGCTGAGAGAAAGCTTAGTCCGTGACACATGGTATCAGAGCACGGTTGAGAAGTGCTAGAAAAATGGATGAGATGGCCACAAGTGGTGGACCCAATCATCAACAGAGAATTGAGGAACTTGAGGTCACGGTGGCCGTAATGAAAACTCATATGGCGACTAAAGATCGAGTGAGGGAGATCGAGACAACCCAGTGGGAGTTGTCCGATACTCTCCACAATGTGAGCGAAGAGGCTAGAGATGCCTTGAACATTCTCCAAAAGGAGTTTGAGGAGCTCAGAGCACAGGTGAGCATCCTACAAATAACTGTGGCTAGATCAGGTTCGAGCTCGATGGAAAGGGGAAAAAGGCCCAAGGTGTCGGAGCCTCAATGCTATGAGGGGGCAAGGGATGCTAAGGAACTTAAAAATTTCTTATTTGACATGGAACAGTACTTTCAAGCTGTACACACGAATTCAGGGGAAGACAAGGTAGCAATGGCATCGATGTACCTCGCAGGGGATGCCAAGCTGTGGTGGCACTCCAAGTTTGTTGATGATGAGTGCTGATTAAGACTTGGACAGATCTGAAGCGAGAATTGAAAAACCAATTTTTCCCTGAGAATATGGAGTATATGGCTCGAAGGAGACTTCGAGAATTGGTGCAAATAGGAATGGTGCGAGAGTTTGTAAAGAGCTTTTCTACCCTGATGTTGGATATTCGGGACATGTCCGAAAAGGATAAGATGTTCTATTTTCTTGAGGGCCTCAAGCCTTGGGCGAGGGCAAAACTACAAAGGCAGAAAGTGCAAGACGTGGCCACAGCCATGGCTGTAGCTGAATGTCTCCACGATTACAATGATGGCTCTTCAAAATGGAAAAATCCTCCATCAACGGGCAGTAGCTTCAACTTTGGGAGTGGGGGAAAGATGACCAGGTTGGATCGGCCCTTTAGTGGGGGATCAGACAGGAGGTCCTTTGGTTGAGATAGCACCCAACCCAAGATAAGCAACGTAGGGATTTTAAAGCCTAGGCAACCGCTAGCTTGCTTTCTTTGCAAAGGGCCACATCGGGTGGCTGAATGCCTACACAAGAGAACCCTTAATACCTTAAGGACCTCGTCTCAAGAGTCCGTAAAAGTGCTAGAGAGCGTTGAAGAAGCTGAAGAGGAGCCAGCCAGTATGGGTTCAATAAGGTTCCTCAATGCCTTCCACACCCAATTGAACACTATAAAGAAAGAGCAGAGTAGAGGCTTGATGTATGTGAACTTAACGATCAATGAGAAAGCCACTAAGGCTATGGTGGATATAGGTGCAACCGACACTTTCATCACACCAGAAGAAGCAAAAAGGTGTGGTCTTCAGATTAGTAAAAATTGTGGACGAATGAAGGCGGTCAACTCGCCAGCCTTTACGATCAGTGGAAGCTCCAAGAGTGTGACAACCCGATTGGGGCCATGGGAAGGGAAGGTAGACTTTACAGTTTCCCCATGGATGACTTTGATGTTGTTCTCGGATTGGACTTCATGATGTTGGCTCAGGTCATCCCTATCCCCGCTGCTAGCTGCTTGTTGTTCTTAGGGGAAAACCCATGTGTGGTGCCAGCCAACATCTTAACAAAGAGTGGGAAGAAAATGATTTCAGCTTTGTAGTTCAAGGAAGGGGTAAAGAGAGGGGAACCCTCCTTTGTGGTTGTGCCGATCTACAAAGAAGGGTCAGAAGTAGAACCAATACCTGATGGTGTGGGAAAAGTGTTGGAAGAATTCGAAGAGGTGATGCCAAAGATGTTGCCTAAGGTTCTTACCCCTCGACGAGCAGTGGACCATGAAATTGAGCTCCTCCCAGGAGCAAAACCCCCTACTAAGAAAACAGTTAGATGAGCTGCTACAAGTCGAGTTCATCAGACCATCAAAGGCTCTTTTCGGAGCGCCAGTGCTATTTCAGAAGAAGCATGATGGAAGTTTACGATTATGTGTTGACTACAGGGCCCTGAACAAAGTCACCGTAAGAAACAAATATCCCATCCCCCTTATAGCATACTTGTTTGATCAATTGAGTCGGGCCAAGTACTTCTCCAAATTGGACCTGAGATCTGGCTACCATCAGGTCAAAATCGTTGAGGGAGATGAGCCAAAAACCACTTGTGTGACACGGTATGGTGCATTTGAATTTCTTGTTATGCCCTTTTGGACTGACCAATGCTCCTGCCACATTTTGTACATTGATGAATCAGGTATTCCATGACTACCTAGACAAATTTGTAGTCATCTATTTAGACGATATAGTGGTATATAGCTCCACCTTGGAAGAACATAAAGAACACCTACGCCAGGTACTTCAAAGATTACAGGACCACCAGTTATACGTAAAAAGGGAGAAGTGTGCATTTGCTCAGACCCAAATCCATTTTCTCGGTCACATTGTTGAACGTGGCCACATTCGAATGGACATGGAAAAGGTTAGGGCCATCAAGGAGTGGACAACACCGAAGAACGTTAGTGAGCTCTGCTCATTTTTGGGACTAGCCAACTATTATAGAAGGTTTGTGGAAGGGTACTCTCGCAAGACCACGGCCCTCACGGAGCTATTGAAGAAGGAGCATAAATGGTGTTGGACGAGTGAGTGCCAAGAGGCCTTCGAGGGATTGAAAGATACTATTATGAAGGATCCCATCTTAGCTCTCTCTGATATTGAAAAGCCTTTCAAAGTTCAGATGGATGCATCTAATTTTGCTATTGGATGAGTGCTTTTGCAACAACATCAACCGGTAGCATTTGAAAGTAGGAAGCTAAGTGAAGCTGAAAGAAAATATACGACCCAAGAAAAAGAACTCCTGATGGTGGTTCACTACTTGAGGGCTTAGTGACATTACTTGTTAGGTTCACACTTTATCATGAAGACAGACAATGCGGCCGTTAGCCATTTTCTCACCCAACCAAGGCTTACGGCAAAACAAGCTAGGTGGCAGGAATTTTTAATAGAGTTTGACTTTTATTTTGAGCACACCGCTGGAAAGACCAATCAAGTGGCCGATGCATTGAGCAGGCGAGCAGATTTAGCGGCCCTTAGAAGAATTACCCCAATGGCGGCTAGCAGAGCCACTACAGACATTCACAAGTTGATTGGAGATCACTTAGGGAAGGACCCGCAAGCTTGTGCCATCCTGAAGCTAGTGGAAAAAGGGAAGTCCAAGTACTTCTGGCAAGAAAATGGGATCTTATGGACCAAGGGGCCTCGAGTGTTTGTGCCAAGAGCAGAAGATCTGAGACAGATGCTGATGAGGGAATGTCATGACACACTATGGGTAGGACACCCGGGCTGGCAACACACTTTGGTGTTATTGAAATAGGGATACTATTGGCCTCAGATGCGACAAGATGTGATGGACTATACGAAGACTTGCCTCATTTGCCAACAAGACAAGGTTGAAAGGAGGAAACCTGTAGGCATGCTTGAACCACTACCAGTACCCGCCAAATCATGGGAAAGCATCTCCTTCGATTTAATTTCGAGCCTACCCAAGGTTGGTGACCTTGGAGCTATTTTGGTGGTGATTGATCGATTCTCTAAGTACACCACATTCATTCCCGCTCACAAGTATTGCACAGCGGAAGACACAGCTCGACTATTGTTCAAACATGTGGTCAAATACTGGGGCCTCCCTCAAAACATTGTCAGCGATCGAGATCCGAGATTCACGGGGTCCTTCTGGAGAGAACTTTTCAAGATATTGAGGTCCCAACTCAACATCTCCTCAAGCTATCACCCTCAAACTGATGGTCAAACGAAATGGTTCAACGGATTATTAGAGGAATACTTGAGGCACTTTGTTCAAGCCAATCAGAAAGACTGGCCTTCATTATTGGACATGGCTCAACTCTGCTTTAATTCCAACAAAAGCTCTTCCACCAATAAGAGCCCATTTGAGGTGGTCACCAGATAATTACCAAGGCTACCCCACACTTCCTTAGAACAATATGGAGGAAAGAATCTGAGAGCCTTCAATCTCAGTAAGGAGTGGAAACAAAACACAGAGATTGCATAAGCCTACCTAGAGAAAGCATCAAAAGTGGATGAAGAAATGGGCAAACAAGGGTCGTAGGGCTCAACAATTTCAAGTTGGTGATTTGGTTCTTGTCCGACTAGTTCCTGAACAAACCAGGTTCTTGAGAAAGAGAGATCGTAGAATGGTGCACAAATATGAAGGTCCAGTAAGGGTCCTTTCCAAGGTGAGGAATGCTTCTTACAAAATTGACCCACCAAAGTGGATAAAGGTGTACCCAATATTTCATGTGAGCAACCTGAAACCTTTCCATGCAGATCCTATAGATGCTAGCCAAAGGAGCCAACCAGAGCCGCCATCACCATGAAGCCACCTCAGAGCATCGAGTCGAAGAGATCTTAGCTAATAGGGAAACCAAGATATCTCGAAGACTAGTTCAGGAGTACTTAGTGAAGTGGGAGGGATTAGGACTAGAAGAAACCAGTTGGGAGAGAGAACATTACCTCCAGAGATTTCAAAATAAGATCAAAGAATTTTAAGCCAGCAAGTTGATGAGGACGTCGATAGAATAGGTAGGGGAGGATGTCATGAGCCAACCTTGTATACGGCCATGACCGGGACTTAGGTTGCCATAGCCACCCATGTATAGGGCCATGGTCGGGTAGATCCCTTATGCTAGGAAAAGTGTCTCCATTTCAAACATTGTAATGGTTACTGGTAGCATAGCTCTAAAATCTCTAAGGCTCTTTAGGGGGGTGAGCCGACAGCGTAGTGTTGGGCTGTCTCACCGGTTGCTATGCGAGCCTAGGCCACCCACCAAGGGCTGCCCCCTGGCCCTGGTGATGGTGGGAGGTCCCGATGTATGATTCCTGACTATAATAAAACTCACCCCGATTGAATGTCTCGATTGTCACCTCGATGTGTTTTTCTTTTTCTCGATGCGAATATGCCTTCTTGTGTGTGTGCTTGAGATCGATCTCGATATATTGTGTCTTATTGTGAATGCTTGGGACTAACCATGGCTTATGGTTATTTGTTCAGATATCGATCTATTGAAGGCTGACTTGGTTGGGAGCACCCATTCAAGTGCCGCACGGTCTATTACTTGCTGAGAGAAAGCTTAGTCCGTGACACCAGGGACCGGCCCGGTCCCCTCTGCGTGCTGCCGGTCTCGCTGCCACAACCCTCGGTCCGACTGGGGCTTAGACATGGAATGAACTCCCTATGCCTAAGCCAACCAACGAAATGGGCGTGCGGGTGCTCAGCTAGTCGGAGAGACAGAATACGTAAGTCGGGGATCGGCTCGGTCCCCCCTGCGTGCTGTCGATCCTGCTACCGCAACCCTCGATCTGGTCGATCTTAGATTGGGAATGAACTCCGTATGCTTAGATTGGGGATGAACTCCGTATGCCTAAGTCAACCCACGAAACGAGCTTGCAGGCTCAATCGGTCGAAGAGGCCGACCAGAGAGGCATAATGCGTAAGCTAGGGATCAACCTGGTCCCCCTCTACGTGCTGTCGATCCCGCTGCCGGTCCTGCTACCACAACCCTCGGTTCGGTTAGGGCTTAGACATGGAACAAACTCGTATGCCTAAGCCAACCCATGAAACAAGCGTACGGGTGCTCAGCCGACTGGAGAGGCAGAATGCGTAAGCCGAGGATCGACCTGGTCCCCCTGCGTGCTGCCCTGGGCAAAAAAAATACGGCACCAGCACATGCCCGAGCCCAGCATGTGCACCGTGGCTCAAAATCTTAGATTGGGAATGAACTCCGTATGCTTAGACATGGAATGAACTCCGTATGCCTAAGCCAACCCACGAAACGAGCGTACGAACGCTCAGTCGGTCGAAGAGGCAGAATGCGCAAGCTGGGGATCGACCCAGTCCCCCCTTCGTGCTGTCGATCCTGTTGTTGCAACCCTCAGTCCGATCTGATCTTAGACTAGGAATAAACTTCGTATGCATAAGTCAACCCATGAAACGAGAGTACGGGCGCTGAGCCAACCGAAGAGGCATAATGCGTAAGTCGAGGATCTACCCGATCCCCCTCTACATGCTGCCGGTCCCACTGCCACAACCCTCGGTCTGGCTGGGGCTTAGACATGGAATGAATCCCTATGCCCAAGCCAACCCACGAAATGGGCGTGCAGGTGCTCAGTCAGTCGGAGAGGCAGAATACGCAAGCTGAGAATCGGCCCGATCCCTCCTGCGTGCTACTGATCCTGCTGCTGCAACCCTCGTCTGGCTTAATCTTAGACTGGGAATGAACTCCGTATGCTTAGACTGGGGATGAACTCCGTATGCCTAAGTCAACCCACGAAATGAGCGTGCGGGTGCTGAACCGGTCGGAGAGGCTGATCAGAGAGGCATAATGCGCAAGTCGGGATCAGTCGATCCCCCTCTGCATGCTGCCGATCCCGCTCGATCTCGCTGCCAGTCCTGCTGCCCCAACCCTCAGTCCGGCTGGGGCTTAGACATGGAACGAACTCTGTATGCCTAAGCCAACCCACGAAACGAGCGTATGGGTGCTCAGCCGATCGAAGAGGCAGAATGCAAGTCGAGGATCGGCTCAGTCCCCCCTGCGTGCTATCGATCCTGCTACTGGACCTACTGTGCAACCCTCGGTCTGGTCTGATCTTAGATTGGGAATGAACTCCATATGCTTAGACATGGAATGAACTCCGTATGCCTAAGCCAACCCATGAAACAAGCGTGTGGGCGCTCAGTCGACCAGAGAGGCAGAATATGCAAGCCGAGGATCGGCCCGGTACCCCCTGCATGCTGTCGATCCTGCTGCCGCAACCCTCGATCCGATCTGATCTTAAATTGGGAATGAACTTTGTATGCCTAAGTCAACCCACGAAACGAGCGTACGGGCATGAGCTCGTCGGATAGGCATAATGCGCAAGCCAGGATCGGCCCGTCCCCCTCTACGTGTTACCGGTCCCGCTGCCACAACCCTCGGTCCGGTTGGGGCTTAGACACAGAATGAACTCCCTATGCCTAAGCTAACCCACGAAATGGGCGTGTGGGCGCTCAGCCTGCCGGAGAGGCAGAATGCGCAAGCCGGGATCGGCCCGTCCCCCTGCGTGCTGTCGATCCTGTTATCGTAACCCTCAATCCGATCTGATCTTAGACTGGGGATGAACTCCGTATGCCTAAGTCAACCCACGAAACGAGCGTACGGGCGCTCAGCCGACCGGAGAGGCAGGATGCGCAAGCCGGGGATCGAACGGGTGGTAGGTGGGTTCAAGAACATCTTCATATTTCTGCCATGCCAATGCCATTTTTATGGCTTGTAAATTCATACAATGGTCCCCTAAGCCTTCATGTGAAGTTTCGTGGCAAGACGACCCGTTTTCTATTTTTCACGATTTTTGAAACTTTTTGCAGTTCGGGATTTTTTAAAATTTTTTTAGAAAGAGTTTTGTCCCCAAATTTGGTAGAGGTGATCCTTGTATTTTTGTTGGCATGCACAAAAATATTCAGCTAAAAACTCGAAGTGGAGAAGATTTTGTGACCCTTGTAGACACCCAATTTGGTCTAGGCCCGGATCAATTGGGCCTGGTCCAAATGGGTAAGTCCAATTTTATTTTTGTTATTTTTTTATTATTTTATTCTATATTTTATATATATTTTCCTTTATATCCTATGTATTTATTATTTATTTATTATAACTATTTATTAATATATATTTTTTTATTTTATATTTTATTTATTTTTGTATTTTTATTTATCTAATTATATATCTTTATTATTATTTTTATTTATCCTATAATATTTTTTTGATTTATCTTTTCTAATTATCTATTATTTTTTTATTTGATTTTTATTTTGGAAGGTTGAGATTGAAGGCTGAAGAATCCTACTGGAATGGGGATTCAATCAGAAGAGTCCAGATTGGATTCAAAGATTGAATCCCCGTCCAAAGAGGAATTGGGATTGATCAGAAACTCCTGATCAATCCCTATAAAAGGGACCTCCTGGAACAAAACACACAGAGAGAAAAAACGTGAGCAAAGCTACTGATTTGAGAGATAGAAGAGTATAGAAGGCTAAGAAGTATTCTGGGAGTTAGTAGGAATTTTTTTGAAGATTTTGGGTGATTTTTTTCTGGGAATTTTTGGAAAATTCCAGATTTCGGTTGAATTTTTCGGTGAAAGTTGAATTTTTTGACGAAAATTTCAGCCAACTTTGAAGTTTCTGACGAGCTGCCCAGTTTTCAGCGACCTTTCCCAGAAACCGACCACCTTCCGACCAACTTTCGACCAACTTTAGGCCAAAAATCCAGATTTCAATGAAATTTTCCAGAATCTGGCGTACATTCAACTGGAGTTCTTCAGCAGTTTAGAGAGAAGCGGGAGAGAAGGGGAAGAAGAGAGAGAGAAGGAAGGAGCTTTCTGTCGAAAAACAGAGGGAAGAGCCTTATATACCCTCCCAAAACGATGTCGTTTTTGCCTTAAGTGACCCAGAGGATCCGCGTGTTTTGCCGAGATCCGACCGACCCGAGCGTCGACCCGCTTCCTGACCTGCGCGTGTCTGCCCCCTCGAGCCAAGCGAGCCGGCCGAGCTCCAAAGCCGCTTCTTCGAGCCGTTTTTTCTTCCTTGAGCCAAGCCGAGCCGAGCCGTACTCCGAGCCGCTCCAGTTTTTTTTTTTGAATTTTTTTATTTTATTTATTATTTTTTATTTTATTTATTTATTTTTATTTATTAGATTAGGTTTATTTAGTATCCTTTTTACCTTTATTTTATTTTTATCTTGGTTTTACTTTTCTTTTTTTATTTTATTTTTTTATTTTCACTTTTATTTTGTTTTATTATTTTATTTTCTTTAAATAAAAATAAAAAAAGAATATTTTTGGGGAAAAGTTGAAAGTATCAATTTTCCTTAAAAATAAAATTTCAAAAAAGGGTTTTTTTTAGGAAAAGTTGAAAGTATCAATTTTCCTTAAAAATAAATTTTCAAAAAAAAGTTTTTGAGGAAAAGTTGAAAGTATCAATTTTCCTTGAAAATAAAAGTTTCCAAAAAATATTTTTGGGGAAAAGTTGAAAGTATCAATTTTCCTTAAAAATAAATTTTCAAAAAAATCAATTTTTGGGGAAAAGTTGAAAGTATCAATTTTCCTTAAAAATAAATTTTCAAAAAAATCAATTTTTGAGGAAAAGTTGAAAGTATCAATTTTCCTCGAAATTAAAGTTTCAAAAAAATATTTTTAGGGAAAAGTTGAAAGTATCAATTTTCCTGCACAAAAACAATCATTCTTTCCTTCCTTTTTATTTTGATTTTGATTTTTTCTTTAAATAATCCGACGATGGAGCCTCTGCAAGTGAAACAGTAGTCTTTCTTGCATACTCTTGAGGTGAGGGGATTTTCTCAATTTTCTGCTAAAAGTATTAGAGTCAATTGAGAATAATTTCCAATAATTAATTACTTGGTAAAATTTTAAGGCTCATTGGATAACACAAATTTCAGCTGGTACCATCTTTTGATGGGCGTTGTGAGGGTGCTATAACCTTCCTCACACGTAACCGAACTCTCGAACCCTGTTCTGGTTAGTAGACCTGAACCTATTCTTTTAGGGACCCTTAAACTTAGGTGTTCCCTAAAAGGACAGATTCCATAGGTGGCCAATCGCACCTAGATAAAAAAAGATTGGTGGCGACTCCTAAAAGTCAATGTCTAGCGATAGATCCCGGATCTAGACGTTCTGATACAGCTTGGCGACTCCACTGGGGACTTTGAGAGTCAGGCCAGCAAATAATTTGTGTTATCCAAAAGCCTAATAAAATTGAACCCTTTTGTATATATGTATTATTATTCATTCATGTTTATTTACTTTATTAATTATGTCATTCATGTGCATGTGCATAACATGAGCTCTATACCCGAGCTCCGTCCCTCTAGGAGGGAGTAAAGTACCTATTGCTTTCGTGAGGTCTAATGCCTCCGCAGTGGCTAGCGAAATACTCCCACTCAAATTGAACCTTTTTCGCTTGTAGCCTGTAATGGGTGAGGATTAGGGTGCCTTACTAGTCTGTGATGGACAAGGATGTAAGGAACAATTTGAGGACCTTTAGACTTTGACCCTAAAACCGCATATAGTGAACCTTAAGAGTGCCTAACCTATAGATAAAGCCATCACTCTTCCCTTTTAGAATTGACCAAAAGCATAGGATTCATTCCTTTTACTTTGTGTGATGTTTAAATTTACTTAGTTATTTGTTCTTTTTTTTTGGGTATACTAACCTTTTTCTTATTCTTTTGCATTGGTTCATACGCATATCATAAAGTTGCATAAAGAACATTTGCTTGAAAAACGGTCTTCAACAAATTTTTTTTCATGGACGCCAATGAACGCTTAGTTTGTTCTTCATCAGTATTAGCACCCTGTGGGACACCTAATGAAGTAAGGGCCCAATCAGAAAAGATTCAACTGAAGATGAGAGATTGCTTGCCAATTGGGTATGACTCTACTCTATCTCAAGAAATATCTATCCTCCTCAAACAGAATAAGTTAGAGGATTTGGTTGATATCTGGAAGAAGATGAGTTCATCAAGACAAGAGCAGTTTTGTCAGAAACATGGGCATATAGCACACCTTCTAGCAGTGGTTGTCGATGATCAACTAATCAAAACTGCAACATAATTCTAGGATCCTGCATACAAGTGCTTCATTTTTAATGAAGCTGATATGACTCCCACCATCGAAGAATACTCGATTTTGTTGGGTCTACACCTCAAGACTCCTAATAAGATATATGTCAAAAAACATAAGCTAGGATTTCGTAAAAGTCTGGCTCAACTCATGGGGATAGACAAGGAAGTTGTGGATTCTCATACAAAGAAGAAACAAGAACAGGTCTGCCTACCTTGGAAGTTCTTTCATGAGTTTCTGATACAGCATGCCAATGAAGAACGGGGGTTAGACATATTTGCCTTGGCTATATACGGACTAGTAATCTTTCCAAAGGTTTTGGGGTATGTTGAAATAGCGGTGGTTGATTTCTTCGAGAGTGTGATCAATGGTTGTAATCCTTCAACGGTAATATTAGCAGAGACTATCAGATCTTTGAGTTATTGTCGTCGGAATGGAGGGCGCTTCATAGGATGCATACAGTTATTGTACTTGTGGATGAAAAGCCATTTTGAACAAGGAAATGGTGCTTTCTCGAAGCTTTATATCCGTAATCATTTTTCGATCAAAGAATTCTGTGAAAGTGGGTGGTCAAAGCGGAAGTCTAAACAAGAATGGATAACTTTCTTACAAAAGTTGAAAAGTGCCAGGGTGAGATGGTTGGCCCCATGGATGAATCGTGAGCCTATGTTGTATCAATGTGGGGATAGTACAGTGGTTCCACTTCTGGGTTTATGAGGAGTAACAAATTATGCACCACTCTTAGTGAGAAGGCAATTGGGGGGAGAACAGTTTATTCCTATGACTTATGGGCTTCATCAGTTAAACTTCTCTTACAGTGAGCCTAAAGCATTTCAAAGGATGAATGAGATGATTAAAGCATGGAAAAATCCCCAAAGAGTGAGTCCTGGACCGTTCACTGAAAAAGTCACCCCAGGGTACTTGGTTTGGAGAACAAAGAGAAGACAAGAAATGGTATTCACTTATGAAATCTCTCAACCACCAACAGAAGAAAAACTTGAAGAGACACCATCAGAGTTAGAGCTGGCAACAAAAGAATTTGAGTTTGAAAAGATCAAGTTAAAGAAAGAAATTCAGGAACTTCAAGAAGAAAAAGCCCAGTGGAAAGGTAGAGCCGAAAGTTATGAAGTTAAAGTTCACAAGATTGCTAGAGAACGTGATACAGCTACTGAAGATCTAGCAAAGTTACACCAGGAGCATAAGAGGCTATGTGTGAGAGAAAGGGCCAAAGAAATAACCATTGTCGAGCTGACTGAGGAAAATACAAGATTAAAACAAGAGTATGCCGAATTGGAAGAAGAAAGTACCGAAGCACAGGCAAAAATTAACATGCTAAACAGTTATTTGAGCAGGCTAAGTTAAAAGTTGGATGAACAAGGAGACCATATCACTGCATTGGTTAGAGAACATAGAGAATTATCATACCAAGTCTGGTGTGGTAAAAGAGAGAACCTAAGAAGGCAGAAATACATTGAGCACTTAACAACCCAAATTCATAAAGGGGTGTGTAAGGCAAGAGAGATGGTGGAAGAGGCAGAGGCATTAAGACAAGTGGTGGCCCTAGTAGGAGAACATGGACAGCGTCTCTTGAACTTCATAGAAGAAGCCAAGGCCCAGTATGAACAGATTAAACAATTTTATGGTTATAATTCTAGGATGATAAACTCAATGTAGATCAAAGTTTTTTGGAATAAATGAAATTTTTTAGTTGAATACCGTTTTAAGGCAAATGTTCTTTGCATACATGTATTTTTCATTCATTGCATTCTCATTCATTACACTTAACAAAGCAACCATGTGATGATCATGCAAATTTACTAATTCTGAGATATGGTACTCAAGGTCCCAGGATAGCTCCATCTAGTGAAAATCCTGCCTATCGATACAACACAAGATCCAGAGCAAGGCAAATGGAGGAAGAAAGTTCCCATAGATTTGAAAACATAGAAAAAGCACAAGAGAAGATTGAAAGTGAGCTAAGCAAGATTCTGGAGGCTCTTAATAATATGAATAAAGGAAAAGGAGTTGTAGAAAATACAAGCCAGCAAGTTCCCCCATTACAAGAAGTGGCTGACCCTTTGTACCCTCCAGGTTTTGGCCCACCTCAGGCCCAGTCTGCCCAAGAGGTCCCGCCACAACACTTCGCATATCCAACATATCCTGGAATGCCATCAACTTTCAACCCAGGGCAGTATAATAGTTATATAAATCCTGTCTTCACTGAAAAGGCAGCAGAACCAATTCTTGATCTAGATGATTTAAAAGAGAAGGAGAAGAAAAAATGAGAGTGGAAGTTCAGGAAAGTTCCAAGATTAGCATGCTAGAGCAAAGGCTAAGGGCTGTGGAAGGATTTAGCTTTTATGGGTCAGTTGATACTGCTGGGCTCTGCTTAGTTCCTGATATGGTTATCCCCCATAAGTTCAAAGCACCGAAATTTGAAAATATGACGTACAAGGCCCAAAACCCACATCACCATGTATTGTAGGAAGATGGTAGCTCATGCGCATGATGAAAAACTATTGATACATGTTTTCCAGGACAGTTTTACTGGCTCTGCGGCCAGATGGTATGTTCAGTTGGATAGGACTCGCATTCGTTCTTGGAGCGATATGGCACATGACTTTATCAGTCAATATCGACATATCATGGATTTGGCCCCTGATCATTTGTCTTTACAGAATCTGGAGAAAACGGCAAACGAGTCTTTTAAAGAGTATGCCCAGAGATGGAGGGATGTTGCTTCTTAGGTACAACCTCCTCTGACTGAGAAAGAAACTACAGTGCTGTTTGTTAGCACTTTAAAACCTCCCTATTATGAAAAGATGATAGGGAATGCAACGAAAAATTTTGCTGATATGGTAATCTCAGGAGAAATCATTGAGAGTGCCATCAAAAATGGCAAGCTAGAAGGAAATGAAGCATCTAGCAAAAGAGTCCTAAAGAAAAAAGAAACTGAAGCTCAAGCTGTGAGCTTTGATAGATAGCAACTTAGAGGTTATTCATCTTACCCACCACCAGAATATCTGCCATATCACCCCGCTGTAAATAACACTTCCTTTCACCCATACCAACCATTTACACAACCACCATACCCCCAAACATATCAAGCCCCTCATAGACCCCAAAATACCATGTACAGTCCTAACATTCAAAGACCCCAAAATCGCCCAACTAACCCTATTGGTGGCTCGCGGGAGCAACGAACTACTCGTGAGAAACCTATTTTTGACCCAATTCCAATGACCTATTTGGAATTATATAAGGAGCTCTACAACAATCATTTGATTGCTCCAAGTAAATTGGAACCCTTCAAGCCACCTTACCCCAAGTGGTATGATCCCACCGCCCACTGTGACTACCATTATGGGATTGCTGGTCACTCTACCGAAAATTGCACTACCCTGAAACATAAAGTGCAACGGTTGATCAAGGATGGGATGATTTGCTTTGATACTGGAGGGATGACTGCGTCGAATGTTAGTGGCAATCCTTTGCCAAATCATAATGTGAATGCTATAGGTGAAGAACAGGAGTGCCATGTGAAGAAGGAAGTGGCAGATATTAAGACACCTTTCAGCCAACTGTTCGATATTTTATGAAGAACAAACATGATATAACTAGTAAGTCCACATAGCTATCATGGAGCATATATAGCTGGCACTAGTTGTAAGTATCATAGTGGGGCAATGGGCCATTCCATTGAGACCTGTGAGCAGTTTCACCAAGAGGTGCAAAAACTCTTAGATTCACATCAAATGGAGATTTATGAAGAAAGAAAAGACTTGAAGAATGCTGAAGTGTACATGACTGATAGGCCTGTAAAGTTGTTTCCAAAACTAGTGACAATTCAGTGTGGGAACAAACCAAAGTCAGTCATAGATAAACTCATCCCCAGGCTGGTAACTTTTAAAGTCTCGACTCTTTTTCCATACAAAGATGATAAAGCTGTACCTTGGAGATATGGCTGTGACACTATAGTTCAAGGGCAGAAAGAAGAGGTCTCCAAAGTCGATGCTTCCAATATAACTGGTGTAGGAGGCATTACTCGAAGTGGGAGATGTTACACTCCAGAAATGTTAGAGAAAGCTAGAAGGGAGAAAGCTAAAGAAGGAGAAAGATGGAATAATCCTGAGATAGAACCTGAAGAAGATCAACCGAAGCCAGTATCAGAAAGAGAGGTTTGTGAATTTCTGAAGCTGGTAAAACATAGTGAGTATTCTGTTGTGAAACAGTTGAATAAAATGCCAGCTCGAATCTCATTATTATCACTGTTGCTGAACTCAGAGCCACACCGAAATGCCCTACTGAAAGTGTTGAATCAGGCATACGTGGCACATAATGTATCTGTTGAATATGTGAACCACCTGGCTGGAAATTTAGTCATGCCAAATCACATTTCATTCAGCTATGATGAGATTCCTTTGGAGGGAAAAAGAAATGCCAAGGCTCTACATATCACAGTCAAGTGCAAGAGCCATATTATAGCTAAGGTCCTTATCGATAATGGCTCTGCTATCAACATCATGCCTATGTCAACTTTGGCAAGGCTACCCATTGATTATTCTCATATGAGGGATAGTCAGATGATTGTGAGAGCCTTTGATGGGACCAGAAAAGAAGTCTTGGGGGATATTGAAATGCCTTTACAAATTGGGCCTTGCACCTTCAATATAAAATTTCAAGTGATGGATATCTCTCCATCCTACAGCTGTCTGTTAGGAAGACCATGGATTCACATGGCAGGAGCTGTGCCTTCTACTTTGCACCAGAAGATCAAGTTCAATGTAGAAGGTCAATTGGTAGTGGTAGTTGGGGAGGAAGACATGCTAGTGACCCAACCATTGAACACTCCATACGTAGAGGCTACCGAAGAAGCATTGGAATGCTCCTATCGATCTTTTGAATTGGTCAATTCTATAGGGGAAGGATTTTAAAGTCAACTTTTTTCAAAGATAGTGGTGAGCCAAGTCATCAACAAGGGCTGGTATCCAGGACTTGGGCTAGGCAAAAACTTGCAGGGAATTAAAGAACCTCCAACAATAATAAACAATAGCGACAGGGTGGGCCTAGGCTATGAGATGGCAGAGTGGGAAGTCAAAAGAAGGCCATCAAGAAAGACAGCAAGATTGATGTTTATCCCACACTTGTATGAAACCTTCAGACCTGGAGGATTCATGTACCCAGATGCAAGCAAAAGTGTGGAAGATGATTTTGCCCAGTTAGCCATTAATGCTGTTGAAGATGAAGTGAGGGTTAATCAAGAGGAGTGGGTTCGCCTTTGTCTACCAGATTTTGAGCTCAATAATTGGAGTGCCATCGAGATGCCTTTGACTTTTGATTTTGATACAATGTAATTGTAACATCCCAACAGCTATTGCCCAAGGCATTGGGGTGATCTTTTTTGTTCGGGCCATTCATCATTTATTATTTTTAATAAAAATTAAGAAGTATGCATTTTCATTCATTTCTTCTTGTGTCTTCATTATTTTCATCTCTCCAAGCACATCTTGCCAACATATCCTATTTCATTCAATTGCAGGTCTTTAAATGAACATGAAGATAATCATGATAACAATCAAGAGGTTAGCTTTGAGAATTCAATTAACACTGATGAACTTGACAATGAAGAAAATTCTGAAGAATATGTTATGCCTCCGGACCTAATGAGGATGATTGAACAAGAGAATAAGCCAATTGAGCCTCATCAGAAGGTAGTGGACTTAGTGAATCTGGGAGATGAAGAAAATAAAAAAGAGGTTAGAATGGGCACTTCACTTTCATCTAGAGATAGGCAACGATTGGCAGACCTACTTCAAGAATTTATAGATATATTTGCTTGGTCTTACCAGGATATGCCAGGGCTGAGCACAGAAATAGTGGAGCACAGGTTACCTTTAAAGCCAGAATGTAAGCCAGTTCAGCAGAAACTGAGACGGATGAAGCCTGAAATGCTACTAAAGATTAAAGAGGAGGTGAAGAAACAATTTGATGCAGGTTTTCTACAAGTGGCTAAGTATCCAGAATGGGTAGCCAATATAGTCCCAGTTCTTAAGAAAGATGGAAAAGTATGAATGTGTGTAGACTATCGGGACTTGAATAAGGCTAGTCCAAAGGATAACTTTCTTTGCCTCATATTGACACACTGGTAGATAACACGGCTAAGCATTCGATTTTCTCCTTTATGGATGGTTTTTCGGGGTATAATCAGATAAAAATGGCTGCGGAGGATATGGAAAAGACTACTTTTGTGACCATGTGGGGAACCTTCTGCTATAAAGTCATGCCTTTTAGGCTAAAGAATGCTGGGGCAACATATCAAAGAGCCATGGTATTACTATTCCATAACATGATGCACAAAGAGATTGAGGTGTATGTAGACGATATGATTGCAAAGTCTTGTGAGGATGAAGATCATGTTACTAGCCTCAGAAAGTTATTTGAAAGATTGAGAAAATTTCAGCTCAAATTAAACCCAGCCAAGTGCACCTTTGGGGTAAAGTCAGGGAAGTTGCTAGGCTTTGTGGTCAGTGAAAGAGGAATTGAAGTCGATCTCGATAAGATATGGGCCATCCAAAATTTGTCACCTTCCAACACACCAAAAGAAGTTCGAGGTTTTTTGGGGAGATTGAACTACATTTCTCGGTTCATCTCTCAGCTTACTTACAAATGTGATCCCATATTTAAGCTTCTCCGTAAGAATAATCCTGGGAAATGGAATGAAGAATGTCAAGAGGCGTTTGATTAAATTAAGCAATATTTATCGAACCCTCCAGTATTGGTGCCACCTATTCCAGGGAAACCTTTAATCTTATACTTAATCGTATGTGAAAATTCAATGGGATGTGTGCTGGGACAGCAAGACGAGGCCAACCGAAAGGAGAGAGCTATTTACTATCTGAGTAAAAAGTTCACTGAATATGAATCCAAGTATTCTTCATTGGAGAAAATGTGTTGTGCATTAGCGTGGACTGCCAAAAGACTCAGACAGTATATGCTCTATCATACTACATGGCTCATAGCGAAACTGGATCCAATTAAGTATATCTTCGAGAAACCTTCTTTATCTGGGAGAATCGCTAGATGGCAAGTAATGCTCTCGAAATACGATATTATATACGTGAGCCAAAAAGCAATAAAAGGAGGCACTATAGCAAAATTTCTTACAGATCGTGCTACTGAAGACTATGAGCCGATGAAGCTGGAATTCCCTGACGAAGACTTAATGACTATTTCCCAACCGGAGGAAGGGGAACATGTAGAAAAATGTTGGAGAATGTACTTTGATGGAGCTGCTAATGCCTTGGGGCATGGAATTGGGGCAATTCTGATTTCTCCAGAAGAACAATACTGTCCTGTAACAGCGAGGTTAAATTTCAATTGCACAAATAACATCGCTGAATATGAGGCATGTGTCCTGGGCTTGCAAGCTGCTATAGATAGAAGAGTGAAAGTACTGAAAGTGTTTGGAGACTCAGCTCTAGTCATATATCAGTTGAAAGAGAATGGGAGATGAGAGATTCAAAACTCGTTCCGTATCATAAGTATATTCTAGAGTTGATGAAACAATTTGAAGATATCCAGTTTGATCACTTACCTCGAGAAGAGAATTTGATTGCTGATGCATTGGCTACTCTGGCTACAATGATTCGAGTTAATGATAATACCGACATTCAGCCCATCAAGTTAGATGTTAAGGATATACCAACTTATTGTTCTAATGTAGAGGGAGAAGAAGATGGAAAGCCTTGGTATTATGACATCTTACAGTATGTCAATGATCAGTAGTATCCAGTTCAAGCAACAAAAAATGATAAAAAGGTCATTCAAAGATTGGCTATGAGCTTTTTCCTGGATGGGGATGTCCTGTACAAAAGAAGCAAGGATCAAGTATTATTGAGGTGCTTAAATGAGACTGAAGCGAAGAAAATCATTAAAGAGGTGCATGATGGAATATGTGGGGCACATACTAGTGGACATGTGATGGCAAGACAGATCATGAGAGTGGGATATTACTGGTTGACGATGGAGAATGATTGCATTGACTATGCTCGTAAATGCCATAAATGCCGGATATATGCTGATAAGATCCATGCTCCACCATCTGCTTTACATGTTATGGCACCACCATGGCCATTTTCATGTGGGGCAATGGATGTCATTGGCCCAATCACCCAAAGGCCTCTAACCGACACAGATTCATTTTTGTGATGATAGATTATTTCACAAAATAGGTAGAAGCAGCATCATATGCAATGTGACACACTCCGTGGTTTGTAAGTTCATAAAAAAGAGATCATCTGTAGATATGGACTTTCCGAGAGAATTATTTCAGACAATGCTAAGAATCTAAATAGTAAGATGATGCAAGATATATGTGCTCAATACAAGATCAAGCATCATAACTGGTACCATACCATCCGAAAATGAATGGGGCAGTTGAGGCACCAATAAGAACATAAAGAGGATTTTGGAAAAGATGACAGAGACTTACAAAGATTGGCATGAGAAGTTACCATTTGCATTGCATGCATATCGAACAGTCAGTTCACACCTCTACTGGGGCAACCCCATTTTCTTTGGTTTATGGGATGGAAGCTGTACTACCAGTGGAAGTAGAGATCCCCTCTTTGAGAGTTTTAAAAGAAGTTGAGTTGGAAGAAGCTGAATGGATCCGAGAACGTTATGAGCAGTTAAATTTCATAGAAGAAAAGAGATTGACTGCATTGTGCCATGGTCAGCTATATCAAAGGAGAATGATGAGGGCTCATGATAAGAAGACTCGGCCCCGTTGCTTTCGAGAAAAAGAGTTGGTTTTGAAAAGAATTCTCCCAATCCAGCATGATAGTAGAGAAAAATGGACTCTAAATTGGGAAGGGTCGTATGTGGTGAAACGGGCTTTTTCGGGTGGAGCGCTGATACTGACTAAGATGGATGGAAATGATTTATCCTATTTTATAAATTCTGATGCTGTGAAGAAATACTATGCTTGAAAAAAATTAAAAAAAGAAAAAAATGATGAAATAAAAAAAAGAGAAAAAATAAAAAAATGAAAAAAGAAAAAGTGAAAAAGGAGGACTCAAGGCGAAAACCCTAAAAGGGCGATTTGAGTCATAGGGGGTTTGTCTAAGTTGAAAACCTAAAAAGGCAGCTTAGATAAAGAGAATACAGCATTGAATTTAAAAGTCCGCTGATATGAAGGCTAGCAAATTCGAAAGAGTTCCAAGTTGTTAAATACATCTGAGGATTGAGTTTTCAGAAAGAACTTTGAGATGTGTTATCATGATTATCTGATTGTTCATTTTGGGCTTTGTCCCCATACCTATCCTTGTAATTCTTTCTTGGCCAAAGTTTGCCAACATTTTGCTAATAAAAAAAACATTTTATTTCATTCTTTGTGCCTTTTTCTGATGACTGTTTCCCAACCATTCATATTCCTTTCTTCTTAGTACCCCACCATGGAAGAAATGTGCAAATGCATTCTTACTTTTTGAGTTTGAAATAATGATTGATGAATGAATAACAACGTAAAAAGATTTTTTACATTACATTGAATAAATCAAGAGTGATAAAGGCAGAATCGAGATGTTCAGTTCCTGATTAGGACATTGAATCTGGGAAGAGATTTTTTTACAGGAAGATTATGAGTGGAAGAAACAATTAAGAGCTACACTGGTTCAATCTTAGAAGAGCAGTGTAATTGGATCTCTGAAGAATCAAAAGGCTTGATGCCCAAGAGAAAGCTTGAGAAACTTGAGTACCATACATTGAACAGGAATTAATTGGCCAACATTTGCATAGCATGCATTGAAATTCATATGCATTTGCATAGCATACACTACTTTCAGGAAAGTATAGTGTATAGATTCAAGAAGCAGGGGTGTTCCAACATCCCACATAGAGAAGACAGATATCAAGATATTTTGCAAAATTGAAAAAGGAAAAGCTTGTCAGGTAAGTTCCTAATCCTTGAAATAGGATGTCTTTTGGTATCAGGGTTGATT
Organism: Durio zibethinus; assembly: GCF_002303985.1. Next base: position 10,555,375 of record NW_019167826.1, read on the forward strand.
TATAAGACCTTTGGGCGTAATCTCCTGAAATTCCTTCAAACACAACTTTCAACTCCTTTGGACATGATTGTCAAGGAGCAATTTACTTTTCAAAGTCGTGGTGCCTCTGTTTAGAGGAGCAATTTACTTTTCAAAAGTCGTGGTGCCTCTGTTTAGAGAGCAATTTACTTTCAAAGTCATGGTGCCTCTGTTCTGTTTAGAGGAGCAATTTACTTTCAAAAGTCGTGGTGCCTCTGTTTAGAGGAGCAATTTATTTTTCCAAAGTCATTGAGCCTCTGTTTAGAGGAGCAATTTTTTTCAAAGTTGAGCCTTTAGAGGAGCTTGGTAAAAAAAAACAAAAACAAAAACAAACAAAAAAATATAAAAAAATCAAAAAATGAAAATGTTGAGTTGAATTTTGATTGGGTGTCTACGTCTTTGCGCAATTTCTGTTTTACAGAAAATGTGCAAAGAGGGGCAGCTGTAGACACCCAATTTGGTCCAGGCCCGGATCAATTGGGCCTGGTCCAAATGGGTAAGTCCAATTTTATTTTTGTTATTTTTTATTTTTTTATTATTTTATTCTATATTTTATGTATATATTTTCCTTTATATCCTATGTATTTATTATTTATTTATTATTACTATTTATTAATATATATTTTTTTTATTTATTTATTTTTGTATTTTTATTTATCTAATTATATATCTGTTATTATTATTATTTTTTATTTATCCTATAATATTTTTTTGATTTATCTTTTCTAATTATCTATTTTTTTTATTTGATTTTTATTTTGGAAGGTTGAGATTGAAGGCTGAAGAATCCTACTGGGAATGGGGATTCAATCAGAAGAGTCCAGATTGGATTCAAAGATTGAATCCCCGTCCAAGAGGAATTGGGATTGATCAAAAACTCCTGATCAATCCCTATAAAAGGGACCTCTTGGAACAGAACACAAAGAGAGAAAAATGTGAGCAAAAGCTACTGATTTGAGAGATAGAGAGTATAGAAGGCTAAGAAGTATTCTGGGAGTTAGTAGGAATTTTTTTGAAGATTTTGGGCGATTTTTTTCTGGGAATTTCTGGAAAATTCCAGATTTCGGTTGAATTTTTCGACGAAAGTTGAATTTTTTCGATGAAAATTCCGGCCAACTTTGAAGTTTCCGGTGAGCTGCCCAGTTTTCGGTGACCTTTCCCAGAAACCGACCACCTTTCGGCCAACTTCCGGCCAAAAATCTAGATTCCGATGAAATTTTCCAGAATCCGACGTACATTCAACCGGAGTTCTTCAGCAGTTTAGAGAGAAGCAGAGAGAAGGGAAGAAGAGAGAGAGAGGGAAGGAGCTTTCTGTCGAAAAACAGAGGGAAGAGCCTTATATACCCTCCCAAAACGACGTCGTTTTTGCCTTAAGTGACCAGAGGATCCGCGTGTTTTACCGAGATCCGACCCGACCCGAGCGTCGACCCGCTTCTTGACCCGCATGTCTGCCCCCTCCGAGCCGAGCCGAGCTCCAAAGCCTTTCTTCGAGCCATTTTTTCTTCCTTGAGCCGAGCCGAGCCGAGCCGTACTCCGAGCCGCTCCAGGTTTTTTTTTTGAATATTTTTTTTTTATTATTTGTTTTTTTTAATTTATTAGATTAGGTTTATTTAGTAATCCTTTTTACCTTTATTTTATTTTTTATCTTGGTTTTACTTTCTTTATTTTAATTTTATTTTTTTATTTTCAACTTTTATTTTGTTTTTATTATTTTATTTTCTTTAAATAAAAATCAAAAAAGAATATTTTTGGGGAAAAGTTTGAAAAGTATCAATTTTCCTTGAAAATAAAATTTCAAAAAAATGTTTTTGGGGAAAAGTTGAAAGTATCAATTTTCCTTAAAAATAAATTTTCAAAAAATATTTTGGGGAAAAGTTGAAAGTATCAATTTTCCTTAAAAATAAATTTTCCAAAAAAAATCATTTTTGGGGAAAAGTTGAAAGTATCAATTTTCCTTAAAATAAATTTTCAAAAAAATCAATTTTTGAGGAAAAGTTGAAAGTATCAATTTTTCCTGCATAAAAACATCATTCTTTCCTTCCTTTTTTATTTTGATTTTGAATTTTGATTTTTCTTTAAATAATTCCGACGATGGAGTCTCTGCAAGTGAAACAGTAGTCTTTCTTGCATACTCTTGAGGTGAGGGGATTTTCTCAATTTTCTGCTAAAAGTATTAGAGTCAATTGAGAATAATTTCTAATAATTAATTACTTGGTAAAATTTTTAAGGCTCATTGGATAACATAAATTTCAGCTGGTACCATCTTTTGATGGGCGTTGTGAGGTGCTATAACCTTCCTCACACGTAATCGAACTCCGAAACCCTGTTCTGGTTAGTAGACCTGAACCTATTTTTTTAGGGACCCTTAAACTTAGGTGTTCCCTAAAAGGACAGATTCCATAGGTGGCCAATCGCACCTAGATAAAAAAAGATTGGTGGCGACTCCTAAAAGTCAATGTGTAGCGATAGATCCCCGGATCTAGATGTTCTGATACAACCCTTTGAAAAAAGTGTCCCCATTTCAGACACTTTAATAGCTACTGGCAGCAAACCTATAAAATCTCAAATGCTCTTTAAGGGGGTGTGAGTTCTCGAGGTTTGATGAGGGATAGGGGGCCAATATAAGGGCCAAGTACCAGCACCCATCGCACATCATGTGTGCACACCCCCGACCCCCCAATCGCCGGAACCCCCAATGCCACCGGCTAGGCTCTCCGCGATGCTCTGGCGATGGTGCCCCGGGTGAAAAAAATACGGCACCAGTACATGCCCTAGCCCAGCATGTGCACCGTGGCTCAAAATCTTAGACTGGGAATGAACTCCGTATGCTTAGACATGGAATGAACTCCGTATGCCGAAGCCAACCCACGAAACGAGAGTGCGGGTGCTCAGTCGGTCGGAGAGGCAAAATGTGCAAGCCGGGGATCGGCCTGGTCCCCCCTACGTGCTGTCGATCCTGCTGCCTCAACTCCTGGTCTGATCCAAACTTAGACTGGGAATGAACTCTGTATGCATAAGTCAACCCACGAAACGAGCGTACGGGCATTGAGCCACCCGAAGAGGCATAATGCGCAAGCCGAGGATCGGCTCGGTCCCCCTCTGCTTGCTGCCGGTCCCGCAGCCATAACCCTCGGTCCGGTTGGGGCTTAGACATGGAATGAACTCCCAATGCCTAAGCCAACCCACAAAACGGGTGTGCGGGCACTCAGCCGATCGAAGAGGCAGAATACGCATGTCGGGGATCAGCCCGGTCCCCCCTGCATGCTGCTGATCTTGCTGCCACAACCCTCGATCTGATCCGATCTTAGACTAGGAATGAACTCCGTATGCTTAGACTGGGGATGAACTCCTATGCCTAAGTCAACCCATGAAACGAGCGTGCGGCGTCTGAGGCCGGCCGGTGAGGCATAATGTGCAAGCTGGGGATTAGCCCAGTCCCCCTCTGCGTGCTGTCGATCCGCTGTCGGTCCTGCTGCCACAACCCTCTGTCCGACTGGGGCTTAGACATGGAATGAACTCCGTATGCCTAAGCCAACCCACGAAACGAGCATGCGGGCGCTCAGCCGATCGAGAGGCAGAATGCGCAAGCCGGGGATCGAACGGGTGGTAGGTGGGTTCAAGCACATCTTCATATTTCTGCCATGCCAATGCCATTTTTATGGCTTGTAAATTCATACAATGGTCCCCTAAGCCTTCATGTGAAGTTTCGTGGCAAGAGGACCCGTTTTCTATTTTTCATGATTTTGAAACTTTTTACGGTTCGGGATTTTTTAAAATTTTTTAGAAAGATTTTTGTAACCAAATTTGGTAGAGGTGATCCTTGTATTTTTTTTTGCATGCACAAAAAAATTCAGCTAAAAACTCGAAGTGGAGAAGATTTTGTGACTGTTTGAAAAAAGTGTCCCCATTTCAGACACTTTAATGGCTACTGGCAGCCAACCTATAAAATCTCAAATGCTCTTTAAGGGGGTGTGAGTTCTCGAGGTTTGATGAGGGATAGGGGGCCAATATAAGGGCCAAGTACCAGCACCCATCGCACATCATGTGCGCACACCCCCCGGCCCCCCAATCGTCGGAACCCCCAATGCCGCCGGTTAGGCTCTCCCGACGATGCTCCGACGATGGTGCCCCGGGTGAAAAAAATGTGGCACCAGCACATGCCTGAGCCCAGCATGTGCACCGTGGCTCAAACTCTAAGACTGGGAATGAACTCCGTATGCATAGACAAGGAATGAACTCCGTATGCCTAAGCTAACCCACGAAACGAGCGTGCGGGCGCTTAGCCGGCCGGAGAGGCAGAATGCGCAAGCCAGGGATTGGCTCGGTCCCCCTCTGTGTGCTACCAGTCCCGCTACCACAACCCTCCATCTGGCTGGGGCTTAGACATCGAATGAACTCCTTATGCCTAAGCCAACCCACGAAACGGGCGTGCGGGCTCTCAGCCAGTCGGAGAGGTAGAATGCGTAAGCTGGTGATCGGCTGATCCCCCCTGCGTGCTATCGATCGCGTTGCTGTTTGCAACCCTCGGTCGATTCCGATCTTAGTACGGAATGAACTCCGTATGCTTAGACTGGGGATGAACTCCGTATGCCTAAGTGAACCCATGAAACGAGCATGTTGGCGCTCAGCCGACTGAAGAGGCCGACCGGAGAGGCAGAATGCACAAGCCGAGAATCAGGTCGTCCGACCTGTGTGCTGTCGATCCTGCTATTGGTCCTACTTTCACAACCCTCGGTCCGGTCTGATCTTAGACATGGAATGAACTCTGTATGCTTAGACATGGAATGAACTCTGTATGCCTAAGCCAACCCACGAAACAAGCGTACGGGTGCTCAGCCGGCCGGAGAGGTAGAATGCGCAAGCCAGAGATCGACCCGATCCCCTCTGCATGCTGTCAATCTTGCTGCCGCAACCCTCAGTCCGGTCCAACTTAGAATGGGAATGAACTCCGTATGCTTAAGTCAACCCACGAAACGAGCGATCGGGGGCTGAACCGGTCGGAGAGGCTTAATGCGTAAGCCAGGGATCGGCCCGGTCCCGCTCTGTGTACTGTCAGTCCTGCTGCCACAACCCTCGGTCCGGCTGGGGGTTAGACATGGAATGAATTCCCTATGCCTAAGCAAACCCACGAAACGGGCGTGAGGGCACCCAACCGGTCAGAGAGGCAGAATGCGCAAGCCAGGGATCGGTCCGATCCCCCCTGTGTGCTGCCGTAACCCTCGGCCCGATCCGATCTTAGACGGGGAATGAACTCCATATGCTTAGATTGGGGATGAACTCCGTATGCCTAAGTCAACCCACGAAACGAGCATGCGGACGCTCAGCCGACCAGAGAGGCAGGATGCGCAAGCCGGGGATCGAACGGGTGGTAGGTGGGTTGAAGCACATCTTCATATTTCTGCCATGCCAATGCCATTTTTATGGCTTGTAAATTCATACAATGGTCCCCTAAGCCTTCATGTGAAGTTTCGTGGCAAGACGACCCGTTTTCTATTTTTCATGATTTTTGAAACTTTTTACGGTTCGGGATTTTTTAAAATTTTTTTAGAAAGTGTTTTGTGCCCAAATTTGGTGGAGGTGATCCTTTTATTTTTGTTGGCATGCATAAAAAACTTCAGCTAAAAACTCGAAGTGGAGAAGATTTTGTGATCGTTTGAAAAAAGTGTCCCCATTTCAGACACTTTAATGGCTACTGGCAGCAAACCTATAAAATCTCTAATGCTCTTTAAGGGGGTGTGAGTTCTCAAGGTTTGATGAGGGATAGGGGGCCAATATAAGGGCCAAGTACCAGCACCCATCGCACATCATGTGCGCACACCCCCCGGCCCCTCCAATCACCGGAACCCCCAATGCCTCCTGTTAGGCTCTCCGGGGAAGCTCCGGCGATGGTGCCCTAAGCGAAAAAAATGTGGCACCAGCACATTCCCGAGCCCAGCATGTGCACTTGGCTCAAACTCTTAGATCGGGAATGAACTCTGTATGCTTAGACATGGAATGAACGCCGTATGCCTAAGCCAACCCACGAAACAAGTGTGCGGGCGCTTAGCCGACCGAAGAGGCAGAATACGCAAGCCAGGAATCGGCCAGGTCCCCCTCTGCGTGCTGCTGGTCCCGCTGCCACAACCATCATTCCGGCTGGGGCTTAGACATGGAATGAACTCCCTATCCCTAAGCCAACCCACGAAACGGGTGTGCGGGCGCTCAGCCGACCGAAAAGGCAGAATGCGCAAGCTGGGGACCGGCTCGGTCCCCCCTGCATGCTGTCGATCCTGCTACCGCAACCCTTGATCTGATCTGATCTTAGATTGAGGATGAACTCCGTATGCTTAGACTGGGGATGAACTCCGTATGCCTAAGTCAACCCACGAAACGAGCGTGCGGGCGCTCAGCCGGCTGGAAAGGCCGACCAGGGTGGCATAATGCGTAAGCCGGGGATCGGGCCAATCCCCCCCTTCATGCTTCTGGCCCCACTGCCACAATCCTCGGTCCGGCTGAGGCTTAGACTTGGAATGAACTCCTGATGCCTAAGCCAACCCACGAAACGGGTGTGCGGGCGCTCAGCCTACCGGAGAGGTAGAATGCGCAAGTCAGGGATCGACCCGTCCCCCCTATGTGCTGTCGATCCTGCTACCGCAACCCTCGGTTCAGTCTGATCATAGACTGGGAATGAACTCTGTATGCCTAAGTCAACCCACGAAACGAGCATTCGGGTGCTGAGCCAGCTGTAGAGGCATAATGCGCAAGACGGGGATCGGCCCGATCCACCTCTGCATGTTGTCGATCCTGCTGCCACAACCTTCGGTCCGATTGGGGCTTAGACATGGAATGAACTCCCTATGCCTAAGCCAAACCAAAAAGGGAGTGCGGGCGCTCAGCCGACCAGAGAGGCAGAATGTGTAAGTCGAGGATCGACCCGGTCCCCCCTACGTGCCACCGATTCTGCTGCCGCAACCCTCGATCTGATCCGATCTTAGACTGGGAGTGAACTCCGTATGCTTAGACTGGGGATGAACTCCGTATGCCTAAGTCAACCCATGAAACGAGCGTGCAGACACTCAGTCGACCAGAGAGGCAGGATGCGCAAGCCAGGGATCGGAACGGGTGGTAGGTGGGTTCAAGCACATCTTCATATTTCTGCCATGCCAATTCCATTTTTATGGCTTGTAAATTCATACAATGGTCCCCTAAGCCTTCATGTGAAGTTTCGTGGCAAGACAACCTGTTTTCTATTTTTCATGATTTTTGAAACTTTTTGTCGTTTGGGATTTTTAAAATTTTTTTTAGAAAGCGTTTTGTCCCCAAATTTGGTCGAGCTGATCCTTGTATTTTTTTTGGCATGCACAAAAAAATTCAGCTAAAAACACAAAGTGGAGAAGATTTTGTGACCGTTTGAAAAAAGTGTCCCCATTCCAGACACTTTAAAGGCTACTGGCAGCAAACCTATAAAATCTCAAATGCTCTTTAAGGGGGTGTGAGTTCTCGAATGTGCAATCCGAGGATCGATCTACTCCGATCTTAGACTGGGAATGAATTCCATATGCTTAGACATGGAATGAACTCCGTATGCCTAAGCCAACCCATGAAATGAGCGTACAGGTGCTCAGCCGACCGGAGAGCTAGAATGCACAAGCCGGGGACCGACCCGATCCCCCCTGTGTACTGTCTATCTTGCTGCCGTAACCCTCGATCTGGTCTGATCTTAGACTGGGAATGAACTCTGTATGCCTAAGTCAACCCACGAAACGTGCGTTCGGGCGCTGAGCCGACCGGAGAGGCATAATGCGCAAGCCGAAGATCGGACCGGTCCCCCTCTGCGTGCTGTCGATCCCGCTGCGACAACCCTCGGGTCCAGTTGGGGCTTAGACATGGAATGAACTCCCTATGCCTAAGCCAACCCACAAAATGGGTGTGCGGGCACTCAGCCATCCGAAGAGGCAGAATGCGCAAGCTGGGGACCGCCTGGTCCCCCCTGCGCTGTTGATCTTGCTACCGCAACCCTCGATCCGGTCTGATCTTAGACTAGGAATGAACTCCATATGCTTAGACTAGGGATGAACTCCGTATGCCTAAGTCAACCCACGAAACGAGCGTCCAGGTGCTCAGCCAGCTAGATAGGCCGATCGAAGAGGCATAATGCACAAGTCGGGGTCAGCCCGATCCCTCTCTACGTGCTGTCGATCCTGCTATCGATCTTGCTACCACAACCCTCGGTCCGGCTGAGGATTAGACATGGAATGAACACCGTATGCCTAAGCCAACCCACGAAACAAGTGTACGGGTGCTCAACCGACCGGAGAGGCAGAATATGCAAGTTGGGGATCGGCTCGGTCCTTCCCTGCGTGCTATCGAACCTGCTACTGGTCCTGCTATCGCAACCCTCGATCTGATCGGATCTTAGACTAGAAATGAACTCCGTATGCTTAGACATGGAATGAACTCCGTATGCCTAAGCCAACCTACGAAATGAACGTGCGAGCGCTCAACCGGTCGAGAGGCAAAATTCACAAGCCGGGGATCGACCTGGTCCCACCCTACGTGCTGTCGATCCTACTACCGCAACCCTCACTCCAATGCGATCTTAGACTAGAAATGAACTCCGTATGCCTAAGTCAACCCACGAAACAAGCGTGCGGGTGCTAAGCCGATCGTAGAGGCATAATGTGCAAGCCGAGGATCGGCCCGATCCCCCTCTGCGTGCCGTCGATCCGCTACCACAACCCTCAGTCCGGCTGGGGCTTAGACATGGAATGAACTCCTTATGCCTAAGTCAACCCACGAAACGGGCGCGCGGGAGCTCAATCGGTCAGAGAGGCAGAATGCGCAAGCTGGGGATCGACCCGATCCCCCCTGCATGCTGCCGATCCTGCTACCGCAACCCTCGGTCGATTAGATCTTAGATTGGGAATGAACTCTATACGCTTAGACTGGAGATGAACTCTGTATGCCTAAGTCAACCCACGAAACGAGCGTGTGGGTGCTCAATCGATCGGAGAGGCAGAATGCGTAAGCTGGGGATCGGCCCAGTCCCCTTGCATGCCGTCGATCCTGCTGCTGGACCTGCTACCTCAACCCTTGATCCGCTGATCTTAGACTGGGAATGAACTTCATATGCTTAGACATGGAATAAACTCCGTATGCCTAAGCCAACCCATGAAATGAGCGTGCGGGCGCTCAATCGATCGAAGAGGCAGAATGCGCAAGTCAGGGACCGGCCCGGTCCCCCTACGTGCTGTCGATCCTGTTACCATAACCCTCAGTCCGGTCCGATCTTAGACTGGGAATGAACTCCGTATGCCTAAGTTAACCCACGAAACGAGCGTTTGGGTGCTGAGCCAGTCGGAGAGGCATAATCCGCAAGTCGGGGATCGACCCGATCCCCCTCTGCGTGCTGCGGTCTGCTACCACAACCCTCAGTCCGGTTGGGGCTTAGAAATGGAATGACCTCCTATGCCTAAGCCAACCCATGAAACGGACGTGCGGCTGCTTAGTCGATCGGAGAGGCAGAATGCGCAAGCCGGGGATCGGCCCGGTCCCCGCTACGTGCTGTCGATCTTGCTGTCGTAACCTTCAGTCCGGTCTGATCTTAGACTTGGAATGAACTCCGTATGCTTAGACTGGGGATGAACTCCGTATGCCTAAGTCAACCCACAAAACGAGCGTACGGACGCTCAGCCGACCAGAGAGGCAAGATGCGCAAGCCGGGGATCGAACGGGTGGTAGGTGGGTTCAAGCACATCTTCATATTTTTGCCATACCAATGCCATTTTTATGGCTTGTAAATTCAAACAATGGTCCCCTACGCCTTCATGTGAAGTTTCATGGCAAGACGACCCGTTTTCTATTTTTCACGATTTTTGAAAGTTTTTGTGGTTTGGGATTTTTTAAAATTTTTTTAGAAAGCGTTTTGTCCCCAAATTTGGTAGAGCTGATCCTTGTATTTTGTTGGCATGCACAAAAAATTCAGCTAAAAACTCGAAAGTGGAGAAGATTTTGTGATCGTTTGAAGAAAGTTGTCCCCCATTTCAGAAACTTTAATGGCTACTGGCAGCAAACCTATAAAATCTCAAATGCTCTCTAAGGGGGTGTGAGTTCTTCGAGGTTTGATGAGGGATAGGGGGCGCAATATAAGGGACAAGTACCAGCACCATCGCACATCATGTGCGCACACCCCCCGGCCCCCCCAATCGTCGGAACCCCAATGTCGTCGGTTAGGCTCTCGACGATGCTCAGGCGATGGTGCCCCAGGCAAAAAAATGTGCACCAGCACATGCCCGAGCCCAGCATGTGCACCGTGGCTCAAACTCTTAGATCCGGGAATGAAACTCCGTATGCTTAGACATGGAATGAACTTCGTATGCCTAAGCCAACCCACGAAACGAGCGTGCAGGTGCTCAGCCGACCGGAGAGGCAGAATGCGCAAGTCAGGGACCGACTCGATCCCCCCTACGTGCTGTCAATCCTGCTGCCGCAACCCTCAGTCTGGTCCGATCTTAGGCTGGGAATGAACTCTGTATGCCTAAGTCAACCCATGAAACGAGCGTACGGGCGCTGAGCTAGCCGGAGACGCATAATGCGCAAGCTGGGGATCTGCCCTGATCCCCCTCTACGTGCTGCCGGTCCAGCTGCCACAACCCTTGGTCTGGCTGGGGCTTAGACATGGAATGAACTCCCTATGCCTAAGCCAACCCACGAAACGGGCGTGCGGGCGCTCAGCCGATCGAAGAGGCAGAATGCGCAATCCGGGGATCGACCCGGTCCCCCCTACGTGCTGCCGCAACCCTCAAGCCAGTCTGATCTTAGACAGAGAATGAACTCCATATGCTTAGACTAAGGATGAACTCTGTATCGCTAAGTCAACCCAAGAAACGAGCGTGCGGACGCCTAGCCAACCAGAGAGGCAGGATGCGCAAGCCGGGGATCGAACGGGTGGTAGGTGGGTTCAAGCACATCTTTATATTTCTGCCATGCCAATGGTCCCCTATGCCTTCATGTGAAGTTTCGTGGCAAGACGACCCATTTTTTATTTTTCATGATTTTTGAAACTTTTTACAGTTCGGGATTTTTTAAAATTTTTCTAGAAATAGTTTTGTCCCAAAATTTTGTAAAGGTGATCCTTGTATTTTGTTTGGCATGCAAAAAAACAAATTCAGCTAAAAACTCCAAGCGGAGAAGATTTTGTGACCGTTTGAAAAAAGTGTTCCCATTTCAAACACTTTAATCGCTACTGGCAGCAAACCTATAAAATCTCAAATGCTCTTTAAGAGGGTGTGAGTTCTCGAGGATTGATGAGGGATAGAGCGCCAATATAAGGGCCAAGTACCAGCACCAATCGCATATCATGTGCGCAGACCCCCGGCCCCCCTAATCGCTAGAACCTCTAATGCCGTTGGTTAGGCTCTCGGCGATGCTTCGACGATGGTGCCCCGGGCGAAAAAAATGCGGCACCAGCACATGCTCGAGTCCAGCATGTGCACCGTGGCTCAAACTCTTAGACTGGGAATGAACTCCGTATGCTTAGACATGAATGAACTCCGTATGCCTAAGCCAACCCATGAATCGAGTGTGCGGGCACTCAGCCAGCCGGAGAGGCAGAATGCACAAGTCGGGGATCAACCCGGTCCCCCTCTTCGTGCTGCCGATCCCGCTACCACAACCCTTGCTCTGAGTGGGGCTTAGACATGGAATGAACTCCCTATGCCTAAGCCAACCCACGAAACGGGCATGCGGGCACTCAGTCGACGGGAGAGGCAGAATGCACAAGCTGGGGATCGACCCGATCCCCCTTACGTGCTACTGATCCTGCTGTCGCAACCCTCGGTCCGGTTCGATCTTAGATTGGGAATGAACTCTGTATGCTTAGACTGGGGATGAACTCCGTATGCCTAAGTCAATCCATGAAACGAGCATGCGGACGCTCAACCTATCGGAGAGGTCGACCGAAGAGGCAGAATGCACAAGCCGAGGATTGGCCTGGTCCCCCTACGTGCTGTCGATCCTGCTGCTGGTCCTACTGTCGTAACCCTCGATCCGGTCCGATCTTAGACTGGGAATGAACTCCGTATGCTTAGACATGGAATGAACTCCGTATGCCTAAGCCAACCCACGAAGCGAGCGTGCGGGCGTTCAACCAGCCGAAGAGGCAGATTGTGCAAGCCAAGGACCGACCTGATCCCCCCTACGTGCTGTCGATCTTGCTACTGCAACCCTCGGTCCGAGCCAATCTTAGACTTGGAATGAACTCCATATGCCTAAGTCAACCCACAAAATGAGTGTTTGGGGGCTGAGCCAACCGGAGAGGCATAATACGTAAGTCGGGGTTTGGCTCGATCGCCCTCTGCGTGCTGTCGGTCCCGCTACCACAACCCTCAGTCCGGCTGGGGTTGAGACATGCAATGAACTCCCTATGCCTAAGCCAACCCATGAAACGGGCGTGCGGGCGCTCAGCCGACCGAAGAGGCAGAATGTGCAAGCCGGGGATCAGCCGGTCCCCCTGCATGTTGCCCATCCTGCTATTGCAACCCTCGATCCGATCCGATCTTAAACTGGGAATGAACTCCATATGCTTAGACTGGGAATGAACTCCGTATGCCTAAGTCAACCCATGAAACGAGTGTGCGGGCGCTCAGTCGGCTGGAGAAGCTGCCCAGAGAGACATAATGCACAAGTCAGGGATCAGCTTAGTCCCCCTCTACGTGCTGCCGATCCTGCTGCCGGTCCTGTTACCACAACCCTCGATACGACTGGGGCTTAGACATGGAATGAACTCCATATGCCAAAGCCAACCCAAGAAATGAGCGTGCGGGCACTCAACCGACCGAAGAGGTAGAATGCGCAAGTCGGGGATCAGCTCAGTCCCCCCCTGTATGCTGTCGATCCTGTTGCTGGTCCTGCTGCCGCAACCTGTTCGATCTGATCTTAGACTGGGAATGAACTCCATATGCTTAGACATGAATGAACTCCCTATGCCTAAGCCAACCCATAAAACGGGCGTACGGGTGCTCAGCCGATCGAAGATGTAGAATGCACAAGCCGAGGATCGACTCGATCCCCCCTACGTGCTACTGATCCTACTGCAGCAACCCTTGGTCTGGTCTGATCTTAGATTGGGAATGAACTCCATATGCTTAGACTGGGATGAACTCCGTATGCCTAAGTCAACCCCCTGAAACGAGCATGCGAACGCTCAGCAGACCAAAGCCCAGCATGTGCTTTTGTTGGCATGCTCGAGCCCAGCATGTGCACCGTGGCTCAAACTCTTAGACTGGGAATGAACTCCGTATGCCTATGCCAACCCATGAAACAAGCGTGCGGGTGCTCAGCCAGCCAGAGAGGCAGAATGTGCAAGCTGGGGATCGACCCGATCCCCCTCTGCGTGTTGTCGGTCTCGCTACCACAACCCTCGGTCTGGCTGGGGCTTAGACATGGAATGAACTCCTTATGCCAAAGCCAACCCACGAAACGGGCGTGCGGGTGCTCAGCGGGCCGGAGAGGCAGAATGCGCAAGCCAGGGATCGGCCTAGTCCCCCTGTGTGTTGTTGATCCTGCTGCTGCAACCTTAAATCCGATTCGATCTTAGACTGGGAATGAACTCCGTATGCTTAGACTGGGGATGAGCTCCGTATGCCTAAGTCAACCCATGAAATGAACGAGCGAGCACTCGGCCAGTCGAAGAGGCAGAATGTGCAAGCCGGTGATCAGCCCGATCCCCCCTGTGTGCTGTTGATCCTGCTACCGCAACCCTCGGTCCGGATCTGATCTTAGACTGGGAATAAACTCCGTATGCTTAGACTGAGGATGAACTCCGTATGCCTAAGTCAACCCATGAAACAAGCGTACGGGCGCTCAGCCGACCGAAAAGGCATAATGCGTAAGCCGAGGATCAACTTGGTCCCCCTCTGCGTGCTGCCGATCTCGCTGTCGGGCCATAACCCTTAGTCCGACTGGGGCTTAGACATGGAATAAACTCCGTATGCCTAAGCCAACCCATGAAACGAGCGTAAGGGCACTCAATCGATCAGAGAGGCAGAATGCACAAGTCGGGGATCGGCCCGATCCTCCCTACGTGCTGTCAATCCTGCTATTGGTCCTACTGTCACAACCCTCGGTCCGGTCTGATCTTAGACTGGGAATGAACTTCGTATGCTTAGACAAGAAATGAACTCCGTATGCCTAAGCCAACCCATGAAATGAGTGTGCGAGCGCTCAGTCGGTCGGAGAGGCAGAATGCACAAAACGAGGATCGACTTGGTGTCCCCTGCGTGCTGTCGATCTTGCTATCGTAACCCTCAGTCCGATCCGATCTTAGACTGTATGCCTAAGTCAACCCATGAAATGAGTGTACAGGCGTTGAGCCGGTTGGAGAGGCATAATGTGCAAGCCAGGGAACGGCTCGGTCCCCCTCTGCGTGCTGTCGGTCCCGCTGCCACAACCCTCGGTCCAGTTGGGGCTTAGACATGGAATGAACTCCCTATGCCTAAGCCAACCCATGAAACAGGCGTGCGGGTGCTCAGCCGGTCAGAGAGGCAGAATGCGTAAGTCGGGGATCAGCCCGGTCCCCTTGCATGCTGCCGATCCTGCTGTCGTAACCCTCAGTCTGGTTTGATCTTAGACTGGGAATGAACTCCATATGCTTAGACTAGGGATGAACTCCGTATGCCTAAGTCAAACCACGAAACGAGCGTGTGGACGCTCAGCCGACCAGAGATGCAGGATGCGCAAGCCAGGGATCGAACGGGTGGTAGGTGGGTTCAAGCACATCTTCATATTTCTACCATGCCAATGCCATTTTTATGGCTTGTAAATTCATAAAATGGTCCCCTACGCCTTCATGTGAAGTTTCGTGGCAAGACGACATGTGTTTCTATTTTTCATGATTTTCGAAACTTTTTGCAGTTCGGGATTTTCTAAAATTTTTTTAGAAAGAGTTTTGTCCCCAAATTTGGTAGAGGTGATTCTTTTTATTTTTGTTGGCATGCACAAAAAAATTCAGCTAAAAACTCGAAGTGGAGAAGATTTTGTGACCGTTTGAAAAAAGTGTCCCTATTTCAGACACTTTTATGGCTACTGGCAGCAAACCTATAAAATCTAAAATGCTCTTTAAAGGGGTGTGAGTTCTCGAGGTTTGATGAGGGATAGGGGGCCAATATAAGGGCCAAGTACCAGCACCCATCGCACATCATGTGTGCACACCCCCCGACCCCCCAATCATCGAACCCCCAATGCCATCGGTTAGGCTCTCCGGCGATGCTCCGACGATGGTGCCCCGGGTGAAAAGAATCTGGCACCAGTACATGCCTGAGCCTAGCATGTGCACCGTGGCTCAAACTCCTAGACTGGAAATGAACTCTGTATGCTTAGACATGGAATGAACTCCGTATGCCTAAGCCAACCCATGAAACGAGCGTGCGGGCGCTCAGACGAGCGGAGAGGCAGAATGCGCAAGCTGAGGATCGCCCGGTCCCTCTCTGCATGCTGTCGGTCCCGCTACCACTACCCTCGGTCCAGCTGGGGCTTATACATGGAATAAACTCCCTATGCCTAAGCTAACCCATGAAACGGGCGTGCGGGCGCTCAACCGATCGGAGAGTCCGAATGCGCAAGCCAGGGATCGACCCGGTCCCCTCTGTGTGTTGTCGATCCTATTATCGCAACCGTCGGTTTGGTTCGATCTTAGACTGGGAATGAACTCCGTATGCTTAGACTTGGGATATACTTCGTATGCCCCCCCTGCGTGCTGTTGATCCTACTGCCACAACCCTCAGTCCGATCCAATCTTAGATTGGGAATGAACTCCTTATGCCTAAGTCAACCCACGAAACGAGCGTTCGGGCACTGAGCCGATCGGAGAGGCATAATGCGCAAGCTGGGGATTGGCTCGGTCCCCCTCTGCATGCTATCGGTCCTGCTGCCACAACCCTCAGTCCAGTTGGGGCTTAGACATGGAATGAACTCCCTATGCCTAAGCCGACCCACGAAACGGATGTGCGGGCACTCAGCCTGCCAAAGAGGTAGAATGTGCAAGCCAGGGATCGGCTCGGTCCTGCCTGCATGCTACCGATCCTGCTATCGCAACCCTCAGTCCGATCTGATCTTAGATTGGGAATGAACTCAGTATGCTTAGACTGGGGATGAACTCTGTATGCCTAAGTTAACCCACGAAATGAGCGTGCGGGCGCTCAGCTGGTCGGAGAGGCAGAATGCGTAAGCCGGGGATTGGCCCGGTCCCCCCTTGTGTGCTGTCGATCCTACTGTCGCAAGCCTCGGTCCAGTCTGATCTTAGACTGGGAATGAACTCTGTATGCTTAGACATGGAATGAACTCCGTATGCCTAAGCCAACCCACGAAACGAGCGTACGAGCACTCAGTCGGCCAAAGAGGTAGAATGCGCAAGTCGGGGTCCGACCCGGTCCCCCTGCATGCTATTGATCCTGCTGCCACAACCGTCAGTCTGGTCTGATCTTTAGACTGGGAATGAACTCTGTATGCCTAAGTCAACCCACAAAACGAGCGTTCGGGCACTGAACTGGCCGAAGAGGCATAATCCGTAAGCCGAGGATCCGCCCGGTCCCCCTCTACATGCTGTCGATCCCCCTCTGTGTGCTGTTAGTCTCGTTGCCACAACCCTCGATCCGGTTGGGGCTTAGAGATGGAATGAACTCCCTATGCCTAAGCCAACCCACGAAACAGGCGTGCGGGCTCAACCGGCCGGAGAGGCAGAATGTGCAAGCCGGGTATCAGCCCGGTCCCCCCTGCGTGCTATCGATCCTACTGCTGGTCCTGCTGCTGCAACCCTCGGTCTGATCTGATCTTAGACTGGAATGAACTCCATATGCTCAGACATGGAATGAACTCCGTATGCCTAAGCCAACCCACGAAACGAGCGTACGGGCGCTTAGCCAGCCGGAGACGCAAAATGCGCAAGCTGGGGACCAGCCCATCCCCCCCTGTGTGCTGTCGATCCTGCTGTCGCAACCCTCGATCTGGTCTGATGTTAGACAGGAACGAACTCCATATGCCTAAGTCAACCACGAAACAAACGTACGGGCGCGGAGCCAATCGGAGAGGCATAATGCGCAAGTCGGTGATCGGCCCGATCCCCCTCTGCGTGCTGTTGGTCCCGCTGCCACAACCCTCAGTCTGGCTAGGGCTCAGACATGGAATGAACTCATTATGCCTAAGCCAACCCATGAAACGGGAGTGCAGGCGCTCAGTCGACCGAAAAGGCAGAATCGGCTCGGTCTCCCCTGCGTGTTGTCGATCCTATTGTCGCAACCCTCGATTCGATCTGATCTTAGACTGGGAATGAACTCCATCTGCTTAGACTGGGGATGAACTCCGTATGCTTAAATCAACCCATGAAACGAGTGTGCGGATGCTCAGTCGACCAGAGAGACAGGATGAGCAAGCCAGGGATCGAGCGGGTGGTAGGTGGGTTCAAGCACATCTTCACATTTCTTCCATGCCAATGCCATTTTTATGGCTTGTAAATTCATACAATGGTCCCCTACTCCTTCATGTGAGGTTTCGTGGCAAGACGACCTGTTTTCTATTTTCCATGATTTTTCAAACTTTTTCTGGTTCAGGATTTTTTAAAATTTTTTTGAAAGATTTTTGTCCCCAATTTTGGTAGAGGTGATCCTTGTATTTTTGTTGGCATGCACAAAAAAATTCAGCCAAAAACTCGAAGTTGAGAAGATTTTCTGATCGTTTGAAAAAAGTGTCCCCATTTTAGACACTTTAATGGCTACTGGCAGCAAACCTATAAAATCTCAAATGCTCTTTAAGGGGGTGTAAGTTCTCGAGGGTTGATGAGGGATAGGGGGCCAATATAAGGGCCAAGTACCAGCACCCATCGCACATCATGTGCGCACACCCCCTGGCCCCCCCAATCGTCGGAACCCCCAATGCCACCGGTTAGGCTCTTCGACGATGCTTCGACGATGGTGCCCCGAGCGAAAAAAATGTGGCACCAGCACATGCCCAAGCCCAGCATGTGCACCATGGCTCAAACTCTTAGACTGGGAATGAAGTTCGTATGCTTAGACATGGAATGAACTCCGTATGCCTAAGCCAACCCATGAAATGAGCGTGCGGGTGCTCAACCGGTCGGAAAGGTAGAATGCACAAGCCGGGGATTGGCTCGGTCCCCTTCTGCGTGCTGCCAATCCCACTGCCACAACCCTCGGTCCAGCTGGGGCTTAGACATGGAATGAACTCCGTATGCCTAAGCCAACCCATGAAATGGGTGTGCGGGCGCTCAGCCCATCGGAGAGGCAGAATGAACAAGCCAGAGATCGGCCCGCTCCCCTCTGCGTGATGCCGATCCTGCTGCCACAACCTTCGGTCTAGTTTGATATTAGACTGGGAATGAACTCCGTATGCCTAAGTCAACCCATGAAACGAGCGTGCGGGCACTCAGCTAATTTGGTAGAGGTGATCCTTGTATTTTTGTTGGCATGCACAAAAAAATTCAGCTAAAAACTCGAAGTGGAGAAGATTTTGTGATCGTTTGAAGAAAGTGTCCCCATTTCAGATGCTTTAATGGCTACTGGCAGCAAACGTATAAAATCTCAAATGCTCTTTGAGGGGGTGTGAGTTCTCGAGGTTTGATGAGGGATAGGGGGCCAATATAAGGGCCAGGTACTAGCACCCATCGCACATCATGTGCGTACACCCCCACCGGCCCCCCCAATCGTCGGAACCCCCAATGTCGCCGTTTAGGCTCTCTGGCGATGCTCCAACGATGGTGCCCCGGGCGAAAAAAATACGACACTGGGAATGAACTCCGTAAGCTTAGACATGGAATGAACTTCGTATGGCTAAGCCAACCCACAAAACGAGCGAGCGGGTGCTCAGCTGGTCAGAGAGGCAGAATGTGCAAGTTGGGGACTAGGCCGGTCCCTCCTACGTGCTGTCGATCCTACTGGCACAACCCTCAGTTCAGTCTGATCTTAGACTACGAATGAACTCTGTATGCCTAAGTCAACCCATGAAACGAGCGTGTGGGCACTGAACTGATCGGAGAGGCATAATGCGTAAGCCGAGGATAGACCCGATCCCCCTTTGTGTGCTGTCGGTCCCGCTGCCACTACCTTCGGTCCAGCTGGGGCTCAGACATGGAATGAACTCCGTATGCCTAAGCCAACCCATGAAATGAGCGTACGGGTGGTCAGTCGACTGGAGAGGTAGAATGTGCAAGCCGAGGATCGGCCCGGTCCCCCCTGCGTGCTACCGATCCTGCTGTAGGTCCTGCTCATGCAACACTCGATCCTGTTCGATGTTAGACAGGGAATGAACTCTGTATGCTTAGACATGGAATGAACTACGTATGCCTAAGCCAACCCACGAAACGAGCGTACGAGTGCTCAACCAGATCGGAGAGGTAGAATGTGCAAGCCGAGGATCGGCTCGGTCCCCCTTTGCGTGCTGTCGAACTTGCTGTCGTAACCCTCGGTCCGATCTAATCTTAGATTGGGAATTAACTCTGTATGCCTAAGTCAACCCATGAAATGAGCGTGCGGGGGCTGAGCCGACCGAAGAGGCATAATGCGCAAGCCGGGGATCAGCCCGGTCCCCCTCTGCAGGCTACCGGTCTCGCTGCCACAACCCTCAGTCTGGCTGGGGCTTAGACATGGAATGAACTCCCTATGCCTAAGCCAACCCACAAAACAGGCGTGCGGGCGCTCAGCTTGCTGAAGAGGCAGAATGCGCAAGCCAGGGATCGACCCGATCCCCCCTGCGTGTTGTCGATCCTATTATCGTAACCCTCGGTCTGGTCCGATCTTAGACTGGGAATGAACTCTGTATGCTTAGACTGGGAATGAACTCCGTATGCCTAAGTCAACCCACGAAATGAGCGTTCATGCGCTTAATCGACCAGAGAGGCAGGATGCACAAGCCGGGGATCGAACGGGTGGTAGGTGTGTTCAAGCACATATTCATATTTCTGCCATGCCAATGCCATTTTTATGGCTTGTAAATTCTTACAATGGTCCCCTAAGCCTTCATGTGAAGTTTCGTGGCAAGACGACCCATTTTCTATTTTTCACGATTTTCAAAACTTTTTATGGTTCAGGATTTTTTTAAATTTTTTTAGAAAGAGTTTTGTCCCCAAATTTGTTAGAGGTGATCCTTGTATTTTTGTTGGAATGCACAAAAACATTCAGCTAAAAACTCAAAGTGGAGAAGATTTTGTGACTGTTTGAAAAAAGAGTGCCCATTTCAGACACTTTAATGGCTACTGGCAGCAAACCTATAAAATCTCAAATGCTCTTTAAGGGGGTGTAAGTTCTTGAGGTTTGATGAGGGATAGGGGGCCAATATAAGGGCCAAGTACCAGCACCCATCGCACATCATGTGCGCACACCCCCTGGCCCCCCCAATCGTCGAAACCCCCAATGCTGTCGGTTAGACTCTCCGGCGATGCTCTGGTGACGGTGCCCCGAGTGGAAAAAATGTGGCACCAGCACATGCCTGAGCCCAGCATGTGCACCGTGGCTCAAAATCTTAGATTGGTAATGAACTCCGTATGCTTAGACATGGAATGAACTCTGCATGCGTAAGCCAACCCACGAAACAAGCGTGCGGGCGCCTAGCAGGCCAGAAAGGCAGAATGCACAAGCCAGGGATTGGCTCGGTCTGCCCCTGTGTGCTGTCGATCCTGCTATCGCAACCCTCGGGCTGATCTGATCTTAGATTGGGAATGAACTCCGTATGCATAAGTCAACCCACGAAACAAGCGTGCGGGTGCTAAGCCGATCAAAAAGGCATAATGCGCAAGCTTGGGATCGACCCGATCCCCCTCTGCATGCTGCAGGTCCCACTACCACAACCCTCGGTCCGGCTGGGGTTTAGACATGGAATGAACTCCCTATGCCTAAGCAAACCCATGAAATGAGCGTGCGGGCGCTCAACCGGTCGGAGAGGTAGAATGTGCAAGCCAGAGATCGGCCCAGGCCCCCCTGCATGCTATCGATCTTGCTACCGCAACCCTCTGTCCAGTCCGATCTTAGACTGGGAATGAACTCCGTATGCTTAGACTGGGGATGAACTCCGTATGCCTAAGTTAACCCACGAAACGAGCATGCAGATGCTCAGTAGGCCGGAGAGGAATAATGCGCAAGCCGAGGATTAGCCTGGTCCCCGTCTGCGTGCTGTCGATCCTGTTGCCGATCCTGCTGTGATAACCCTCGATCCGGTTGGGGCTTAGACATGGAATGAACTCTGTATGCCTAAGCCAACCCATAAAACAAGCGTGCAAGTGCTCAGCCGGTCGGAGAGGTAGAATGTGCTAGCCGGGGATCAGTCCAGTCCCCCCTACGTGCTGTCGATCTTACTGCTGGTCCTACTGCTAGCCCTCGGTCCAGTCTGATCTTCGACTGGGAATGAAGTTCGTATGCTTAGACATGGAATGAACTCCGTATGCCTAAGCCAACGCACAAAATGAGCGTACGGGCACTTAGTCGATCGGAGAGGCAAAATGTGTAAGTCGGGGATCAGCCCGGTCCCCCCTACGTGCTGTCGATCTTGCTGCCACAACTCTCGGTGCGGCCTGATCTTAGACTAGGAATGAACTTCGTATGCCTAAGTCAACAAACGAAACGAGCATCCGAGCGCTGAGCTAACCGAAGAGGCATAATGCGAAAGTCGGGGATCGGCCCGGTCCCCTTCTACGTGTTGCCGATCCCGCTGCCACAACCCTCGATCTGGCTGGGGCTTAGACATGGAATGAACTCCCTATGCCTAAGCAACCCACGAAATGGGCGTACGGGCGCTCAGCCGACCGGAGAGGCAGAATGCGCAAGTCGGGGATCGACTCGGTCACCCCTCTGTCCTGTCGATCCTGCTGTCGCAACCCTCGATCCGATCTGATCTTAGACTGGGAATGAACTCCGTATGCTTAGACTGGGGATGAACTCCGTATGCCTAAGTCAACCCATGAAACGAGCCTGCGGGCGTTCAGCCGACCGGGGAGGCATAATGCGCAAGCTGGGGATCAGCCCGATCCACTTCTATGTGCTGTAGGTCCCACTTTCGGTCCTGCTGCCATAACCCTCGGTACGGCTGGGGCTTAGACATGGAATGAACTCTGTATGCCTAAGCCAACCACGAAACGAGCGCGCGGGCGCTCAGCCAGCCGGAGGGGCAGAATGCGCAAGTCGAGGATCGGTCTGGTCCCCCCTACGTGCTGTCGATCCTGCTGCTGCAGCCCTCGATCCGATCCGAACTTAGACTGGGAATGAACTCCGTATGCTTAGAATGGGGATGAACTCCGTATGCCTAAGTCAACCCATGAAACGAGCGTGTGGGCTCTCAGTCGACCGGAGAGGCCAGTCGGAGAGGCATAATGTGCAAGCCAGGGATCAGCCCGATCCCCCTTTGCATGCTGGCGATCTCGCTGCCGGTCCTGCTACCACAACCTTGATCCGGCTTAGACGTGAAAAGAACTCTGTATGCCTAAGCCAACCCACGAAATGAGTGTACGAGCGCTCAACAGGTGGGAGGGGCAGAATGCGCAAGCCAGGGATTGGCCCGATCACCCTTTACGTGCTGTCGATCCTGCTGCTGGTCCTGTTGCTGTAATCCTCGGTCTGGTTCGATCTTAGACTGGGAATGAACTCTGTATGCTTAGACATGGAATGAACTCCGTATGCCTAAGCCAACCCACAAAATGAGCGTACGGGCGCTCAGCCGGCCGGAAAGGTAGAATGCGCAAGCTGGGGATCGGCTCGGTCCCCCCTGCGTGCTGCCGACCTGCTGTCGTAACCCTCAGTTCGGTCCAATCTTACACTAGGAATGAACTCTGTATGCTTAGACTGGGGATGAACTCCGTATGCCTAAGTCAACCCACGAAACGAACGTGCGGGCGCTCAGCCGACCAGAGAGGCAGGATGCGCAAGCCAGGGATTGAACGGGTGGTAGGTGGGTTCAAGCACATCTTCATATTTCTGCCGTGCCAATGCCATTTTTATGGCTTGTAAATTCTTACAATGGTCCCCTAAGCCTTCATGTGAAGTTTCGTGGCAAGACGACCCGTTTTTTATTTTTCACAATTTTCAAAACTTTTTAATATTCGGGATTTTTTAAAATATTTTTAGAAAGAGTTTTGTCCCCAAATTTGTTAGAGGTGATCCTTGTATTTTTGTTGGAATGCACAAAAACATTCAGCTCAAAACTCGAAGTGGAGAAGATTTTGTGACCGTTTGAAAAAATTGTCCCCATTTCAGACACTTTAATGGCTACTGGCAGCAAACCCATAAAATCTTAAATGCTTTTTAAGAGGCTGTAAGTTCTCGAGGTTTGATGAGGGATAGGGGGCCAATATAAGGGCCAAGTACCAGCACCCATCGCACATCATGTGCGCACACCCCCGGCCCCCCAATCGTCGGAACCCCTAATGCCATCGGTTAGGCTCTCCGACGATGCTCCGGCGATGGTGCCCGGGCCAAAAAAAAAGTGGCACCAGCACATGCCTGACCCCAACATGTGCACCATGGCTCAAAATCTTAGACTGGGAATGAACTCCGTATGCTCAGGCATGGAATGAACTCCGTATGCCTAAGCCAACCCACAAAACGAGTGTGCGGGCACTCAGCCGGTCGAAGAGGTAGAATGCATAAGCCCGAGATCAGCTCGATCCCCCTGCGTGCTGTTGATCCTGCTGCTACAACCCTCGATCCGGTCCAATCTTAGACTATGAATTAACTCCGTATGCATAAGTCAACCCACGAAACGAGCGTGCGGGCGCTGAGACAGCCGGAGAGGCATAATGTGCAAGATGGCGATCAGCCCGGTCTCTCTCTACGTGCTGCTGGTCTTGTTGCCACAACCCTCGGTCCGGTTGGGGCTTAGACATGGAATGAACTCCATATGCCCTAAGCCAACCCATGAAACGGGCGTGCGGGCACTTAACCGACTGGAGAGGCAGAATGCGAAAGCCGGAGATCGGCCCGGTCCCCCCTGCGTGCTGTCGATCCTGCTGCTGCAACCCTCAGTCCGATTCGATCTTAGACTGGGAATGAACTTCGTATGCTTAGATTGGGGATGAACTCCATAAGCCTAAGTCAACCCCACAAAACGAGCATGCGGGCACTTAGCCGGTCGGAGAAGCATAATGCAAAAGCCGAGGATCAGCCCGATCCCTCTCTGCATGCTACCGATCCTGCTGCCAGCCCTACTGTCACAACCCGCAGTCTGACTAGGGCTTAGACATGGAATGAACTCCGTATGCCTAAGCCAACCCAGGAAACGAGCGTGCGGATGCTCAGTCGATCGGAAAGGCAGAATGCGTAAGCCGAGGATCGGCTCGATTCCCCCTGTGTGCTGTCGATCCTGCTGCTGGTCCTACGGTCACAACCCTCCATCCGGTCCGATCTTAGACTAGGAATGAACTCCGTATGCTTAGACATGGAATGAACTCCGTATGCCTTAGCCAACCCACGAAACGAGCATGCGGGCGCTCAGCCGGCCGGAGAGCCAGAATGCGTAAGCCAAGGAATGGCTCGGTCCCCCCTTGTGTGCTATCGATCCAACTGCCGCAACCCTCGGTCTGGTCTGATCTTAGACTGGGAATGAACTCCGTATGCCTAAGTCAACCCACGAAATGAGCGTGCGGGTGCTGAGCTAGCCGAAGCTGCATAATGCCCAAGCTGAGGATTGGCGCAGTCCCCCTCTGCGTGCTGTCGGTCCTGCTACCACAACCCTCAGTCCAGCTAGGGCTTAGACATGTAATGAACTCACTATGCCTAAGCCAAGACATGAAACGGGCGTGCGGGCGCTCAGCCGGTCGGAGAGGCAGAATGCACAAGCCGGGGATCGACCCGATCCCCCCTACGTCCTGCCGATCCTGCTGCTGCAACCCTCGGTCCGATTTGATCTTAGACTGGGAATGAACTCCGTATGCTTAGACTGGGGATGAACTCCGTATGCCTAAGTCAACCCATGAAACGAGCGTGTGGGCACTCAGTTAGCCAGAGAGGCAGAATGCACATGCCGAGTATAGGCCTGGTCCCCCACTGCGTGCTGCCAATCCTGCTGTTGGTCTTACTACCGCAAGCCTCGGTCCGGTCTGATCTTAGACTAGGAATGAACTCCGTATGCTTAGACATGAAATGAACTCCGTATGCCTAAGCCCTCCCATGAAACAAGCATACAGGCACTCAGCCGATCGAAGAGGCAGAGTGCGCAAGCCGGGATCGACCTGATCCCCCCTGCATGCTATCGATCCTGCTGCTATAACCCTCGGTCTGGTCTGATCTTACACTGGGAATGGACTTCGTATGCCTAAGTCAACCCACGAAATGAGTGTTCAGGCGCTGAGCTGACCGAAGAGGCATAATCCGCAAGTCAGGGATCGGTTCGATCCCCCTTTACGTGCTGCCGGTCCCGCTACCACAACCCTCGGTCCGACTGAGGCTTAGACATCGAATGAACTCCCTATGCCTAAGCCAACCTTGAAACGAGCGTGCGGGCGCTCAGTCGACCGGAGAGGCAGATTGCGCAAGGTGGGGATCGGCGCGATCCCCCCCTACATGCTGTAGATCTTGCTGCCACAACCCTCGGTCCGGTCCGATCTTAGACTGGGAATGAACTCCGTATGCTTAGACTATGGATGAGCTCCGTATGCCTAAGTCAACCCTCGAAACGAGCGTACGGGTGCTCAACCGGCTGGAGAGACTGACCGAAGAGGCATAATGCACAAGTCGAGGATCAGCTCGGTCCCCCTCTGCATGCTGTCGATCCCGCTGCCAATCTTGCTGCCACAACCCTCGGTTTGGTTGGGGCTTAGACATGGAATGAACTCCGTATGCCTAAGCCAACCCATGAAATGAGCGTGCGGGTGCCCAACTAGCCGGAGAGGCAGAATGCGCAAGCCGAGGATCGACCTGGTCCCCTTGCGTGCTACTGATCCTGCTGCCGCAACCCTCGATTCAATCCGATCTTAGACTGGGAATGAAATCTGTATGCTTAGACTAGGGATGAACTCCGTATGCCTAAGTCAACCCACGAAATGAACGTGCGGGCGTTCAGCCGACCAGAGAAGCAAAATGCGCAAGTCGGGGATCGGCTCGGTCCCCCCTGTGTGCTGTCGATCTTGCTGCCACAACCCTCAGTCTGGTTCGATCTTAGACTAGGAATGAACTTCGTATGCATAAGTCAACCCACGAAACGAGCGTGTAAGCGCTGAACCGGCCGAAGAGGCATAATGCACAAGCTGGGGTTCGGCTCGATCCCCCTTTGCGTGCTACCGGTCCCGCTGCGACAGCCCTCGGTCTGGCTGGGGTTTAGACATGGAATGAACTCCCTATGCCTAAGCCAACCCATAAAACGGGCGTGCAGGCGCTCAGCCAGTCGGAGAGGCAGAATGCGCAAGCCAGGGATTGACCCGGTCCCCCCTGTGTGCTACCAATCCTGCTGCCGTAACCCTCGATCCGGTCGGATCTTAGATTGAGAATGAACTTCGTATGCTTAGACTGGGGATGAACTCCATATACGTAAGTCAACCCACGAAACGAGTGTGCGGGCGCTCAGCTAACCGGAGTTACCGACCGGAGAGGCGTAATGCCCAAGCCGAGGATCAGCCCGATCCCCCTTTGCGTGCTGCCGATCTCGCTGTCGGTCTTGCTACCACAACCCTCGGTCCGGCCGGGGCTTAGACATGGAATGAACTCTGTATGCCTAAGCCAACCCACGAATCAAGTGTGCGGGCACTCAGTCAGTCGGAGAGGCAGAATGTGCAAGTCGGGGATCGACCTGGTCCCCCCTGCGTGCTGTCGATCCTGCTGCTGGTCCTGCTATCGCAACCCTCAGTTTGGTCTGATCTTAGACTGGGAATGAACTCCGTATCCTAAGTAAACCCATGAACGAGCGTGCGGGCGCTGAACCGACCGGAGAGGCATAATGTGTAAGCTGGGGATCAGAACGATCCCCCTCTGCGTGCTACCGATCCCGCTGCCACAACCCTCGGTCTGGCTGGGGCTTGGACATGGAATGAACTCCCTATGCCAAAGCCAACCCATGAAATAGGGTTACGGGTGCTCAGCCGGCCAGAGAGGTAGAATGCGTAAGCCGGGGATCGACTCGATCCTCCCTGCGTGCTGTCGATCCTGCTACCGTAACCCTCGGTTCGATCTGATCTTAGACTGGGAATGAACTCCATATGCTTAGACTGGGGATAAACTCCGTATGCCTAAGTTAACCCATGAAACGAGCATGCGAGCGCTCAGCCGACCAGAGAGGCAGGATGCGCAAGTCGGGGATCGGCCGGGTTGTAGGTGGGTTCAAGCACATCTTCATATTTCTGCCATTCCAATGTCATTTTTATGGCTTGTAAATTGATACAATGGTCTCCTAAGCCTTCATGTGAAGTTTCGTGGCAAGACGACCCGTTTTCTATTTTTCACAATTTTTGAAACTTTTTACGGTTTGAGATTTTTTAAAAATTTTTCAAAAAGAGTTTTGTCCCCAAATTTGGTAAAGGTGATCCTTGTATTTTTGTTGGCATGCACAAAAAAATTCACCTAAAAACTCAAAGTGGAGAAGATTTTGTGATCGTTTGAAAAAAGTGTCCCCATTTCAGACACTTTCATGGCTACTGGCAGTAAACCTATAAAATCTCAAATGCTCTTTAAGGGGGTGTGAGTTCTCAAGGTTTGATGAGGAATAGGGGGCCAATATAAGGGCCAAGTACCAGCACCCATCGCACATCATGTGCGCACACCCCCTGGCCACCCTAATCGTCGAAAATGCCAATACCGTCGGTTAGGCTGTCTGGCGATGCTCCGACGATGGTACCCCAGGCGAAAAAAATGTGGCACCAGGACATGCCTGAGCCCAGCATGTGCACTGTGGCTCAAACTCTTAGACTGGGAATAAACTCTGTATGCTTAGACATGGAATGAACTCCGTATGCCTAAGCCAACCCAACGAAACGAGTGTGCGGGTGCTCAGCCGGCCGGAGAGGTAGAATGCACAAGCCGGGGATCGGCCTGGTCCCCCCTGCGTGCTGTCAATCCTACTGTCACAACCCTCAGTTTGGTCTAACCTTAGACTGGGAATGAACTACATATGCAAAAGTCAACCCACAAAACAAGCGTGCGGGCGCTGAGCCAGCTGAAGAGGCATAATGCGCAAGTCGGGGATCGGCCCGGTCCCCCTCTGCATGCTGTCAGTCCCACTGCCACAACCTTCAGTCCGGCTGGGGCTTAGACATGGAATGAACTCCCTATGCCTAAGCCAACCCATGAAACGGGCGAGCGGGCGCTCAGTCGGCCGGAGAGGCAGAATGCGCAAGCTGGGGATTGGCTCGATCCCCCTTGCGTGCTATCGATCCTGCTGTCGCAACCTTCGGTCTGGTCCGAACTTAGACTGGGAATGAATGCCATAGGCTTAGACTGGGGATGAACTCCGTATGCCTAAGTCAACCCACGAAACGAGATGCGGGCGCTCAGCCAGCCGGAGAGGTGTAGTGCACAAGTCGGGGATCACCCCGATCCCCCTCTGCGTGCTACTGATCCTGCTGCCGGTCTTGCTGCCACAACCCTTGGTCCAACTAGAGCTTAGACATGGAATGAACTCTGTATGCCTAAGCCAACTCATGAAACGAGCGTGCGGGCACTCGATCGGCCGGAGAGGTAGAATGCGCAAGCCAGGGATCGGTCCGATCCCACCCTGCGTGCTGCCATTCCTGCTGCTGGTCCTACTGTCGCAACCCTCAGTCTGGTTTGATCTTAGACTGGGAATGAACTCTGTATGCCTAAGTCAACCTACGAAACGAGCGTGCGGGTGCTCAACTGACCAAAGAGGCAGGATGTGCAAGTCGGGGATCAAACTGGTGGTAGGTGTGTTCAAGCACATCTTCATATTTCTGCTATGCCAATGCCATTTTTATGGCTTGTAAATTCATACAATGGTCCCCTAACCCTTCATGTGAAGTTTTGTGGCAAGGCGACCCGTTTTCTATTTTTCATGATTTTTGAAACTTTTTACGGTTTGAGATTTTTTAAAATTTTTTTAGAAAGATTTTGTCCCCAAATTTGGTAGAGGTGATCCTTATATGTTTTTTGGCAGGGATAAAAAAATTCAGCTAAAAATTTCAAGTGGAGAAGATTTTATGACCATTTGAAAAAAGTGTCCCCATTTCAGACACTTTAATGGCTACTGGCAGCAAACCTATAAAATCTCAAATGCTCTTTAAGGGGTGTGAGTTCTCAAGGTTTGATGAGGGATAGGGGGCCAATATAAGGGCCAAGTACCAGCACCCATCGCACATCATGTGCGCACACCCCCCGGCCCCCCATTCATCGGAACCCCCAATGCCGCCAATTAAGCTCTTCGGTGATGCTCCGGTGATGCTCTGGCGATGGTACCCCGGGTAAAAAAAATGTGGCACCAGCACATGCTCGAGCCCAGCATGTGCATCGTGGCTCAAAATCTTAGACTGGGAATTAACTCCGTATGGTTAGACTTGGAATGAACTCCGTCTGCCTAAGCCAACCCACGAAACGAGCGTACGGGTGCTCAGTCGACCGGAGAGGCAGAATGTGCACGTCGGGGATCGGCCTGGTCCCCCCTGCATGCTGTCGATCCTACTGCCGCAACCTCGGTCCAGTCTGATCTTAGGCTGGGAATGAACTCCATTTGCATAAGTAAACCCATGAAATGAGGGTACGGGCGCTGAGCCGACCAAAAAGGCATAATGTGCAAGCCGAGGATCGGCCCGGTCCCCCTCTACGTGCTACCGGTCCCACTGCCACAACCCTCAATCTGGCTGGGGCTTAGACATGGATTGAACTCTCTATGCCTAAGCCAACCCACGAAACGGGCGTGCGGGCGCTCAGTCGGCCGGAGAGGCAGAATGCATAAGCCGGGGATCAGCCTGGTCCCTCGTGCATGCTGTCGATCCTGCTATCGCAACCCTCGATCCGGTCTGATCGTAGACTCGGAATGAACTCTGTATGCTTAGACTGGGGATGAACTCCGTATGCCTATGTCAACCCAAAAAATGAGCGCACAGGCGTTCAACCGACTTGAGAGGCCGGCCAGAGAGGCATAATACGTAAGCCGAGGATCAGCCCGATCCCCCTCTACGTGCTGTCGATCCCGCTGCCGATCCTGCTGCCAGAACCCTCGGTCCGACTGGGGTTTAGACATGGAATGAACTCCGTATGCCTAAGACAACCCACAAAATGAGCGTGCGGGCGCTCAGCCGGTCGGAGAGATAGAATGTGCAAGCTAGGGATCGACCTAATCTCCCTTGCGTCCTGTCGATCCTGCTACTGGTCCTGCTATCGCAACCCTCAGTCTGGTCCAATCTTAGACTGGGAATGAACTCTGTATGCTTGGTCATGGAATGAACTCCCTATGCCTAAGCCAACCCACGAAACGGGCGTGCGGGCGCTCAGCCGACCGAAAAGGCAAAATACGCAAGCTGGGGATCGACCCGATCCCTCCTGCATGCTACTGATCCTACTGCCACAACACTCGGTCTGGTCTGATCTTAGACTAGGAATGAACTCCGTATGCTTAGACTGGGGATGAACTCCGTATGCCTAAGTCAACCCACAAAACGAGCGTGCGGGCATTCAGCTGACCATAGAGGCAGGATGCGTAAGCCGAGGATCAAACGGGTGGTAGGTGGGTTCAAGCACATCTTCATATTTCTACCATGCCAATGCCATTTTTATGGCTTGTAAATTCATACAATGGTCCCCTAAGCCTTGATGTGAAGTTTCGTGGCAAGACGACCCGTTTTCTATTTTTCACAATTTTTGAAACTTTTTGGGGTTCGAGATTTTTTAAAATTTTTTTAGAAAGAGTTTTGTCACCAAATTTGGTAGAGGTGATCCTTGTATTTTTTTGGCATGCACAAAAACATTTAGCTAAAAACTCGAAGTGGAGATGATTTTGTGACCGTTTGAAAATAGTGTCCCCATTTCAGACACTTTAATGGCTATTGGCAGCAAACCTATAAAATCTCAAATGCTCTTTAAGGGGGTGTGAGTTCTCGAGGTTTGATGAGGTATAGGGGCCCAATATAAGGGCCAAGTACCAGCGCCCATTGCACATCATGTGCACACACCCCCCCGCCCCCAATCGTCGGAACCCCCAATGCCGCCGGTTAGGCTCTCTGGCAATGCTCTGACGATGCTCCGGCAATCGTGCCCCGGGTGAAAAAAATACGGCACCAGCACATGCTCGAGCCCAGCATGTGCACCATGGCTCAAAATCTTAGACTGGGAATGAACTCCGTATGCCTAAGCCAACCAACGAAACGAGCGTGCGGGCGCTCAGCCGGTAGAAAAGGTAGAATGTGCAAGCCGGGGATCGGCTCGGTCCCCCCTACATGCTGTCGATCCTGCTGCCACAACCCTCAGTCTGGTCCAATCTTAGACTAGGAATAAACTCCGTATGCATAAGTCAACCCACGAAACGAGCGTGCAGGCGCTAAGCCAGTCGAAGAGGCATAATGCGCAAGCCGGGGATAGGCCCGTCCCCCTCTGCATGCTGTCGGCCCTGCTGCCACAACCCTCAGTCCAGCTGGGGCTTAGACATGGAATGAACTCCCTATGCCTAAGCCAACCCACGAAACGGGCTTACAAGCGCTCAGTCAATCGGAGAGGCAGAATGCACAAGCCGGGGATCGACTCGATCCCCCCTGCATGCTGTCAATCCTGCTACCGCAACCCTCGGTCTGGTCCAATCTTAGACTGGGAATGAACTCCAATGCTTAGACTATGGATGAACTCCGTATGCCTAAGTCAACTCACGAAATGAGCGTGCGGGCGCTCAGCTAACCAAGAGGCAGGATGCGCAAGCCAGGGATCGAACGGGTGGTAGGTGGGTTCAAGCACATCTTCATATTTCTGCCATTCCAATGTCATTTTTATGGCTTGTAAATTTATACAATGGTCCCCTAAGCCTTCATGTGAAGTTTCATGGCAAGACGACCCGTTTTTTATTTTTCACAATTTTTAAAACTTTTTGCGGTTCGAGATTTTTTTTAATTTTTTTAGAAAGAGTTTTGTCCCCAAATTTGGTAGAGGTGATCCTTGTATTTTTGTTAGCATGCACAAAACAATTCAGCTAAAAACTCAAAGTGGAGAAGATTTTGTGACCGTTTGAAAAAAGTGTCCCCATTTCAGACACTTTCATGGCTACTGGCAGCAAACCTATAAAATCTCAAATGCTCTTTAAGGGGGTGTGAGTTCTCAAGGTTTGATGAGGGATAGGGGGCCAATATAAAGGTCAAGTACCGACACCCATCGCACATCATGTGCGCACACCCCCCCGGCCCCCCCAATCGTCGGAACCCCCAATGCCGCCGGTTAGGCTCTCCAACGATGCTCTATTGATGCTCCAACGATGCTTCGGCAATGGTGCCCCGGGCGAAAAGAATGTGGCACCAGCACATGCCTGAGCCCAGTATGTGCACTGTGGCTCAAAATCTTAGACTAGGAATGAACTTCGTATGCTTAGACATGGAATGAACTCCGTATGCCTAAGCCAACCAACGAAATGAGCATACAGGTGCTCAACCGGTTGGAGAGGTAGAATGCGCAAGTCGAGGATCGGCCCGGTCTCCCCCTACGTGCTGTTGCTGCAAACCATGGTCCGGTCTGATCTTAGACTGGGAATGAACTCCGTACGCATAAGTCAACCCATGAAACGAGCGTGCAGGCACTGAGCCGGTCGTAGAGGCATAATGCGCAAGTCGGGGTCGACCCGATCCCCCTCTGCATGCTGCTGGTCCCGCTGCCACAACCCTCATTCTGACTGGGGCTTAGACATGGAATGAACTCCCTATGCCTAAGCCAACCCACGAAATGGGCTTACGGGCACTCAGCCGACCGGAGAGGCAGAATGCGTAAGCCGGGGATCGACCGGATCCCCCTGCGTGCTGTCGATCCTACTGCCGCAACCCTCGGTCCGGTCTGATCTTAGTCTGGGAATGAACTTCAATGCTTAGACTGGGGATGAACTCCGTATGCCTAAGTCAACCCATGAAATGAGCGTGCGGGCGCTCAGCTGACCTAGAGGCAGGATGCGCAAGCCAGGGATCGAACGGGTGGTAGGTGGGTTCAAGCATGTCTTCATATTTCTAACATGCCAATGTCATTTTTATGGCTTGTAAATTCATACAATGGTCCCCTAAGTCTTCATGTGAAGTTTCGTGGCAAGACGACCCATTTTCTATTTTTCATAATTTTTGAAACTTTTTACGGTTCGGGATTTTTTAAAATTTTTTTAGAAAGATTCTTTTCCCCAAATTTTGTAGAGGTGATCCCTGTATTTTTTTCGCATGCACAAAAAAATTCAGCTAAAAAATCGAAGTGGAGAAGATTTCGTGACCGTTTGAAAAAAGTGTCCCCATTTCAGACACTTTCATGGCTACTGGCAGCAAACCTATAAAATCTCAAATGCTCTTTAAGGGGGTGTGAGTTCTCGAGGTTTGATGAGGGATAGGGGGCCAATATAAGGGCCAAGTACCATCACCCATCGCACATCATGTGCGCACACCCCCCGGCCCCCCAATCGCCGGAACCCCCAATGCTGCCGGTGAGGCTCTCCAGCGATGCTCCGACGATGCTCCGAGGATGGTGCCCCAGGTGAAAAAAATACGGCACCAGCACATGCCCGAGCCTAGTATGTGCACCGTGGCATAAAATCTTAGACTAGAATGAACTCTGTATGCTTAGATATGGAATGAACTCGATATGCCTAAGCCAACGCACAAAACGAGCGTATGGGCGCTCAGCTGGTCGGAGAGGCAGAATGTGCAAGTCGAGGATCAGCCCAGTCCCTCCTACGTGTTGTCGATCCTACTACTGTAACCCTCGATCTGGTCCGATCTTAGACTGGGAATAAACTCCATATGCATAAGTCAACCGACGAAATGCGTGCGGATGCTGAGCCGATCGAAGAGGCATAATGCGCAAGCCGAGGATCGGCCCGGTCCCCCTCTACGTGCTGCCGGTCCCGCTGCCACAACCCTTCGGTCCAGCTGGAGCTTAGACATGGAATGAACTTCCTATGCCTAAGCCAACCCACGAAACGGGCGTGCGGGCGCTCAGCCAGCCGGAGAGGCAGAATGCCTAAGTCGGGGATCAGCTCGGTCCCCCATGTGTGTTATCGATCTTGCTACCGCAAGCCTCGATCCGATCCAATCTTAGATTGGGAATGAACTCTATATGCTTAGACTGGGGATGAACTTCGTATGCCTAAGTCAATCCACAAAACGAGTGTGCGGGCGCTCAGCCGACCAGAGAGGCAGGATGCACACGCTGGGGATCAAACGGGTGGTAGGTGGGTTCAAGCACATCTTCATATTTCTGCCATGCCAATGTCATTTTTATGGCTGTAAATTCATACAATGGTCCCCTAAGCCTTCATGTCAAGTTTCGTGGCAAGATGACCCGTTTTCTATTTTTCACGGTTTTCGAAACTTTTTACGGTTCAAGATTTTTTAAAATTTTTTTAGAAAGTCCCCAAATTTGGTAGAGGTGATCCTTGTATTGTTGTTGGCATGCACAAAAAAATTCAGCTAAAAACTTGAAGTGGAGAAGATTTTGTGACCGTTTGAAAAAAGTGTCCCCATTTCAAACACTTTCTTGGCTACTGGCAACAAACCTATAAAATCTCAAATGCTCTTTAAGGGGGTGTGAGTTCTCGAGGTTTGATGAGGGATAGGGGGCCAATATAAGGGCCAAGTACCAGCACCCATTGCACATCATGTGCGCACACCCCCCAGCCCCCCCAATCGCCGGAACCCCTAATGCTGCTGGTTAGGCTCTCTGGCGATGCTCCGACGATGGTGCCCCGAGCGAAAAAAATGTGGCAACAGCACATGCCCAAGCCCAGCAAGTGCACCGTGGCTCAAACACCTAGACTAGGAATGAACTCTGTATGCTTAAACATGGAATGAACTTCGTATGCCTAAGCCAACCTACGAAACGAGCGTGAGGGCGTTCAGCCGGCCAGAGAGGTAGAATGCCCAAGTTGGGGATCGGCCCGATCTGCCCTACGTGCTATCAATCCTGCTGTCGTAACTCTCAGTTTGATCTGATCTTACACTGGGAATGAACTCCGTATGCAAAAGTAAACCCACGAAATGAGCGTGCGGGCGCTGAGCTGACCGAAGAGGCATAATGCGCAAGCCAGGGATCGGCCCAGTCCCCCTCTGCGTGCTACCGGTCCCGCTGCCACAACCCTCAGTCTGGCTGGGCTTTGACATGGAATGAACTCCCTATGCCTAATCCAACCCACGAAACGGACGTGCGGGCACATAGCCGATCGGAGAGGCAGAATGTGCAAACCGAGGATCAGCCCGGTCCCTTCAACGTGCTATCGATCCTACTGCTGTAACCCTCAATCTAGTCTGATCTTAGACTGGGAATGAACTTCGTATGCTTAGACTGGGGATGAACTCCATATGCCTAAGTCAACCCACGAAACATGAGTGCGGGTGCTCAGCTGGCCAGAGAGGCTGGCCGAAGAGGCATAATGCGTAAACCGAGGATCAGCCCGATCCCCCTCTGCGTGCTATCGATCCCGCTGCCAGTCCTGCTACCACAACCCTCAGTCTGGCTGGGGCTTAGACATGGAATGAACTCCGTATGCCTAAGCCAACCCACGAAACGAGTGTGCAGGCGCTCAGTCAGCCGGAGAGGTAGAATGCACAAGTTGGGGACCGCCCTGGTCCCTTCTGCGTGCTGTCGATCTTGCTACCACAACCCTCGGTCTAGTCCAATCTTATGGGAATGAACTTCGTACGCCTAAGTCAACCCATGAAATGAGCGTGCGGGCACTGAGCCAGCCGGAGAAGCATAATGCGCAAGCCGGGGATCAGCCCGATCCCCCCATGCGTGCTGTCGATCCTGCTACCACAACACTCGGTCCGGTCTGATCTTAGACTGGGAATGAACTCCGTATGCCTAAGTGAACCCACGAAACGAGCATGCGGACGCTCAGTCGACCAGAGAGGCAGAATGCGCAAGCCGGGGATCGAACGGGTGGTAGGTGGGTTCAAGCACATCTTCATATTTCTGCCATGCCAATGCCATTTTTATGGCTTGTAAATTCATACAATGGTCCCCTAAGCCTTCATGTGATGTTTCGTGGCAAGATGACCTGTTTTCTATTTTTCACGATTTTGAAAACTTTTTACGGTTTGAGATTTTTTAAAATTTTTTTTAAAAGAGTTTTATCCCCAAATTTGGTAGAGGAGATCTTGTATTTTTTTTGGCATGCACAAAAAAATTCAGCTAAAAATTTGAAGTGGAGAAGATTTTGCGATCGTTTGAAAAAAGTGTCCCCATTTCAGACACTTTAATGGCTACTGGCAGCAAAACTATAAAATCTCAAATGCTCTTTAAGGGGGTGTGAGTTCTCAAGGTTTGATGAAGGATAGGGGACCAATATAAGGCAAAGTACCAGCACCCATTGCACATCACGTGCGCACACCCCCCGGCCCCCCCAATCGTCGGAACCCAAAATGCCATCGGTTAGGCTCTCCATCGATGCTCCGACGATGCTCTGGCAATGGTGCCACGGGAGGAAAAAATGCGGCACTAGCACATGCCCGAGCCCAAGATGTGCACCGTGGCTCAAAATCTTAGACTGGGAATGAACTCCGTATGCTTAGGCATGGAATGAACTCCGTATGCCTAAGCCAACCCACAAAAGGAGCGTGCTGGCACTCAGCAGGTCATAGAGGCAGAATGTGCAAGCCGAGGATTGGCCCGGTCCCCCCTGCATGCTGTCAATCCTGCTGCCACAACCCTCGGTCTGGTCCAATCTTAAACTGGGAATGAACTTTGTATGCATAAGTTAACCCACGAAACGAGCGTGCGGGCGCTGAGCCAGTCGAAGAGGCATAATGCGCAAGTCGGGGATCGGCCCGATCCCCCTCTACGTGCTGCCGGTCCTGCTGCCACAACCCTCAGTCCAGCTAGGGCGTAGACATGGAATGAACTCCCTATGCCTAAGCCAACCCACGAAACAAGCGTGCGGGCGCTCAGCCAACCGGAGAGGCAGAATGCGAAAGCCGGGGATCGGCTCGATCCCCCCTGCGTGCTGTCGATCCTGCTGCCGCAACCGTCGGTCCAGTTCGATCTTAGACTGGGAATGAACTTCGTATGCTTAGACTGGGGATGAACTCCGTATGCCTAAGTCAACCCACGAAACGAGCGTGCGAGCGCTCGGCCGACCAGAGAAGCAGGATGCGCAAGCCGGGGATCGAATGGGTGGTAGGTGGGTTCAAGCACATCTTCAAATATTCTGCCATGCCAATGCCATTTTTATGGCTTGTAAATTCATACAATGGTCCCCTAAGCCTTCATGTGAAGTTTCGTGGCAAGACGACCCGTTTTCTATTTTTCACGATTTTCAAAACTTTTTGTGGTTCGGGATTTTTTTAAAATTTTTTTAGAAAGATTTTTGTCCCTAAATTTGGAAGAGGTGATCCTTGTATTTTTGTTGGCATGTACAAAAAAATTCAGCTGAAAACTCGAAGTGGAGAAAATGTTGTGACCGTTTGAAAAAAGTGTCCCCATTTTAGACACTTTAATGGCTACAGGCAGCAAACCTATAAAATCTCAAATGCTCTTTAAGGGGTGTGAGTTCTCGAGGTTTGATGAGGGATAGGGGGCCAATATAAGGAACAAGTACCAGCACCCACTGCACATCATGTGCGCACACCCCCCGACCCCCCAATTGTCGGAACCCCCAATGTCGCCGGTTAGGCTCTCCGACGATGCTTCGACGATGCTCCGGCGATGATGCCCTGGGTGAAAAAAATGCGCACCAGCACATGCCCAAGCCCAGCATGTGCACCGTGGCTCAAAATCTTAGACTGGGAATGAACTCCGTATGCTTAGACATGGAATGAACTTCGTATGCCTAGGCCAACCCATGAAACAAGCGTGCGGGCGCTCAACCGGCCGGAGAGGCAGAATGCGCAAGCCGGGGACCGACCCAATCCCGCACTACGTGCTGTTGATCCTACTGCCACAACCCTTAGTCTGATCTAATATTAGACTGGGAATGAACTCCGTATGCATAAGTTAACCCACGAAACAAGCGTCCGGGGGTTGAGCTGGCCAAAGAGGCATAATGTGCAAGTCGGGGATCGGCCCGATCCCCCTTTGCGTTGTGCCGGTCCCGCTGCCACAACCCTCTGTCCAGCTAGGGCTTAGACATGGAATGAACTCCCTATGCCTAAGCCAGCCCACGAAACGGGCGTGCGGGCGTTCAGCCAGCCAGAGAGGTAGAATACGCAAGCCGGGCATCAGCTCGGTCCCCCCTGCGTGCTGCCGATCCTGCTGTTGCAACCCTCGATCTGGTCGGATCTTAGACTGGGAATGAACTCCGTATGCTTAGACTAGGGATGAACTCCGTATGCCTAAGTCAACCCACGAAATGAGCGTGCAGGCACTCAGCTGACCGGAGAGGTCGGCCGGAGAGGCATAATGTGCAAGCCGAGGATCAATCCGATCCCCCTCTGCGTGCAGTCGATCCCGCTGCTGGTCCTGCTACCACAACCCTCGGTCCGACTGGGGCTTAGACATGGAATGAACTTCGTATGCCTAAGCCAACTCACGAAACGAGCGTGCGGGCGCTCAGCCGATCGGAGAGGCATAATGCACAAGCCAGGGATCGGCCTAGCCCCCTCTGCGTGCTGTCGATCCCACTGTCAGAACCATCGGTTTGGCTAGTGATTAGATGTGGAATGAACTCCCTATGCCTAAGCCAACCCACGAAACGGGCGTGCAACGTTCAGCGGGCCGGAGAGGCAGAATGTGCAAGCCGGGGATCGACCTGGTCCCCCCTACGTGCTACCGATCCTGCTGCCACAACCCTCGATCCGTCTGATCTTAGACTGGGAATGAACTCTGTATGCTTAGACTGGGTATGAACTCCGTATGCCTAAGTCGACTCACGAAATGAGCGTGCGGGCGCTCAACCGACTAGAGAGCCAGGATGCGTAAGTCGGGGATCGAACGGGTGGTAGGTGGGCTCAAGCACATCTTCATATTTCTACTGTGCCAATGCCATTTTTATGGCTTGTAAATTCATACAATGGTCCCCTAAGCCTTCATGTGAAGTTTCGTGGCAAGACGACCCGTTTTCTATTTTTCATGATTTTTGAAACTTTTTATGATTCGGGATTTTTTTAAAATTTTTTTAGAAAGAGTTTTGCCCCAAATTTGGTAGAGGTGATCCTTGTATTTTTGTTGGCATGCACAAAAAATTCAGCTAAAAACTCAATGTGGAGAAGATTTTGTAATCGTTTGAAAAAAGTGTCTCCATTTCAGACACTTTAATTGCTACTGGTAGCAAACCTATAAAATCTCAAATGCTCTTTAAGGGGGTGTGAGTTCTTGAGGTTTCATGAGGGATAGGGAGCCAATATAAGGGCCAAGTACCAGCACCCATCGCACATCATGTGCGCACACCCCC
This sequence comes from Durio zibethinus, assembly GCF_002303985.1. The sequence continues at coordinate 10,594,849 of NW_019167826.1, forward strand.
CGGCCCCTCCAATCACTAGAACCCCCAATGCTATCGGTTAGGCTCTCCGACGATGCTCCGACGATGGTGCCCCGGGCAAAAAAAATGCTGCACCAGCACATGCTCGAGCCCAGCATGTGCACCGTGGCTCAAAATCTTAGACTGGGAATGAACTCCATATGCTTAGGAATGGAATTAACTCTGTATGCCTAAGCCAACTCACGAAACGAGCGTGCAGGCGTTCAGCCGACTGGAGAGGCAGAATGCACAAGCCGGGGATTGACCCAGTCCCCCATGCGTGCCGTCGATCCTACTACCACAACACTTGGTCCGGTCTGATCTTAGACTGGGAATAAACTCCATATGCATAAGTCTACGCACGAAATGAGCGTGTGGCTGTTGAGCCAACTGAAGAGGCATAATACGCAAGCCGGGGATCGGGTCGGTCCACCTCTGAGTGCTACCGGTCCCGCTACCAAAACCCTCGGTTTGGCTGGGCAAAGAATGGAATGAATTCCCTATGCCTAAGCCAACCCACGAAACGGGCGTGCAGGCACTCAGCCTCGGTCCCCCCTACGTGCTGTCGATCCTGCTGCCGTAACCCTCGGTCTGGTCTGATCTTAGATTGGGAATGAACTCTATATGCTTAGACCAGGGATGAACTCTGTATGCCTAAGTCAACCAACGAAATGAGCGTGCGGGCACTCACTCGACCGAAGAGGCATAATGCGAAAGCCGGGGATTAGCCCGATCCCCCTCTGCGTGCTGTCGATCCCGCTACCGGTCCTGCTACCACAACCCTCGATCTGGCTGGGGCTTAAATAGGGAATGAACTCCGTATGCCTAAGTCAACCCACAAAACGAGCGTTCGGGTGCTCAGTCAGCCAAAGAGGCAGAATGGGCAAGCCGGGGATCAGCCCGGTCCCCCCTACGTGCTGTCGATCCTACTGTTGGTCCTGCTGCCGCAACCCTCGATTCGGTCTGATCTTAGACTGGGAATGAACTCTATATGCTTAGACATGTAACGAACTCCGTATGCCTAAGCCAACCCATGAAATGAGCGTGTGGGCGCTCAGCCGACCGGAGAGGCAGAATGCATAAGCCGAGGATCAGCCCAGTCCCCCCTGTGTGCTGTCGATCCTGTTGCCGCAACCGTCGATCCGATCCTATCTTAGACTGGGAATGAAGTCCGTATGCATAAGTCAACCCACGAAACGAGCGTGCGGGTGCTGAGCCGATCGGAGAGGCATAACGCGCAAGCCGAGGATCGGTCGGTCCCCCTCTACATGCTACCGGTCTCGCTGCCACAACCATCGGTCCAACTGGGGCTTAGATATGGAATGAACTCTCTATGCCTAAGCCAACCCATGAAATGGGGGTACAGACGCTCAGCCGGCCGGAGAGGCAGAATACGCAAGCTAGGGATCGACCCGGTTCCCACTGCGTGCTGTCGATCCTGCTACCGCAACCCTTGGTCCGGTCCGATCTTAGATTGGGAATGAACTTCGTATGCTTAGACTAGGGATGAACTCCGTATTCCTAAGTCAACCCATGAAATGAGCGTGCGGGAGCTCAACCGGTCAGAGAGGCAGAATGCGTAATCCGGGGATCAGCCCAGTCCCCCCTGCATGCTGCCGATCTTGCTAATGGTCCTAACTGCCGCAACCCTCAGTCTGGTTTGATCTTAGACTGGGAATGAAATTCGTATGCTTAGACATGGAATGAACTCCGTATGCCTAAGCCAACCCATGAAACAAACGTACGGGTGCTCAGCCGACCGGAGAGGCAGAATGGCGCAAGGTGGGGACCGACCCAATCATCCCTATGTGCTATCGGTCCTGCTGTCGCAACCCTCGGTCTGGTCTGATCTTAGACTAGGAATGAACTCCGTATGCCTAAGTCACCCATGAATGGGCCGTACGGGCACTGAGCCGGCCGAGAGGCATAATGCGTAAGCCAGGGATCGGCCTGATCCCCCGTTGCCACAACCCTCGGTCCAGCTAGGGTTTAGATATGGAATGAACACCCTATGCCTAAGCCAACCCACAAAACGGGCGTGCGGGTGCTCAGTCGCCCGGAAAGGCAAAATGCGTAAGCTGGGGATTCAGCCCGGTCCCCCCTGCATGCTGCCGATCCTACTGCTGCAACCCTCAGTCCGGTCCAATCTTAGACTGGGAATGAACTCCGCATGCTTAGATTGGGGATGAACTCCGTATGCCTAAGTCAACCCATGAAATGAGCGTGCGGGCGCTCGGCCGACCAGAGAGGCAGGATGCGTAAGCCGGGGATCGACCAGGTGGTAGGTGGGTTCAAGCACATCTTCATATTTCTGCCATGCCAATGCCATTTTTATGGCTTGTAAATTCATACAATGGTCCCCTAAGCCTTCTTGTGAAGTTTCGTGGCAAGTTGACCCATTTTCTATTTTTCACGATTTTCAAAACTTTTTGAGGTTTGGGATTTTTTTAAATTTTTTTAGAAAGAGTTTTGTGCACAAAAAAATTCAGCCAAAAACTCAAAGTGGAGAAGATTTTGTGACCGTTTGAAAAAATTATCCCCATTTCAGACACTTTAATGGCTACTGGCAGCAAACCTATAAAATCTCAAATGCTCTTTAAGGGGGTGTGAGTTCTCAAGGTTTGATGATGGATAGGGGGCCAATATAAGGGCCAAGTACCAGCACCCATCACACATCATGTGCGCACACCCCCCGCCCCCCCAATCGTTGCAACCCCAATGCCACCGGTTAGGCGCTTCGACGATGGTCCCGACGATGGTGCCCTGAGCGAAAAAAATGCAGTTCCAGCACATGCCTGAGCCCAGCATGTGGCACCGTGGCTCAAACTCTTAGACTGGAAATAAACTCCGTATGCTTAGACATGGAATGAACTCCGTATGCCTAAGCCAACCCATGAAACGAGCGTGCGGGTGCTCAGCATACCGGAGAGGCATAATGCGCAAGCCAGGGATCAGCCCGATCCCTCTCTGCGTGCTGGTCGATCTTCCTGTCGTCCTGCTACCACAACCCTCAGTCCGGTTGGGGCTTAGACATGGAATGAACTCCGTATGCCAAAGCCAACCCACGAAATGAGCGTGCGGGCGCTCAGCCGACCGGGAGAGGCAGAATTCACAGTCGAGGATCGTCCAGGTCCCCCCTACATGCTGTCGATCCTTGCTACTGGTCCTTGCTACTACAACCCTCGGTCCGGTCTGATCTTAGACTAGGAATGAACTTCGTATGCTTAGACATGAAATGAACTCCGTATGGCTAAGCCAACCCATGAAAGGAGCATGCGGGAGCTCAGCCGGTCAGAGGGGCAAAATGCGCAAGTTGGGGATCGACCCGATCCCCCTCTGCATCCTGTCGATCCCGCTGCCACAACCCTCGATCCGACTGGGGCTTACACATGGAATGAACTCCTATGCCTTAGCCAACCCATGAAACGGACGTGCGGGCGCTCAGCTGATCGGAGAGGCAGAATGCACAAACCGAGGATCAGCCCGATCCCCTACGTATTGTCGATCCTGCTACCGCAACCCTCGATCCAGTCTAATCTTAGACTGGGAATGAACTCCACATGCTTAGACTGGGGATGAACTTCGTATGCCTAAGTCAACCCATAAAATGAGCGTGCGGACGCTCAGCCGACCAGAGAGGCAGGGTGCGCAAGCCAGTGATCGAACGGGTGGTAGGTGGGTTCAAGCACATCTTCATATTTCTGCCATGCCAATGCCATTTTTATGGCTTGTAAATTCATGCAATGGTCCCCTAAGCCTTCATGTCAAGTTTCATGGCAAGATGACCCGTTTTCTATTTTTCACGATTTTCAAAACTTTTTGAGGTTCGAGATTTTTTAAAATCTTTTAGAAAGAGTTTTGTCCCCAAATTTGGTAGAGGTGATCCTTGTATTTTTGTTGGCAATGCACAAACAATTCAGCCAAAAACTCGAAGTGGAGAAGATTTTGTGACTGTTTTGAAAAAATTGTCCCCATTTTAGACACTTTAAATGGCTACTGGCAGCAAACCTATAAAATCTCAAATGCTTTTTTAAGGGGGGTGTGAGTTCTTGAGAGTTTGACGATGGATAGGGGCCAATATAGGGGCCAATACCAGCACCCATCACACATCATGTGCGCACACCCCCTGCCCCGCCCCAATCGTCGGAACCTCCTAATGCCACGGTTAAGCCCCCTCTTTCGGGATGCCCGATCCGATCCCTTCTCGTCTACCGATCTTCCTGCCGGTCCCTGCTACCACAACCTCAGTTTTGGTTGGGGCTTAGACATGGAATGAACCTCCATATGCCAAAGCCAACCATGAAATGGACGCGTACGGGCGCTCAGCGACCGAAGAGGCAAAAATTCGTAAGCCGAGGACGTTCCAGGTCCCCCCTAGCATGCCTGTTGAATTCCTGCACTGGTCTTTGCTAACTCCAACCTCGGTTCGGTCCGATCTGAGACTAGGAATGAACTCCGTATGCTTAGACATGGAATGAACTCCCTATGCCTAAGGCATCCCACGAAACGGGCATGCGGGAGCTTAGCCGGCCAGAGAGGCAGAATACGTAAGTCGGGGATCGCCTGGTCCCCCAATGCGTGGTGTCGATCCTGCTACCGAACCCCTCGATCCGGTCCCATCTTAGACTGGGAATTAACTCCGTATGCTTAGGCTTGGGCATGGAAACTACGTATGCCCTCAAGGTCAACCCACAAAAAGAGGGTACGAGCGCTCAGTCGGTTCGGAAAGGTCGGTCGGAGAGGCAATAATCGCCAAGTCGGGGATCAACCTGGTTCCCCCTCTATAGTGCTACCAATTCTGCTGTCGATCCTGCGTGCCAACACCCTTGGTCCAACTAGGTGCTTATGACATGGTAATGTATCCCTTATATTGCCTAAGCCAACCAATGAAACGAGCCGTTGCGGGTTGCTCAGCCGGCCAGGATGGAGTAGGCAGAATACGGCAAGTCGGGGATCGGCCCGGTCTATTCCCTACGTGCTACCGATCCTGCTACTGGTCCTACTGCCGCAACCTTCCGTCCGGTTCGATCTTAGACTGGGAATGAACTCCGTATCCTTAAACATGGAATGAACTCTGTATGGCTAAGCCAACCCACGAAACGAGCATGCGGGCACTAAGCTGACCGGAAAGGTAGAATGCGCAAGCCGGGGACCAGCCCAGTCCCCCCTACGTGCTATCGATCCTACTGCCACAACCCTCGGTCTGATCCGATCTTAGACTAGGAATGAACTCCGTATGCCTTAACCAACCCATGAAATGAGCGTATCGGCACTAAGCCGACCGGAGAGGCATAATGCGTAAGTCGAGGATCAGCTCGGTCCCCATCTGCGTGCTGCCAGTCTCGGTACCATAACCCTCAGTCTGAATGGGGCTTAGACATGGAATGAACTCCCTGTGCCTAAGCCAACCCAACCCACAAAATGGGCGTGCGGGCACTCAGCCGGTCGGAAAGGCAGAATGCAGAAGCCGGGGATTGACTCGATCCCTCTTACGTGTTGTTGAGATGGCATCCCAAAGTGACGGTTTTAAGCAACAACCAGAGGCCCAAGAGCATGGGCATGGAAGAGGGAGGAAAGCCAGTTCTAAAGATATCTGGTCTACCATGGACGGTAGGTTGGCCAAGGTAAAGGTGACCATGGGTGACATGGGGGAGAAGCTTGAAGGGGTAGAGACTCACATTGCATCACTAGACTCCATGAGGGAGGAGATCCAAAGTGAGCTACAAGCTGCTCTAAACAAAGGTGACATGTTCACCCAAAAGAATCAGACCTTGGAGGCTGAAGTGCTGACCTTGCGTGATGGCATGGAGGCCATGCGCCAGCGGATGGAGGAGCTTACCAGTGAGCTCGTTGCTTGCAAGACTGCCATTGGGAATGGCATGTTTGCTGGAGTGTCCAAGTCTAGATTGGATGTCCCCAAGCCTAAGGAGTTCAAGGGTACTAGGGCAGCCAAGGAAGTAGATAACTACCTTTAGGGTATAGAGTAGTACTTCCAGGCCATGGGCATGCAAGACGAGGCGATAAAGGTAAGCACCGCTACTATGTATCTCACTGATGTAACCTTATTGTGGTAGAGGCGCAGGTGTGATGATGTCAGGCATGGGAGCACCAAGATTGGAACGTGGGCAGAGTTTCAAAAAGAGTTCAAAGAATAATTTTACCCGGAGTATGCTGATGATGAGGCAAGGGCAAAGTTGCGCAGGCTGAGCTAGCAAGGGGACATAAGGGAGTATGTCCAGAAATTCTCTGAACTGATGCTACAGATCTCGGATCTAGGAGAGAGGATGCCTTATTTGCTTTCATGGGGGCCGAAGCCGTGGGTGAAGCATGAGCTACAAAGGAGAAGAGTTCATGACTTGGCTAAATCTATGACTACTGCCGAGGCCTTGAAAGAGTTCAAGCCTTTGAACAAGTTTGTGTCTACCAAGCCCAAGGGTAAGGGCAGGGATGATAGGGACTGGAAGAAGTAGTCCAAGGGGAAGGACTGTGATCAGGAGTCCAAGTATGGAGACTAAGACCGTTCAACCAAGGATGGTGAGAGGAAGCCACTAGCAGGCAAGTGGAAAGCAAGGGGGACCGAGAGCCACTAGCATGCTACCTATGTGGAGGGAGCCACATAGCACGTAATTGCCCACAGAAGGGCAAGCTGGCTGCTGTAGACAAGGAGTCTGACTAGGAGCCAGAGTCAGGGGTAGCAAAGCTTGGGTCGTTGGTGCTCAATGTTGTCTAGAGTAAGGGGAGTCGTAAGCCAAAGGGCTTGATGTTTGCAGATTTGATGGTTGCAGGTCAGAAGGTGAGCACACTGGTGGACACAAGTGCCTCACATCTTTTTATTTCAGGTGATAGAGCCCAGAAGCTCGGACTAAAGGTGCAGAAAGGGACTGGCACCATCAAAATGATGAACTCCGATGAAGTTCTAGCCATTGGAGTATCGCGAGGAGTGGAGTTGCAGCTTGGAGACTGGAAAGGCAAGGAGACCATTGAGGTAATACCCCTTGATGACTATGAGTTTGTGATTGGGTTGGATTTCCTTGTTCGGATTAACGCCCTCCTTGTGCCTTTTTCCAATTATGTTTGCATCTTGGATGCAGGTGCCAATGCCTAGTGCCATTGAAAAGAGGGTCTGGAGTTGGGTCACGGGTGGTGTTAGCCATCCAATTTGCCAAGGTGATAAGCAGACAAGAAGACACCTTCTTGGCAGCCCTAAAATATGATGAGCCGAGGGAGAAGGAGACCAAGTCACCCTTGGAGGTGCTAAAGGTGCTGAAGACCTTTAGCAAGCATGATGGGTGGTTGCGGCTGTACATAGACTACCGGGCTTTGAACAAGCTGACCATTAAGAACAAGTACCCCATCCCACTCATTGCCGACTTGTTCGATCAACTTGGGAGTGCAAGGTGGTTCACCAAGCTAGATTTGAGGTCAGGCTACTATCAAGTCAGGATCGCGGAGGGAGATGAGCCAAAGACAGCATGTGTCACTCGGTATGGTTTGTATGAGTTCTTGGTGATGCCTTTCGGACTCATGAATGCCCCAACAACATTCTTCACCCTTATGAACAAGGTACTTCAGTCATTCCTTGATCGGTTTGTTGTGGTTTATTTGGATGACATTGTGATCTACAGCCAGACTTTGGGAGAGCATGTAGACCACTTGAGACAGGTGTTCAAGGTGTTACGAGCGCACAAGCTGTTTGTCAAGAGGGAGAAGTGCTCATTCACCAGCAGGAGATTGGGACGGGGAGTGTACTGGGGAGTGTCGAGGACCATTGTTAGTGATCGGACGGGCATTTCACGGGCAGGTTCTAGACTGAGTTGTTCAAGCTGTTGGGGTCAGACTTAAACTTTTCCACCAGCATGCATCCACAGACCGATGGGCAGACAAAACAAGTGAATGGACTATTGGAGGTCTACCTCAGGCACTATGTCAGTGCCATACAAAGGGACTGGCCAAAGCTGCTAGATATTGCATAGTTTTCCTACAACTTGCAAAGGAGCAAGGTAACGAACCAGAGCCCATTTGAGGTTGTGGCAGGGCAACAACCACTAACACCTGGTTCGATTGCTGCAGGTTATACAGGGCCAAATCCAGCGCATACAAGTTTGCCAAGGCATGGTAGGAGCAAACTGACTTGGCCAGAGTTTGTCTACACAAGGCGGCCAAGAGGTCGAAGAAGTGGGCAGACCAGAATAGGCAGACATGCAGTTCCAGGTTAGAGACTTGGTGGGTGAAGCTGCATCCCATTGTGCGCCATAGGGGGCTACACAAAGGCCTAGTCTGAAGGTATGAGGGACCTTTCCGAGTAGTCAAGAGGGTAGGCAAGGTTGCTTACAAGCTGGATATGCAACCCAAGTTGAGGGTACACCTGGTGTTCCATGTGAGCATGCTCAAGCCGTTCCATGAGGATGAGGGAGATCGTGGATGGGCAGAGTCAAAGCGTGTGCCATTGGGAGCAAGGGCCTCATATGAGAAGGAGGTCCACAGCATCATAGCTGACTAGGAGGTGAGACGAAAGAACTATCAGCCAAGATAAGAGTACTTGGTGCGCTGGAAGGGACTTCCAGACAGTGAGGTGAGCTGGGAACCAGCAGATGACTTATGGCAGTTTGGAGACCAGATCAAGCAGTACCATGCAGAAGATGCAACGAGGGCATTACGCAATCAAGTGGGGGAGAATGTCACACCCTGGGCGGGCGCACCAGGCACATTAGGTGCACCAGCAGGCAAGCCAGAGGTTGAGGCCCGCAGACCAGGCGTGCTAGCATATCTACGCGCAAAGCCTAGCAAACAAGTTTAGAACGCCGCCCAACTTGCAGGCCAGCCCTCGAGACCAAGGCCTGGCATACAAGCTGCCCGTACCACATCCAGAAGGGCCCAAGGTGCTGGACACGCAAGGAAGCTTCTGAAGCAGGCAGGATCAGTAGTAGCATCCTGGAAGATTTGGTTGACCCTAAAAATCAAGATAGCATCCTGATTGATTGTAATCTGTAAATCCCATGATTTTACCCTTTATTCTAGGGATATTGCCATTAAGTGTAAGTTGGAGCCTCAACCATAAATAGAGGGCTGCTCCTCCTTCATTTGTACACCATCAAACACTTCCGTTTTAGTGAATACAAGAGCATTTCCAAAATTCTGCCTTCTTATCCTGTTTCTCTTAACTTGCGTAATCAGCACCTCCCTACACCCTTACGCTTGTGTTTTAGGATGACTTGGCACAAAT